>OX638312.1:121056252-121681252 GCA_951812415.1 Beris morrisii | reverse complement strand
ACTTTTGTCAATCCATTTTGGAGATAATACGCGGTCATAAAATACTAATTGCCCTTAATGATTACTACATATTTTGTAAGTACTTTTTTTAATAAAAAAACATAAATAAAAATACTAGTTTCGGAGTAATGCTTGTGAATGGTATGATAAGTATGTAAAAGTAAAAGTATGATAAGTCGTGAAACCTAAAACCTAAAACCATTTTGTTTCAAATAAAATAAATATTGTCGGATATTTATAATGGTATGTTCCAAAGATTCTGAGTTCAAATATTAGACAATTCCAAGAAAATTATTATAGTTTATGTACCCGCGTAGGTCACTTAATCGCGTGGTCACATCATCGAAACACTCTACTCTTTAAAAATCAGTATCTGTCCAAGTTAACTATTTGAGCAACGATACTCTTATCGGAGTCTTTAAATCTTACTTCAAAGGTCAATTTGTATTGCCCTATTGTTCGGCATATCTTCTAGCAAGTCAAATATAATCCATATATCGAATTAAGTTAATGTTGTAGGTTTCACGACCATAATCTGGTTTTAGTACTACAGGAAATGGGAAAATTTGTTGTAATTTTTACAACACTATTCTAATAATAACCTAAAATTGTGATCTATCTGAACTTCCGAAAATTAAGGCTTAATATTTCTTCGTATTAGAATTGAAGATTCTACTAAGAAAATAAATACGAGATTAGATCAAAATGAGAGGCTCGAATCAAGTTAAACGCTTCACGACAGTAACTTGAAACTTACTTTTATTTGCAAAAATATAAAAAGTATAATATATTATATCTGTGGCCACAGGGAATAAGTAGGTAAGTCTAAAAAAGAAACTATTCAGAGTAGCACTTTTTTGCTATTTTTACAATTGAACTATTCCTGTAAATTCAGTTTTTGTGAAAAAATTAAATTTGTTGACATCTCAGTGATCAAATAACATATAACAATAACTTCCTCACAGTGCGTGTAAGTCTTGGAAGATGACCACAGCACACTTATCCCATTTTACTATTTTTCGACTTCCCACAGATATAATATATTATATATTAAAAATCGATAATTTCAGAGAACATTGGCGTATGCAATATGGTTATACGAAACAATTAATTTCAATATTTATATCATTTTTTTTCAAGAACCAGATGATGACTAAAAGTTTAAATTTGATTAATATGATTTTAAAGAATACAAAAAAAATCTGCCAATGGTCTGGGCGAAACTTTATTATTTTTCGGGTCAAAGTTCGGGAGCGGTCAAAGTCGGAGTGTATCATGAGTTGCTTCGAGATTATTAGATTTCTTGGAAAATTATTTTTGTTCTTAATATAAAAATATTTAAAATAGAGATTTTTAGCCGACATTGAAACATTGAAAAAGTCCGTGTAGACTATTCGAATTTCAGTATATTATGTACACTAAAAGCCCATAGAAGCAAAAACGAATTTGTTGCCTTATCAGACTTAAGAGATGTGACGAATTGTTAAAACGTATACAAACCCATTACTTCCACTTGGAGTTTGAATTTCGAAAAAATTGTGAAACAGGATTTTAAACGATTTCATAAGAAGCAACTTGATATCTCATGAGACAAGACGGATTTTGAAAAATTTTCGAAAACGTAAGCAAACCCTTCACACCTCCTTGGTTCTGGAAATTCGAAAAATCGTGAATTGGTTGGCCGTAATAATCAATTTTATATCTCATCAGAACTAAGGGATGGCAAAAATTGTGAAAACATATACAAACCCTTGGGGGTTGAATATCGAAAAATTGAGAAATGGGTTTGTAGGCGATTATATAAAAAGTCTGTGGAAATGAAAAGCGATCTAATATCTCATCGAACCTAAGAAATATGTCGAAACTTTGAAAAGCATACAACCCCCTTACACCCATTAGGATTGAATATCTAAAATACTGAAATTGATTTTTTGTCTTTTTTATATAGGAAACCTTGGGAAGTAAAAGTGAATTCGATATATCACCAAATATGCAACCTCCTTGCACCCACTTGGGGGTTGAATATCCATAAATTCTGAAAGGAGTTAATAAATAAATATGAAGACGGCACGAGAAAGTAGGAACCAATTCAATTTCTTATCACTTCTAAAATAAATGACGGAACTCGTGAAAACGTGTTCAACCCTTTTATACCCTCTTAGGGGCTGAAAAAGGAAAAAACTTAAAAACAAGTTTTAAGCGATTATTGCGCAAGCACGTGAAAGTGAAAAGATATTCGATATCTGATAAGACGTGGGGATATAGTAGAATTCGTGAAAAAGTTTAGAACCCACTTTGCATCCCCTTAGAGGTCGAATTTAAAAAAATCCTGAAAACACTTTCTAGGTATTTATATGAAGAAACCGTAGAATAAAAATGAATTCAATATTTGGGAAGACCTAATAGATATGACGAAAACCGTGAAAATATATGCATTCCATTTCCACTGATCATTTTTTTTGCCCCCCCTCCGAACGCCAATGGATATTTGAATTTTTTTTTATCTAAATTAGTTTTCTAGTTGATTTACATAAACGTACCGAGTTTCAACTTTGCAGCATAAGCCGTTCTAAAGATAGGAAAAACACCCCCCACCCCCGTACCATACTACCCCTATAAAAAATTATATTTTTCCAATATGCTACTAATATAGCTCTATCTAAATATCAAGTTTCAGCTTTATATCATTATAGGTTCTCGAGATATTAAAATCGGAACCTTTTCCTTTTCACCCTCCCCCACCCCCACCCTCTACACCCTTATTTCCAAAATTTTGTTTTCTGCTAGGGGTCTATTAGGTCTACTTCTGGTAAAAATTTTAAGCATCTATCTTACACGGTTCTTGAGATATGAGACGTGAATTTTTAGAAAAATTCTTATCCCCTCCACTTTCATGCTCCACCGCCCCCTTGAAAAATTTTGCCTTCAGCAAACTTCATTTGTGAACCTTTATACAGAAACCAAATTTTATTTGTCTAGTGCAATTGGTTCGTGAGATATCGTAATCTAAAATTTTTCACCCCCCACCCCCGCACGACACTGCCCCCACTCAAATTTTTGTTTCCGATCTATTCTCCTAGTATACCTACAGATATTCATTAAGTTTCAATTATGTGACATTAACCGTTTAGGAGATATGGATTTTAGAATGTGTCGATCTCACCTTTTTTGCGTTTCGGACGCATTATTTTTCCCCCCACTCCCAAACCCCTTCACGTATATCGGCAATTTTTTTGCAAATGGGTCCACTACTGAAGCTCTATATAAATTCCAAATTTCAGCTTTCTAGCATAAGCGGTTGCTGAGATCTAGAAACCAAAATTTTCCGTCTAAAACACTTCCCCTTCCTCCCCCCTCACACCCCCACCCCTCCAAATTTGGCCACTTTAAGGGGACTGCCCACTCTACCCACGAAAAAAAATTCAACTAAATAGCTCAAAGAGTTTGGGTGCTACGAGCCTTCAAACAATTTTGCGTACACCGGTAGACGTACGGCGTACGGCGTACGGCGTACGGCGTACGGCGTACGGCGTACGGCGTACGGCGTACGGCGTACGGCGTACGGCGGACAGACGGACTGAAATTTTTTTTTGCTTTTTTCGTGTCTACTCGTTATGAAACGTAAAAAAAAAAATTTTGAGGGTAGCAAATTTTTTTTTTTTAAAAATCGATAACAATACTGTATTATTGAAATAATAAAGTAAAATGGACGACAGCTACGACGTAAATTTATTTATTTTTTAATTCTATATTTGATTAAATTTAGGGTACAGCAAAATTAAGCTAAAGGTGTGATGGCCCATCTCCATAAAACTCGTCCTAC
The DNA here is from genome assembly GCA_951812415.1 of Beris morrisii. NCBI lineage: Eukaryota > Metazoa > Arthropoda > Insecta > Diptera > Stratiomyidae > Beris > Beris morrisii. The sequence goes on along the minus strand of OX638312.1, from coordinate 121,677,429 downwards.
TGGAAGTGTGGAAAGGAAAACTCATATTTTACAGAACGTGTTACTAGGATAGCTCTTTATTATTATTTGCAAAAACTATCAACATTCATTGGTTCTTCATATAAAAATTGAACCCAAAAAAAATAATAAAACAAAATTGTCGAAATAACAACCATTTTAATATCTGATCATATCCAAAAGATATGACGGAATTCGTGAAAACGTATAGAAACCTTCATACTGCCTTGGGGTTTGAATATCCTAAAATTCTGAAATTAGTTTTTAAGCGATTATATAAAATAAACGAGGAATAAAAAAGGAAGAGATATAAGAAAATTCGATCGAATATCGAAAATCCTCTAAGCCTTTTCTTGGCATTTAAAAAAGAGTTCATAGAAATAATGCTAATTCGAACCTTCATCAGACCTAAGAAATGTGAAGAAATTCGTCAAAATATATGCATTACTTTCCCAAGCATTTTTTTTTACTAAAATTACTCTTCCATATAATCTATATGCATGTATTAAGTGTAAGCTTTCTAACTTAAAACACATATTTACATCTTTTAAAAACATCTTCAAAAATTTTAAAATTTTTGTAACTAATCATTAAATCAATTAAAAAAACAATACAATACCGCGATATAAGCATCCCCTGGCTAATGATGTTAGTTTTTAGGCTCTAAATCATTACATCTTTTGCATAAAATCTCAAAAAAAATTTCATTAATGCTGGAAAATATTTTTCTCAGTGCAACTAATTTTAAAATAATTTTAACAATGTAAACCAATTTAGGGTGGGATTTCTCAATATTTATTTCAATATTTGTATAAAGAACAACAGATGAATGCTGAAAGTTGTATCTAACAAGGAGCTGTTTTAGTGACAAAATTAAATTTCCAAAAAAACTCCTTATCTCGAAACACCCGATGTTACATTTCGACTTTGACCGCGTTTCGGATTATGACCCAAAAACGTAATTCATGTTTTAAGGGTGGCAGTAGCGTAAGCACTTTTGTTGCACCTCACTTTAACCGCTTCCTAGACTTTCAACTGAAAAATAATAAATTTCGCCCAGACCGCTGACAGATTTTTTTTTATTTCAAATTGATCCCAACATTTTATTATTGAAAAAAAACACTCAGTCCGTTTTAATTAATATTTGTTCTTCAAACTGTTGATTTAGCGCTATATATTTATTTCCTACTTGCACATCCAACATCACTAATGTCATGCATAGAGCAAACTAGAAAGTCGAATTAAGACATTAAAAATTGAAAAATCTGTTCAAAATTTAACATTAATAATAACGTTCGAGTGCTCAAATATCTAAAACACTCCAATAGCAGTGAAAGGAAAATATTAGACAGATTACTTCACGCCATAATATTTTATTTTATGGCACGCAAAAATTTATCCGATCCAACGAGAAAACTATCGTCCAAAAAAAACTCTTAAGAGCCCAGCTTTCTAATATAATTTGATTGATCAGCTCTACGTAAAAAGATGCTTAACTTGAAGATTGAAGCACCTGAAGCAGAAAATTATCAAGGACTTATTTATTACAGAGAACATTAAGCTATATGTACAGGTACATCACTTTTATATGGGTACGAAATTGTTAATGACGATGCCAAAAAGATTGTTTTTGTTTATTAATTTTTGGGCTCAAAAAAAAAAATACAATAATAGACTGACTTCATTGAAAACCAGTTTCGTTAAGGTCTTAGAATATTGGTCCAATAAAAAATTGTAGTACTCACAGAAATCCAATTAAAAAACAGATTCACCAGATTCACTGTCGATAAACTTTTTTTTTGAAAATCTTACACCAGTTCCACTATTTAACAAGCAAAAATTTTTGATTTCCTGAATCGCGTTTTTACACTATAAACAATAAATAATTACACTGCACAATATTAGAGAAATTGCGTAATAAATTCACAAAAATTTGTTAAAATCGATTGAGCACTAAGTCAACGGTTGTACGACTGATCGAATGAAACACTGCAAGCGCGCTTACTGCTAGTTGACTGAAGATCACTTTTCACTTGGCTTTGGTAGTTGCACGATCAGGGCTTAAGCCCGGGTTATGGCTTGCTCATGGTATTTAACGATAGTGGAGAAGTGGAAGCCGGTTCAGTCACTTTACCTATTACCTTTATCACGGAACCAATGAAATCTGGTAAGTATTATTCACTGCAATGTACACTATACTTGCCTACAAGCTAGAATCGGAGTCTGTTCAAGCTTGAGGTCTGAAATTGATGTGCTTATCCATTGAAAATTCCACGTATTCCAGCTACAAACCTACTTTTGTAAGCTTTTTACGAAACTCAGTTGGTAGGTATATTTGCAATAATAAATCAAAAACTCTTACCTTTTATTTCAGCCGCACATTGCATATAATAAATACACACCCAATAGGTCAATGGCAAAAACTGGCTTTATACTCGATCTTCTTTCTGGTGGCAACAAGGTGGTTTCGAGAAATTTACGAAACATGATTAGTATAAGATTTCTGTAATCATTAACGAAATATTTCTTTCAGGCGTCAATAAGAGTTCGCAGATGAATCGTGAGATAACCGGAGATCGATGAAAAATAAATAAGACGACATAAAGATCGACATATTATAGGAACCAAGTTATGTAAATTGTTGTAAAGTTAATGGCCAAAACGGGCAAGATCCGAATTTCAAACAAATGTATTGTTCCAAAAAGTGAAAACCCAGGAAAATAAACTCTTTGGGTATCAATAAATTGCAAACCGCTCTCACATATGGTGCCCAATAACTTGCCTAATTGGAAGCCAATCAAAGCATATGGTTAAACATACCGAACTCACCTGTAGCTAATTAGGTTACGCTTTACATGAACGACTTTGTATGACTCCTGTTTAAACTGTATTTGATCATAAGAAAAGTGGAGAATCGAGTTCGTATTAATATCGGTTCGATTGGTGTGAACTGTGAAGTGATGATCTTTTTAAAATTTCAAACCCAAGCGGTTTAAAATGTCTATTTCACAATTTTCTCAACAACTTTTATTTATTTATTCCACATGGCAGAGACTACTTATATCGTCCTAAAGGATATCGCTCAGAATCGCGAATTGTGGATAGGCCTATGCCCCATCGGAAGTTTCAAGAAACTGAATACCCGTAGTGTGAAAATATAAAACTTATAGAAGAATATAATGTAGCAAATACAAAACTTTGCGACAAACGTTGAAGAGAATTATCATGAAATTAAGCAACATGAGAACAAAAAATAAAAAGACAAACCAGAATTTTTTAATTTTTAAATAAAAGATTTTTATTGCGAATATAGTTTTGTCACAGTTAAGTTAAAACAGAGCCAAATTTTAAGAATTGTGGGGTTTTTTTTGAGTCTGTGGAGTCGGCTAAACCACCAGGGTGTTTCAGATAAATGCATGATACACCCTCTGATGATTTACTGCCAACCGACGCTGAAACAGCTCTTTCGTACCTAGTCCAACACAATTTTCAAACCGACTTTTCCAGTGAAAGTATTTTCAATCGCCATGTCCTCAACGGCAACACCCAAGGCAGTGGTCAGTCCCAATTGGGATGTTTCGTGTGGTGGTCACACAAGAAACTCCTTTGACACCGAAAAATACCCAAAACTTTACTTTTTGGAGTTCAAATCGCCTAAAGAAGAGAAGACTAATTTGATCTGATCCAACTTGATGTAAAAATTTTGAACCCATAGAATTGAAGATCGAAAAATCTTATTTGATATAACGTCCGAAAGGTGAAAAAACCTTTAAGTTCTTTTCACTACGCTTATAGTTAAAAAAAAGTTCTTTTCACCACCCTTATAGTTAAGTAGAAAAAAGTCAGAAATATTGCTTTAGGCGTTTGTACGTTTTAGGTGTTTGTAAGTTTTAAGCGTTTGTAAGTTTTAGGCGTTTGTAAGTGAAAAGAATCTCGATATATCATCAGTCCTAAGAAAAATTGAGAAATTCGTGAAAACATATTTAACCGTCAGCCGCGTGTGGTGGGTCCAGTATCAAAAACTCTCGAAAAAGTGGCTTAAGCATTTGTATAAGTATTCTGTTATCCTTTGGGAGGGTAAGGGTGTGAATGTTTTAGACGAAAGATTTTGTTTTTCATATCTCGGGAACCTCTTGCAACAAACAGGAAGTTGAAACTTGAAACTTATACAGATCCATGATAGTTCAGCAAATTGCAACTAGGTTTGGGGGGAGGAGATGCGTCTGGGGAGCTCGGAAGCTGGAAATGAGACTTTCTAAGATCAATATCTCCTGAACGGTTTATACCACATGGTTTAAACTTGGATTATACTACTTGGAGAATATATCGGAATAAACATTTTTAGGGAGGTCAGTAGTGTGCAGAGGATGAGAACAACTTTAAATTGCGATATCTGCACTCCTACGGTTTCTTCAAATAAATACCTAGAAGCCGTTATAAATTTTTTTTTATTTCAACCACTAGAGGGATGTAAAGGGATTTTATCAATTTTCACGAATTCTGCCATATTCCCTTGAATTTGATTAGATATCAAACAAGTTTTTACTACCAGTATCACGAGCTTCTAAATAATTGCCTAAAAACGGTTTTCAGTTTTTTTGCTATTCAGTCCCTGAAAGAGTGTTAAGGGATTGTATACGATTCCACGAATTCCGTCATATTTCTTAAATCTGATAAAATATTGAATTGAGTTTTACTTTTCACATTTTTTTAATAGCCTAAAACTGATTTCTCGATTTTTTAATTTTCAACCACCGAGGGAAGTAAATGGGTTGCATATGTTTTTACGATTTCCGACGAACCTCTAAGATCTGATTAGATATCGAACTAGTTTTTACTTCTTCGCCTAAAAACTGATTTCAGGAATTTTTGATATTTAACCCCTCAAGAAGTTTCATTCGGCTTTACAAACTTCACAATATATCTTAGGTCTGGTGAGATATGACATTGATTTCTACTTCTAAGGACTTTTTATACAATAGCCTAAAAACTAATTTCACAATTTTTTAATTTCAAACCCCAAGTTGGTGTAAATAGGTTGTATGTGTTTTTATACATTTCGCTATTTCTTTTAGGTCTGATGAGGTATCAAATTAGTTGTTACTTGTACGTGCTATTTATGTACAATAATAAAACTTTTACCTTTCATTTCAGCCGCCTATTGCAAATACACACCTAACTTTAGGTCAATGGCAAAATCTCACGATAGCGAACTCCATTGACCGTAACATGGCGATCATTTTCATTGACGAAAAAATACGGTCTAATCACACCTCCGGCATGAAATCCACACCACACAGTCACTTTTTGTGGATGCAATGAAGTCTCTTGGGCTTGAACCAAATTTGGGTTTTAAATGACAACTAAGCCAAAAATGAGCTTCATCACTGAAAATGATTTTTCGATGAAATTGAGGATTTTCTTAAAAATTTCGCAGAGCCCAATCGGAGAATAATTTGCAAACGTTGCTCGTTCGTGAACTTCACCCTGATTAAAATGTAAACCTTGACTGACGTTTTGACAATGACAGACCAGCAAAAAAGTTTAAGGGTGCATTTGTAATAAAATACAAAATTGTTATGCACCTATTTAATAATCCTTTGAATCGCTATTATCGAAGACACTTTTCGGATACCCATTTCAAAACAAACTAAGTGCTTTTTAAACAATTTTAAAGAAGAGTCCTGTATAAATCTGTATGTTTACTCAGCCTTCAAAATAAATATTAATAATCCGGCATATAAGGGTTTTCCCCAGATAACCTAGAAGAACTCCCAACGAATCGGGATGGCAACATGAGTGCTGATAGGAAGTTTTGGGGCACCAATTTAATTTTTTTTAAAAGCACTTACTTACAGCCATTCTGCCAAAGTGTTAGTGTCCTAACCACTGTTTAGAAATATTATTCCAATGTATCGTAAAATTCCGAAATTGGTTTTTAGGCGTGTGTCTAATACCCTGTACAGACTATGCATTTTAAACGCATTTAAGTAGGTAAATTTAACATGTTAAAAAAGTAGTGTTCAGACTAGGCAACTCGTTTTATTTTGATACATGATAGCTTGATGTGATACTTTTTGACAAGTAGATATTCAGCTGTGTTTCATTAGCAAATTTATGCTTTCTAAATTGTTTGAAACCAATTAGTTTGTATAGCAGTAATGAAAAGGGAATTTATTAGCTAATGCAGTCGTTGCACAAGCAAAAAATTGAACTTTTGTAGCATTAAATAGTTTCTTCCAAAGTTTACTTCGATTTCCGCGAGGGCGAGTACATGTTTTCGGTTAAATGCGTAGTAGCTGCGTGTTTTCGTAAACGCGTCCGGGAAGTGTTTTCAGCGCATTTAACTCGATTTAAACGCGTTAATCTCGTAGTCTGAACATAGTATAAGAAGCAAAACCCAATTCGTTATCGCATTGGGCCTAATATATAACTGTTTATTTTGAAAGTGATCTCTTTTAATCGACTAAAATGCTAACCTTTTAATATATCGAAAAAATAAAAATGGACTTATACCACTTTCAAAATAATCGGTTCATATATTGACGAATTCGTGAAACTATACTGAATTTTTTCCAAAGAGGTGAATTGTGGTGAAGTCATTTTAGTAATAAGGTAATAAAAAGGTAATTTTTTGGTAAAGTTCTTGATGAAAATTGTTAAAGATTTATGTACATAGTACATATAATGATAAGAGACGGAGCTGGAGGTTCCTTTTGATTAATCTATCTCTTTCAAAGAGCGTTATAATTCAATCAGTAGATCCGATCTGTAATAGATTCGCCAGCGCCAAAATCATCTCTAAACCTTATGGACTTGCGTGTAACCTAACGCAACGTCAAAAGCTCGACATAATCGCTAACTTGGAACAAATTAAAACAAATAAACAACTTTAAAGCTAGCCTAATCACGCAACACGTGCTAACCGAATACACACCATGCCAAGCATAATATGAAAAAATCTACGAGCGTCATCAAAGAAGTTTGGAAATTTTCTATTTATTTCTACTTTATGGGAGAAACCAGTTTTTTAAAACGTATTTTGGATTATCCCATTTTTCACCTATTGGTAAACAATGTAATTCAAAATGTGATTTAAGCCCAATTTCAAATGTTGCTTGATAGCTCATAAAATTTGTATGTAAATAGTAACTACATCATCCAAGCTTACAGAGGGCTTTAGGATAAATCTGAAGTGGGGGAAAAATAATGCTTCCGAAATGGTCGAAAGCTGGAATAGAATCATTCTAAAATCCATATCTTCTGAACGGTTGATGTCAGAAGGTTAAAACCTTGTGGTTGTCTTAAGGGATGCTAGGAGACTAGATAAGGACTAATATTTGAAAGTGGGGAGGTGGGCTGAGGGCGTTGGGGGTAAGAAACTTTGTATTACAATATCTTTCGAACCAATTGTACTAGGAAGATAAAGTTATTACGAATTCCGATAAGTGTTTTTGGTTTAATGAAATCGAATTCGCTTTTACTTCTATGGGCTTTAAATATAATGATCAAGAAATTAGCTTCGGGATTTTCCGATATTCCACCCCTAAGAGGGTGTAAAATGAGTGTGTACATTTTTATGAGTTCTGACATATCACTTAGGTCTGATGATTTATCGAATTGTTTTTTACTTTATCGGGATATCTATACACTCGCCTACAGGCCGGTTTACATGTCGGTTGCAAATAATTTTTACTGAGATTGTGAGAGAGCTAGCTTATCGAATTTTCAATGGAGTAGAAGCAACCACTACAAAAAAATGTTGGCACGCACACATTGATAGAAATATCGTCGATATTTTTTACTGGATATATCTCTGTTCATTTCACTCCTGATCAGTTTCTCATTAGAGATTTCCTTCTCCCTCACAATCTCAGTAAAAATTACTTGCAACCGACATGTAAACCGGCCTTAAAACTTGATTTCAGAGTTTTTTGATACTCAACCCCTAAAGGCCTATGTTGATATTTACCCCCATGTTTTTATTGTTGATACATAGTTCATAGTTCATTTATTTCAATAATACTTAAATATATATATACACAGTTTGTAATTATTTTAGAGAGTAGGCTGGAGCCTTTGCAACTACAATATTGAGTTTAGTACAAGACAAGAAAATAATGTGAAACTTTCATGTTTTTATTGATATTGAAAAAAGGTATATAAATAAAAATCTATCAACAGTCTGGGTGCAACTTTATTATTTCTTGGATAGAAGTCCGGAACGCGTTTAAGACTGAAATGCGGTGTAGGTTACTATGCGACTGACAACGTAAAGAATAGGAGGCTATTCGGAACGTTATTTAATATAAAACTGTTGTGAACGGAGACCTTGGAGTGAATATTTTCACTTGAAAAAGTAAAAAAGTAAGGAAAACAAGTATAAAAGTAAGAATATTCGTGTTGGTGTTGTAGCGCTCTGTCTGCCCACCCTACCTATATATGGTGCCACGACGCGAATATTCTTCTTTTTTTGGAATGTCGTGGCTGAGGTAGGGTGGTCAGACAGGGCGCTACAACACCAGAGCGCCCTGACAATACGCGAACTCACGCAAACCATCGCTTTTCGGTCTCTCATGACCTATTGAGAACGATATTCCAAATTTTAATTCCCACGGTTAAGTCGGTGCGACTAATTTTTGTTGTACAGGACTAGGATTAATGGTTTGATTTTCGAGCAACGTAAAAAGAAAATTTGTACAAATTATGTTGACCACTCACCGAAACATGCACTGGTAGAAAGTTCCTTAATCATTTTCTGGTTAGACCCTGATAGGGAACATGTTCCCAATTAGAAGGGAATTTTTTCATGATGAAGCTATCATAGAAGCTAATTTTAAGATAATTTTGGTTGTTTTTCGGCGTCAGAGGAGTTTTTGGTGCAAAACACCAACACGAAAGCCCGACTGGGATCAATCGTTGTCCTGGCTACTGCCACTAAGGATATCCATCATCCAGCAATGGCGCAACAGCCCAAATCGGGCTCTGGTCTCCTTAAGTCGTCGCCTCCAATCGTCTCGATCCAAAGACCGCGCCTTCCAGCTGCTAATTTGTAAGTTGGCTTTGCTATCTTCATCAACCGAGTCTTTCCATCGTTTGCGTGGTTTAAGTTAGGTTAGGTTTAGATGAGTGAACTGTAGCACTGTACCACAGCCCATCACGAGAGATCATTAAGGATCCATTGTGTTCCCCTCGTATAAAAACCGGACTCTTAACTATTGATTCCAAATATTGCTCTTCTTTATGAAGAGAGTAGTTCTCCACAAAGGTATCATTGCAAGTTCTGATAAATCGGTCAAGAAGATTTCCTCAAACACCGATATCTGGTACGAGCCAGACTTTCACAACCACACACTAGATGTTCCAAATGTTGGTTCTACATTCTCATCACCACAGCGACACAGATCAGCCATGGGTATTCCCAGTCTTTCTCCATATGTCTCCCAAAAGGACGTGGTTTACCTACTGGCCTGTTACCAATCGCTTTGTCTTTAAGAGCACGTTAAAGGAATCTTCTATCTACCATTCGCTCTTCATGTCCAGCCCACTGCAGTTTCTGACACTGAGGATATGCCAGTTGAATAAAAGAGAACTAATAGAACTGTCTCTTGCTTGGCATTTTGTAGTTTTGTACTCTTTAGAACTGTCATTATCCGTACAAAACTCGCAATTTTCAAACATCGTTGTTCATATTTAAACTCTATTAAATTTGCAATGATTTATGACACTAGCTAGTTTTGCATCTGAAAAAAGAGTCCAAAGTCGATTTTTTTTGGACAAAATGGCAGATTTAAGCTAATCGGACTGTTTCTCTCTCTCTCTTACCAATCTCTGCATTGCATAATAAACTCACTATCTCCCTTCATTCCTATTTTCTAACGACTTTTCAGCGCCAAAACTACCCAATGTCACAACAGCACCAGGAACACAAAAGTATCTAAGAAAAAATCAGATTTAGTTTCAATACCTTCTGGTCCATACGCTAGAATATTGTTTAAATTTTTCTCATCCGCTACGTACTTCAGAAGTTCAACAACACGGTGCCAGTTTATGGCGCATATTAGGTCTGTTCTTTTTGGCTACACCTTCTACACTTTTCTACACTAACTCTTGAGTGAGTGCAGAGAGGTGAAGAGGGTGAATGAAAAAAGAACAAACCTAATAGGTTTGTTCTTTTTTCATTCATCCTCTTCACCTCTCTGCACCCGCTCAAGAGTTAGTGCAGAAAAGTGTAGAAGGTGTAGCCAAAAAGAACAGACCTATTGTTATTTATAAATTTTGCAAATTTCCGGTTTGAGTCTTCAATAGACTCTGAAGCCAGTGTACCGACTGCACAAATCAATTGGGTCCGTTCGTTATACTTCACTCTCGCAAACTTGTACACCCTGACAACACCGTCCACTGAAAAGTACTACGCTGTCAAAATAACGTATGACAACGATCAGCTGTACGTCGTATTTAACGTCGAGTGCGGGAGTGAATTCGTCTCAGTTTTACAAAGTTATTACCACATAAAAGTCATCCGTTGGCTAATTAAATCCACTCGATATTGTTATAAACTAAACGCGAATCGTCTTCTTAGTGATTTTTTCGAATTTCCAGTTGGTTTTTATGTAAAACACTCGATCGCTCGCTATGGCCGTGTATTTTATGCCAAAAAATCACCTGTAAGTGTTTGCCCTTTGCTTTTCTTTTAATTTAAAAATATTGTTGTGTAGCGTGTGGAGCGTGGACTTTCAATCGAAACGAATTAATTGAGATAAATTTACAATTTCCTGTGGCGGAGTTTCGCGAATTGTTCGGCGGTAATTGGAAACAATTAAAGGCAATTTCGAAGCTTGGATTTGAATTTATCAGCGTGGTTTAAGCGGATCATTGAAGTTCGGGTGCCCCGTTTATTGTCAAGGGCAAGTGGTGCGCGGGTGGATAGTGTCTAGAAATTCTAGCAAAAGAATTAAGTGGATGGCACCGAAAACTAGTTTCAATAGACTGAAAAGAATTTGAATTTGAATGCTCGGAACGAATTTAGTTGCACAATTGAATACTGCTTGGAGTTAGAGGCTATCTCCAGACTGTGCTTTGTTCTTAGTGACAAAATTTTCGTTGATAACAATCCAAGAAAAACCAGAAATACGATCGTTTCCCAATAAGCTGTTAGAAAATGTCTCAATTCGGTGGTCACGCAACGTAGCACGCCACTTTCCACACAGAAACCTTGGGAAATGAATTCAAGCCAACGGTCAGCATCAAAACAAAACAAATCATTTTCAAGTGTTTTAGCAGACGTTATCTCATGATTTTTATTATAAGATCAGTTCATAGCACAGGTCGGTGGCGGAACCAATAGAAAAACTTTGAGTAGTGGCGATCTTACGGTGTGGGTTGGGCGTCAATTGACCCGACAACCACAGTATGCGTTATTTGCAAATTGTAATTAGTAATCGTAATGGAACGTATGAATTGGCTGGAAAAGAGGAAAATTAAAAGCCAATCCTCCGTTTTAGCGATGAGGTAACTTCGGCCGAGCTAAAACTCGGCTTGTTTTTGTTACTAAGAATTTCGAAGCTGCGGTGTCGCTCTTAACTTGTTCAAGTATGTTAAATTCCTAGCCATTTTTGATGCTAAAAGTGACCTGAAAACTAAGTTTTCGCTATTATTCTGAAATCCACTGGTGCGTAGTGTACTGCGATTGAAAGTAATTCCTATTTTTTATTAAATAATAGAAAAATTGATGCAGTCCTACTCACCCGTTTGCAGTGTTACAATTTTAGAATAACTCCTTATTAAAATCAAGTATTTATTTTTGTGCTGTTGGTATTTTTCTTGCAACTGCCAAGTAGAAGCTATTAAACGATTTTTTGACCAGCTTAACGGATTCATTAACACTATTGCTTCTGATTTTTAATCGGTAGAAACTTCAACAATCCTTCTTTGTCTTTGAACGACAAATGGACTCAGGCCTCCTCTTCCCTAAAAATTTCTAGCTTATGTGTTTCCTCCTTTTTGAGCTTATGCTGCTGAAATCAACACAACAAACTTGTAAACCATCAAGAAAAACTTCCTGATTTGGCTCTCTCGCATGTTTCTTCTTCCCTCATCGAAATCGAACCTTCGATTGGAATTGATCTGCCCGATCAGTGTCACATCCCGCTAGGCATAAAATTGCTGGTCAATCTGAAGTTAACAGAGGACTTAACTTCTTCAAAGGCGATTATGACCAAATAAAAAATGAACTGGGTCGAAAAAGGGAACGGGGTTAAAGATTTTAAGGAATTACTCAATTTTCTACATTATACATGTACTTTGCGAATTTCCTCCAGGAGAGAATATCCGGAATGGACTCCCTCGGTTATTAAGAGACAAATAGGTGAGGCTCTCACTGTATTTGTTTCATACATAGCGAAGTCGCTGTTAATGAATAAGCTAAGCCTTCTTAGACTTAGGTAAATCAGTATGCTTCGCTAGTTCTCAAGGATCGAACTACGTCGACTGAAATAACTCAAGAAATATGTTACTTACTTACTTGCGGTGGCGCTACAGTCCAATTCTGACCTTGGCCTCCTGAATGTGCCGCCTCCAGCCTTCTCGGTTCTGTGACCGCGTCCTCCAGTTTGTGAATCTTAGCAGTGTTTTGCTGTCTGCGTCAATAGAGTCCTCCCAGCGCTTTCGTGGTTTTCCAACTGGTCTTTGTCCATTAACTTTTCCCTTTAGTGTGCGTTTGGGGATTCTTCCGTCATCCATCCGCTCCACATGACCTGCCCACAGGTAGCTTTTTGAATTTTATGAGGATCGATATTTCCGGATTATCAAAGATGGCATACAATTCTCTATTGTATCGTATTCTCCAGATCGAGTCTGCACTCACAGGTCCGAGGATTCTTCTGAACAGTTTTCTTACAAAGGCGTTAACTAATTTTTCGTACGCCTGAGTCAATGTCCACGTTTCGCTGCCATAGCATAGCACAGGTCTTATAATTGTTTTGTATAGTTTAAGCTTTGTTTTCCTATGCACATTTTTGTTTTTAATTATTGGGAATACGTCTTATTTGCCATCATTATTCTTCTTTTAATTTCGATGGGTTCGCTTCCATCCTTTGATATATTTGCCCCGAGATATACAAAGTTGTCTACGTTTTCTAGGTTAAAGTCTCATACTGTAATATTTTGTTTGATTGGCGTGTTTTTCCTAGTTTGTGTCTTGATTTTGGGTTTGTTTTCGTTAATACGTAGTCCAACTTCCATTGCTACCGAGTCAGGGTTTACAAATATTTCTTTGGCACTCTCCAGGGATCTTGCAAGTATATTTCTATGGCCACAGGGAATAAGTAGGTAAGTCTAAAAACGAAACTATTCAGGGCAGCACTTTTTTGCTATTTTTACTATTGAACTATTCCTGTAAATCCAGTTTTTGTGAAAAAATTAAATTTTTTGACATCTCAGTCAAATTAAAAAGCATTGGTGCCAGGCCATCATCTTGTTTAAAATAGGGGAGCATTCTAGTCTTGCAATCTACATGCGGTATGTTCATTGGACAATGTTCAGCATATCGAAAAGTGGATTTACACAACTCAGCCAGAACATGAAGAGCTTCGTTGTAACACTTCCGTTCGATAATCTCACTGGCAGCCGTAATACACGATCATTGAAACACTTCTTGGATTAAATTCGTCGTAATATAGATAAACTAATTTCCGCATCTCTGCGTGAATTAAATTCCAACTAAATTTGATATGAGTCTTATCATCGATGAAATTTTAAACATGTTTTCCTTTAGCGCTACTAGTGCGTCTTCGGAAAAAAACCACCGTAAATATTTATACGAAACTCATAGAAGGTAATTTGACTCATAAACACGAATTAAAAAAATTATTTTGTCAATTTGTTTCCTTCCAAAATTCAAGTGGATGGCAGTTGTGATAACATTATGTATATTGTGTCAAGGAGAAAGTACATACCGAGTACAAGTATATTTTATTTTTGCGCATTTTTCTCTGACGAATTGTTTATATTCCGCTCGAAGAGAGATACTGTCCGACAACAAATCCTTGAACATGATAGCAGCTTTTCTGCTTTCCGATAACACTGAGCAATGAACTCGGCCTTAACCGAGAACTTCACAAGCATAATAATATTATTGTTGAAGATTTACAGAATTTCGATAGCAGGTGCGGTATACGAACCACGGCTCGAACAAAGTACATTCTGTCTGCCAAACTGTTTATTATCTTTAATTCATTTTCTTCACAATAATACAATGAAATGAGAGACTTTATATTGTTCACAGAAGTCGGTATTTGTAAAAGCTGTTGATTTAAGATGTTTTTTTTTATACTTAAATAAGTAAAATTTTAGTTGTAGTCATAAAAAAGTTGTCATGAAATAGTGACCAGTATTCAGCTTAAGAAAGCATTGACACAAATTGAAAAAATCAGAGAAAGGCTTTTCTGGTGTTACAGTCACCCTCAAATCCCTGTCTTCATGTTGACTTCACGTTTTATTCTGTTGCCATTAATTGACCTGTTAGCGAAGAATTTGGTACACAAAACTCGTCCGTGCGCCTAGAGGAGCATCAGAATCAAAATAGCTCGGAACAGAGTCTAGACTCTCAGAAGCATAGGAATTTTTGGAAGTGAATAAAGCCTGGCTGTAAATAAAGCTTGAGACTCAGGATTAGATGCGTTTTGCTGTTTGCTTAACAGAAAAGATCAGGAGGCATGTCTCCAACCACAAACTGCTCAAACTTATTATAAAAAAAATCGAACGTAGAAATTTCTGTTTGTAAGGAAAAAAAAGTTTTAATGAGTTAGAATAAAAAATTTGGTTTGGTTTGAATTGAAGTACCTATAACAACGGCTCTTCACCGTAGGATCACGGATCGAAAGAACGGAAGAAGAAATTGGGCTGTCCCATTGCAAAGCCTATTGAGTGTTCTTTTTTTTAATTTTATAGTAGTACCCAAAAATTTTCTGTTAGTCAGCCTTCATAAAAAAATACTGCTGTCGCCCCCTTCAAATTGGATTTTTAATATTTATTTTTGTGGGATCAGTAAAAAAAAGTAATTCAAGACTGCTTTAACATTTTCTAAAAATGTTCTTTAAACATAAAGTTTCTTTGGTCGGATCTGATGTATGTTATGGTGGTTGTAGGCATATGTGGCGCTACGTAATAATTGGCTAGCTCGTCAGTCTTCTTTATAATCTTAATTTCAGACCCGGAAAAATATAAAAACAGATCGAAAACTGATCTCTAAATATAAATCAGTAAACTGAGATCAAAACTCATACACTACATATCGATCCTGACTATTATAATTCCAACTAATTTTGTGCTGCTTTTTTTTCTCATTCCAGTATTACAAAGGCTGTTAATTTTCGACCCTTACCAAATAAATGGACTGTGAAATGGACGACAACACGTCGTGGACTTTCAAATAAACCACCAGCGAATTTAGGAACAACGAACTCTGGTCAACAGGTGACTTCTTCTTACGGACAATCGAATACAAATCAGAAAAAAGGTAAATTAAGTAAATTACAAAGCCTCCATAAGAAATGGAGTTGGAAAGCGGGGGCTGGTTGGACTATAATATCAGTATTGGATTGGTGGTTGTTGGCTGCAGGATGGTTCACATGGTCAGGACTTTTAACGCGATGGACACCGATTGGCGTTTGTTTATTTGCTGCATTCGAATGGCACTATCATACACAGGGTCTGGCAAAGAAAGGGTTGCCGATTACTGCGTCTCATTTACAGGTGATTATAAATTTATTTGAATATTTTCTATATTAAATTTGTTAGGAGAATTAGTTTACGATTTTTATAAAATATTTCACTCCTCGACAATAAGAGCAGCTGTAAGGGTTTTTTCGGATAATTATATGATACACCCTCTTTCTTTAACCCAATGATGAAACAGCTATTTGGGACCTAGTTCAACACAGAACTGGCTTTCCAGTGAAGGACTGTCATGTCCTGAATGGAAGTAGCCAGGGCAGTTATCGACCCCAGTTGGGATTTTAATGTTGGTGTTTCATAAAGATCCTCCCGGAATTTTTTTTGTTATTTTCGTCTGTAAGGTTTTAAAGTTTTGGTTTAACTGCTGATGGCAATCTCTAGAAGACACGTTCCTGGGCAATAGCCCTCTCCTGTCGCCAGGACTTATTCACGCCTCGAGTTTCAAGTACCTTTCGAATCTTTTGAGTTTTTTATCACGGTTGTAATATCAGGAGATACTGCATCCATAAGAGTTTCGATGGAAACAATAGTTGAATGGTTTTAAAAGTTTCGGTAACTTTGACGGTAATAATCGAATTCGAAAAGTGTTTGATATTTCGGGTTACCATCGAAGTTCGAAGTACGAAATTTATCAAGTGAATAAGATTACCATCAACTAATATTCAATCACGTCATCATTCTAACACCTTGCATCTCCGTCTGACTTAAAGGTTATGAATTGCGTATCAACTCCACACAACTGATTATTTCGTAATTATTTAATTATCGCTAAGATGGTTTTTATCAGTTAAAACAGTTGGTCGGATTTTTTTGCTGGTTAACGTCTGTGAGAATATTCACATAAATTAATCAGTCAAAGTCTAATGTGATGCCATTCCTAGCATGAATTTTAGAATTTTAATTGGCAACAATTACAATAGCGACAATTGTTTTGTCTTGAATGCGCAGGAGATAAATAAAGTAAATGCAGTGTTGCAAAGATAAAGGTGGGGGATCATTCTACTGCACCTGCTACAATTTATTGTTAGTTTCATCGTGGTTTAATAAATTATCAAGTGTGGTTGTGGTTGTGGCATGTACTTTTATTTTTTTCATTAACCTGAGTAAAGCCCCGAACTCCGTTTTGTAGCTGCCTATGTTGATAAAATCCAATGTTTTTTTATTTCCTCACTTCATGCAGTTGTTGGTTGATTATTCCTCCATGTTCCTTTCGCTTCACATACGCTATGCATGACTGTATCGATTTTAGGGATCTCCAAAATTTTCAAAATCGGGTTCTTCAATTTTCTTCTTTACTAAATCAAGGTTTCATTGGATCACCTCCGTTCTTTCGGGTTGCACGTTAAAGTATAAGCTCTACATTTTAGAGTTTCTGTGTGACTCAATTTTTAGAAATATGATATCAATATGCTTCTGTCGAAAAACTGATGCTGTTCTCAATGGGGCATATGATTAAACCGCGCTTCTCTGCAAGATAGTATCCTGGAATTTAGCCAAAATCCTAGATTGTTCGTTTTCATGTTCAGTTTCATGATACTTTGCTCAGGCTTTTTCAAGTAGAGATCTCGGAAGGTAGAGCCTATTTTGTCCGGACCAGAAAGAAATTAGAGTATGTAGCCCGGACCTTGTAGTTAAGATACACACGATATTTTCTAGAACTATTTTTACTTTATTATTTTAATATTAAAATGGTGAGATTGATTTTAAAAAAGTCGCTATTCCATTTCAGTCTGTTTTCGGGATGATTATATATCCTTCACTCACAGTTTTTTTATTGATGATTATTCGAAACACCTTTATCTTAAATAATAAGTTTATTGGCGAGTCTGCATCCTAATGTACAACCAATCGTCTGAACACTTCTGTGAGATGTTTGGGAAATTTTTTTGCCTTTTTCTGATCAATTGACCGCTTGCTGTTTTGGTAACATCAATTCTATTAGCTACCTACTTTCAAATCGATGAGCCTTAAAAAGGTTTTCATCCTGTTGTGACTCGCGGACACAACAACCTTTTTTACTTGGTTGTATTATTTCCTTTTCGACATGTAGCATTTTTTCCATTATCCAAAATAACTACATACTAAATACTAAAACACTTCTCTTTCAGACAACCGCCTATTGTTCGCTACCCTTACGCCTTTTAAGCCGCTGTTGGGGTTGGTTAGCAGCATGCAACGTTCCGACCAGTTTAAGACCCTTCGTTTATGGCTGTTATGTAAATGCTTTCAACGTTAACATGGAAGAAGCAGAAAACCCCGAATTAAAGTAGGTCTTCTTTAACATTGCACATTTTAACATGTAAATTTCAGATAAGAGAAATTAGTGATCGCATGTGCACGTCTCTAAGCTTTGTAGACAAAATGGCGGGACCTCTAATGGATGATTAGCTAAAGATTGAAATTTTGGTAACTGATAATATCCACAGAAATTGCATGTTTTTGTAAATACGATGGAAGTCATCTTCATTAGGTCCATTTTTTCACATTTTTCTTTTATAATTACGACGAGAACTTTTCAGATATTTATTTAAGCGGTTTAAACGAGCCATCTAGACGCCGCTTTTTCATTCCCAAGCGACGAGAATGAATCTACCAGAAAGCTATTGTGTAGTTTAATTTTTAAATTAACAAAGAAGTGACTATAATGTAGAATTCGGGTTGATTTAAGGGAGGTTTGACTTTTTGTTTTTTTTGTGCATGTTCCAGTAAAATTTAGTAATAAAATTTTATTAGCTAATAAAAAAAGCTCAAAGATGCGGTGCCACGTGTAGGCCGATTAAAAAATGTCGTTATCTGATAAACTATTTTTAAATGTGCGGAAATAAGTTTTTTGGTTTGATACCACAATTTGCTGCACTCAACCGTGAAGGAAGATTCAAAATTTTAGCGATTAAATATTTCCGGTTTATCAGTAGACGAGTAATGTAAATTGAAATTAGACTTCGAGTCTAGTGGAGATGCGCATTTTTTGGTGGACGGAACATCCCTTTATTTCAATGTAATATTTAAAAAAAGAAAATTAAAATCAAATTGGAGTATTTTTTAGGGTAGCGAGGATAATTTGAAACTGTGGAACTAGAATTGCATTTTTGTACTCTCTATATTTGTTCCGAATGGCTGCGTGGAAAGTTAGATTCTTTGAATTACATGACTCGATCCTGAACTTCCACGGAGAGTTGTTTATCTCCTGAATCCTTCTCTTCGCTATTTATTTTTTTTTGTATTCTGCGGTCGAACATCCACATGTGTATCTTGAAGTTTTTTTCCAGAACATATTAGCAGATGTTTTTCTCTGACTACATTAAAGTGTGGGCGATACTTGAGTTTTCATTGCTCATTGCCTATCTTGGACATCCATTCGTCCGTTTCCCAAAGATCGTAGTTGGAGATTACTTCTGGGCTGAATTTTTTAAATATGCGTCTAATGCATTGGTTCACGAAAGTCTTTTTCTTAAGTCGTCACCTTCTATGAAGTATGTGACGAAGCGCTTGAAAGTTTTGTTTGAAGACTACATTCAATATCCTCGAGAAAGCAAAGAATGTCGAAGGCTTGTCCTTATGCAAGACGATACCTATTCCGGTTGCTTTCTTTATAATATCCAATAGCAATTGAGCTCTAGAACTAAGTAATTTCAGGCAAGTCTAAGGTTCAGAATTAGCTGTCTAAGTGCTAAGAGCTATTAGTTTCTAAGTTGAAGAACGTAAGGACACAATGAGTTAATGTGAGTTTAACTCATTGCAACTGCGTATATTATAGGCACACGGTTCATGGCAGAGGTATTCCTAACTTAAAAATGCACGCACACTTCACGTACCATTTGGAGATTTAAGTCTCTTTATAATATAACAAATATCATGTCATACAACAAAAAACCTAATAGCTGTGCTTATGAACCCGGAGATAAATCACGCCACAGTAACATTTGATTTAGAAAAAATATTGATAACAGCATTATGAGTCAAAGACCGTTCACACCGCTAAACATTTTCGATCATAACAATCTGACGATTTTAAAAAGAAATCCAAAATGATACTGGTAAGAAAATTATCAGTTAAATATAACATTTGGATTCTTTATGGAATTTATTGTTACATAATTTGATCACACGGCATTCATAAGATGCAATTAAAACATTGTCGTATCATCTTTGTCGGGAATAACAGCATGATATTTAAACAAAAATTATTGCCTTGTCAATAATTATGATCTCAGATGATAATGAAAACAGTGTTAAACCGATTTTTTGTTTCTATTGTTTTTCTCAATGATTTAGAGGGTATCGTAGCTTATGTGAATTTTTTACCCGCTCATTAAAAGAAGATGCCCGTAGTATAGCCAATTCATGTATTGTTTCACCGGCCGATGGAAAAGTCTTACACTTTGGTTCGGCTACCGAATCGCAAATCGAACAGGTAATAAATTTTCAAAATGTCCACATAATCAATCTCGTGTCTAATCACAAACATCATTTTGTTTTTAATTGCAGGTAAAAGGTGTTACCTATAGTTTGGAATCATTTTTAGGACCTGCCGATTGGGCATTAGAGCAAAAATCAGAAAAAAGTTATACGGATGCTATTAAACATAACAATGTAATATTAACTTTTATTAAATATTAGACAAATTTAATTTTAATTTTGGTCTTGTTCAATACAATAGGAATCTGCGCTGTATCAGTGCGTTATTTATTTAGCTCCTGGTGATTATCATCGATTCCATTCGCCAGCTAAATGGGAACCGAAAATACGACGTCACTTTTCCGGACAGTTACTCTCAGTTAGTCCTCAAATTGCAAAATGGTTACCAGGACTGTTTTGTTTGAATGAACGTGCCTTATATGTCGGAAAATGGGTCCATGGATTTTTCAGTTTTACTGCTGTTGGTGAGTACAATTTAATTTTGAATACATATTTAAAATTTCTCGTTTCATAATTTTTGTGTTGCACTTTAATGTTTATAATACGCTAAATGAACAAATGCTTATCAATTGAGCCAAAGTTTTTTTTCATTTTTTCAATTTCGTCAGTATGATTGCAAAAAAAATGGAATTCAATTAAAAACAGAAAAAATTGGAATTCAGTTTGGATAAGGGCATACTTTTCACACTGTTTTGCTCTAGTCTCATTTACGTGTTATCGATGAATCCGCTTCGTGTTCGAACATCATAGACTGTAAACTTTCTAACAAGTTCACTGTTGCGATTTGCGATAACGTTTGATTGTTCGTGTGTTGGTAGTATCGGTCACCTTGCTCATCTTTTTTATAACCTATAGATTAAATCTGTAGTTTCGGGCGAAAAAAGGTTATACATATATATATTTTTAGGTGGTTGATAAAATCGACAAATCCTGTTTCCGCCCGCCCATCTATCCAAAAATACAACTCCTCTTCAACTTCTTTGCTGACATGAAAAAAAAATGTCCATTCAATGGAAATGGCATCTATTCCATGTGTGGATACGCCTATTATTTAGGGATCGAACGAACCATCAACTCAAACAAACCGTTAGCTCGAACAAAACATCGACTCGAACAGTTCGATTTTTGGGATGAATTATGACTCAATTGTTGATTCGATTGATGTTTTGGATGATTACGATTCTCCTAACATCTCGCAATTGCATATCATTACTACTATATAATTGATAACTGCGGAACGCGTTGAGCTACGAACCTAGAAAATTCCCCTCGTTAATATTTCACTATTTGTAAAACGCAGTATCTCTTACACAAAATAGCCTCGGAAAATTGGTATTCGCCGGACTGCTCAATAACTAAAAAGTACAATGATATGTTTGGATTTTTTAATATGTCAAATTAACCCTGCACTTCCACATTAGTTTTTTTAGCTCTGCCGTTTTCTCTTCTTCACAGTATAGCCTCCATTGTATCGTCTCTATAATTTAATTGAAATCAGACGACTGCAGTTTGTAGCGTTCTGTAAAAAGTATGGCTAAGAACGGAATCTGATTTACGTTTCATTTTCAGGATTCGTATTTTGAAAATAATTTAATTGTTTTTTATGACTTCCTTCAGTACAAAGGGAATAAGATTTCTGTACATAATAGCAATGAAGGTGGAGGGGATGAGGTACTAGATGGGGGGAGTTGGGCGACAACTAACGATGGATATTTCGGTTGAAATTTATTTGGTTGTATATGGTAGGAGTTGATTCCATAAACGTATCGTACAGTTGATAACGGAAGAATTAATTTGAGTGTACGACCAAAGAAATGTTTGTTAACGTACTCGTGAACACGAATTGCAGTTGGCAATTTCCTCAGCTCTGAGCAGTCGCTATTGAAGAACGATAAAGTAGAGCCATACATCCTGCATTACGCCGATGACAATACCCTTGATTCAATCAATGGTACTGCAAATGCAAATTTTGTAAATGGTAGCTAAATCAGATGAAAAGAAATGCTCTTTAAATCTGCAAAGTAATAACCTTTCGCAATGCTAACGATTGATCATTTTAACGCAAGGATTCAGATAAGTTAACTCCAAACATCTTGAATCAACGTTGAACTTATTTACTCCTAGTATTTATAGTGTGAGTCTTTTTTGCAAGTTTTGCGACTTCGATGCATAAAGAATTTTAACGATATCTGAGTTCAATGAGTCTTATCATGTTTTGCCTATGATGCGACAAAAAACTTCGATTCGCGCCAATGTTAAGACCAGCTAGAACCAAGAAATTTGCTTAAGAAATTTTTCTCGTACGTTGTTCTTAATTTCCCCTGAAAAACGTTCGAAGAAAAATTACATAGGTCATTACATATTATTTTTATTAGTAGAAAGCTGAAGCTTGGTATGGTAAATAATCGTAAGAACTGAATAAAATCATCCGATCCAACAGCCACCTCCACTGAACTGTTGAATAATAAGAAAAAAATTCCGGCTAAGTCCGCTTGGGTCATTCACAATTCTACGATGTTGTCCCGACTCGTTGAAAAAAAATGATAGTAATGCCGAATTGCGAAAGCGAGATTAAGAGTAAAATGTCCAACTAAATTTAAGAAGGCAGAGATGTGAACATTCGACCGAACATTGGTAATGTAATGTTCTTAGAAGCCTAAAAAATTTGGTGGCACCACTACCTATCAAGAATTTTTGAATTTTAGCTCTAAAAGCAATTTATTGATCATATCCAACTCATTAAAGAAGTAGACGATATTACGCAAACAAAACTTTAACATGTCTTCTATTTTTCCTTTCTTTACGATAATGTAAATCACCGTTTATAAAAAGACTATGAGTCCCCGAAAATTCACATATTTATTCCACTAATCCATACATATATCTTGACGGTTCTGAGAATATTTTATCTGAAATCTGTTAACGTAGTTGGAACAGGATAAACATTGAGAAACAGTATTTTATTTTTTTTCTTTTAACTTAAAGATTCACATTTTGCAAATCATTATACTGACGACATTAACTTATTGAAACTAATTAGAATAACAATTCCGAGTCGTTTACTTAATCACCGCAACATTTGCCCTACAATTCATAGATCTTTCTTCGTATAATCTACTACCTAATATGGATCCAATTTCGTAATAGATTATTCTTTTATAGCTCTGCACTTTGGCTCTTTTTTCAAAGATCGAAAACATTTATTTGCAAATTTGTAATAAGCCAATAATAAAAGTGTTAATTTGTAGTACAAATTTTTTAACAAATAAACTCCGCTCGTAGTCCTGATCAGTCTTCTTTCAGAAATGAAGCTCGGCTTACTTTACATGATTGGATTAAAAAATGAAAAAAAAATTAATTAATACAATAACATTTAATAAATGGAACGCGTTGGTTTCATGAGGACATGAAAAATCTTTACACAAAACAGGTGATTTGTTTTGAAATCAAGGATTTATTTTAAGAGCGAAACTTTAAGGTAATCTCCATGACGGAGGATGGCTTATTGGACGACACCAGTAGCAACAACTCGATGATGGATATTAGTAATTTATTTTCACTGTAATCAACATACCATAAAATATGTCCTCAGCAATTTTTTTTAGCTAAGAACGAATCGAGTTATGTTGATAAGGTAATCGAAAATTGGCAACATCACGCTAAAAATTCAAATGTTTACTGAAGGAAGTCAATTTTGCAGTGAAATGTAAAGCAAAGACAAAGGAAAGAATTCCGATAAAGTTAAAAAGGAGAAACACCTAAACAGCAGAATTAAAAAGGAAACAGAATCAATTATTTATATCAATCGTTAAATTAAAGAATTGAATCATCACATTCACTTTCCCACAATCGTTTCTATACATACATTAAAAGTGTTCATATCTAACAATCATTTCAAACTCTTTGCTCTTTTACTCGCCTATTATATCTAAACTAAATTAACTCCGAAACTCTTTTAAATCAATTTCAACATATCTAATGATGCCTTTTTTTCTAAAATTTAGGAGCCACAAATGTCGGATCAGTGCAGATCTACTTTGATGAAAAACTGAAAACCAATAAATTTTTATTAGGATCGCTAAAACGAAAACGTTTCGATCAAGTGCATCTCCCATCAGATATAAATCTCGATAAAGGACAATTAGTTGGCCAATTCAACATGGGAAGCACAATAGTTTTGATATTTGAAGCACCGAAAGATTTCCAGTAAGATATTTATTCTAACATTGTTGTATTTAGTTTTATTAATGCAAAATTATCTTTTCTTAGATTTACGATTGTTCCTGGGCAAAAAATTAAGGTTGGTGAAAAACTAGGCCATATAAAATCCGAATTGGAACTGAACGAATAATGAACTAGAACGGTTCAACGACAAATAATAACAGTGATTTACTTTAATAATAGAATTGTAATTAGTTAGAATCTTCAATTGAGGTAGTGCATATTGTACAGTATCGACCATTTTTTTATGCGTTTTTATGTAGCTGAAATACAAAAGAAGATTTTATTATTGTTAAAAGATTTAATAAATAATGTACAAATCGTCAGTACGGTTATATTTTAAGAAGCTAATTTATAATTATGTAATGATGAGAAATAAAAGTCTATTTTATTACATTTATTATTGCTAAATAAAAAAAATTCTTTGATTTCGATTTATGATTTTCATATTTTCCTTTGAGTCGTAACATTCCACAGATTAGTCTGAAGCTTCAACAATATAAATTTTATCTTATTAGCCAATCAATATGACCCAGAGATGAAGCGTCAAAATTTCAAGTTGAGACTAAAATCGTAAAAAAACGAATCTTTCTTATACTTACCCATATCTTTATCTATTTTGTGTACAACAAGATTCAGACCAAATTCAATTTTTTGATGAAGTGTATACATACACACAGTCTCGTTTGATGAAAGCGTGTTCAGCGAATTCTGAAAATGATTTAGGATAGATCATTGAAAAAAATACTGCCTGATAAAATTAATTATAAAGTCACATCCGCTATTAATTATTACCTGGTATTTTAATTGTTTGGCATAATCTGGAGACAAAGGTCTTTATGTGATTCGAATCTGTTGGAAGATTCGTTTCTTTCGAAGCTTGTAGCGACTGTGACGGTGAATTCAATACGTCAACATCATTCACTTGTTTCCGAGAAGTACAAAGACGCCTTCGATATTTTAGGTTGTTCTCCTTTCGTAGTATGCTACCCACATTTGGGTAGATTGGGTCATCTGATATATTTTGACCATTTGCGTTTAAATTGTCTGTAAAAATGTACAAAGTTCCAAATCTCTGTTTTGAATAACAACACCAAACGTACACCATTACACAGTGTTTAACATTCCGCCGCAGGAACATATTTGTGTTGGTACACCCAGGTATTACTAATGGAAGCAGGTGCCCAAAAGGAAGCTTCGCCCGAAAAAATTACGTTGTCCCAATCGCGAACCAAATTTTCATTCGTCGAAGCGAGTCTTTTTTCAAAGAGTTTTATAGACGGTAGTAGACTCTTCGAAATTTCATATTATGGGCCAGTAAACGTCTTCGTACAGTATTATATGATACATTTACACCTTTTTATGCAAAATCACTGGCATTCTACTAATATCACTAGATAATCCCCCAGTAGCCAAAAAATTTCACGATTGGGACTGTACGTTTTTGCTAAGTTTATCGGTTCCCTTCCGATTTCATGTAGTATCACAGATTTGAAGCAAGATTCAATCACTTTTAGTTTTTCAATGTGATTTTTTTTGATCCATAAAAAAAAGAAGGAATACGGACGACCTGGTGAGTTTGATGCGAGCTTGTGGAGCCTGTAATCTGTATTGTAACAGTCAAAATTCGATTCTAGATTTATTTTTGTAATTTAAAAAAAAACCTGTATATTTAAAAAACAGCATTTAAACTTAGGTTAGGTTAGGTTGAGAAGGGTGGACTGAGGCATTGTGCCACAGTCCATCACGAGAGATCACTGCGGATCCATTGTGGTCCCCTCGTATAAACCGGACTCTAGACTATTGATTCCAAATATTGCTCTTCCTTATGAAGAGAGTAGTTCTCCATAAAGGAATCATCCAAAATTCTGATAGATCGGTCAAGGAGAAATTCCCCAAGTACCGATACCTGGTACGTGCCAGACTTTTACATTCACACACTAGATGCTCCAGTCTCGGTTCAACATTCTCATCACCACAACGACACAGATCAGCCATGGGTATTCCCAGTCTTTCTTCATGTCTCCCAAAGGAACAGTGTCCCGTTAGGACCCCTATAAATTGTCTGAAAATGTCCCTGCCCGGAGACAAAATGAAGCTAGAGTTCCTCCTATCAAGATCCGGCCAGCAGATTCTTGCTTGCCGGCAACCCGATAGATTCACCCAGGCCCCTCCATCTGTCTGAGCGCTTCAATATCAATCATTCTCTTTACACATTCAATGGGACATAGAACCAATTCGTCGGCCAGCTCTATGCTCATCTCCGACCCCCTTCTGGCGAGCTCGTCTGCCTTTTCATTTCCAGGTTGTTATTCATACCCACCATCTGCAATATTCTTTTACATTCTTCCACAAGTCTGGATTTAGTAATGTGCGCCTCAACAGCCTTGATGGCAGCTTGGCTGTCAACATAAATAGTTATTGTACCATTCACGTACTGTTTTCAGCTGCAGCATTTTAACTTGAAATGGGTTCCAATTGCAATAAATTTCGAGGCAAAAATGCATAATTATCAGAAACTATGTCGATAATCAAAATTTTTTTACATAATAATTTCGAAAAAATGTTGACTTTATTGTCAAATAATTGTTTTACATAATGTGTAGCATCATTTGCGCAAAAACAGCGTCAACCGTGCCCACAATTTCGCCGACAATCCACAATTTTTTGTCAAAATAATGTCTAAAACATTTCGCCACGACCTGTTGGCGGGAAATCTCGCATCAAAGGGCATATTTCTGCCCTTGTTCTGAAGAAGAAAAAGGTAAAGCAAAAAAATTATTAACATTTGCTAGTACACTGTTCGATTTCCCAGCATTCCCAATTCCCTTCTAGCCACTATTATTGCTAAGTACCCATTGAAGCTAGAACTCAGTGCTATCTGTTATATTCGACTGGAGTATAAATTTACTCGACTCGTATTAAAGTGATTCCAAACCATTGGGTATACAAAGATGAAAAACTTTCACTGGAAATGGTCAGATGAAAATTATTTGTACTTGGTTCAAAATTGAGCTGTTTTGTCATTGGGTTTAATCAGACTCAAGTCGCATTCTAGAATTTAATCGGAAAATATTTTTGATAGATTTTCTATCTTAATTTGAAAAATAATTAATAAATTTAATTTTATGATTATTTTTTATTGAAAGAAGAGCGAATGCGTCCTTCTTGGTATCCAAACTATGAATACATACCTAACTAAAACCATAGCTTTAAGTTTGAATATATTATATTATTTAATTTGTTCAAAAATTGTTATATTGTATTCACAGTATCATTCATTGACCTTCTGTGTTTTATCAATTTAATTAAAAAAAAATAGAAAAATTCTCTTCCCAATTTCCTAGTTAATTTGCAATCGGCACTTTTTCGGGTATATATTATTATTGTTTGTATGCATCGGAGTCTTTACGCGATAATATGTATGTATTATTTTTTAGCGGGTGTACGTAGATTTTTTGACCTCGACGTTCTCTCAACACGATAATCTTAGCTTGAGTACGCATCAACAAGACACTTTTATTAATTACTGCTTTTGATGGACAAATATTTATCAGTAATCTGTATCTCGTTAGATCATAATTATTTTGGGAAAGGATAGCACCATACAATACTAGTTACTTTCTATGCATTGAAGACAATAACATAAATTTCGAAGTATAATCTATGAAATTAGGTACTCGTAGATGTGTCATGCCTGCGAGCTTTAAATAATAAACAATTTAATCGCCAAAAACAACACAATAAATTGCTTTAAAATTAAAATAATAAAAAATACACAGACATCTACTGATAGGAGTTGAAATGTCTGCCGCTTTGTCTACATTATATTTTCTACAGTCAATAAT
This sequence comes from Beris morrisii, assembly GCA_951812415.1. Taxonomy (NCBI): domain Eukaryota; kingdom Metazoa; phylum Arthropoda; class Insecta; order Diptera; family Stratiomyidae; genus Beris; species Beris morrisii. The sequence goes on along the minus strand of OX638312.1, from coordinate 121,649,209 downwards.
AAAATAACGACGAATTTACGCCATTTGTAAGAAATTTTACTTGAAAAATAGAATAAAAAATATAATCAGCTCGAAGTTAGAAAACGAGTGATTTTTTTTTTGCAATTAGTAGAGATCAAATTTAAGTATAGGGTCACGGATTTTTTGTTGTCAATGGGAAAATTGTTTTTTGTTTTCATATTAATCTTTTGGCTAAATCGTAGAATTTGCACCATAGCAGATTATGAATTTGTTTCCCGGATATTTTATCATCAATGACGTACAAGAACACTTACTGAAATATTTTCGTAAACAGTTTTTTTTACCGAAATTCGCAAGAAAAAAGTTGCTACATAAGTAAGCAAATACAGAAAACATATTGATACTGATTATAATTGTTGATAAAAAGAAACTCTGGAAGGAATTGTGCACCATTCTAAATGCTCTTCTGTTCTCACAATGGGATAAACTAGCGAGCGCAGCTCAATTTTCAGGACGAAGAGCTTAAAAAAACCTTCCGATTCTTACACTTCCAGAACAGCTTATGATGGGAAGCTGAAACTTTATTGGCCTTTATAGAAAGTTCTTTAATGGAATATTTATTTACCTAAGGATTGGCTTACTCTAGAGTTCATATATGTAGTAAATTACAAAGGTACAGAAATGTAATAAAAGAAAACAATATCATTAGTAACCCGGACGATATCAAAAAAAGATTGAGCAACACTTCGAGCACAAGAGCGCCCTTAGAGAGTGGCAAGAAGAGCACTTGCCCCCATCTGTATTCCACCAATCCTCAAAATAATAATATCATGATAGAAGGTATAATTTGGTATCATTTGTGACTTAACTATGTTGCTCGCTTCTTCTGGTTGCCAGAGGTTGAAATCTGGTTCGACGGACTAAAAACAAAAAAAATTCTTACATTTGTATTTTAACACAATTATTCCAAAGTGAAGCCTTATTAGGTGGATAGTGTCGCAAGGCTACCAACGTTGGTAGGTGTTAGATGTTCATGGATATAACTTTTTGTGTGACTTTAGGTCGAGTGAACTCTTTATTCATCCTCGTTGGAGACCTTACTAACTCAGCTACGTCCTTTCATTCAGTGTTCGCCACATAGGTTTCCCTTCTAAGCCACGACTTTGCCCCTCCCTACAAAATGTTGTATGGGCGCCCTTGTTCGAGCATCTTTTCAATCTAACTCTAGACACTAATCCGCGGTGCCATTAATTTCAGACGCCTCAGAATAAGAGAAAATATCGCCGGAACCTTCCACTATTGGTGAGATTTACGCAGCCTTGCGCAACCTAAAATTAAATAAAGCTCCTGAAATAGATGAAATACCGGCAGAATTGCTGAAGAAATATGAATCATATGTCAGCAATCTTCTATATGTAATATATACTATACAAAATATTGCTAAGCTTTAGTATCACAACAGAACTAGTCCGAACGACAGATTTGAAACAGAATCTTGTACATTCATCTTCAACCTAGCGCTGGATTATATCGTCAAAAAAAATCTAATAGACACGACGGGAAAACTGCTATTTGAATCCACCCAAATAGTAGTAGCATACGACGACAGAAATATGGTACGATCGAAAGTCAATGCTAAGGCGACGTTCATGAACCTGAATCATCAGCAAAGGAAGTTGGATTAGGGATCAATGAGCGAAAGACGAAACTCATGACCCAAACGAGCAAAAGAACGCCAATCAGAAAAGCATGACGATTGGAGATGACAACTTAGAGAATGTGAACGATTTTATTTACTTAGGAATACAGCTAAGTAAGGACAGCAACGAAAACGACGAAATTCAGCGTAGAATACCTAATGCAAACAAGATATATTATGCGGTCCTACTGATATTTAAATCAAAGAAAGCCTACAGAAAGAATAAATTCCGCATCTACAAGACTATAGTTAGGCCGGTGGTCCTATGGATCAGAAAGGTGCACAATGACTCAAGCGTCCGAGAAATCAGTAAATGCATTTTGGAACGAACGACCCTACGAAAAAGCCTGAGACCAGTACGAGAAGCCTCTGGCTGACGAATTTGGTACAATAAGCTTAAAGCAGAAACAGCAGCATCAGTCGTCTCCTCGTAAACCTGCGAAAATTACAATGGGCAGACCACATCGAGCGTTGCCATCCATACGCTCGATGTGGTCTGCCCATTGCAATTTTCGCGAAGAGTTCTCAGACCCATTTTGAATGCACATAGCAGTCGACCACCAGAAAATCCACGTTAGCGATGGGAGGACTGAATCAACCAGGAAGCAGATCGCTAAACTGGAGGACGTGCTCACTGGATCAAAATGACTGGAGACGGTGTATTCTGAAATCCAAGGCTCAATTCGCGCTATCGCGCCATTGATGATAAAATTTGCGATGAGCTTCATTATATACGTTATACCATTTTAGTGCAGCACAGAATATTTATAAGCTCCCAAAAAAATTTTGTAAACCCCAATTTCCATAATATTTTTTGTAAGCTAATTTACCGATTTGCTCATTTTCAAGCTTATCATGCAGCCCATACGTTGACGTACGGTGCTCCTATCTGGTCGAAATGAAAAATAAAATAATGAAACTGCAAATCTCGCAAAATAAATCCAATTGTGTACATACACATTTTTCAATTACAGCTGCAAAGATCAAGTTCTCATCTCTGTATGAATTTAAATTTGCTATTATACAACTTAATGAATTTCAAGAAATCTATTTATCTATCTATATATCTAATTTACCGATTTATAAAGATCATGCTGTAAAATACCCATTTACATAGCTAAACGGTTTGAAGGTTCAAGTTGAAGGACATTTGTATGGGAAGTATCAAGAGTACAAAGCTTTTGCTCAGTGACGTACGAATCTTTATATACTTTTTCCATGAAAAATTTAATTATTATAGCTAACCGCTCAATTCGTCAAATTGCTATTATCTAATAGCGCAACAATAAATTAAAAAAAATAATCTTTTCGTTTTTGAAGCTTTGCAATAAATTGCACATGCTGTTTTTTGCGATCGAAAAGAACGAGTGCTTCAATTAGGTTGTTTGTTTTCATATTCGAGTTCATTTTTGTTGATAAAAATGTTTGGTTTGTTTTGAAACAAATAAGTAATTAATTTTAATTCTCTTCCACATTTCTTGTGATACTATTTGATAAACCGAAAAAAACCAATTTTATTTTTTCACGATTATTGAAATAACTTAGAAGATCATATTTTAATGACAACTAAGTCGACATATACATTAGGTGGATATGTTAGGGATTTACGGAAGTAATAAACTAGTTTCCGAGTTCATCTCTAAATGCCAATAGAGCAATTGAATCTTTCCATCAAAATGCTCATGACTCATAATATTTCATTTGTTTCATTCATCATTCGTATTTAGCACATGTATCCCAATTAAATTATTCCACCCTGAGTACATGGGTCCATTCAACAATCAAAATTATTTTTGCTATTGCCCAACCAACGAAATTCTGCGCCGATCTTTCAAACTTTCAACTTTCTAGACTAACTGACTAACTCTTGATAAAAATTTTAAATTTTTGCTTGAGTCTCGCCACTCAATTTTAAAAAGCGGTTTGCATCCGGCGGATAACTGCATTTTTTCAGAGTAACTTTTTTATCACTTGAGATAATGCTTACCCTAAATGACCTACTGTTTCAAACTTTAGGAAACTCTCTCTTTGATTTCTTAATAGGCAGCTGAATGTGCGTTAGGTGTAAAACCCCAAAAAAACAGAACTGGTCAAAAAAATATCTGGGTATCATTTTGAATAGGAAACTAGACTCTAGTCGAGTATGAAGGTTATTGGAAAGAAATGGTGTATGCAACCTCGAATAGTTCATTGGCTCTACGTATTCATCGTCAGGTCCATACTATTGTATGGTGTAATTATTTGGTGGACGCTTCTGGAAAAAACGATAAATCGCACCTCTGAAATAAAGGTACAAAGAACGGGATGCATATGTAGCACCGTGGCTCAGAGAACCACTTCTTCTGCAGAATTGAAAATGCTATTCCTTCCAAATGGTAATCAGCTACGAGTCTCAAATCAGTAGACTATCATACAAGCAGATCACTCCACGAGACTACAACCTTCCCAATTTTTTTTTTTCATGACTTCCTAGCCACTATTTCATCCCAGGAGCTAATTGTATGGGTGCAGATAGTGCTGCATAAATGGGATTTCTGGTTACATATAGATTGCTCAAGTTGGACACAATGGAAAAAGCCAACTTAAGATGATAAAATGGCATTACGTATCATATTGCAAGAGAGAGTATTCTGCTTGGCATCGCTTCGCTCTCAATGCCCAAGTTAGATTACAAAGTTCGAATAGGAGTTCACTGGTCAGCTGAAAACGTACTACGTATGTATGTTTTTTAGGTATCAAACGTAATCTAAACAAGAAGCGTCTAGCCCGAATACTTTCCTTGCTTACAAAGTCTCAAATTTTTCCTATGATCTACTAATTAATGTTTTCTTTGAACTGCAATGCACGATTCCGAAACAAGAAATTGCCATTAATTTTTAGTGCCGCAGGATCGAAATTCTGGGATATAGTGAATATCCATCCCCGAAAACAACGAGGAGAGAAATGCTCAGACTCTGACTATCCTTTTTAATTTTGTGAATTACTTTTGTACAATTACGTATATTGTACTAATTCCCATATTCATAAAAAAAACTTGGAAATATTAATTACGTCAGTATAAAACTCAAAAGTGGAAACGCCGTAATATGGAAAGCAAAAAGTTCAAGTTTATGTTATCAAAGTTCTATCACTAGTAAAATGATGCAATATACGGCAATGTAACTTAGCTGGGTTTAAGAGTTCAGAATATGTAATTGGTTACAGTTTTAATTCTGTTGATAAGGCACGAGAAGTGTGCCTGATATATTGAAGAAACTTTTTTTCTATTGATTTCGCAAGTTCTCCGGAATTCGACGATACAAGAACGTAATTTTTATAATAAAAAAAAATTAAGTTGGATCTCCCCTGATGACTGAAACTAAACGATCGTCTAGTCGACAACGGAGAAAGAGTATCCTTGATGTGCGAATACCGAAGCAAACTTAAAACTTGTTAATTACACGAACACTTGGTTCTTGAGCACGCGCGAGTCGAAAAAAAACACCGCATTGATAAGCGATGGGTTAAAGGGCTTTTAGTGATTTGAACAGGTTTTACGTCTAAACGGCACGCAAGTGAATAGCTCATCTACAATTTTGATAAAATTGATTTAGACTGACAGATTTCTTTCATTTAGGAGTACAGCTAAGTAGGGACGGTAACGAAAAGGATGAAATTCATAGCGACGAATTACTAATACCGGTATTTTTTTATTTAATTAAATGCAGTCCTCCGAAAACGAACAATGTGAAAGAATAAATTCCGCATGTACCAAACGATAACTGCCCTGTGAATCAGAAACGTAGACAATGAATCAAGCGTCTGAAAAATCAATAAACGCATTTCAGCATTGGATCACACGACGAATCAGAATACAAATAAAGGAAGGTTCTCAGTGTCTGTAAGTATCCTATTGAAAGCAGAGCTTGGCCGACGCGTACAAAACATGTTTGAGATTGGTTTGGAGAAGAGAACACTGAGATCTCCCGAAGAGTTACTAAGTTACGATACTTGAAGAAAATAAAACGACTAGAATAAGATTAACAAGATTCAGATTTAAAGACATCATTCCACACTCCTTACACCTCGATGATCGACAAAGATCGGTGAAGTTTTAGCCTGGGTAGAGCGTTGAGTAAGGTGCATAGCACCAAACGACTGACGGGTTATAAAGGCCAGTGTATCACACACTTCATCATCCTTCACGAATTAGTGGTAATCATTTCCGAACTTTAAATTTCGAATAACTTCATACAAAATTTAACTCAAGCTCAGTATATGGCCTAGGATAGAGAAACCACCGTCATTCCTCATCATTAACAGCCAGTCCAAACCCAGCAAGCATGTCGCTCCAGCCATGTTCAAATTTGGCCGTAGAAGAAGCTGGCCAATTTTACTCTCTCCATTTAGTTTCCCTTCGGGTGTTTTACCTTTTAAAGTCGAAATAAACATTTTGCGAACAATAAACAAATTCACAGTGCATTTTTTTTTTAAATTTCATCGATTTTCTATTTCTTTTTCTTACAGTGAAACACTGTTGACCTTTGATCCTTGTGGTGAATCATTTTTCAACCGTACACTCCTTACCGAGATCACAAAAATAAAAATTAGGAAGAAAATGGATTTCTGATAGGGTCAAATAATTGCTGATAACATTTGCCTACTCACAGTGCTTCAATACAACACCTGTAAAACCTTATGATAGATAGATTTTATGACCATTTCTTACTTTTAGTTTTATTAAAAGTCGTTCAAAGGGTAATATTCATAAACAATCATAAAAAAAAGCGTGCCATCATATTTGTGAATTGAAAAAAAATATACGAAAATTAAAACAACAACTGATCAACTCTTTGATGACCTCAGCCGATAACGAATATCAAACATATACGTTGAGATCGGGTGGTTTTAGCAGCGGACACGCTTAAGAAAAAGAAAATATATTTACTTGTGCATATACATAACTGTCGTATATACTTTATACTGCCACGGAATATCGCTTAAATTAATTCAGTTCCGGTTTAGACGAAAATACATGAAAGTTGAATGAACATTTTGTAGAGATGGAATAATAATGATGGATGCGTTTGTTAGGATTTAAGAGCAACGTTTCGATATCGTAAAGGATAGATTGATCATTTGATTTACATAAATATTTATTTTAAATAATTCAAACGACATACAACAATTAGCTGATAAGAGATTAACAGCTTGTGCGTTAACAACACTGGAGCAGGAACTTTTTCACAATCGAATTATTTAATTCCTGATTAGTTTTATGCTATCGGTAGACCATTTTTTACTCTACAAAATTTTCATTTTTAGTAAATACTTTATGCTACTATAGTTTGAATTTGTTATGTACTTACAAAATTTCGCAATGAATTATCGGCATAGATTCGTTCTTCAGTACCTTCCGTCAACGAGTCACGATACTTTTCCAATTCGATTTTATCCTTCAGGGATGCAAGCGCATCGACAATACTTCTAATCGCTTTAACTTCTTTCGATAATGACAATTTCAATTCGGGATCGGTTACATGCGATAGAAATGAATTAAGAACAGCCGGCGGAGCTTGTAAATGAAAAAGTCGAAGAATAACAGCATCCAGAGGTAGGTTTATGTGAAATTGTTTTCCCTTAATCGAATGCCATTTCTATGAAAAGTTCTTGGCAATTAACATCAATCTAAGGCATAATCAAAGAATTCTTACCGATTTTTCGAAAAGACCATCCAGATCCAAATATGCTTGTGCTTTTGCCCTTTCATTTAGAGCAATCCATTCAATCTGCGACGAACTTATTTGATGATCGGCTGCAAGTTTGAATGGGTTTCGATGTTCATTCGTGTTTCCATCTTTCCATTTATGTTTCGAGAAAGCATAGTACAATGTTTCCAAAGCCGAACTATTTACTATGTCCGTAGAACTAGTCGAATTCTCCAATAATTGCCACTCTAGGAAATCAAACGAAGTAATAGAACAAATGGTAAATATATTTTTCCATGTTAACTAAACTATTCACCTAATAAATTTATAGCACTCGCTACTATTTGTGTCTGTAGCGGTATAACGCCGGGCTGTGTAAAATAATCGGAGAATACTTTTTTCAATCGATTCTTCTTCATCTGAGGGTCAGAATGCATTGTTACGGCTACTCTAAATTGTAACATCTGAAATTTAAATAATTTAAACAGTAAAATACGATCAAATTTCAGTTGATCTCAACTTACAGCAGCTTCTTGATCTCTACCAAGCATTCTAGAAGTAACGAAATGAATTCAAAAACTATTTATAGTTAATTTTGTTACTCACGTTAAAAAATCCGTTGCTTCTGCAATATCCAAACGAGTTATTAAATAGTTCAAATAATGATTGCATGCTTCAGGTTGGCCCAAAAGCATTCGATTTAATTGCTTTCGGTTTAAAGCTTTTACTAAAAATAGTACAACCTAAAATCAATCATTAAGTTTTTTTTCCGTTGAAAACTACGTCTGTTGTATGTATAACACTTACACCTAAAATGGCATCGCCATTTCCGCTTGAAATGGCTTCGTTTAACAATTGGTTTTTCTCATGCAGAGATTTATATGCACCTAGCGAACATCTTTTACCGAGGAGTATTTTATTAATTGTAATTTCAGCGGGCGGAGCATGAATCAAGTCTTGCATTTTTCTTCGAAGTAATTTCAATTCTTCGTCCTGGGTCATTCCTTTCCGGAAGTGACTCTCTTCCAATAACTGTTCATCTATAACTGCAATAATTATTAAATGCAATTAATTCAGTTTTTATGAAGAAATCTATCAATCATACTTCGCTTTAAATCTCTATCCGAAATCAGGGTACTCAAGGGAATATCGTTTGATGGTAGCTCAAAACTAACTTCAGACACATTATCGTCTGCTATCAGTCTGTAGCGTCCGAATGTTTCTGAAGACGATGCCTAGAAAATTTGGATAAGTTAATGATCGCTTGATTAACGATAAAACGATTCTTGAAAGGACAATTCTCCGAAAGGACAATTCCATTCACACTCTCTCAGCCGTTTCAAAAACGCATCAAATTCGGTCTCAATACTATATCCAGAAAACGCATTTTCCGAGCTGACGAATAAACTTTTTCTGACATAAAATAAATAGTGTAGAAGTTCAACCCTCAAACGATCGAATAAGATGCATTCAAAACCTTAAAAACTCTAAAATAATATGAAACAACTAAAAAGATGTTCTGGTATGATGAATTGATGACTACCAAAATAACAAAGGTTCTGGTACATACTTGTAACTCTCATTAAATTGGTGAATAACGGTATAAGTTAAAACAAAACCATTTCATGACCAACAAATGCTTTACAACAAAAAAAACGGCGCTTGAAAATTCAATTTTGATTGGAAAATCTGCAAAGATGCGTCATATCCCGCTTGAAAACCAAGTTGGTTGGTACACATTCACATTCTACGCAGAAAAACGTTAAATCTTACTGAGCATTCCATTTCACAGGGCATAAAACCCATATTCTTATCAAATAATGGAATATGACGGAAATGAAGTACAAAAATGAGACGAGGAAAAGTTACGACAGTGTTTAGCTTGAATTGCTGCAAAATATATTTTCAATTTTGTTCAATAGAAAAGTTGATTCTGTGGATTTTTTTTTTTGTTTTTATTTTCTAACTTTGTTTGGAAGAAGAAAAGTCTAAATTATTATTACTATTGTTACTTGGAAATAAATTTCGCAGGTAACAAGTCTGAAGGCATCTTAGCTACCGAGCTATATGATGCCGTCTTTTTTAAATGCATTGGTCGAAAACTAACTTAATGTTTAGTAGCTAGATTTAATCCCACATTCTGTGAGCCAGAAAGGCCACACGAAGATTATTCAGTGCTGCTCGGTTTGTGGGATCCAGGGTATCAGGCAGTGTTGCCGATGGATTTTGCGTTGCTTAGACATTGGACATTCTGACAGAACATGTTTTACTGTGAGCTGTACTATGCATGGTGAGCAATCTACTAGTTGTCCCTGTTAAAAAAAGTGTAATATAGCGAAAACAGGTTTGCCTAGTCTTATTAAGTCTAATTTAATTTTTAAGATTATAATAAAATAAAAGAGAGTGATATAAACAAATGATTTTATTTAAATTGTTCACTATGTCCTCGTTTGTACGACAAATAGCCAGATCCAAATGTTTATTTCATTTGGCGAATTTATAGATTTTCTGCTATTTCATTTGATAATTATCTAAAACAGTTTACAGTGTAAAAAAATGGCATAAACGACCAACCGATTAACTAATAAAAAGAGGTTCAAATAACTTTCTTAAAATATAGTTTTTAATCTTCTTCTTATCCAAATGACGATCGTTCTCGAACTCCTTACCTTAACCTCTCTTAGTCGACTCCGAAGCTCTAGTAAAGCTACACTCGCGTATGTATACTGTTCAGTCCCTTTCGTGAAGATCAGTGAAATTTAGGCAGTCTTTTCTTCCCGAACATGTGGAACGTATTGCCAGCCAATCTGTTCCCTGATAAGTATTTACCTTCAGCAATTCAAAAACAACGTTCACCGCTGTTTTAGACGCCGCCCTCCCGTTCCATCACTCTAAAGCTCCTACCATACCATTTTAACCCCAACCTGTTCACTTGCATTAAAGGGTGGCCCCCTAAGTTATTTCGACGGCCGTAAAAAAAAGGGGTTCTCACTAAATTTCTTCCATTTCAAACCATTCAAAATTTCAATTGTCATTTACTCACAATTGAGTTTTTTCAGTTGGTCACTTTTCCCAGAAGAGGAACGATATACAAATCAAGAAGGAACAACATACGAGATATTTGTGCGTATGACCGCCTTCCAGATATTTCGGAGGTACGGAACATTGATATGGACCGTTCCCTGAGCAAGCGCTTCGTCACAGTTCTGGAAGAATTCGCCGACGTTAGACTGGACAAGCTGTTGCAGTTCGTTAGGCTGGCAGACTGGTTCACGCGAGTTGGTTGGGATAGGTCTCGCAGCTGTTATTCTTTAGGGAGCACAACGAATCTATTCGCGGTCTAAGTATCTGGAGAAAGCGGTTACTCACCTTACCTAGGTTTTAGGTTTTAGGTAAGGTGTGGTCGCTTCGCGTTGTGATTCCACATGCACGGGAAAAGGTACCCGTGTGCCCAAGACAACATCTTAGGTAAACCACTCCGCCAGCCTGACAAACTGCAGCAGCTTGTCCAGCTTAATGCTTGCGAATTCGCCCAAGTCTATGGCGAAGCGCGTACCTAAAGTACGTTCGCGCCTCCAAGCCAGACCCGGGCATTCGCAAAGCAAATGGAAAATACTTTCCTCGGCATCGGGTTCACTACAGCTGCGGCACAGATCTGTAACACCTAGTCTTCTGGTGTGCCGGCCGATCAGGCAATGGCCCGTCAGTACACCAATTAGAATACGAAGAGTATTCCTATCTCCGAGTAGGATAAACTTTGTCTTGCTCGCATTTAGGGTCGGCCAGAGTTGCCTCGCCACGAGACACGATGTGAGGCCTGACCATTTTGTGTTAGCTTCTGATATGGCCGTCACGTCGATAGTATGTTTAATGTCCTCTATGGGCCTCCTCACTGGAAGAGCTACCTCTCCTTGCGAGTTCATCCGCAGCCTCGTTGCCCGCAATCCCGCTGTGACCCGGAACACAACAAATTGTAACGTTCAAAAGGGTGCATAAAGCACTATTCTTATCCCTGCATAGCCTCACGAGGTGGAATTTGATCAAGTGTGATTCAAGCGTCTTGATCGCCGCCTGACTATCTGTAAGGATGACGACGGATTTGTTTCGCATTACACAAGCCTCTAGCAGATTGCCTGCCTGAAATACGCTACAGCAGTCCGGTATTCTGAATGCCTCGCTATGGTTCAAGTCGGCGGAGAATACCACTACACCTGTACCCGCGTCAGTCTTCGAATCGTCCGTGTAGATATGAAAGACCTCTTCGTGGGGCTGATCCATATTCCATCCCTCTCTGCTAGGGATCCTCGTTGAGAATCTTGAGAATTCGAGCTGCGGAATCAAGTAGTCCGTATCCTCTAACGGGTTACATTCACTAAACCGTCCGAGTATGCTGCTGTGCCCCGCAGGTCTAGATACCCAGCTGCCTGACTGTCTTAGGCGCACGGAACTTTTTGCTGCTACACTCTTCCCATAAATATCCAGCGGAAGAAGATGAAGGATCATCTCTAGTGCCGCTGTAGATGTGGTGCTAAGTACGACCGTTGATCCTGTGGAAGCAAGACATTGAACCTTGGTGAGTTTATTGAGGATTTCTCCAGCGCTATCCACCACACTAAAATTCCGTAGGTTAGGATAGGCCTGACTATAGCCGTGTACATCCAGTGAGCTATCCCTGGCTGAATCCCCCACTTTTTCCCGAACATCTTTTTGCAAGCGTAGAGAGCACCTAAAGCCTTCCTTAGTCGCTCGTCGATGTTCTTACTCAAGATAAGTTTCCGGTCCAGGATTATACCTAAGGACCTAGCATAGTCTCTAAGCTGTAGGGTGAGACCCCCCAGTTTATGGAGTGTGAACTCTGGGACTTTGGTTCTACGCGTGAAGAGAACTAGCTCTGTCTTTGAGGCATTGACCCCAGTCCACAGCTGTCCGCCCACGCGCTCACTAGTGTGAGTGCTCTTTCGAGCAGGTCACTTATAGTGGGCAAAAACCTACCCGATCACCTTACCTAATTTAACCGTGCATTAAGCAGGACATGGCATCGAGCGATGTGAACTTTCCACTTAATTGTCTGATCAAAACTGATTAATTCACGCTCCCGATTTCTTATTAACTTACTGATTATGCGAATAGGACTGCTTTTTGGGATTTTGCGATTTCCAGTGTCAGTAGGCCTGCATTGTTTAAGTGCATTGAGGGGTGCCAATCGAATAGGACGATACTTTACCGGTTCTCATAAAGGTACGCGTCCACTAGGAGGGTCGGGCCTGGGCGGGCAGCATCGCAATAATCCGCCTGCCATACATTATTATGGAAGTGCGTATACTGAAGGCGGGCCGCATCGATGCGCGACGGATTTTGCTGGCGGATCGCTTTGCAATCGGATTTCTGCTCGAGCAGAATTGCGCCCCGGCTCGTCCCATCACAGTGGACGCAGCGAAACAGATGGACTCGGCATTTTCCGTCGCCCGTGATTTATCCCAAGTGGACGAAAAGAAGTGAGGTACGACCGCTGATGTGGAACAAAGTTTTCAACTTTTTACCTCACACATTGCATTGACCAAGTCTCGACCTTTAAGAGAATTTTCAAACACTGCCTTAATTTTTTACGGACGCCGAAATAGCTTAAGGGAAGAGTCACCCTTTAATGCGATTGTACAGAAAGGACGATTTAGGGAGGAGGCAAATGGGACGGGAAGCCTTTGTAGCGACGGTAGACGTCGATTTTGAACAGCTGCTGGAAATTATACTTATCAGGGAAGAGATCTAAGTATTTGCTTAAAAGGTTGCAGTTTAACAGGGTTCATGTTGTTGTAAGAAAAATATACCAGTCCAGCTGTTTTACGAAAGGTTTTCTTAATTTTATGTTATATGACACACCCTTCCCGAAATACCACTAGGCCAAAAGGACGATATCAAGTAAAATTTTAATTTAATAGCAGAATAACACTTTTGTTGCAGTCTCGCAGTGCTTGAAACAATATTCGCGCTGCACCAAAATAAAATTTACAAGGAAGTATTTACGCAACTTTAATCCCACTTACCTCTTCATTGTCATCAAAACTGAAGGCTTTATTCGCCGATGTATTCCAATAATCTTCTCCGTCCACGTTGGTTTCCATTTTTCAGTTCGTTTTATCCATTCCCCAACAATTTCCACATCAACAAAACAAAAAAGTTCGCACAATAAACACTTGTTTGCACTGTGTCGTGCCGCTGCTGTCAAATAATGCAAAACCCAGCTGATGTCGATAATACCGTTCGAAATTCGGACTAATTTTCGCCAGCCGGTACAGTCCAATAGAATAATACCAGCGGCTGCACTGCTTGCTATTGACGTTTCGAAATTCCAATCAGTGCGAAACGAAGCAATCGCGTGAATAAAAGTGATTTTATTGTGAAAATATCCTAGGTTTATCAGGTTTTTTGTAGTCTGTGGATAGTAGAAAGTTTTATAGATTATTAATCAACTTAACACTTCATTGAAAATACGATAACCGGTTCAAAAATGAATCAATTGCCGCGACTCTCGAGATCGATGCGTGTCAACACCGACTTGGAGACAGCCCGGAACCTGGGCACAAGCAACGAGGAAAGGATCAATCTGCAGCTGTGGCGGTCGAAGGAGACGAAAAGGTGGGTTTTCTTGACGTCATGGGAAGCCTTGTTTGTCGCTTATCACATTTGCAAGTTTAGATAGAAACAAATGGTGCCAGCTGGCGAAATGAAACGTTGTGAAATTGAGGTAAAAGCGTGTAGCTGAAGGTCAAAGAACTTATCCATGCCGGCTTTTGAAGAACAAAATTTAGTACTTCGTTACGGCTAACGCACCTAGTCGCCGAGATCTTTTCATTCACAAATTCTTGTTTGATTCTATTTTGTTAAATACTTCTAGCTACCAAATGGGTGCAGTATGTAGAGTGCAACTCTCGTTTTTTTGAACCCATATCAATTCTATTTAAATCTTCTTCGAAAGATAGCGTTTTTCGTAATGCACTTGAGTTCTCTCATTGTATCGATATTCAAAAGTGAGGATACCTCTACATTTCAAGTTATAGACCGATTTAAATGCCTTGTCTTTAATCTTTGAAAAGGACACCTCAATAACATCATCTTTTCTGTAAAACCCTGTCTATCTATCGCTTCATACCTGAAATCTCAACTATCTTAGTTTGATATGTAGTTAGCATTGATAAGTCACTTAAAGTTGATACCATTAATACGGATTTTCATAAGGCCTTCGATAAAGCTCTCCATTGCATTATTGTGCAACACCCCAAAAAGTAGACATGAAAAACATTCGAATTGAATGGTTTAAATCTTATTTGGGTGAAGCTCTTTCATCAACCACTACCACAATATCTAGAGTTACCCAGGGATCTATTTTAGGACCGCTTACACTTGTTGCTTTGATCATGACATTAGTTTTACGTTTTCTTTTCGATCTTTGCGGATGACTTAAAAATCTTTCGAGTTATCACTAATGTACACTGTTGGAAAGTAATTATAAATCTTGAATTTAAATAAATTAGTATCGACTGATAGCATGTGGATAACGCACTTATTCCAGGCCGGTATTTGAAAGCATCGGGACAATCGAACTTCACCGCCTAAAACAGCATAATGCTGTGACTCTTCTTTAATTTGGTAACTAGGAGGAAGGATTAAAACGACTGCGTTATTTAAATTATAGTCTCTCATCGTTAGAATGTTATCTGATTGTCTAGAAGCAAAGCCGAAAACCTTCACTTTTTGCCGAAAATGAGTTGATATTGTTGTGAACGGAGGCCTTGGAGTGAATATTTTGTCTTTATAAAGTCAAAATATTCGAAGGGAAAAGTAAGGTCAATTCCAACAACGTCCGAATTGGTGGCTGAAGTTCGAGTTAAAGCGACGGGCTTGCTGGCGTCCGGGCTAGCTGCGGCTGTGAGGGGGGGGGGGGCGGGTTACGTTGCTCGAAAAATCAGACCATAAACCCTAGACCTTTACAACAAAAATTAGTAGCGCCGAATTACCCTAAGAATTAAAATTTATGATAATTTTCCCAATCGGTCATGAGAGACCGAGAAGCGATGGTTTGCGCGACTTCGCGACTGGTCAGGGCGCTCTGGTGTTGTAGCGCCCTGTCTGCCCACATTACCTCAGCAACAACATTCCATAAAAAAATATTCGCGTCGTGGCCCTATATAGAGGTTCAGGGTAATTAACAATTAACATTTAAATATAAGTGGGTAAAAGGGGGCTGATTATATATACTTTAAAACGGACGCGACGAGTGTCTTATGGCATTTTCGAACGCCAACCGAATCGAAAAATCCGCTCAATCAGAAACTAGAATTTTTCTTCTTGCCCGAAAAATTCGATCGAACAACGAATCGACGATACCGAGCACAATCCTTCTTCCTTGTCTTTTTTCCTTTCCTTATCTACACCCGTTATTTGTATAATAAACTCATATCTCTTTTTGTATCTCAGAAGCTTCTCAATTGTTTTCTTCCGACTCAAATCAAAAATCTTTTCCTATTTTTTCTACGATTTTTTTCACATCCATCTCAAAACCCAAAACAAAAAACTCCCCTCCTGTCAATCCCTAACTTTTTCTTTCGATTTTCATTCCCTTTTCCCAGCCTACTCATTAAATAAAAATTCAAAATTCAATCAGTTTTTCTCCTCATTAGTTTTCCTCGCACACAGCATCCACACGGGAGACCCAACAACACTCATAGACTGATCGACATTGCCCTTCAACGCCGAACAGTCTAAAAAAAACAGGAAATCGTGCGCGCCTGGAGTCTCGTGCGCACGACAGAGTGCCGGGTCACTTTTCTCCGCCGAATCACCGCCTCAGATCCTTAGAGTGGTAAATCCCAATACGTTTACCACCTAGATCCTCCAATTCATATCGCGAGTTGCCCAACACTTGACGAATCTTGCACTTGAGGAACCTCTTCGCCAGCTTAGCATTATAATTCTGCGCCGCTGTGGACACAGACAAGTTTCTTCTGAATATTTCCTGTCCTACACAAAATTGTGTTTGAGTCAAGCGCAGGTTATAACGCCTGCTACTGTCCTCATGTGCAGCTATTATTTTCGCTTGTGCTAGCTGTCTCACGATAGGAATTCCTTCCCCAGGTCATAACATACATCTCTCTCCCAACGCTTGCAAACGCTTCAGCAGTTCATAGTCCTTCCCGTGCAACATCATGTGATTACCAAACAAAAACTGATAAGGAGAAAACCCAGTGGCTTGTTGGATTGAGCTCCGAAGTGCACATCCAATTTTGCTTAGGCTACCCTACCTATCCCATCGTGTCTGGTCATCATTGATGAAAGCGCGCGCATAGTCCGGCCAGGATGGACTGATTGACCCGTTCCGAAGCATTTGCTTGCGATGAATAGCTCGGGATGTACAAGTGTCTCACTCCATATTTGGATAACATGGAGTTAAACATGTTTGACCTGAATTGAAAGCCATTATCGGAGAGGATCGTCTCTGGTGTTCCAAACGTATGGAAGACCTGCCTCTCCAAGTAGGCGGTGATTTCCTCAGCCGTGATTCGCTCCACCGGATGAAGAAGTGGGAATTTGGACTGATGGTCCAGAATAGTCAAGATCGCGATTTTACCTCGCTTCGTTCGAGGATAGGGTCGATATAGAGATGTTGAAAGGATCGATTCGGGCACTTTATTTCTTTACAAGTATCGCACGCCAGAACGTAGGTGCGTACCTGTGTAGCCATCCCGGGCCAATACAAAAATCGCCTGACTCGCTCTATCGTGTTGGCATAACCACCATGGACCGTGGTGTCTGCCTTGTGCGCCTGAGCAATCGCTGTTGACGTAAGACTCGATGCAACCCATAACTTCCAAGTCCTGTCCTCAGCAATCGGATCACCATTGTAAGGCTCTGTGCGTTTATACACGTAGCGTGAGAAGCATATGTCAGGAAGCCGATCAGCGTTCGCATCGACAATAGACACTAACTCTTTATATTCTTTGCCAGAGAATTCTGAAGAGTTCATATAACAACGATTTGTTTCTACGAAGAAAGTATCAAAGCCGGGATTAGTTGCAATATCCGGCAATATCCATGTCGATACAAGTTACTAAAACGGTATTTCTGTCTTGACCAATCACGTGAAATCATTCCTGACATTTATTGCTCAAGGCCTCCGTTCACGCAAAATGTAATTTTTCAACCGCATTTCATAAAATGAATAAGAAATTGAATTTGCAGTACTGATTTTAATTAATTTAAAAAATCTACACTGTTTTTCTTGCTTCATCTAAAATTATACCTTTTGAAATTAGCAGTTTAACAGTCTTAAGCAGGGACTTTCATTCATATGCTGTACAATTAATTTTAAATCATTTACACGCTGGTTACCCTTCTGGAACTAATGTTCAAACCTGATATATCTTAATTTATTTCCACAGAGGAGTATCGTGGAAAGAACTGAAAACGTTCATCACGAATAACAGCGATAAGAGTGCCACTGAATCAATTTCCAAACATTTACAAGCCTTGTGGACTTTAACCAGAGAGATGATTGGAACTGAAGAAAATTCAGAAATAGTCGACGATGCAGCAATTTACATACTTCGTCTTTTCCTAGACGTTCGGGTTGTTATGATGAAGCACTTAGCTCAGATGAAAAACATGTTTGGACCCGTCATATCGCAAACGGCAAATAAGATGTGCTCAGTAGTTTGCGACATTAGTCCGTTACTAAATGAAAACTGTCGTCAATATCTGGAGACAATTTCCGAAAAAGAGGATTCTGAAAAGTCAAATTGTTGGGGAGCGCAAATCAAATGCAACTTACCGGAAAGGACAAAATTCGACGTCGGCTTATTGCAGGACTTGTCCCCCGATATTTCTGGTCGCGCCAAAGCAGCCTTAACGTTCTCCATGAAATACGATTCTAAAAAGGCCGCCTCTGATTCGAAAGCCGGGAATAATGAGTCCAATCTATTCACTCGCTCGTGGTTTACGAAGCACGTAAATCCGGATCTTGTAAATAGCTTGATTGATCTACTAAAGTCGAAAAAAACGAATGATGAACTGCAAAACGAACTGTTTGAATTGTTAGGTTTCGATAAATTTGAAGTGATGCAGCAAATATTCGAAAAACGGAAAGAAGTAGTTGAGAAATTCGAAGCTAGTGAGAAGCGAAATCAGTTGCGAATGAAACGTTTAGAGCAGAAAACACAGGAACATAAAACACAACCGCAAGGACCTCATATCACGAACGTTGTTGTCCAATCCGAACAGGAGAAACTCCTGGCGAAGCAGGTTCGAAAGGACGAGAAAAAACTTCAGCGGCTCATAAACACTGTGAATAAGGATCAATCCGATTCCGAGGACGAATCGATCAATCCGATGAAATTGCGCTTACAGCAACAACAAAATTTACTGCAAACCGCACAGCGACAGCCACTTTTTAAGGAACAATCCGTTAAGGTTGTAACTCAACCGCGAATAAAATATCCGTACGTATTTGATTCGCAAAGCGAAGCCAAATCCCATGTTGGCTTTATAGCCGGCTCAAAACTAGTCCTACCCGATAATGTAGAGCGAAACGATTGTAAAATGTTCGAAGAAGTTAAGATACCTGCAAATGAACCGCCACCACTGTCGATTGGAAATAATCGAATTCAGGTCAGTTCGCTCGACGACATTGGCCAAATCGCATTTCAAGGCACCAAGGAACTGAATCGAATACAGTCTGTTGTATACCCGGCAGCTTATCATAGTAACGAAAATCTACTTATTTGCGCCCCAACTGGTGCCGGCAAGACAAACGTGGCGATGATGACGATTGTCAATGCGATTCGATCGCATGCCGACGACGGAATCATTCATCGCGATCAATTCAAAATTGTTTACGTTGCACCCATGAAAGCATTGGCCGCCGAAATGGTTGATAATTTTTCACGACGGCTGAAACCGCTCGACATTCTAGTTCGTGAATTGACTGGAGATATGCAGCTAACGAAAACAGAAATGCAGCAAACACAAATTTTGGTGACTACGCCGGAAAAATGGGATGTTGTAACACGCAAGGGTGCCGGCGATGTAGCTCTAATTAGTTTGGTGAAATTATTGATTATCGACGAAGTACATCTTTTGCATGGCGCGCGAGGACCTGTAGTTGAAGCGTTAGTCGCTCGAACTTTACGTTTGGTCGAGTCTTCGCAAAGTATGATCCGAATTGTTGGTTTGTCCGCAACACTCCCGAATTATATTGATGTCGCCCGATTCCTTCGGGTTAATCCGATGAGAGGACTGTTCTTTTTCGACTCTCGATTTCGGCCTGTGCCTCTAAGTACTAACTTCGTTGGTGTTAAGGCGCTGAAGCCATTGCAAGTCCTAGCGGACATGGATACGATTTGTTACGATAAGTGCGTTGAGATGTTAAAGCACGGCCACCAGATTATGGTTTTTGTTCATGCCCGAAACGCTACCGTACGAACAGCAACTATCTTACGAGAATTGGCTCAACAAAAGGGCCAATTAGCGTTGTTCACACCGGATGAAACGACAAGCTTTGGAATGGCACAGAAAGCCATGGCAAAAAGTCGAAACAAACAGTTAGCTGAACTTTTTCAGTGTGGTCTTGCAATGCATCATGCAGGAATGTTACGATCAGACAGAGCCATGGTCGAGAAATATTTCGCCGAAGGGCATATTAAAGTACTTTGCTGTACGGCTACGTTGGCTTGGGGTGTGAATCTTCCAGCTCATGCTGTTATTATAAAAGGAACTGAAATCTATGACTCGAAGCACGGCTCGTTTATCGATATAGGAATTTTAGATGTTCTTCAAATTTTCGGACGTGCTGGTCGACCGCAGTTCGATAAAAGCGGCGTTGGGACAATTATCACAGCGCATGACAAATTGAATCACTATTTATCCTTGCTCACAAATCAATTTCCAATTGAGTCGAACTTTATTCAATGCCTGGCCGATAATCTGAATGCTGAAATAACGCTCGGAACTATCTGTAACGTAGAGGAGGCCATTGAATGGTTGAGTTACACCTACCTGTTTGTTAGAATGCGAATTAATCCGCAAGTATACGGCATAAACTACATGGACGTGCAGCGCGATAGCTCATTGGATGGCAAGCGACGAGAATTGATAACATCAGCTGCGATGAATCTAGATAAAGCCAGGATGATTCGATTCAATCCTAGAACTGGTGACTTGAATGTGACAGATTTAGGGCGTACCGCTTCACATTTTTACATTAAATACGATACCGTTGAGATATTCAACGAACTCTTACGCCCGTTTATGAACGAAGCTGATATCATTGCCATGATGTCACAGGCACAAGAATTTCAGCAACTCAAAGTCCGCGATGACGAACTTGACGAATTGGACGATCTTCAGCGAATCTATTGTCAGGTGGTGGCACAAGGCGGCAGCGAAAATCTTCACGGTAAAGTCAATATTCTAATGCAGACTTATTTGTCGCGAGGCTTTGTGAAGTCGTTTTCGTTAATTTCCGACATGTCGTACATAACACAAAATGCTGTTCGGATAGCTCGGGCTCTCTTTACAATTGTGCTTAGGAATAACAACGCCATTTTGGCGGGTCGGATGCTAATGGTTAGCAAAATGTTCGAGAAACAGACGTGGGACTTTGAAAGTCCTTTACGGCAATTCACTTGTCTCGGACATGAAGTTATCGAAAAAATTGAGAACCGAGGACTCAGTGTTTACACGCTACGCGAAATGGATCCGAAAGAAATCGGCGATATGTTGCGAAATCAAAAGTACGGAACAATCGTGTCGAAATGTGCCGAAGAATTTCCATTGCTCGAAATCGAAGCAACGCTTCAACCAATTACACGGACAGTTTTACGTATTCGGATTTTTATAACGGCTAACTTTAGGTGGAATGATCGCGTCCATGGCAAACATGCCGAGTCATTTTGGCTTTGGATCGAAGATCCCGAAAGTAATTTCATCTATCACTCAGAGTTCTTCCAGATGACGAAAAAGCAGGCCTATAGCAAGGAACCACAAGAGCTAGTAATGACAATACCGCTCAAGGATCCACTTCCGCCGCAATATTACATTCGCGCGACTAGTGATACTTGGCTAGGCAGCAGCACATGTGTTCCATTGAGCTTCAAACATTTGATTCTGCCTGAAATACATCCGCCACATACTGAACTCCTGCCGCTGGAACCGCTTCCTGTCAGCGTGCTCAATAACAAACAGTACGAATCGTTGTACAGTTTTACGCATTTCAATCCGATCCAGACGCAGATCTTCCACTGTCTTTTTCACACCGACAACAATGTACTGCTGGGCGCTCCTACCGGATCTGGAAAGACGATTGCAGCTGAAATAGCAATATTTCGCGTGTTTGATAAGTATCCGAAATCGAAAATAGTGTACATTGCGCCACTGAAAGCTTTGGTTCGAGAACGAATCGACGACTGGAAAATCCGCTTAGAACAGAAATTAAAGAAGAAAGTGGTGGAATTAACCGGTGATGTAACGCCAGATATTCGGGCCATTCGAGAGAGTCAAGTGATTGTAACGACGCCTGAAAAATGGGACGGTATCAGTCGATCGTGGCAAACAAGAGACTACGTCCGAGATGTAGCGCTCATTGTTATCGATGAAATCCATTTGCTTGGCGAAGATCGAGGACCTGTTCTTGAGGTGATTGTTTCTCGTACGAATTTCATAGCATCGCACACGGAACGAACGTTGCGCATAATTGGACTATCGACAGCTTTAGCAAACGCTCGGGATTTAGCTAATTGGCTTGGTATCAATCAAATGGGTCTGTACAATTTCAAACCATCCGTACGACCGGTTCCGCTCTCGGTACACATCAGTGGCTTTCCGGGAAAGCACTACTGCCCCCGAATGGCGACCATGAATCGTCCGGCCTATCAAGCAATTCGTCAGTATTCGCCATGTACACCAACCTTAATATTTGTTTCCTCACGTCGACAAACACGTCTCACTGCCCTCGATCTAATTGCCTTCCTAGCCGGCGAGGACAATCCGAAACAATTTCTGCACATCCCCGAAGAAGAAATGGATCAAATCCTATCGAATATTAAAGATGTCAATCTAAAATTGACGCTGGCCTTTGGAATTGGTCTACATCATGCCGGTTTGCAAGAGCGCGATCGGAAAACCTGCGAAGAATTATTCCTGCATCGAAAAATACAAATTCTAATAGCGACGGCAACACTCGCGTGGGGTGTCAATTTGCCGGCTCATTTAGTCATTATCAAAGGAACCGAATATTTTGATGGTAAACTGAAACGCTATGTCGATATGCCGATAACCGATGTTCTTCAAATGATGGGACGAGCTGGTCGGCCGCAATTTGGAAACGAAGGTGTTGCGGTTGTTTTGGTGCACGATGTAAAGAAAAACTTTTACAAAAAGTTCCTGTACGATCCATTCCCGGTCGAATCTAGTCTACTCGATGTCTTGCCCGATCATGTTAATGCCGAAGTTGTAGCGGGAACTGTACAAACAAAACAAAGCATCTTGGACTATTTCACGTGGACATATTTCTTTAGACGGCTCTTACGAAATCCAACATTCTATCATTTGGAAAGTATCGAACCGAAAGATGTGAACGAGTATCTTTCTTCGTTGGTCGAAAATGTTCTGAATGTGTTAGAAGCTGCTGGCTGTGTATCGATTGATGATCGATTCGTTTATCCAACTTCAATGGGCCGAATTTCTTCGTATTACTATTTGTCGCATCAAACGATGAGACATTTCGCCGACTCGTTGCGCTACGATATGAAGAACGAGGAATTGCTGCGAGTCATGTGCGATTCGTACGAATTCAATCAACAGCCGGTGCGGCATAACGAAGATGCCTATAATGCGTAAGAGCATTCTGTCTTGTATTTCAGAACACTTGGCTTTAATTAACTACAATTCTTTTTTTCAGCGATTTGGCTAAACTGTGCCGATTCAAAGTTGATCCGTTGACCTATGATTCCCCACATTCGAAGACATTCCTCTTAATGCAGGCACACTTTTCACATCTTCCGCTACCGAATTCGGATTTCCTAACTGATACCAAGTCTGTGTTAGATCAGTCGATTCGAGTGTTGCAAGTAAGTTAAAAGTCATGAGAATTTTAATCAAAAAATCATTCAAATAAAGTAATCGGAAAGTGGTCGATAAAGTTACCAAAAAATTTTGTAACTTCCCGAATGAATGTGGTCTTGTATTCTGGTCGATCGGAACTGCAGACTGCGAAAGACGACTCTAAAAAATACTTGTTGTCTTTGTCGTTATAATATCCCCGCGGGTTACGAAACTTTTGTGTACAATACTAACATTAATTTTGAAGCAAGACATAGTAAATTAATTTAAACGACCACAATTTCAGGCTATGATAGATGTTGTTGCCGAAAGAGGATGGCTTGCATCTACTTTGCGTATACAACAAATTATGCAAAGCATAATCCAAGCGCGATGGTACGATGATCCAGTAGTTATGACGCTTCCTCATGTTGAGCTATACAACTACACGACATTCAATAAAATACAACATAGTTATCCAGTATTAACACTGCCTGCCCTGAAAGATATGTGCATTAAAAAATACGAAGTTTTAGCTGGACCGTTACGTGAAGAATTCTCCGAACCAGAAATCGAACAAATATACCAAGTAGGTTGTTGTGTTATCTTTTTGAAACAATTTAAAAAAAAATTGTATGTCCATATTCAGGTATTATGTGATATGCCAACAATAAATGTACAAATTTCCATTCGAGGACCGTATGTTAATCAAGGCGAAATCGATAGACCCGTTCAGCAACCGTTAGAACGTAAATCGTGGCTGGAAATACACGCAGAACAGGTTCGTATTGTCCGTTTAATCGAAGCGCATAGGACTAATACGCGAAATTATTTTCAGGAATACACCGTTAATGTTTCGTTACAACGCTTGGGTGTTAAACGTAACGATTCAATTCATTGTCCAAAATTCCCGAAAGGAAAGGACGAAGGATGGTTTCTTACACTAGGCTCACAAAATGATGGTGAATTGTTAGCGCTAAAGCGAATCGGTTATCGCAGTAATCGTAGCTCACAGCAAATATGTTTTACGGCTCCGGCGAAACAAGGTCGTGTGATATATACGCTATACCTAATTTCAGACGGATATATTGGATTCGATCAACAGTACGACATTCAGTTAGACGTAATCGAAAAAATGTCACAAAATGATATCGAAATGGCGGACGACTATTGCTTGCATGAGAAATATGTTAAATAATTTTTAGGGTATGAGAAATTTTGTTTATTTATCGAGGAATTTAATTCTTGTTTTTTATGTCTAAAAGAAAAAAATATATAGGGAACGTTATCAATGTTCATTTATAAAAGAATTTCTGTAGAATTCTAATTGGAAGATATTAGCGAAGAAGAGGAAAAGGCAATTTATTTTTTACGTAGTACATCCGAATCGGGCCTCTCAGTTAGGCCCAGAAAAAAAGAAAAATTTTGTAGATGTTGCAGCACCCTCGTTTCGGATACTTTCATTACATTGATGGGGGTTTTTATTGGGCACGCGACCTATTGTGTCTAAAAAAATGTATTGGCTGCTGTATTCATAACCAGGTCAAGGAGACATCAACCGCAGCCTTGGAAATCATATTACTGCTAAAAATAGCAGTCGAGGTGTGCACAAAGAGGGGGGGGGGGGGGGGGGGCAGGGGCTTGTAGCGATACGGTTTTATCGCACGAAGGAGTTAAGAAAAATCGGATAAACGAGATGGATAGAACTGGGAGAACGTGGGAACGAGTTTAGGAAAAGAAATGCGAAAACAAGAGTAGGGTACGGGCGGAGGAGAAAAGGAAAAGAAAGAAGGTTGTGTTCACCGGAATTCGTTTGGTACGCGATATAGTTGCTGTTTTAATCAATAACAAAGAATTGAATTATTGTAGGTTCTTACGAGCTAAATTAATAATTCTTTCATTCCATTTTAATTAAAATTAAGGTACCGGCGTCGGCAAACGACTAAGAATTCATTATTTAACCTTGAAAAAAACATCTGGCGCCCACATGAAAACCTCGTGGTCGTGTTGAAACCACCCCCAAACATTATGGCGACTTATATCCCTTCCGTCCTCCTACCCCCATATTTTCATTGGGTTGGACCGGCTGTAGAGAGAAAGGCAGGTAACAGTAGTCCTGCGGTCGATGAAAAACAATGTATGATCGGCTGTGTCCACGGCCTTTCATGAAATCAGTGTGGACAACATCCAACTGCTTTGGACTATTCAGTATTTGTGAACTGTAAAAGTTATGAAGAACTAGAGCGGTCTTTGCAAAAACCATGCTGTTCACGGAGAATAAGATGGATTATATTTTAATATATGCGATGAAAGAAGCAGATTAACATGGAAATAGAACGAGAATTTGTTACTAGAGATGGGATTCCTTTCTTATGGATGGGAATAAAAGAAGCACGCTTTTATGATGGAAATATGTCTTCAAAAATACTTTTGCTGGAGAGAATCGAGAGAGGAGATCTACCAGCAAAAGTATTTCAACGATTTTGATCGTTCAAGCGCGAAAATATTACAACGACTTTACCTACAGTTTTTTTTCAATGTTTACGTACTTTAAATTGTGTGTATTAGCTCGACGGCTCGTTTTGAAATTGAGTGTACCGTGTTACCCTATCTAGAAGTCTGACTAGTATTACGACATCGGCTACACACACTACAAACTAGAGATGGGTAACTCAGATCTGAGCCGGCTCAAGCAGAAGATCCAACTGAGCCAGATCTTCTTCACGGATCTTTACGGTTCACGGATCTCGACGGTTCAACAGATCTATACTGATCTTTACGGTTCACGGATCTCGACGGTTCAACAGATCTTTGCGGTTCGCGGATCTCGACGGCTCAACAGATTTTTACGGATCTTTACGGTTCGCAGATCTTGACGGCTCAACAGATCTTTGTGGTTTGCAGATCTTTGTGGTTCGCAGATCTACACGGCACACAGATCTTTGCGGTTCGTGGATCATCACGGCTCGTGGATGTTTAAGGTTCGCGAATAGAAGCAGATCTTTACAAATCGCGGATCTTTGAGTTTATGATGATGGAGGATAGAAGATGGAAAATGGAAGATGGTGGATGGAGGATTGAAGGGTGAAAGATGGAACATGGAAGATGGAGGATTGAGGATGGAGGATGGGGAATGGAGGATTGAGAATTGAGGATGAATAATGGAGGATGGAGCATGGAAAATGGAGGTTTGAGGATTGAGAATGGAGGATTGACGATGGAGGATGAAAGATGAAGATGAAATATGAAAGATGAAGATTGAAGATGTAGGATGGAAGATGGAGGACGAAGTATGGAGGATGAAAGATGGAAAATGGAGGATGGAACATCGAGGATAGAAGATGGAGGATAGACGATGGTGAAGATTAAAGATTATATATTAAATATTAAAAATCATATATTAAATATTAAAGATTAAATATAAAAAATTAAGGATTGAAGATGGATGATAGAATCTCAAATATTTACAGACCGTGGATCTTTATGAATCGCAGATTGGTATATATATATATATACCTATACTATACATGCTACTTATGAGCATCCGCGAAGAATAGGAAAGTATCACCAAAGTACATCGTTATGGAAAGTGGCTCTATTGCTCTGTGTATTGTTAATTATAAAATATTGGGATCCCCCTAGCCGGTGATCTAGTTAACCCAGTACTAATACCAGATGCAATAATCATTATTTTTACTTGTGGAATTGAGTCGATTTGTTCCCTTTATCCAACGTTTAGATAATTAATTTATTTAACGGAGCTATTTAGTCATGTGTGCTGCGTCCTGCACGAAAACCGAAATGATTTTCGTTTAATATTTCATATGTTTTAAAGAAAAACATTAATTTCTACTTTGAAACCATTTCCATTATTTTTCCAACGATAGATATTAAGGAAATAAGTCACTCTTCAAAAGGTTAAGATTAATTAGGTCTATAACAGTCTACGAGAAAAAGTCTTTTAAACCACATTCAATTGTGAAGTCGTCAAATCCGAGACTGCCAAGATTTTTTCAAACTAGTTTCCGATTATTTCCTGCATTACCCAGCCAGCAGTGCCTTAAAATAATCAACTCTGACATTTTTCATTAAAGTACATAGTTTATTTTAAATGAGTTTTCGGTTTGTCGTAAAGGGTTATTCAATAGGTACATAACAAATTTGTATTTTAATACAAACGCACCCTGAAACTTTTTTGCTGGTCTTTCAATGCCAAAACGTCAGTCAAGGTTTATATTTTTATCATGGTGAAGTTTATGAATGAGCAACGTTTGGAAATTATCTCAATTTTTTTGTGTTTTATTTAAATACAATTGTTGTGTCCCTATTGAAATTTTCTATGTAAATAACTAAAGGCTATTCATAACAATTTCGTATATAAATTGAATACAGAAAAATGAAAATTTTGAATATTTCCAAATGTTGCTCGTTCGTTAACTTTACCATGCTAAAAAAAAAAACGTTGACTGACGTTTTGACATTGACAAACTAGCAATAAAGTTTAAAGGTGCGTTTGTATTAAAATACAAAATTGTTATGTACCTATTGAATAACCCTTTATCACGGCAATGTAAAAGATCCACCGGGATCTTTTGAACCGGCTCAAGGAGCCGGATCTTTGAAAAGAGCGAGATCCGGTTCACTGAAAAGATCAGAATTTTCCATCTCTACTACAAACTGTATCCTTTTTTCTTTAAAGTACGCGTCCACTAGGCGGGTCGGGCCGGGCCACAACGCAAAAATCCGCTTGCCATACATTGTTATGGAAGTGCGTCCACTGAAGGTCCGCGACAGAACGCAGTGCGTAGAAAAAAAATGCTCGCCGCATCGTTGCGATGCGGGGTCCGCCTCTAGTGAACAATTACCTCTATAAGGAGCCGCAGAAGCGCGTATTTCACACATCCAGGATTCTAGTCTGCACCAAAAGAGTTAACCAGCTCGTCAGTCTTTTCTACATTCCTATACTGTTTATTGTTCGAATCGGCTCGATTTGAAGGAATGCTAATTTCTGGCGTACAGACTTGATTCTATAGATCCAATTACCTCCAACAGGGATGTATAGATTTTTGTTTAAGATAGATACCAGAAAAACTCGGACGAACAATAAATGAAAAAAAAAATCGTTGGAAAGGAAATTTGAAACTGAGGAAGAAATGCAAAATTTGTTAGAGCGTAAAGTTTTCTTACACTAAATGCAAGTTTATTTTTGAGAGTTAAGCGATTTTACATCATTCTGCCTTCTTAGCATCGAGCAATTCCGAAATAATGTGCGCCAACTGATCGGCAAACGCTTCGAACGAGAACTTCTGCTGTACTCGCTTCCTTCCCATTTCACCCATACGCTCAGCGAGCTGCGAATCGCGTACCAAACGCATCATAGCCTTCGAAAAAGCTTCCTTGTTCTGCTCGCAAAGGAATCCTGTCGTCTCGTTGATAATAGTCTCGGTCGGTCCGCCGGTATTCGTAGCTATGACCGGTCGCGACATGTACATTCCTTCGAGCGGCACAATCCCGAAATGCTCATTCTGTGGCGTGTACATCAAACAGTTGCACTTCTTCAGTAAAAATATTTTCTCTTTGTCCGTTGGCGATCGAAGCATCGTAACTTTCGACAGAACATTCAAGTCGCGTGCAAGTTTCTCCAGTTCGTCGTAGTGTTGAATGTTTTCGAGAACGCGAGTATCATAGCCGCCGGCCAAAATCAAATGGCAACGATCCCATTCGATTTTGCTGAGTTTCTGTTCCATTCGGTGGAATGCTTCGATTGCGAGGCCCAGGTTCTTCTTTCGCTCGTAGCGATTTATCGAGAGAAATACGAACGGCTGTCGCGGCAGTTCCAATGTCATCTCGTTCTCGGTCGCGTTGGTTCTATCGAAGAAGTTCGTGTCTAGCGAAGGATAGAGTACGTCCGGTGTGATGTCGAGACGGTGGAATGTTTTGCGAAAAACACTACGCGTAAATTTGCTGTTAACCAAAACGCGATGTGCCGATCCGGTCGTCCATTCTTCGAGGAAGTTTAACGGTGCGCGGTACAGTGATTTAAGAAGTCCGCCGCGTGCGGTCAGCAACTGATCGGGAAAGTGACAGTAAAAGATGATTTTTGGCTGATCTTTGGCAAATTTCAGTATGGGAATGCCCAACGAGATGAGATCACAGAAAATTATGTCGACACGTTCGCGCCGCGATACTACGAACGTTGTGTACAGGGCGGCGTAGACCATTCGGAGGTAGGCACACAGGGCGTAGAAGCGGCCGAATATGCGTCGTGGCAACCAGTCGCCGACGGTCTCAACGCACAATGAACCATCGCGGGTCTCCTCGAAGCAGTGGGACGAGTCGTGGTGGTTGGTCAGGAAGCTGACCGTGTGGCCCTTTCGTTGCATTGCAAGGGCCGCGTCGACCATCAGACGTTCGGCTCCGCCGATACCCAAATCCGGGTGAAGGAATAAAACACGAACCATCTGTAAATTAAACTTGGTTGCTTGTGACACTGATTTTAAGCGATTAATTTGATGAAATACTTGAGTTCAATTTGCAAAATTTGTTTACATCAGCCGCCGCCGATGACTTTTTCGATTTGTCATATGACAGCCAACTACCAGTCAGCCGGCACAGGAAAAACGCTGTCTGCAAAAAACAGCGTGTCGGTAATGCAATTCACTCCGAAATCTGAAAAATTTGAATTATAATTTTGTAAAAATATTCTAAAATATTAATTTTTACTAAATAACCTATCCACTGAAACGTATATATTTCTACAAACAACATTTTATAAACGGTGAGAAAATAATTTCAGTCATAAGTTTTAAAAACATTGTGGCGTTTGAATAATCATCTGATCGCCAGGAATTTGACGTTTGTGGTATTGTTGATGTTTCTTCGGAGTGAGTGCTGCTTTTGAAATAGAATTAATTCTGTTCAAGTTTTGTGAACTTAATTAAACAAAATAAATAAAATGAATGATCCGAATAAACGGATCGATGTAAATATTTCATCGGTAAGTTGAAAATTTGTTGATTATGTAATTGGTTGTTGCTAATAAATTAGGTTTAAAATTATCCTTTTTATTTGTTTCGATGCTTCGTTGGTTTAATTAATTCGAGAATATTTGATAGTTTAATTAGATTTCCTGGCTAAAATCGCTTTCACCAATAAAACAACAGTCAAAATAGGACGATGGCTTACAGGAATTATTGTGGTCGTGTTCGAATCTATTCCGAGACCACGTCGACTACCACCACTTCCATTGCTTGCATATTTTTTAAATCTAAACGTATCTGGCGTTCGCCCGTACGTTTTTACCAGCTAACTTAAATTTTCATACTCTACGTAGATGCAGCCGAGAGTCTGTTCCGGTTTTGGAAGTCTGATTCTTCTGTCATTGATCCTAAAATTTGTAGTAGCATTTTTCGTTGAAATTTGTATCGAACTTTCAAATTTCGTTTCATCGTCAGCAATTATTCGACGCAAGCTTCCCCAGGTTCAATTATTTCGAGTCGTTTCGATACACCAATCACGTCCTCCAAAATAAATCTTCCTTCGTTTGCGTGTGTTCTATGCGCTTAACAAGCCCAGTCATGAGGATGCTATCGGTTCGGCCGTACAATTCGTAGCTAGTCTGATACTTCCTTTATTCTCCTGATTATTAGCTCAAATGAGTTTATTAATTTATCTTGCGGTGCTGCACAGCCATAAAACAGCACAGGTCTTGTGATAGTCTTATATATATTTAAAATTTATTATTTTCTGTGCACCTTCTTGGACGTGATTATTGGAAGAACCGAGCCCAGAAATTATTTTTCATAATAATTAATAGAGACACTGTTCGGACCAGTGGCGGTCATATTGCTTTTCCAGGGGGTGGGGGCACTGAAGTTCAGTAGTTACTGTAGAGAAAATAGGTTCGGTAGCTACCCGCTAACGCAGCAAGGATGAAAATTGTGAAAATGCTATGGTCGTTGCGGTTGGTACTGCTTGAAAAGATCAACTTTTCATTTCCGCATCTAAGGCCCGGACTACATGGTCCGTTTTTTTTCTACTCCGGAGAAAATAGGCTTCGCCTTCCGGAAAGAATGGAAACCATGTCCCATAGAAATGTATGAGATTTTTGCTCGTCGACTACATGACTCCGGAAAACCGCGCGTCCGGAAATGAGCTCGACTACAAGTGCGTGTTCGGAATTTTTTTCGGTGCGATTTTGTCACTCGACTAGCTGTGCTCAATCGAAATGGTCGATTCAGAGGAACGTTTTAGACGAACATTTTGGTCTCTAAATCTCAGGAACCACTTATGCTAGGGTGCTGAAAGTTGGAACTTATTTAGAACTATTATAATGGACCCATTTGCAAAAAATGGTCTTTAGTGGTTGAGGGATGTGGGAGTGGGGGGAAAAACAATACGTCCAAATCGCTTGAAAGCTGAAATAGAAACATTCTAAAATCCATATCTCCTGAAGGATTCATCTCAGAAAGTTAAAACTTTGTGGTTGTCTTAAGAGATACTAGAAGATTAGAAAAGGATTAAAGTTGTTAAAGTGGGTAGAGGGTGAAAAACTTTGAATTACAATATCTTCCGAACGAATTGTACCAGAAAGATAAAATTTGGTTTCCGTATATAGAATTACAAGTGGAGTCTAGTAAATGTAAAATTTTTGTTGGCGGAGGCGAAGCGCGGAAATTGGGAACAGCCATTTTTCAAAAAATTACATTTTTATATTAGAATCGTACCAGATATGATCTTGAAAATTTTACAGGAGTTAGGATCAGTAGACCTCTAGCGGAGAAAAACATTTGGAGGATGTGGTTGTAGGGGGTGATTGTGGGATGGGGTGGAAATGAAAAAAATTCTGATATTTATTTCTCGAAAATCACAAAGGATAGAAAGCTAGAAATTGACAGCTAACATATTTAGAGCCACAAAAAAAACTGTTGATAGGGATAGCAATGTACGGGGGTGGGTGGTGGTTTTTCATATCTCGGAAACGGCTTATTAGCCGTTCTTCTTCTTTCTATCGAAAGAAGCATTAAACACGTTTCGGACTCCATCCTATAAAATAATAAAGTTGCGCCCAGACGACCGCCAAACATATCAGTTCTTCGTAGGTTCTTCGTGAGTTCTGCTATGGAGCATTTCTCCATAGCAGAACTCACAGACTGTAACGCATTCATCACACCACGCTTGCTCGCAGAAGACTGAAAGCTTTTTATTCCGGACGCCGTGTCCGGAATCGGTTTTTTTCCGGAGTGGAAAAAAACGGACCATGTAGTCCGGGCCTAGATCGCCAAATTTCGGTAACCGAATATCAGAATATTAAAAAGCATCAACATCGCTCTAAGGGATTTCCTTAACATCGTTCAAATTATCGGCTAATTGTATGATATCAAAAATTTGAACTTGTATTGTATGACGGTAAGTCTTTAAGCAAAGGAAAATTGAATAGCATGGGTAGGAACTAGAAAATAAAATGATTTGATTCCAAAGCTAGGTGAACATAATTTTCGATATCAGTAGAATTCGATGTCGATCTCGATTTCGACAAAATTTAGAAGCCAAAACAGACTTCAAGATCCTTCACGTGTATGAGAAATGTAGTAGATCTGAGAGTTTTGTTAAAATTTCGCCAAATCCAGTTTGAAATCTTTGGATATAGATTAGCTGTTTTTTGAGACCACTGGAAAAAATTAGTTTATTTAGAGTTTATTAGTTCTACTATCATACATATTTGATAAAACTCAATGTTGGGCAATAAAAGCTGAACCCTATATCTCATAATATAAAGACTTCACGCCCGACGAAGAAATGATCACCCCAGTTATTAAGTTATCCCACAATATTTAAAATCTACGAAAGAAATATTTTATGTCAATGTAATTTATTTGGTATATATACATATTAACTCAATCTCCTTATTGTGTCGATCTGTAGTTTAGATGACTGCCACCATAACCTAACCTAACCAACTCTCCTAATTCAAAAATTTAAAAAACAAAACTCGGGAATTCTCTAAAATTATTTTCAATTATAATAACTGCATAAGCAGTATCTTATACCTGATTTACATCGCAAGATTTTGACAAGTAGAATTTGAAATCTCGAAAAGCGTTTACAACGCTCTGAAGACATTGTTTTCTCAACGACAATGATGATAAAATTTTTAATTTATTTTGTAAGAGTTAACTTTTTAAAACAAGGAGATTTGAATTGAATGAACAAGAGTCAAAAGCTTGGATTATCATGCAATATAAAATTTTTGATGATGACGGCATTTTCGATGGTACACCACCTATATATTTAGAGTTACAATCACCCACAGAATGATACTATATAGGCCCTATGCTGATATCTTGGGAGTTTTCCGAATCTTATACAATTTTGGTTTCTTTAAGGTCTTAAGGCACATATTCCCCATATATTATCGAGATGAAACTTAAAACGTATTTTTTTTATACTAATTCGAGCCATTATGATGGGTGCTGCGAAAAAAATTCAAAATTCTTAAATTGTGGTCCCCTACTGTTCAGGAAGCTTTGATTAGGGTTTGAACGACACTTTTCACCCGAGTAGATTTCAAATTCATCCAAATATGGGAAATATATTAGAATTTGATAGAATCTTATCGAAATCTCGACAATTCGGGAAATCGAGTTTTAAATCTTTGGATGTAAATCAGTTAATAATATGTGGAGTAGTAATAGAACTGTTAAATACTCATAATTAAGTTCTTATAGCGGACTTACAACGCAAGATTTCAAACAGGATTTGCAGAAATCTCGTGATTTTGACAAAACTATTAAGATCTACTGGATTACCCATAAATTTGAATAAGTTTGATATCTGCTCTGGTGAAAACATAGTTCAAAATCCACTCAAAACGACCTGGACAGCAATAATATTGTGTTTCGGGCCTCTTACGAAACTCGAGTCGAGTGAGTAACTCGACTCACATTTGGACTCGACTCGAGCTAAAGTTGGTATTATGAAACTCGACAATTAGAAAGTCACTTCATTTCCAGCAGTCGAGTGAGTTTGACATTTCTTATAAGAAAATACTCACTCGATCGGCTCTCATAATACGCAGTTCTCTTAACTCACGCTTTTTTTTCGACTAAAAGTCGAGTGAAACTCGACAAGTAGGCACTCGTCGAGTTTCATAGTCGCAGAATGTGAGTTTTTTGGTCGAGTCGAGTTTCGTAATAGGCCCGTTTCACTGCATTTACCATAATTTACGTCTTAATTTAGGTCTTGACCCAAAGATTGATTTTATATATTCATATTCGAAATTTTCTTACTTTTCGATTGAAATATTTTTAATTAGTACAGTCTTCTTTTCAATCAGGCGACAAAAGACAAAAGATGGATTAAAGAAAGACATAAGGGGAAATCAGATTCGTATTATAATGTATTAAGAGCATTATACTTTATTAAGTGCATTATACTTTATTAAATGTATCTATCAATCTAATAGTCTCATATAATTTTTCTTTAAAGCAGACGTAATGGAATAATTATTTTTGACGAATTTGTTAGGGGAGGGGGCCAGGGCTCCCATGGTCCCCCCTCTATGACCGCCACTGCTTCGGACTTTAGCTTGTTCCAATTGGAAATCTCTTTCTTAGTAGCGATTGAGTCCTCACATCGTTTAAGCAGCTTGTCCAGCGCTCGACTGCGTCTGCTTTATCTTTCGAAATCGTCTACGACTTCTTCTATCGTCTGCACGCTGGACGTGGCCTAGCCTTTTCACTTTCCGTAGCTTTACGTGGTTTTCTGTTGCCGATTGTGATAAAGGTATACCAAAAGTTCGGTCGTTTAAGCAGCTAGCGGACTCTCACGTCCAATCATTCTTTTCCTGAAAAGGAAAAGGTTTCACAAGAAAATTTCCTTTATTCAATTTAGTTTGTGCTAATAGTGTCGGTTATGATAAAAACAAAGTGCGAACAATGGTATCGCGTTGTCTGTTTCTTCAAAGTACCTCTTGGGTGTGGAATCCACAGCAAGGAGCAATAGCAATCTGAGGGTAGACCTTGAAGGTACGTTCTAAATTTTAGTATCCCATCGTCAAGTTTTGTTTGATTGCTTGGGATGAATTAAAGTCAACTGATTCCGTAAAAACTGTCTACATTTGGTATCTTCTCTTACAATAAATACTTAAATTGATTTGAAATAGATTCTCGACAGATTTACTGCCCGTATTTTAGTCGCAACATTGCGTTCAGATAGAGCAGTAGTGAGTTTGCGCTAATACAAGCTCCAATTTTCTAAGGATTATTGTGTTTACTCGTAAAAAATATGCCGAGCCACGAATAATTGACCAAAATGATGAGAATATATTGCACCTTTGCTTCAGTCCTTATCTTCTTAGCTTAGTCTTTAGTTTATGATTTAATTGAGGTCAGACAGAGGACTGGATTTTCTTTAGACATCCTACCAAAAGGACGGGCCAATTATATATGGTAGTGCCCTCGTTTAGTAAACGAGAAGATACCAAATCTTCTCGTTTACTTTTTAATAAATTTTAATTAATTAGGTTAATTAAATATAAAAACGCAGCAAGAGCGGTAGTCTTCTCGTCTTTTTTAAAGGCCAAATAAACTGTAGAAAATACAATAACCAAACTTTAAAATATTAATTAACTCCAAAATACAGAGTGATTTTCTTTCCGCGGAACTCAACAAGGACCCCATACTAGCGATACCTCTTTCTGATTCAAGGGTACCGAAATTTAATTTCACAAGGCCATTCAAAGATGTCCTACCTGAAAGGGAGGATTGGGCCACAAACAAACTCACTTCAAAACCAGGATCCATAATCTGGTACACAGACGGATTTAAAATAGATCAAGGTGTAGGAGCAGGAGTTTATGGAGTTCGCCCAAATGTCAAATTCTACTGTAGCATGCACATAACATCCACTATTTTTCTGGCGGAGACTCATGCTATTGAACTATGCATTTGAGAAAATATCAGACGGTGCTACAAAAACCAACAAATATATATTTTCTCGGACAGCAGGGCAGCAATAATGGCACTTCAGTCCTTTGAAATCTACTTCAAACTTGTTTGGAATTGCCTCTAATGCCTGCTTGAACTCGGAAAGAAGAACAGAGTTAACCTCATTCGGATTCCGGGACACAGCAGCTATGAAGGCAATGAAATGGCCGACTTAATGGCGAGAAAAGGTTCAGAAACTGACTTCATGCGACCATATCCATTCTGTGGGGTACCGTTAAGCACAGCCAGAATGAACATCTGAATGTGGAAAAATTCGCAAAGTGCCATTCACTCGGACTTGGCACCGGGCAACAGGCATTCAAAGCTTTTTGTGCCAAAGCATTCGGAAAAAAGAGCATCTGATTATATGAAATTAAGCAGACATCAGACCCGAACCCTAGTGGGAGCTCTGACTGGACATTGTCACATGAGGAAGCATCTCAAGAGGATTGGTCTCTCCAAAACTAAAATTTGCAGAATATGTAATGACGAAGATGAAACGTCAGAGCATATCCTCTGTGAATGTGAGGGTTTAGCTCACAAAAGACTTCGTCACTTCGGTCAGGGTTTCATGGAACCATCGGAATTCCTGACCATTCCTCTTCGCAAAATGCTAAGCTTCATTGAAAGCACATGGATTGAAGAGGAATCATAGTCAATCCGGGGGGACGTCACAATAGGCCCAACTGTGGCTTCAGTGACCAACCCCTTTTGCCAATCTATCTATCTACAGAGTGATTTAGCTTATTAATATAGCGAACTTAGCTGTATCTATGCTGCGTTGTCTTTCAATTTAATTCTAAAGTTAATGAAGACATACTACAGAAAAGGCTAGTTCGTATATATGCCTTTTATAAATCTTATTTTCTTAATAACTCTCCCATCATAAACTTTTTAGTAATACATGTTCAGCTTTAGCCTGCTTTTTAAAAATAATATTTTCTACGTAATACACACCAAATCGGTTCACTGGTCGATTAGTCTAAGAGCTTGAATAGTATTATGTTGGTTTACTAACCGATACAAATGATTAACTACACCTTTACTTCCTCGTTTGCGAACCGTTTTTTAAATTATCATTCGAATACGTTACGAGAAATTACGTAGAGATCGGGTTTCAGTTAAGTTTAATAATTCTTCTTTCTTGTCCCTTTAGACCGCAATTTTTTGTCAGTTCGTAAAGAATACGTCCTTCTACTACTTAGCGTTTCGCAATAGCTATATGAACTTAGGAAATTGATATGGAGATCTTATAATAAAAATTATATTAGCACAGCAAATAATTATACCTTCTCAATATTCTTATTCTCAGCTACTCAGTCTAAAAGCAGAACTGTTACGCAAACAAGAAGAAGTTAGCAGAGCGAAAGTGAAACAAACCACTGATATTTTTGTGCCTAAGAAATCCGCAAAGTCCGAGACGAAAGAAAAAATCATAGAAACACCCGAACGAAAAATCATCGAATATGAGGACTCAGCTCTTCTCGATAAATCGAAAAAAGTTTTGCAGGCAAAAAGTCGCTTCTACGATAAAATGGCTTCAACTGGCGGAAAATTAAATTCCGACGATAACTGTCTCGTTTTATTCAATCAAAAACAACAGGATGTACGTCCTTACAAAGATTCCAGTTCTGAGTCGGAGGTTAGCGAAGATGAAGACGAAACAGGCAAATATAAATCGGAAAGACCAGATGAAAATTGGTAGGTTCGAAAATTTGAGGAGTCTGTTTTCTGAAACTAATAAGAATTTGGTTTCAGGGTGGAGTACACTGATTGTTTGGGTCGGACACGACAATGTCTAAAGAAGGATTTGGAGTTTTTCAAGAAGAAAGATAATCAACTTGCAGAAAATATTCAACCTAGAATGGAATTGAATGTAATTTGAATATGATTCAATGTTTTATAGACTATGTACTACTGTAAAAAATTTATTTTATAGCAAAATGCACCAATGTGGATGATTGATACAAAACCCAGTACTGTTACAGAATCGGAAATTCCCGATGACATCAGCGAAATGACTTCGATGATGTCGAAACATGATCAAATGAAATTGAATTGGGAGAAAAAAGAAGGGGAAAATGTCTACAAGGAAAATGTCCATTATCAAGATGTTCTTTTCGATGGTGAGTAGAAATTTATTCATTTTCAATTAGCTGCGAAACAGTATGAGGGGATAGAGAAGACTTTCTATAACCGATAATTTTTATTTTAGCTTTGGTTTATTATACTAGAAGTTAATTGATTTTCTGTTCGGTTCAATAATTTTCATCGATCAGATATCTATCGATCAGATATCTGTCGATCAGATATTTGTCGAAATTCCGTAGTAATTGTGATGTTTCCGGGAAAGATTACAGCCTAGAAGTCTATCGCCTAAGAACTTGGGCGAGGAAAAGGATTTTGAAATTGAAAAGTAAAAACTGGATATAAAGAATTGCGGATTTTGGAATTGAAAAGTAAAAGCTGGATATAAAGAATTGCGCAGAGGGATCTAATCACTACCACTGAGTAAATAACTTCAGCAAAGTAGTAGCGGCGCTTGTTATACGGCTGATTCTAATACTATTATTTTGTACTTGATATTGCACTCGATTGGACCTTCAGAAGTATATTAATCGATCGTATAGACGATCCGTTGAGGTTTAGACATAATGGGATAACGAGTGATGTCATATTCGTTTCGTTCCAGCAGCTACTGCCGTACATCGCGGTGACGAAATCCGTAATATCCCGCTAGTGTTTATAATACCGTCCATTTTTTTTAAAATTATTTACATATGTATATCATAAAATTAAGTTTAATTTTTCCCCCTTTGACTGTTAATAAAATCCTAACGAGTTCACGGAAAAGAGCACAGCGGAACTTGCGGCTAGCCCCTTCAGAGTCCACAGTTAGATAATTCTGCATATTAACTTGCGCGTATTTAGCTTCATCAACTTTCGGTCTTTTTCGGTGTTTGTTTTTTTTATATTACTGTTTCCTTTCATGCTTTGATCGCAAAGGTTTGGAATCGACCGTAATCTGCTGGAGTTGCTGCCTGAAAGGATATAGTGAGTGCTGCGAGAGCTGAAATCAATAGAATTGGGTTTGTTTAGTCAACTCCTTCATGAGATCATAATCTCTTTCAATGTTTTGATTGTGAGTTGGTTAGCAATTTCGACAGTTTGGTTCACTTGCATATTAAATGTGTGATGACTTATACTATGCGAAAGAAGTTCGCTACACGAAAGCAGAGTAGTAGCGAACAATGATGAGGAGTTTACAATTGCGACCTGTTCCTGTATGTGCTATTTTTCAATTTGATTACAGCTTTATTGATTGGCA
This sequence comes from Beris morrisii, assembly GCA_951812415.1. Lineage (NCBI taxonomy): Eukaryota > Metazoa > Arthropoda > Insecta > Diptera > Stratiomyidae > Beris > Beris morrisii. The sequence continues at coordinate 121,609,462 of OX638312.1, read as the reverse complement.
GTCCTGGTTTTTCTGTGTAGAATGAGTGGAAACTTTGGGTATTTCCGGGAATATGGAACTTCGATTTCCTTGGTTAGCTTAGTCATGTCGACATCGATTGAAAATTCAGTAACATTAATTTTATTCGTTTGCAGCAAGATCGACATTGTTATAGCATCGGCAACATCAGATAATTCGGGAAAAAATTGTTTAAAGTATTATATTCTTTGAATTTGGATTCTAGATATACTCCGTCAACCGCAATACCTAGATTAAAAAAAATTGTATTTCTTTCTGATAGATTTTGTTGTTATCGTGTACCAGTGTGACCTTTAGGTCACGTACACCGACAAATAGTTCCTGAAGATTTTCTTTTCGTTCGATAAGGCTTCTGTGCTGAAGACAAGTATGTAATTTGCCAGTATTTCAGTGTGTGCCTGAAATATGATATTTTAGAGGCAACGCTTAGGATATTAAATGTGAATGGGCATCGCGGCAGTACTGAGTTGGCAATTTCGCGAGAGCAATTCGAAAAATGACCCAATATAAAGTGAGCGGAGGATATAAGCCTCACATTCGTGTCCGCAAATCGGACAAAGAGATGACCCTTATGTCCCAAAATCCGATAGTAGAATTTATCGTCGATGATGCTTAGGCCCAATTTGGGCTGACACCTCAAAGAAGAAGAACTCCTATTGCCGTAGTCGATTGGCATCTGGGATTTTCTTTCCAGCTATAGACTGGACAACTTTTAATCTAGAAATTAAAAAAAAAGCATAAAGAATTGGTCCTTGAATGCTCTCCAGCTCATGGTCCCATAAATATCAAAGGATGTCATCAAGTATAATATAATACATCAATTCATTTACGAGCCTGTTAAATCTGCTTTCGCTGTAAATCTATGATTTTTTTCTTTATTTAAATAACGTAGTAAAACAACTAATAACACGAAATACCGATTTTTATTGGCGACATCTTGCATTCACACTGAACTCAAACACGTCCGGAATGTAATTTATTGTAGAACAAAAAGCAAATAATAAAGCCAACAGGAAATTATCGATTTTCGATTTTATACCCGTTTTATTAGTTCCGATTGATAAATCGTCCGGAGATTGTACACCAATTTCATTCTTTCCTTTTGACAATTTTTCTTCCATCCCCGACGATTCGACTAAATCCTCATCATCATTCGAATTTCGATCGAGATAGCCGCCCATTCCATAATTTCGGCCAGCTCTCGTTAACGTTGATACTTTTTCGCCATTACATAAATCCGAATTGCAGTAGCAGTACCTTATTCCATTTGCCGTTTGGCAGTCATTTATTCCATAAATTTCGCATGTTCGTGTCGTTCGGTTTCCTGCAAATTAACAAAATTCATTAAATTACATTTATTTCGATATTGGATAAAATAGCAAGGAAAGAATGGTATAGCGTTGTGTTAAAGGATGTATTATAGATTCGATTATCTAGTCGAATTGTTTAATTTGACTCCCGTGATATTGCATATGTAATTGGTAATTTAATGCATGAAATTAATGAACCGGAAGTCGATAAATAATAGTCGAATAAAACGAGGTAAATCTTTAAAATGAACCTCGCTAGTTCTCAACTATGGTATTTTTGTTGCATTATCTACTTTTTTCCATGAATTAATAAATTTGATATCACAATTTAATTATTAATTTTTACCTCGAGCGACTATTTTTAATTGTTTGTCACCGGTTATTGAATGTGTACTGATTTAATGGGATATTCTGGAAGCATCAGTTAACAATCAGGTCAATATGATGCCTCTAGGGGAGCAAATACGAATTAATGTGGGATTGCAGAATTAAAATTCTGTGAATTTTCGACTTTGTCAGTTTGGGATCAGTGTTTGAGATGTGGCTGTATTATGTATATATTTGTAGTTTGTTAAGTACGCCCTTGGCCTCTTAATAGTTTATAAAAAATATTAAGTTTGACTTCACATCATAAAACATAATTGATATTTAAAAATTGCAACATTTTCCTCCTCGCCTTCAAACCCGCTCCCGCTAAATTCGTCCTTCAAAAAAAGTTCTTTCCAGCGAAGGTTTTTCACCGCTAATTCCCTCTTTGGCTTAATTTCGCTTCGATAGTCATTATTAAAGGTAGGGTTCTGTCTCAATTGGTGAGCTCGAACTCAGACACCATTTCTACCAGCATGATGGCACTATGGTCAAAATGCTACGGTATTATTGAATGAAAAATATCTAAATCGCTGGATTGAAAGGAGCGCTCCCATTGGCCAAGATCATCAGATCTTACAGTGTTAGATTTCAACGTTTGAGGAACGACGAAGGAAGTTGTATAGTCAACAGAAGTAAGGACACTAGATGAATTGAAAAGAAGCAGCACAATAGACAGGCTTTGCTGATATTGTAAGAGCTATTGAAAAACGAATTAGCTTGTATTCAATATGAGGGAGGACACTATGAGCATCTTCTGTAGGCCTAATATTATGTAACAAAAATTTGTAGTTAAAATTCAACATATTTATTATTTTTTATTGACTGTGCAATTTAATAGACAAGCTAGCAAAACCAGACTATTTTAGATAAAATTTTACCTGCAAAACAGTAAGACTGTGTGATTTAATGTTTGTGAGTTAATCACTAGGATTTTTTTTTATGCGTTCCAGATTCCCATACAATTTTATTTTCATGAAATGAACTAAGAAATAACCTTTAACATTTTAGGAGCATTTTAGCCAGGAGGCTATTTGGAACGTTTTTGTAACCTACGCAGCATCTCTGCATTAAACCCGTTCCGGACTTCAACCAAACAAAATAATAAAGTTGAGCCCAGGCTTTTTATCTTGAAGCGCGGACCACCTTGTATAAACGGTTAGAAATTCGCTTCAGGATTTTTGATATTGACCCCTATGGAAGGGTTGAACATGTTTTCGCCATATCTCTTAGAGTGGATGAAAAATCGAATTGATTTTTGCTTCCACGGGTCTCTCGTATAATGGCCTTATAACAAATTTCTCGATTTTTCAATATTCAACCCCTAAGATGAATCAAACAGGTAGTAGGTATATGTTTTCACGAATTCCGTCACATCTCTTAGGTCGGATGAGATATTGAATTAGTTATTACTTGTACATACATGCATTTTATAAAAACGAATAAAAATCGATTCTGCGATTTTTTGATATTCAACTCCTAAGGGGTGTAACGGGGTTGTATATGTTTTCACGAATTACGCCATATCGCTTTGATTTGACGAGGTTTCGAATTGGTTTTTACTTGGGCGGTCTTTTGAAATAATCGCCTAAAAATTAATTTCAAGATTTTTCGATATTCAACCTCCAAGCGGTTATAGACGTTTTCACGGTTCCGTACGCCATATATCTTAGGTCTGATGAAATATTGTATTGGTTTTCCCTTTATGGCCTGTTTATTTTTACTCCTATTTTATTTTATTTTTTTACTCCTATTTTACTTTTATTCTTACTCCTATTTTACTTTAACTTGAATGTCTCGTGTCAACATCTCGGCGAGTGTACGGACCTGCAATTAAATATTGTGAGTAATTTCCGATAATTTTCTGAAATTAGTGACAAATCTAAAATGTAAATTGATTTTATAAAATAATTTGCGATGAAATTGTTCTTAACAAATAAACAGATTCAAGGCGTTGCTCTCTGGTGAAAATGTTTACAGTGAATTTTTGACTAGATATCATAACCAGTACCTCTCTAAGTCTGCGCTATATATAACTACTCCACTCCTAAACTAGCTAGTAAAACTAGTAATTAAAATATGAAATAATATGCTTCAATTGCTATTTAGAAACATTAACAGACTGCTCGTAAAATTCAACGAGACTCTTATGAACAATTTTTGCTGATTAACGAACAGCACATACCGAAGCACGGATGTTGTCAAGTTCAAGTGCCGCAAAAATGTTTACAAAAATACACAAATCGCGGCAATAAAGTTGGCAATTCTATTTTAGCCACTAGTCCTAAATTTGTGAAGTTATTTTTTCCGAGTATTTTTAGCTTCTATTCTTTTAATATCCTTTCTACATTTAAAAGTACCAAAAGAATGTACATAAAATTTTGTTTGGTAAATAAATAGGTACTGCAAAGAAAGCTTAATGAATATCGCTCGTAATTTTGGCAGTTTAAATTTTTTTCTATAAAACTTGTAGTTATTTATAAATGAAAAGTATTGAAAATATCTCGGACATACCTTCAATCTGGACAATACATCCGGTATAGCGAGGAGGACATTCCATGCGAAATTCTTCTGGTGAATTTTGTTTTTCTTCAAAATCTTGACATGATCTAATTATTGGATTAATAGTACTCCAGTTTGTTGTGGATATTTTTGCTTCGTCTTTCAGACCACTGGCATCTCCATTCCAATCTTTGTTATTTTTAAATGGCTCCTCTGCTCCAGTTCCGCATATATAACATCGTATAGCTATCGAGGGTGTTAAAGCTGAAAAAGGGGATTTTTTTTATAAAACATTAATTGAATTTTAGTTTTCGTGTACGAGTATGGTAGAGATAGAGAGTTAAAAATATCTATTTTATTTCTGATGGATTTTATCGATTCTATCTTTTGAACATAACATTGCAATTTAATCCTTTGATGAGATTTTTTTTATTGCACATACCTACATACGAGTATTGTATAATTATTTGAATTTTGTATCATTGTCAGTTAAAAAAATTGTTCATTTCAAAAGAGTGGTTTTGTATCGTTAACAAGGAAATTAATTTTCCTTTAGTATTTGTTATTAGTTATTAAATTGTATTTTTAATAAATCTTAGTTAAATACCTAATGCTAGAGAAAATGTGTAAACCAGTGTGAAAAACGGCCAAACTCGAGAACTTTGCGGATCACTGAAAAATCAGACAAAACTTGGGGAGTCTTAGTGAAATTCAGGGATTGTTCCTTTTGATGTCGTCATTGTGGTTATAATCCCCTACCCCAATGCGATATCAGATCCATCTTGAATTATATTAAAATGACGGACTAATCTTTAATTATATTGAAATGTATTCTAGTCAGCTGTTATCGCGTCGCATTGCTTTAAGCACGCTTCACGCGCGCGTTTCACTATAATTCCACATTTTGCTCGGGTGGCTTTTGCTATAGGGTTATTCAATAAGTACATACCAATTTTGTATTTTAATACAAACGCACCCTTAAACTTGTTTGCTGGCCTCTCAATGTCAAAACGTCAGTAAAGGTTTACATTTTTATCATTATGAAGTTCAAGAACAAGCAACATTTTGAAATTATCTCAATTATTCTGTGCTTTATTTAAATACAAAATTGTTATGTCCCTATTGAATAACCATAGGGCTATTTATCGGGTTCGCATCTTAGGACTAAAAATGGTGGAACCCGTTTTGGGCAGACTATGTTTTCTGGAGCGGATATAATAATCAAAACCTTCGCTAGGTTTTGGAAAATTTCATGCAAGTTTGATAAATGCAATTAAAATAAAACTTAAAAATTTACGTTTATATCAGGGAAACAGCTTATCTTAAAGCGGCGATACTATGGAAGTTAATCTATCTTTATTAGCTGAGTCTTTGAAAAATCCGGCCTACAGTCTGGACACAACCTTCTTATTATTCGAAACAAAGTCCCGGAAGCAGTTAAAGCCAAGGTGCAACAAAAGTACCGATGCTTCTGTCACCCACAACAATTACGATTTTCGAAATCGATATGAAACACGGATTATTTCGAGGAGACACCCTAAGAAAAATTAACTACGAGAGTATTTAGAAAATTAATTGTTTTCGTGGAAACGTTCTTCAAGTACTTTGTATAGTCAGCTTCTTCTAGTTATAACAGTTTATGACTTCAAACATTCGAAATTCTTATCCTAATTAAATTTTGGTTGGTGTCTTGGCTTAGCTTGGCTAGTTTTAAGACAGCTGATAAAGTGAACAAAAGAGTAGACAAAAATATTTTTCCGCAATAAATATATTTTTTCAATTATTTTTCCTTCTTGCATGGAGTTTACCAAAATCTAGCAATTTGTATTATTATAATTGCCACGTTGACGTTAAAAGATATAGTGGAAGAATAATATGCCATATTTCAAGGACTGCATCGTATGATATGTTGTTTTCATTTAAAATAGGCCGTAACAATTTCATTGAAATCTATGCAGTGCCAATCGCAGCTAAAACGCCAATCTTTCGATAAATGCTAAAAATGTTTGTCATACTATTCATCATATAAAAGGTGAAAGCAATAAGCTGTTAAATCTCTGCACGATTTCATAACTATCATTATATTAAATCTCATAATATTGCCTCAAAATACAAACGAGGCGCATATAAATATTAAATTTTCTCATGACGAAAAATGATGACAGATTTTATCTCTTTCAGACTTGTTGAAGTAGGAAAAGCAGACAATTCCTGCTATAAAATTATGCACTTTATGTTGTACCTATGTACGTACATATAAATAAAACCACAACTGCAATCGATATACTAAATATTATGATATAAAAGAAGCCAATTTATGCGGCAAGAGAGCGAATCATCAGATACACCACAAAGACTATCTTTTTTTTGAACAAAATTCAATCAATAATTGGGTATTTCCATTCGTTGTGTAGTTCAAATTTACATAGATTTTATCTATCTTTTTGTATTTTGGGTAGAAAGAATCGTGAAACCCGATCTTGTGTGCATGGCCAATTACGCTCCTTATTCCAGTTTATCATGTTCAATCTTGGTAGAGCAATGTATGAGCACACACTGTTTTTCAGCCTTTGATCCAATTATTAAATTTTTATATATACAAAATTATGAAAGATCTGCATTAAAGTAAAACTCCTGCTTATAGCCTTTTCATGAATAAGAATTAATAAGTCGCCTCTGTGAGATGGGGTCTGAATCTTTTCACAGAATTCCTACTTACATTTCTTAGAATTATTATTAAATTAACAATCAACAACAATACATTTACCAGATGTATGGTATGTTTAAAATTCACGACAAATTTTAAGTAAAAAAAACATTTTTAAGAATACCTTTTAGGTTAACCACTTCTGCCTCACTCGAACTTTAACATCAAATCCAAACCCTAAAAAAGCGATGTACAAACTTTCTGTACTGATTCAGTACTGTCACTGAAGACTAAAATAGGGTACTGGTTTTTTGTGGTTCCGGTGTTACAATAAGTCTACAAATACTGAGGTCGTATCTTTGAATCGCATTAGTTTATCACCAGTTGTCTAAGAAAAAAATTAATTTTAAGCAGTACCATGTTGTTAACGTAGTAAAACATGGAGGATCGAAAGATCCAAATTTGAATCGCGTATATCCGGATTAAATCCTCCATATAAACGTAGTAATTGACTCACAAGAACAATTTTAACAGATGTTCCAAAAGAGGTAATGTTACAATTGAAAATCGGACGTGTAACACTGGCTGTTTCTAGGCAAGCTCCCGTGAAAAGTTTACCAGGAGGTTATTTGGGAAGTTAATTTCGCCACTAGGAGCTATTCTATTTATAAATAATAACTCCAAAAATACTATTAAAATTAATAGCACACAAAAAAGAAAATTAATTTGATAGACTAATGAGATATGGTAACTTATGAAAATTTATACAATATTTTTTGTACCGCCTTAAGTGTTAAATATCACAAAATCAAGAAAAATGTTTGCTTAGACGATTATCTAAAAAGCCGATGTCTAATCAGATCTATGAGATATGATGGAATTCGTCAAAGTATATACAACCCGTTATATCACATTAGGAATTGAATACCAAAAAATCCTGAAAACGATTTCTATGTGATGAAAGTAAATTAATTCGAATTCTCAGAAGACCTAAGAGATATGAGGAAATTCGTAAAAATATATGCACTCCGTTTGCTCTGACTATTTTCTTTGCACCACTCCGTACGTCAATAAAAATTGGATTTTTTTAATTACTTTTTTAATGCATATAACATAAGCCGTTCTTGAAATAGGAAAGATATTCCGCCTAGTAGGCTTGTGTAGTTCGCAAACGAACTAGTTCAGAAGAGCGTTCCCATAACTGAAATGAACGAACTAGTTCGCAGTCAGTCACGCGCCTAGTTCGTTTTTCATTCCCGTTCGGAACTCTGTGAGGCAATATACTATACTAGATAGATCGATATATTTATTTCTTGAATTTAGATATAGTTGGATATTTCAGTTAATTTTCATTTAGAGTTTAGACGTAATGTCTTTACAACTTTGGTGTAGCAGATAAAATTTAATATACTATACTTTATCTAGTGTCTTTTTCTTGCTCATCATGTTCTACTAGATCTACTGACATCTTTTTTCTCATCAACTTCTACTAGATCTACTGACCTTTTTTTTTTGTTCATCTTCTACTAGATCTACTGACTTTTTTTTGCTCATCATCTTCTACTAGATCTACTGTCTTCGAACTACGACTACTCATCACTGAACTCCCCTGAAGTAATGAACTATGAACTAAAAGAACGAACTAGATCATAGGCAATGATCGCTCACTATGGTGAACTAAAATGCGCAAGCCTACTGCCTAATCATATTTTTAGAACGTGCCACAATATAGCTATGTACTCGTATATATATAAATTCTAACTTTCAGCTTTTTATCTTAAGAGATTCTCGGAAAATAAAAATCAGTATGGATTTTGCTTTTCACCCTTACAACAGATGGTACAACATTTAAAATTTTCTCATTATGGGGTCTATTGGACTTACATACTGTATAAATTCCAAGATCCTTGGTGGACCGTTCAGGAGATATGGATTTTAGTATGTCTGGATTCCAGCTTTTGAACACACATTGCTTTGCCTCACCCCCGTAATCCTCCACTGTTGATAACTCTTTTTTTTATGACTCCACGGTCGTAAATCTACATGAATTCCTAATTGCTAGCATAATCGGTTCCTGAGACATGCATTGAAACCAAAAATTTGTCAGCCAAAATGCTTCCCCCCTTCACCCTTACACCCCACTCGACATCTCAAAGTTATTCTTAAATCAATTTATTCACGTAAAAAATTCAAATTTAATATTTCTTCAACTTTCTGAGCATTTGTTTTCGGCGTATACGGCCTACAGACGGATTTTTTTTTTACTTTGCATGCTCCAGAGAATTTCATATTGGGTTATTCCATCAAGGATCACCAAAGTTGTGACCTTACCATCTCCGATTCTTTTGAAAATGTTTGTACTTGAAGAGCTAGTAAAAAGAATAATTGAAATTTGTTGTTTCTATCTAATTTTTTTTGTTAGTTATAGTAGGTATGTTAAAGTTTTCGCAAAAAAGGTGTCCGAGTCCTCTTTGAAAATTCATATCTCTGGAAATTTTTATCCTAAAATAATAAAGTTGGGCTTATTTTAAAGACTGTTGTTTAAAAATTGTCGCATTATAAAGAAAGACGAATAAAAATTATCCTTGAATTTTTTTTTCAAGGATAACGATTTTGTTCTTTATTCTTGAATATCTCAAAATGCATATCTTCAATTTTTTTTTATTTTTTATATATTGTATATTATACTGTTTTTCAAAACATATCAAAAAACTAAGTTGGGATTTCAATGGGATCGGGGACAAAAAAATCGAAGAACATCAGTGGCTCTCAATTATTTTATAGAAAAAGGATCATTTCATCAAGAATCGCCAAGAGCGTATCTTTAATTTTTTATATTTTGTATATTATACTGTTTTTCAAAACATATCAAAAAACTAACTTGGGATCTCAAGGGGATCGGGGTCAAAAAAATCTAAGAACAAGTGGTTCTCAATTAATTTAATTTGTTTTTTTTTGTCACCGATCACATTGAGATCCCAAGTTAATTTTTTGGTATGTTTTGTAAAACGGTATAACCTACAAAATATAAAAAAATAAAAAAAGAATGTTTTTTGAAATATTCAAGGATAAAGGAAAAAATCGTTATCTTTGAAAAAAAATGTCAAGGATAATTTTTATTCGTATTTTTTTATATTGTGAGAACCTCCCCCTTTAAAATAAACCTTATTTTATTATTCTAGGATAAAAATTACCAGAGATATGAATTTTCAAAGAGGACTCGGACACCATTTTTGCAAAAACTTTAACATACTATAACTAACAAAAAAAAATGAGATAGAAACAAGAAATTGAATTTCAATTATTTTTTTCACTAATTCTTCAAGTAAAACAATTTTCAAAAAAATCGAATATGGTAAGGTCACAAATTTCGTCATTTTTGGCGATTCGTGATGGAATGACCCTATTACAGAACCTCTAATGCAATGTAAATTTCATATTCGGCTGAGAGCACCAAACGTTCATACTTTCTGTGGATCATTACAGAATGAGTCTATTAACCATTTATAGTTTAGTTTAGTTATAGTTTTTAAAATTTGAAAGTATGTAGAAGTAAATTCAAATGTTGTACAAAACTCCTTAAAAATTACTGGCTCCCATTCGCATAATACCGCGACAATTCGTGCACGATTTGAACAGTTGAGGTACAAGACTAACATGCACTATACTTTTCGAGCAGTTTCCATACAAATGACCTTTCAAATAACTGAAGATCATGGCACGAAAGTAATCCCGATGCGGTAATTTCACTTCTGCACCAAATTTAAAATTGAAAATAAAATCAATTGTTATTTTCCCTCGTGTGGCGACCATATAATAGTCCTTAAAAGGTCACAGAAATTTTCTGTTTCTAGTTTTAATTTCGGTTAATTTAAATTAAGTTAGCATTAATTTTACTGGAATAAGGGTTTCATTGTTCTAATTTCTAAGTTTTTTGAACTGTTAACTTCTGAATTTTTACAAGCGATAAGCTTCTCAATTCCCGTACACATGGATGAAAATACAATCGTCTGAAGTTTAATTTGTAAGAATTATTTTAATCAAATTATCATTAAACCTGGGTGATTCAGTGGAAATATGCAATTCATAGGACCCAAATTTTCACATAGGTATAGTATGTGCGCTGAATAAAATACTTTTATATCTAAAATATGTTGGGATTCTCCTTTTTCGAGACCGTTTCAGAATTCCAATCCAAAATCTGTTTGAAATTGTTTTCCTTAGAACCATTAGAAAGTTTTACTGAAAACGACCGATGATAAGGCACATTCTGTATGGCGGTTTCTTTTTCTTGATGATATGTAATCTGATAAACCTGAAAATTAAAATATCTGAAAATTTCGGGGTAACCCTTTTTCACAAACAAAAAGCGGATAAATCTACACATTATGAAACTAACTTGGCAAATCCCAACATATTTATTTTATCCTACACATACACTACATCTACTCCGTAAGCAGTTTTCAACAATATTTACGGTTTAGCTTATAGCAATCTTAAACTTAGATGAAGTCCTTAGGATTTTACTACTTCGTAAATTGCGGGTTTACATTTCAACCCTTTTCGAACGAACGGGATTTTACGGGGCTCAATAATCTTTCGTCGTATGGAACCTATTTCAGGTTTCAAATCGTATTAAAGCATGCCATCTTGCACAACTAATTACGAGGAATTCGAAAAAGGTTGTGCGGCTTTTCGTCTAATGTAGTCCTTGTCTGATGTTAATTAGTGACTTAACGTCATTGAGAAGCCAAACAAACAAAAGTTTAATGAAGGATCAAAGCGTCAGCATCTGAAAGTATCCTGTCAGTCAGCAAAACCTTTTTGTGGCGCTTTGATAGAATATTTGCCTGCTTCCACCCTCACATTAGCCATACAATAGCATGCTATCAATACATAACTTACTTAACGTTGATGACGAGGTCGGTGCTATTCACTTACTAGATCATGCCATTTCCATATCCTTCGCACACGACTCTGTCATATTCTTTATCCTTCGTTCTCGTAAACTCGTAGACAAGTCCTAATAGAATCAATAATCTGCATCAGAGATTTCGTTATACTAATGCTATACGATGTAATCTGTGAGTGATATCTTGTTGAAGCTTATCTCATGAATAAATTCCCGATATAAAAAGCATTAGGAAGCGAATCCTTCTCGATTCCCGATTCACCCCATCGGCATCAAGTCGCATGCTCTCTAGGACGATAAATTTCAATTCTCCAGACTGCAAACAGTACTGGCAACATTGCGTATTCGGGGGGAGTTTTGCGAGACATGAAGGTAGTAATAGGACGTTTCCTCGAAAATCGAATGACATTGCGCTATTGTAGTCGTCCTGTAGCACCCCCCATATTGAGCTGCATAGTAAAGTCGACGTCTAGTCTGTTGGCGCCTCCTTGTTTTCTAATGTCGAGATAGGGGGGAAAGCACCAAGTACCACTAAAAGCTCCTTCGCCATTCTATAGATTGTTGGTATCCTTTATTATATTCTAGTCATAGACTCTTTACTGTGATTCTATCTTCTCTAGAGCCATTTACTAGATCCCTTCTTCCTGATTCATGTCGGAAGACATCGTGATGAGTAGAATTACTAATTCGACTGAAGAACTTAAATATGTCACTCAGAGTAACTGCACCTTCTAATCCTTTAATGTCACAAGTTTTAATGTATTTTCCCGGCGGCTGTTTTAAAATTCATGCCAAGTAGAGTAGCTAATGCGAGAATAGCAATCGTATTGCTGAATTATAAATAGAGTCTATGGGCAGTGATTGAAAGAAAAGGGTAGGTTTAATTTACACTAAATGTATAGCTGAATGCTGCCCTTTAAGCATTGTATATGTATTTTATTCATTGGATTTAAGATTTGTAGTATTTTCGCCGACGTATTTTAACAATGCATCGCAGTAAAGATATGCATACCTAATTGGATTTTTTTAATGTTAGAGAGTTAAACGACGCCACGACTATAGCTCTGACTTATTGTGAGCTAAGGGTTCGCCGGGATTTCAAGTAAAATACAGTTCATTAAAATCAATAGAAATAATATAATAACTTTTTATTATTCGCATTGAATAATCGCACTACCTGCAAAGCAGCCCGATTTTGAATAGAACTTGATCACTAAATCGCTTTACATTTACTTTCGCGTAGAACTCACTGATAGTCGTCTCGCTTCCTACCGTAGTAAAAACTGTGTTTGACTGCAAACTTTCCCGTGCTTATATCCTGCATTTGTTGAGTCGAGATCAGTCTCGCATGTTCGGTGGAATGTAAGAACAACCGATAAAGAAAGATCGGGAAGAATTTTGAACTTTGCAAAAGTTTTCCGCACCTTTCTCATTGAGTATTGTAAGGTGGCCAAAAGGATATTTTTCTCCGCTTTTTAGGCATTGGAAGGTTAGTATTTTTCTCACTGGAAATTGATCGAGTTGTGCCTTTAACGACTCATGAGTTAAAAGCCTTTGCGATATTAAAATTAAAATTTCGGTGAGTTGGGGAACTGAGTGGGGTGGGGATTAAGCGAAGAATGTTGGTTTCTAGAACCGCTTACGCTAGGAAATTGAGACTTGGAGTGTTTATGTAGAGGTGGTACAGAAGTGATTTCCAAGAAAGCTGAAATCAAGAATTTCGAAAATTCGTTTCGCCTGAACAGGTCATGCTATAAAGTTGAAACCTGGAAATAGTTCGTGTAGAAGGTGGGGCGCATTATTTTATCTCGAGCATCATGTGTCATATCTCAAAACTTTTTGAAAGAGCACGTTAGAATAATTTACACAGATTGGTAGCATTGAGCAAGAAAAAATTGAGAAAACGATTTTCTTGCAGTTCCTGCTACGGTAATGTAACTACTAGAATGTAAGGGATCCATTGGCGTAGAAGATTGAATATTTTCGTGCACATCAATTTTTCGGTTTTATTCACGTTGGCGCATATACGAGTACACCGTTTCTTTAGTTAGGTGTTAAATGGGTGGTATACTTTAGTTAGGTGTTAAATGGGTGGTATACTAATAAAATAGACCCCTACTGGAAAAGAATTATTTTTTTTGTGGGGTGGTGGAGTGCATAAAGTTAAACGATCTGATTTTACTACCTCTAGAGTAGCAGAAATTTAGCATCATACCTTTTTATGGAAAAAGTATGATGCGTTGAGGGGGAGGGGGTGGGGTTACATTTCAGCAAAAACTTCTACCCAAAGCGATGAAACTTGGTAGATATATGTAATTATAGAAAATATGTTCTAGTACACAATTTTTTTCAGACGTTTTCAGATGCGTTATTAAGAACAAAGGTCCATTTTCACGAATTCTGTCATTTTCACGGTGTGATAAGATATCTAATTGATTTTTTAATCTATGCTCCTTACCGAGATTTTAAGATGTTCAGCCCACCAAGAGTGAAAAGGAGTTGTATATGTTTTCAGGAATTATCCCGAAGAGATATGTTTTCAGGAACTGTTCCGATGAGATATAGAATTAGCTTTTACTTCTACGGGTTCTTTATATAAACGTCTAAAAATTGATTTCGTTTTCAATACTCCACCGCAATGAGATGGAAAAGGATTGAATGTGAATAAGGTCATATCTCTTAGTTCTGATGGAATATTGGATTGGATTTTACTTTCAAGGGTTACCATTTCAAAACCTAAGTGCTTTTCAGAAAATTTTAGAAAGGGTTCTGAAAACCTATTTTTACTCAGCTCTCAAAACTAATAATAATAATCCGATATGTAGAGGTCCTCCCAGATAATTTGAGGGAACTCGGGATAGCAACAATTATTTATGAGGACTGACCAATAGAAAGTTTTAGGGCACCCCTTCAAAATTTTCTAGAAAGCATTGTCACGGGTTTTTTGTTCAATCATCTAAAAACGGTTTTCAGGATTTTGGAATATTAGACACCAGTGAAAAGTGGTCATATATGTTTGCACGAATTGGGGATGGTTTCAGACGAACAGTTTTAGTTTCTATATCTCAGGAACCATTTATGATAGGAAATTGAAACTTGGAATTTATGTAGAGCTACAGTAGTGGAACCAAAAAACCAAAAAGTAGTGGAACCAAAAAATACGGTAGAGGAGGGAGTAGCGGGAAAAATTCGTTCAAAGTGATGGAAAGCTGGAATTGAGACTTTCTAAAATGCATATCTCCTGAGCGGTTCATGCCACAAAGCTGAAACTTGGTAATTGCTTGATTATTTTTATGGAGCCAGGTGTCTTGCAGGGATGGTAGGTGAAAAATTGATGTGAAAAATTGCTTAAGATAAGATTTTATAATTTATGTAGGACATAGGTGCAATAGAACCCTTTCACAGAAAAATGGAAGGGTGTGGAATTATAAGGTGTGCATTTCTATCAAGTATTGTGCATGGACACTGCGGTCCAAAATTACACAGTATAGCAGAAATATCTTATTGTTAAGGGGTATGAGTAGATCTTCCATTCGTGCTAGAAATATGCATTATTTAACTGTGCAGTTATTTATTGGACTAAGTTAAATTCACAGATGTTATATTTTCACTATTAAGATTATAGCCACGAGTCGTCTACTTGAATATTGGGCATACAATTTTCGCCATACTTCGAGGCTTCTATCTTTACCATTTGATGGAACGTATATTATAAAAATGATAAAATAAGTACACAACGAAACATCTCTTTTCTTTATAAAAGTAGATGCATGTTTGCAAAATTTCACTCAACAAGAAAGGGAAATAACATGGTGCACCAGCTTTTTTCGAATACCTAGAGTTGTATCTCGAAATTCAGGATGAGAATCTGAATTTTGCTGCAACAATAGGTTTAATGTACTTAAATATATCTTTTCTCGACTGGCAAATCGAAATTTAATTTAGCGGAAATAGAAACGTATGGTGAATACCTAATGGCATTAATAAAGAAGGATCGGAAGTTTTTTACATCTTCGGGCTGCCTAATGGAAGAATGGATTTTGTTTGAATCATAATTTGTAACGAATTCAAAGGACAATTTTTTTACTTCGAATGGATTTTCGAGGCATAAGGATAATCGTCTTTGACATAAATTGTGTAAATTGGTTAATTTGTTATTTGTCTTCCTTAGTGGGATCAATTGGATCTCCTTACATTTGTCAGCTTCTATAATCTTTTGATAGATATAAATTGTTTTTCTTGCTATAAGATAAAATTGCAATTGATACAGTTAAGTTTTTGTTAACAAATAACAATTTTCTCCAATTCCACGATAAATAAGGGAATCAAACAAATGTAAAGCAAAATTTCTTCAACTGAGGGAGGCGTGTATACTGTATATTGTACAAATACAATGTTTATGTTAAAATAGAACTTTAATAAATGCGGATCTAAAATTATCCAAATGGCAGGAAGTATAACAACAAAAATTCATAATATTCATGAATATTGAAGGGTTGTAGTTGTCTCTGAAACTATCGACTTCTTTGCTAATTGATTTAGGGCCGTTCCTACGAGGTTCAGTTACGTTCTAACTGAAACTTTAACTGACAGATTTTCATACAAAACTTCCGGTTAAAGTTCCAGTTAAAGTTTAACTGAAGATCGTAATAATGGCCCTTAGTGTATGTGACAGTATATTTCGCTCCTGACTTTATACATAAATGTATTAGGCCCGTTCCTACGATGTTCAGTTACGTTCTATCTGGGACTTTAACTGACAGATTTTCATACAAAACTTTCAGTTAAAGTTCCAGTTAGAGTTTAACTGAGGATCGTAGTAATGGCCCTTAGTAAACTATATTGCTAGCAGCAATAGTCAAAGTCAGTATTTGTTGGAAACAGATAATTCTGAATTTATCAATTCAACCTGTTGATATTGAAGTGGGGTGCATGATTTTCATGTGAATTCGTTAATAAATAAATTGAACAATTATACAGAAACTTTAATAATGGCTTATTGAAATGACGATAAAGTTGCTGTACGCAAAGGATTATACCAATATGTGTCCATTGTCCTGAACTGAGTATATGTTATGCGCGTAGCGTAGGGCTAGCGCAAAAACACGATCATGAAAATCCGTGAATTCTATAACCATAAATAAACACGTAGTTTTCATTCAGAAATAAAATTTAAATTGGTGAATTCTAGGAAGTAATCAAAAAATTCTGCGAAATTTAGGAATCGTATCGTTGCGCTAGCCCTGCGAAGATTCACGTTATGCGCCTGGTATACGTTATGTGGTATATAATTCAAAATAAAAACTAAAATTAATTTTGGGCTACGATTTCTTATTAACCTTAAATTTGATCGAAATATCAATTTGCAAAAAAAAAACACTCTGGTTTGCATTGAAGGGCAGAGCGAGACAAATAAATTATGAATGTAGGTGTGTATTTTTTTCACGATTTTCGTCACATCTCTTTGTTCTGTCGAGATATCCAAATAATTTTACTTTAATTAATATTTGTACGTTTTCACGAATTGCGGCATATCTCTTAGGTCTTATGAGATATCAAATCGCTTTTACTTCTATGGTATCTTTATACATAATCGCATAAAAACTAATTTCAGGATATTGGACCCCTAGGATTGTGCACGTTTTTACGAATTCCGACATATTTCTTAGGTGTGATGATTTTTCTATATAATCGCCTAAAAATCGGTTTCAGAATTTTTTGAATAAAAATATTGTCAACAGTCTGGAAGCAACATTGTTATTTTTTTTTTTGTAGAAGTAGAATAATCAGGAGGCTTTTTGGCACCTTTTTTTATGAAACTTCCTGACTTGATTTAATAAAGATAGGACGGCTTTTCTATTCAAAAATTTCTGAAATACATAATTAATGTAATAAAATAAAATAAAATAAAATAAAAGAATATTATTACATAAAATTCTACTCAAAGTTAACAGTTATGTAATAAAACATTTTTTTCTTGAAAAAATATTGTTTACTTGTGTAATATATTTGCTCCGCATTTTTCTCCTAATAATCATTTAGCTTTGTACTACAAAGCAAAAGTCATTTCCTAACATGATTAAGTGTCAATGAATGACATCGTGGTGGCTTATTAAAGTATCACTAGAATTTTACATGACTAATGACCCAACCAATTAGCCGGACACATTGTTCGCAGAAAACATTACGAAACTGTGTCTGGTCTGGTTGAACTACAAATGTATTTAATTTTTCGTGTATGTGATATTTTCGTGCATGCAAAACGGTTTGGTTGAAATGATCTCTGGCTGTTAATTAGTTAAAATAAATTTTCATCTTGTTATTTATTTATTTTTTATTTTTCACTGACGGAAAATATTCAATTCGTAGTCATTTGTGTAATAAGTTGGTTGTTGTTACTCATTCCGTGTATGTGATCCATTTTTATTAATCGATTTATAGCAATTTCATTGCTCATATGCCTTTTTGATTTTGTTTTATTTTATGATGTCCTATTTTCATTTATAATAAATGAGAGGATAGTAAATTGGAGATATTCGTTGTCCATTATCAATATTAATAACAATTATTACCAATCAAAAAATTATTTGTGTCGTTGCAGTCAAATTAATGTGTATTTAAGTACATGCATGCAAGGTCCTTTAGAGTTATAGCAGTTCATAAGTTTAAGTACATTTACATTATTTTAATAAAGTAATAATTATAATCATAATCATAATCATTTATTCCTTCCATAAAATTCATGTTTGTTTAGGTACAATAAATTCTTAAAGTGATAAGCCATATTTATTATTCTTTGCAGCTATCTTATAATTTGTGGCATTCAGCAATTCCAAATGAATATTCTAAGGATTTAAGAAAAAATTTTGAAAAAATCCTAGTTATCAATTAACTTACTTAAAGTTTCCTTAAGACTCTGATTTCTTCCTCATTAAGGAGTATAGTAAGTGCGTTAATGAGAGGATTGGTATTACATTTGTTGATGAAGGAAATTTGAATTTTACTTTATTATTTTTTAATACTAACATTCAGTTCATTCAGTACTGCAAATCCAAAATTGTTAGTACCGACAACAACTTTCAAAAGAATTCAGTTTTTCAGTACCTCAGCAGAGCTGTTGATAATTTTCATGGAAAATAAAGACTACAACGGTTTTGTGTCAGCACTGAATATCATTGATATGAAAATTTTCTACTTGTCAATAATGGATTGGATGCGCATATGTAATTTTAGTGAAAAGAAACAATTAAATTTTTTATTTTAAGTCAATTTTTTTAGTTGTAACATGTTAAAAATTTCGTAAAAATGGTGTCCGATTCCTCTTTGAAAATTCATATCTCTTCGTTTTTATCATAGCGTAACTAACTAGGTCTTATTTTAAATGGAAAAATTAATGCAACATAAAAGAAATACAAATAAAAATTGTCCTTGGATTTTTTTTTTTTCAAGAATTTCGATATTGTTCTTTATCTTGGAGTAGATCAAAAAGCAGTTTTTTATTGTTGTTCATTTTTTATGTATTTTATATTATGCTGTTTTCTCAATTCAACTCAACTCAACTTGGGACCTCAAAGGGAACAGAGTCAAAAAATCGACGAGCGTCAGTGGTTCTCAATTATTTAATTGAAAGATTACTCGTATTGGATCATTCCATCAAGAATCGCCAAAGCTGTGACCTTACCATCGCCGATTCTTTTGGAAATTTATGTACGCGAAGAACTAGTGAAAAAAAAATATAATTTCAATTTTTTGTTTCTGTCTCATTTTTCTTGTTAGTTATAGGTAGTATGTTAAAGATTTCGCAAAAAAGGTGTCCGAGTCCTCTGTAAAAATTCATATCTCTGGTAATTTTTATCCTAGAATAATAAAGTAGGACCAAAAAATTAACTTGGGATCTGAATGGGAACGGGGTAAAAAAAATTTAAGAAAATCAGTGCTTCTCAATTATGTTATAATTGTAATTTTTCTATAACATGATTGAGAAGCACTGATGTTCTTCGATTTTTTTGATCCCGATCGCATTCAGATCCCAAGTTAATTTTTGGTATGTTTTGTAAAACAGTATAACCTACAAAATATAAAAAAATAAAAAAAAACTGATTTTGAGATACTCAAGGATAAAGAACAAAATCGCTATCCTTGAAAAAAAATTTCAAGGATAATTTTGATCCGTATTTTTTTTATATTGCGACAACCTTCCTCTTTAAAATAAGCCCTATTTTATTATTCTTGGATAAAAATTACCAGAGATATTAATTTTTAAAGAGGACTCGGACACCTTTTTGCGAAAACTTTAACATACTATAACTAACAAAAAAAATGAGATAGTTAAAAACAAAAAAATTATAATAAATCATATTTTTTTTCCCACTAGTTCTTCAAGTACAAAAATTTTCAAAAGAATCGGCGATGGTAGGGTCACAACTTTGGTGATTCTTGATGGAATGACCCTATTGTACCAGATACATGGGCAACAGTATTGTATCAGTACTGCACTAGTAATGTACGCAAAGATTGACATAAGTATTATATTTACAATATTTGACAGTCATTGGATATAGCACTCTATACTTTAGGTGTTAAGAGTGCTGTCTTTAGACTGGTGCGGTTCCAAGTTCAAACACTAGTAGTTGTAAGTTTATTTTAAAATACTACATTAAATTTGCTAGAAAGTAACTAAATTAACCATTATAGACAGCACTTCATGAAAAATTAGATTTTTTACTTTTATCTATTAAAAAATTTCACCGGTACTGGCACGTATCGATTATAGTTATTTTCTAAGAATTCACAACGAACTTCACTAAATTAATACAGTTTTTACGTACCAATATAGTACACAATCTGAAATACTTAAGCAGTACTGAGGTTGAGTACTGAATAAATTATATTTAGCTGAATTTAATCAGTATGTTCCACTGAAAATCTGCACGTTTCAGGACTAGAAGGGGAAAAAAGTTCCACTTGATTACAGGTTGAGTACCGATACGCTATGGGGTACATAAAATTCCGGTTCTTTGTTAGCTCTAACTTAGAAAAAATTGCATTGTCGCAAAGTGAAATAATAAGAGTAAACGTTTCAAAACCAAAAAATATAGAAACTGTTTAAAAATTTCCCTGTCTAATTTACATGAATTCGAGTTCGAAATGTAATGAAGGTGATCACATGATATTCTGTTCCATATCGACTTTAACCACATCTCAAACTTTGACCGAAAAATTCGATTTAAAAATTTTTTTCCTAGTATGCAACGAACTTTTTTTTTAGTTACTCGTCAAACTATGGGAACTTCACCATTGTAAAATACAACTGAAAATTTCTCGAGTTCCATTCAATTGTGAAAGTGCATCGTATATCGATCGGTTAAGGAAAAAAGTTACTAGCTCTTGAAGTACCGGGAGCACAGTTTGAACTAACCGAGTGCATATCTCATCAACTTTGACGATTGTACCTAACGAACCGAATGTTATTTAATTGCATTTGTCTGGTAACTGCCAGAGGTATGCTTTTGCTAAGACTACACTTTTCTTGATGCCATACACTTTACGTAAAAGTTTCCTTTTCACCATCAACTGCCGTGTATAACTTCGTTATGGATGAAATCAATTTTGTATGCACCGACCTCATCATAAAGGACCACAAAGGATTCATCCATTCCGAGTCAGGTGCTAAAGTCAGAAATGCTTTTAGGTCAACCATGAAATTTTGATGAAACAATATTCGTGCTTCCTTCCGAATCTCGTTTTTATTATATTACCAGGTGTAACACGAGCGAGAATAAAATTCTTTTGGGGTTGAAAAATTTCAAAATTGACTGTATTTACCGGAAAGAAAGAAAACGAACGCATTGATGAACACAATTTGCATTCTCCACAACGATGAGGTCGCTAGGGATGCGTTTGAAACCGTACTATGATTATCTGATATTTTTTGAATTTTTTATCCAAACGTAATTCGATTAAGTTCGGATTATGCTCTTATATCGGATTATGGTCTAACACTTGTTCACTTCGCGGGCAATATACAGAACGATATCCGGTCGGTGGGTGGGATTCATTCCAGTCCGGAGAATAAACGAAAAATTTCGTCGAAATGTATCACGAACGCGGACAAATAACAAACTGAGCTCGAGTGGTCCAGACCGATTCACTCCTAGAAGATGTTGGGCGCAGCATCTGAACAAATGGCAAACATGATGGGCATTTGGTTAATTTTTGCTCCAGCTTGGGCAAGCTGCAAACTGGTAGTGCAACTCGTACGTTTCGCTTCAGTTATTCACCCTCGAAGTTATTACTTTAGTTTCGATGTACGGAGTACAGACTGTTTTGTTACAGTTTAGTGCCCCAACGCCCATTTGCCTGGAGTTGATTCATAAATTAGCTAAAAATATTTCACCGCTATTACGTATGCAGCTGTAGTTGAACTTAATAATTTCGCGGATAATCCTGTTTTAGTTGTGATCATTTTATGCTTTAAATGAAATCTATATCTTAAGGGGGTCGTACTATGTGCCGGGTCAGAAAAATATTTTTTTTTTTACTAAATTAGTTCCAAAGCATCCCTAGAATATGTATAGTATGTGATAGCCAGGAGTTAATAGATAAATATGAAGACAACACGAGAAAGTAAAAACAAATACAATTTCTTATCACTTCTGAAAGAAAAAAAAAAAAAAGGAAAAAACTTAAAAACGAGTTTTAGGTGATTATTACGCAAGCCCATGAAAGTTAAAAGATATTCGATATCTGATCAGACCGGAGGGATATGGCAGAATTCGTGAAAAAGTATACAATCCCCTTTCCACCCCCTTAGGGGTCGAACTTCATAAAATCCTTAAAACACTTTCTAGGTATTTACATGAAGAGTCGTACAACGAAAATGAATTCAATATTTGGGATAGATATGACGAAAACCGTGAAAATATATGCATTCCATTTTCACTGATCATTTTTTTCGCACCCCTTCCGAACGCCAATGGATATTTGAAATTTTTGTTTATCTGAATTACTTTTCTAGTTGATTTATATAGACATACCGAAATTCAACTTTGTAGCATAAGCCGTTTTATAGATAGGAAAAACACCACCCACCCCCGTACCATACTACCTCTATAAAAAATTATATTCTTCCAACATGCTACTAATATAGCTCTATCTAAATACTAAGTTTCAGCTTTAGATATAAAAAGCGGAACTTTTTCCTTTTCACCCGCCCCCACCCTCACCCACAAAATTTTTTTTTCTGCTAGGGGTCTATTAGTCCCACTTCTGGTAAACATTTTAATCATCTATCTTACACTGTTCTTGAGATATGAGACGTGATTTTTTAGAAAAATTAGTATCCCCTCCACTTTTATGCTCCACCGTCCCCTTAAAAAATTTTACTTTCAGCAAACTTCATTTGTCAACCTTTATACAGAAACTGAATTTTATTTGTCTAGTGCAATTGGTTCGTGAGATATCGTAATCTAAAGTTTTTCACCCCCACCCCCGTACGCCACTGCCCCCACTCAAAAATTTCCGATCTATTCTCCTAGTATACCTACAAATATTAATTAAGTTTCAACTTTGTGACGTTAACCGTTTAGGAGATATGGATTTTAGAAAGTGTCGATCTCCGCTTTCTTGCGTTCGGATGCATTATTTTTCCCCCCTCCCACATCTCTTCACCCTTATTGACAATAAAAAATAAATTCCAAGTTTCAGCCTTCTAGCGTAAGCGGTTGCTGAGATCTAGAAAACAAAATTTTCCGTCTGAAACTCATCCCCCTCCTCCCCCCTCACACCCTCACTCCTCAGAATTTGGTCACTTCAAGGGACCTACCCAGTCTATTCATAAACTGAAATTTTTTTTGCTTTTTTTAGCAATTTTTTTTTTTAAAAATCGATCACAATACTGTATTATTAGAAAATAATAAAGTAAAACATTTGCTATGCCCGCAAATTTTATATTTGACATCAAAAAAGGAAAAAAAAGTCCGTCTGTTCGCCGTATTTTCAAACTGCTTTTGCGGCCCATAATTCGAGAACCGCCGTAAACGTTTTCTTGCAGTTTTCATAAAAGGTAGACTGGGTTGACCTCTTTTAGGCCTTGGACAAAGAAATTTGGTTTATATATCTTAGGAACCGCTTGCACTAAGAAGTTGAAACTTGGAATGGTAGTGGAGTCATCTGCGAAAAAGTGGGTGACGTGGGTAAAGTACCTGAGGAAACAATGTGTCTCTAGAGCTCAAAGGGACCCATTCTGAAAATTATTTCTGAGGAACCACTTATAGGGGAGAATTCTTAGAAATCTTACAAGATGTCCACTGAACACCCTGTGATTTAAACGCAGTGGATCTTAAGGATACTATTATAATAAATTTTCTTTTTTTATTTTTCCAGAGGCCCGAACTCATGGCGTTGGTTACTACGGTTTTTCAACTGACGAAGAAGAGCGAGCCAAACAAAGGAAAGCAATGGACGAGATGCGTGCCAAAACCTTAGATTCGCAAAAGGATCGCGAAGTTCAACGATTAAACAGAGAGAAGATCGTCGCAGAACGAGTTAAGGCGGCGAAAAATCGACAAAGAGCACGTTTAGGCTTGCCTCCAATCGAAGGTAAGATACAAAATTTTAAATAAGGATCGATTGTAATAAATAATTTCAGATGAACCGGAGCCCGAACCGAAGCTATTCGATTCCAAAGAGGAGGAAAAACGTAAGAAGCGTGAAGAGAAAGAAATACGTCGCAAGGAAAGGGAAGAGAAACAAAGAGACGACGAAAGAAAACAACATATTCGACCGTGGGATCGAAATAAGGACGGAGTTCCTCCTACCAACAACAATTCCGATTCGGATAACGAAGAGTGGAACTATAAACCGGAACGTGAACCAATGTCACAGGAACAATGGAACGAAAAGAAACGCGACGAACGTAAGAAAGAGTTTGCTCCGATTCCGGAACCACCACCGCCACTACGAACATTTCGCAGTAATACCGATCATATTCCGTTTACCGAAGATGTCAGCCGAAACGCTTTATTTTTTACTACGAAGAAGCTACCGCAAAAGCCACCCAATAAGGAGTTCATCAAGCGAAACTATTCCGCTACAGTTACCGAAGAAACAAATAAGGAATTGTATGATCCGTTCGAAGATAACGAAACATCCAATGATCAAAACGATCGGGCGCAAGGAGTTGAAATCC
The DNA here is from genome assembly GCA_951812415.1 of Beris morrisii. Taxonomy (NCBI): domain Eukaryota; kingdom Metazoa; phylum Arthropoda; class Insecta; order Diptera; family Stratiomyidae; genus Beris; species Beris morrisii. The sequence goes on along the minus strand of OX638312.1, from coordinate 121,584,518 downwards.
CGCCACCGCCAACATTTGAATACTACGGACCAACAAGCACTAAACGACCAAAGCCGGCCCCAAAACCGAATTTGGAACAATCGATCGTAGCTGGTTTGAAATTCCTTCGAAACCAATCGGACAAGGGCATCCTACCGACAAAATCCAGTTGGACTGCAAATGCTGATTATTAGATTTGAACCGTTTTGTTTTTCAATAAAAAAGATTTAAGAGTATTAACTTTTTAATTCTTTTTTAATATCCCATGCATTTGTGATCAGAACCGCCTGCATAGTGAAATCCGCTTGGGGAAATTTGAAACTGTTGGGCACTACGCGAATTCCAATCCATCTCCAAAATTAGCTGGTGTTATGTCATCTGAAATTTTTAAATAAATACATTCCAGAGATTTTTTATAGCAACATAGACTTTTATTTAAATAGAAAGCTGTAACGGACACATGAAGCGACGTTGCATGCCGTTTTTTCACTAAAACTTTTAACCGCTCGCTCGAATTAAGTACGAAAGGATTCAATGACTCGAGAAAAAGTGATTTTTTTTAACCATGAAAGAGTTGAAGGCGTGAAGTTTGAAATTTGGTTCTTAACTCGAGTGGCTCTATTTTGCATTTAAGCAAAATTCCGCAAAATTGATGTTGCACCAAAAGAAGCTTCTCGTATTCAGGAATTATACCGCTTCCCCCGTTCACATTTGAGAGGATATGTTAAAAAAAAATTTTTTTTAGAGTTTAAAATAATTTTAACAAGTAGGGGCTTGAATTAAATATGATTTCATAATGCGTTGTTGGATTAACTTCGTTTTCATTATATTCCAGATTATATGGAGATAGTGAGGCAGTCATCCGCCTATACTAAAGTCAGTCTGAAAGGTAAGTTACCCCAATATTACTCTTTCTTCCAGGATTGTCACCTCCTTGAGAAAAAGTATGTTTTCTTTAAGGGCTCATATACCCCTGAAATTTTCAAAAAATTAATTTTTTTTTTACAGATTTTTTATTTTTTATACTTTTAAGAATTAAAAAAAAAATTAGAATTTAGAAAATTCCACTCCATTACAAAGTTATAGCAATAAATATGACCAGACATTGGAGCGGCTTCCTGGCTAATTGCCGCGCCACTCTCAACAGCAGCGTTTAGCATTTACTTTTTCGCAAAAGCTGGGTTTCATAGAAAACAAGGTCATTTATAGGACCATCTGTGAAAAACACGAAGATACAAGAGGGAGAAGGTGTACAGTACGAAGCTGGAATGAGAGACTAGCCGTAAGTTCACGTTGTACCTACCAAAAACTTTAAACGCATTTTTCTCGAAACTATGTTTTTAGACATGGTCAGCACGATAACTCAGTCAATTTTCAATATTTTTCAAATTTTCTTTTTTTTAAATTTTTTTCTGTTTTTTTAAGTTTTTGCTTGCCAATTTTTTTATAAATTAATAAGCGCAAATTTTTTTTAAAAAACTGATTACTAAAGTTTAAAATACTTCCCTTCGTCAGACTATAACTACTACATTATTTTACAAGATTCTTTTTTATTTTTGCAAATTGAATTATTTTTGGTGAAGTTATGATGCCGACCAGGAGGCGCCATGGTTTTTATAAGTAGTCCATTTACACCCGTAAAAAGCAATGTGATAATTAAAAAAAAAAACATTTTTTTTTATAGTTGAACAGTTAATAAGATATGTGAACTCAACAATAAAATTTTTTTTTCACCATATAACCTTTATAATAATTGTTCAAATTTACTCGGTTTTCAGCGCGAGCAGGGGTATGTGAGCCCTTAATAAAGGTGTTTTGTGCATATCGCGTCTAACCGATATGAAATTTTTATATAATGGAAAGGCTTGACAAAGACAATCCTTTTCTGTTGATGTTAAATAAATAGCATATTCCTACCAGGTAAACAGGGGGCGGACATAATAAACCCGCAGACCCCTCGGTGTGATGGCCCGTCTTGAAGCAAAATATACATTCTTGCAGAGAGAGTTCACATGAGTGGGTCCTCAAAATTTCTTGCAATAATGTATTTTCACTTTTAGGACCAGTAAACACCAAAAAAGCAAAAAAATGTCTGTCTATCCCCCGTAATACGCAAAGGCGTTCGGAGGCGCGCTGCTCACAAACCTATTGTAATATTAAGATGAAAATTTTTTGGTGGGTAGATTGGGTGAAGAATCGGTAGGGAAAGTGAGGCAAAGCGAGCCCCTAAGGTTTGTACCGGGATTCTGTAAAATGGGTAATAGCTATAAAATCCTTTTCTCGCAAAATCGATAGCTTAGGATGTTAGCTTAGTCATATATTCGTGAAATTAAATTATTGCTGCTGATAAAAAAGATATCTACTCCTTTCTATACATACTTCAAAGTGTCCACTTTGCCCCACTACTGGGGTAAAGTGAGCCCTTCCAAGGGGTATAGTATAATTTCACCCAAAACTGGAGCAATTGATCAATTAAGACAAATAATATGATTTTAATAAATTGAAGCGAAATTAAGTGTGTTGAGAGCGTACTCTGCTTTGAACAGTAGCCCGGAGAACACCAAAATATTTACTGGCTTTCTTTAGGTCAATTTTTTTCAGCAACAGAAGCTATTGCATTTTTCATCGCATCTTCAGTTCACGATTGTTGCATTAATTTTATTGTTGTATGTTCTAGCCATGCTAAAATTATTATTTTTAATTATCAAATAAAATTGTATTGGTATGGGGTAAAATGCGCCAGGGGCTCACTTTGCCCCGAATGAACATTAAACAGCAAGCATCTGCTAAAATTAATATATTTTTAAAATAATCATCAAAGCTTACTTTTCAAGTTTTACAATCAGTACGCCGATCTCAGGGACTCTTCTCTTCCAAACAATTCTCACTCGCTAACAATTTTTTTTAATGACATTATTAGACATTGAAAATTTCAAGCAACTGTAATTAAAGTAGATTTCGTTTATAGTGCATTGTGGTCAATTTATCGTATAATTTATTTTGCTAAGAGATGGCGCTATTGCAAACTAGAAATTTTAAAGGGGCCCACTTTACCTTGCCTGCCCACTTTGCCCCACTCTCTCCTACATATCTTAAAAATTGCACAGGAATTTGAACAAAATGGCAGACAGAATAATGTTGGGGGTGTAGGGGGTGAATGGGAAAAAATTCTGATTTCTATTTCTCGAAAAATCGACAACTATATAGAGCCCCTATTGAGGCATTATATTTTGATAGTGCAGGAAGGTACGAGGGTCGGGGATGGTTTTATGTATTTCAGAAACGGCTTATGCTAGAAAGTTGAAACTTAGTATTTATCAAATTAATTTCACTTCCGCGGGATCTTTATAATAAGCGCCTGAAAACATTTTTCCAAATTTTTCGATACCCAACCACTAAGGGAGTGTAAATTGATTGTGTACATTTTCACGAATACCGATACATTTCTTTGTTCTAATGAGATATTCGCTTTCACTTTCAAAAACTTAATATAATCGGGGAAAACCGATTTAATCATTTTTTGATATTCAACCCCTTTGGAAGTGTAAGGTATTGTTCAAGTTTTCACGAATTCTGACAAATCTTTTAGGCTTAATTTGTGTTTACTTCTATGGGCTTTATATGTACCCCTAAGAGGGCGTAAAACGATTTTGTACTTTTTACGAATTCCAACATATCACTTGTCTGATGAGATATCGAATTGTTTTTTACTTTAACCGGCTTTCTTTATAATAGCCTAAAAATCGGTTTCTTAATTTTTTATTTTCAACCCCAACCCCTAGTTATGTCGATATTTTATCCTTTATCTTCTTGAAATTGAAAAAACAATAAAATCTGCCGAGCTCAACTTTATTATTTTTTGAGTAGAAGTCCGGGACGCGTCTTATGCTGAGATGCGGTGTAGGTCACTATGCTAAAGAATATCCAGGAGGCTTTATTAGAATGGTATTTTTTAGGTTGTCAGTCGCATGGTAAACTTTACCCCATCTCAGGGCAAAACGCTTTCCAGACTTCTACCCAAAACATAATAATGTTGCGCCCAGACTGTTGGCAGATTTTTTTGATTCAGTAATCTCTTTAGTGCAGGGAGATCGACGTGCAAGTACTTTTCGACCACAATTAACCTTCCTTCAAAATCCATCACTTAGACTAGTATTACACTGTATGTCACTATGTCAAATATTTGACTCCTGCTCGCTGGCAAATGCAGTCAGTATTATCGTCAAATGTTTGTTTGTCTTTATTTTTTTGCTCAACACAAGGTCTTTTTGGACAGGAAATATTTGCCTAAACTTTTCGTCAACTTTTTGGTCAAATATATAACAGCTCCACGGCATACCGTGTAATACTAGGCTTTAGGTTTTTGTCCGACCGTATTATTACCTCTAAATAATTCCACCGTCATATTTCCAACTTTCGAGATTGTTTTTTTTACTGAAGTGATTAATTCTGAATGTTAAATAAATTCACTCAAATCACTTGACTTGAAATTGTGCACTTCGTAAAGTTTAATAGTTAAATATGCAACCATTCGACGTCATTGTTTTTTTAAATTCCTGAATTCATGTTTAATAAATATGAACGAGTTTCATTTTGATGCATTGTGCTATGAAACTTTTAATTTGCTGTTGCGCATTGTACGGTTGAAATTAAAAAAGTTTTGGTTTTGCTTTAATAAATAATAAGTAACGAATTAAAGTTACATTACGTCAGGATTTGAAGGGGTTTCACTCTGGCTTTCAGTGTGTAGTTTATATATGTATATTTATATTTTATTTAAGATAAAGGCTACTTTAAATCGAACTTGATTCACCTTAAGGGATAGCTCCCATTCCACTCGTTCGAAAGGACAACTACTTAATTTTAAAAATTCCTTATCCGAAATTTATATTTCTGCCTAATTTTTTCCCCACAACATGGTGGGAATTATATTGATATACTTCCTGGGCTTTTCCAGCCCCATCGCACTCCGTTGGAAAATATTAAAAAGAAAAGTAATTGAAGGTGCCGTTCAACTTTTCGGATTTAAATATTTAACCAAACGGTAGTGACTACTCAGTCCAGTTTAAAATTTTTTCGAAGTGTTTATTTCTCTCGCACTTAAAAATTCAATGGAAAAACTTTTTGAATTGAAAGGAAAAACTTTTTTTCCGGTTTTTCATTCCATCGCTTTTCTTCGTAATTTGAATAATTGATGACCGTAAAATGCATATTTCATGTAAATTTATCGATGCTGTAATTAGGATTTTACGTATTTTGTTCTTAGCCTCGTTTTTTGGCTATTGCTTTGATTTAATTTAATGTACCCAATAAATTTGTAAGGTCGTTAATGGTTTGGAGAAAGTTTTACCGAGAAGAAACGCATAAATTTAAATATACTTGAATTTGCTTATATCTTCACAGAATTCGTCAATAGATCAATACATACGAGGTTCAAGTTCATGTTAAGAAATTCAGAAGAAAAGAAATGAACGACATCTTGGGCCCTATTAACGTTGCCATCGTAAAGTGACGGGGATCTTACCATCATCGCAACTACAATGGTGAATTGAGGGTAATTAACTAACTTTAATAAACCAATTTTACTGAGATACATCTAATTAGGACTAGTAGACACCAAAACACCAAAAATAAAATGTCCGTAAGACCGCCGTACGCAAATTCGTTTCAAGGCTCGTGGCACCTAAGTCCTTTGAGTTATTAAGTTCAAATTTTATTGGTGGGAAATTGAGTGTTGAAATTGGTAGGAAATTGAGTGTAATTTTTTGGTGGGAAATTAGACGAAATATTTTGGGATCTGTATTTTTGCAATCGGTAACCATTTTTAAAGAAAATTGAGTCCCATATCTCAAAAATCATTAAAGATAGGTTTTTGAAATTTAAACAAAAGCAAGGTCTTTACCATGGGAAAAAAATTTGGTATAGTAATGGGAGGGAATGAGGGTGAAAATCAAAATATTCTGATTTTCAAATCTCGAGAACCGCTGAAGCTGAAACTTGGTATTTATATAAAGATTAAGCAGTACCACGTTCTAAGAATATAATTTTTGATAGTTGCAGCACGGTGCGCAGATGGCGAGGTTTTATATCTCAATAACGACTCGCGCTTAGTAGTTGAACTATAGTACGTGTATGCAGATACATTACAAAATAATAAAGGCATGTTAAAAGGGGAAATTTCAAATTTGAAGCACCAAAAATTATCAGTACAAAGAGAGCTCCATATATACTTTCACGAATTCCGTAATATCTGTTAGATCTCCTGAGATATCAAGCTAATTTTACTTTCATAAGCTCCTCAGATAAAGGCATGGAAATCCTTTTTCAGAATTGGTTAGTACTTAACTCCTAATGAGATATAAACAGGTTGCGTACTTTTCCACGAATTCTGATATATTTCTTAGTTGTGAGATGGAATATCGAATTAATTTTAACTTAAGCTATTTTTTCTACTTCCCTTTTCTAGGCTTTCTAAATAATCGTCTGTAAATAAATTTCAGAAAGGGTGTAAGGGGATTGTATACGTTTTCTCGAGTTCCTTTATGCCTATCAGGTATGATACTAAATACAGAATTCCTTTTTTCTTCCATGTCCTTTTCATATAATTGCTAAAAAAAATTTCATTAATTTTTAACATTCAACACTTAAGGCGCAGTGAGGGTATTGCTCACATTCTTTTTTACTTCTACTTGCTTTTCATATAATCACCTAAAAATTAATTTCAGAATTTTTTAAAATTGAACATATTTTCACGAATTCTGACATATCTCTTGGATTTGATTAGATATTAAATTGGTTTTTAATTCTATGTGTTTTTTATGCAATCGACTCAAAATTGATTTCACAATTTTTCGAAATAGAACGGGCTGTATACGTTTTCTCTCTGATCAAATTGTTTCTTACATTCACGGGCTATTTAAATAATCGCCTAAAAATCAAGTTCAGAATTTTTTGTTATGTAACCATTAAAGAAGTTTAAGGGATTGGTTTACTATTCACGAATTTCATCATATCTCTTAAGTCTGATTAGATATCGAACTGGTTACTACTACCACGGGCTTTTTATATAATCGCCCAAAAACCAAAGTTAGATTTATTTTTGTGTTCAACCACTAGGAGGAGTAAGAGCGTTGTATACGTTTTCACGAATTTCGTCATATGTTTTAGGTTTGATTTGGTATTGAACAGGTTTGTACTGCCGCGGGTTTTGGATTTAATTCAATTTTTTCATGGAGGGCCACTGATGAATGTTGAACGTTTTAACTTACAACGAGCTATTTTATTTACAAAACTAATTTTCTTACTAACGTCGTTCTCTCGAAGAAGCTTGTGCTATTTTTCGATTAGAACTGCGTCCTGGACTTTGTTTTTGTTTGAAAAATAATAATGTTGTCCACCGACAGTTGGCAGGTTTTTTTTAAACAAACGTAAATTCATTAAACTGTCGTATTTTTTCAGGATGAAACATAAAAACTAATATCCGTGATTCGTCATGCTTAAAATTCCGTTCTGCCCAGGTAAACGAATCAATAATTTTCCCCACATAAATTCCACCACTTGACTGCATTCTGTTTCGAGAAGATTTGTGGTCAACTAACGAGGACATTATTTTTGCAGTCAGTCGGCAATTCAGAAATCGTTACATAGGTATTCGTATAAACGCCGTACTTACGTGGTTAGTGACCAAACAGGAATAAAAAGTGCAGTTACATAAGAAACTTTGTCTAGACGACTCGTACTATGGAGGAAGGTTTCTTCTCTCGCATACCGAATTCGAGTAACACCCCCAGTTAAAACGTACCACCAACTGATTTTTATACGCTATCCTTTCCTTAGGGCACATGAATCACCAATAAGAAGGTCTTAATTCAGATTTTCTGCTTGGCAATTTGTCATCGACCTAAATGTGCCACGAAATCGTCACCAGCAAAATCTTAAGAGGATTACAGTAAATCTTATGGCATGCTGAAGATTGCGTGAAGATATTTCCACATATGATACCGTAGTGATTTGTTGATTAATTAATCACATAAATCGGTGAGAGATTATAATTTTACGTATTAACAGAGCTTCTCTTCTTGTAAATGAAATAAATAGATGTTTAACGCTTATGACTTTATCATGGAGAAATCCGAATTAATATTTCTATATTTTGAGACGGATTAGGATATTGTAACTTCCTTTAGCTATTTAATTGCATTCATCAATCCTTATTAAAACTTTTTCTTTATTTCAGTATGATTCATTCTAAAGTGCCGAACGGGCCTTGGTGCAGTAGGACATCAGCAAAAAACCTGGGAATTAGAGATTGACTTGTACCAAAGTTTTTTATTCCCAATATATTTTTGTCACAGAGCCCATAGAAAGATTCGAAGCCTTTCAAATCTTGCCAAAATCATGCTTACTTTCCGACTTGGAAACTTTCAAGACTTTATTCAGAACACCATAACCTACCAGAAAACTATCATTTGCTTTCATATGAATTGTTCCGTCTGAAAAAATTAGCACATTACGTGGTCGGTGAAAATGAGGCCCACATATTTTCACGAATTTTGTCATATCTCTTAGGCTTTCTGATATATCAAGATAATTCCTCAGTTAAAGGCATTCTAAACCTTTCCCAGTATGTTTTGATATTGACCCTCTTTAAAGGGTGAAACGGGGTTTCATACGATTCCACGAATTTTCTCTTTTCTCTTTGGTCTGTTCTAATATCCCATGGAATTTTACTTTCGTAGACTTTGTATATAGATGTATATAACCGACTAAAAATTAATTTCAAAAATTTTCTTTTATTCAACCCGTAAGGAAGAGTAAAACGGTTGCATACATTTACACGAATTCTTACATATCTCTTAGGTTTGATTTCATTATGAATTTACTTTTACTTCCACTGGCGTTTTAAAACAGAAACAATTTTATGATTTCCCCATACGATTTTAGTCCGATTAGATATTGAATAAGTTTTTGCTTCCACGTGCTTTGCATACTATTAACAACCTGGGTGCAACTTTATAATTTTTCAGGTAAAAGTGTGGAATGTGTTTAATGCAGAAATTCGGTACAGGTTACTATGCAATTGACAACCTAACCAAAACCCAAATTTGTATTGGTGAAAGAAGGTTTTTACGAATTCTACCGTATCTCTTGGTTGTGATAGGGCATTGTATTACATTTACCTCCCAGCGGGCTTCAATAGCATTTTCTAAAAATTTCGTCTTCCAATAAGGTTAAAAGCAGTTGCATATGATTCACGAATTCCGCCATGTTTCTTAGGTCGTAGGTCAGATGATAAGATTAAGTTTAATTTCAACGGGAATCTTGTACAATCGTCTAGAAATGAGTTTCAGGATTCGTCGATATTCATTCCCTAACAGAGACAAGAAATTTTACAGGTTTTCACGAATTCCGTCATATCTTTAAAGTGTGATGACATACTAAATTGGATTTTTTTTCCTTGCAGTATTTTCTTAGTTGGACAACATGATCCGCGAAATATTTAACGAAATTAAAATTTAACAATCCGAATAATTTATTGAATTAATTTTCATTAGTCGTGATTACGGATTTAATTCATTAATCCACCACATATTCAGTCTGTACATGATTCAATTAATTCAATTATTAGTTCTAATAACACACGTAGTCACGTAAAAAGCATACGAAAGCCAAATAACGTGATGTTCATAGTTGTTCATTAGCGAATTATGAATTATATCATTGTTTGCTTGGTTATGAATTTTATTCGCTAATCGAATAATGCTAAGAAACTCCATTGTTCCAATATCCGATTTGCATAATTCAATTCGTTAAGTAAATAGTAACGTTCGCATTAGTCAAATTCAGAGAAAATTATTTTCAAAGTATGTAGGTTTGTAATTCAAATAACGATGATTCACTTGCTGGGCATATTTGCGTTGTGAGGAGAGCTTCTAATGGAAATTTATGCTGATAGCCTAACCTTTAAGGAAACTTTTCAGTTTAATTCCGAGAAGTTTACATTGTTATTTTAAGAGTACGGTAGGTTTCTAAATCAGTTTTTAATGTTCTTTTATTATGATAAAAGCGTCTACATATTAACAACCCCAAGTATTTCATCCAGACTAGTTCTCAAATCTCTTACAGAAAGCAAACAGTTCTGAAATGATACAAATATAATTTAAAAAACATACTGCAGTCACGATCGGCTGCAAGCCAATCGTATAATACTCTAGATGAATACTGAACTCCGATTTATATTGTAGTTGGGGATAAAGTAGAATTACGTGTGTGCATGTTGTATGTCCTTTATTAAGGACTGCCATTAGATTGCTACTCAAAACTAAAAGACAATATTCAGTGTTTAATTTTATATCTTGAACTGGGTAAGTCATCGAAAAAAATGTCCTTTTTGAAGGACTTTCACATGGGAGGTGCAGGAAGGACTCTCTCGATTTTTTACATATTTATCCCTTTCCTTGGAACCATTCAAAAATTAATGTGTACAAAATTTGAAATTCGTAGCTTGAAGCGTTCAAAAGTTATCGAAAAATATTGTTGAACACGTGTCTTATGGACATTTTGAATGGAAGCTACCAGAAGGAGTAAAAGGATTTTGCTGACTAGTAAACTCGAACTTTGTTTTTACTCAAAACTAATTTGTACAAAATTCCGAGTTCATAGCTAAAAGATTACTTGAGTTATAGTGAGTTCCGTAAATTCAGTGAAAACTTTTTGACAGGATATTTGTATGGCAGCTACACGAAGGGCTAATAGGATTTTCTTGATAATCATACATTTAGCTCCAACTATTGGAAAATTAACACATACAAAATTTCAAAGACGTAGCTTAAACCCTTCTGAAGTTATCGGCAATATTTTTGAACACGTGTTTTAAGGACATTTTGTATGGCAGCTACCAGAAGGAGTAAAAGAATTTCGCTGATTAGTTAACTCGAACTTCCTTTTTACTCAAAACTAACTTGTACAAAATTCCGAATTCGTAGCTAAAAGATTACTTGAGTTATAGTGAGTTTCGTAAATTAAGTGAATACATTTTGACAGGATATTTGTATGGCAGCTACACGAAGGACTAACAGGATTTTCTTCATAATCATATATTTAGCTCCAACTATTGGAAAAATAACACATACAAAATTTCAAAGTCGTAGCTTAAACCCTTCTGAAGTTATCGACCTATATTCTTGAACACGTGTTTTAAGGACATTTTGTATGGCAGCAACCAGAAGGAGTAAGAGGATTTCGCTGACTAGTAAAGTCGAACTTCCTTTTCACTCAAAACTAACTTGTACAAAATTCCGAATTCGTAGCTAAAAGATTACTTGAGTTATAGTGAGTTTCGTAAATTAAGTGAATACATTTTGACAGGATATTTGTATGGCAGCTACACGAAGGACTAACAGGATTTTCTTCATATTCATATATTTAGCTCCAACTATTGGAAAAATAACACATACAAAATTTCAAAGTCGTAGCTTAAACCCTTCTTAAGTTATCGACTAATATTCTCGAACACGTGTTTTAAGGACATTTTGTATGGCAGCTACCCGAAGGAGTAGGACGATCTTGCCCGTTAACGAACTTAGCCTTACAAATTCAACCAAACATCCAGATTCAAAATTTCAAGATCCTAGGTGAAGGCGTTCTTGAGTTATCGTGTTCACGGACAGACGGACGGACGGACGGACGGACGGACGGACGTCAGGCGGATTTGAGGTTTTTGGCCACAAATAAACAAAAAATAATATATAACTTTTTTTCGTCCGAGGCTTGGTTCTATGCGTTACAAACTTTTGGGCTGGATTAAACTTATAATACTCTATATGATTTCATCTAGAGTATAATAATTTGCCATCAGTTTGGGTACAACTTTATTATTTTTCGAGTCAATATCTACTTTATTATTTTTCAAGTTCGTCCGCCATTCAGGTTACTGCAACTAACCCCCGAACACCACGACCTCCTTCAAAAATGTTATTTTTTAGACGATCCTCTTGAATTTATCTACAGTGAAAAGTTATAGTACATAATATGAATGAATGATTTTCATTAAACAAAATTATTTGATTTGATGAAAAATTGTTGGAACTATGAACCGGAAACCATTAACCATTTTTCATGATATATTAACCTTACCTACTATGAATCTCATTTCATTAAAAATGTTCTGTATTCTTCATACAAAGAAAGTGCAAACATGAAATCAACATTTAATGTACAACGTCATCATATTCATCATCTCTTCTTATGAACAATGTGCCATTGCCTAGAATTGATGAAACACTTATTATACGTAATGATAATGAACATAATCATATTATTGACGAATATGAAGGTGCATAGTACAACTTAATGTCTCCTACGCTCTCTTGTCTTTGAATTTATGTTTTATATATAGAAGACAACATATGGTTGAACATGTTCATCATTAAGATCAATGTTTTGTTTCCTATTGTTGTTTGGTATTTTACTTTATTATTTTAATAAAATAAGATTTTGTTATCGATTTAAAAAAAAATTGCTACCTTGCAATGTTTTTTGTGTCACGTTTCAGGACTAGTAGATTCCAAAAAGCAAGATTCGTTTGAAGGGTCGTATCTCCCATACCCTTTGCACAATTAAGTTCAAATTTTATCAGTGGTTGGCCTTGTTTGGAGCCTTTTAAGTGACCATACGAACCGCTAGAGGTAAGAAGTCGAAACTTGGAATTTAAATACATCTATGATAGTGATCCCATGCAAAAATGGTCATCGGTGAGAAGAGGGATGTAAAACAATACGACTGAAGAGCTCGAAAGCTGGAATCCAGGCATTCAAAAATTCATATCTTATGAACGGTTCATACCACAAGGTTGAAACATGGTGATTGTTCGCAGGTATATTTTAAAAATATTTCGGGATCAAAATTTGTATGGGAGTCAATGACGTGCGGTCAGGGGGGGGGGGGGGGGAGGAGTGGAAACTTTGGATATTGATATCTCACGAACCAAAGCCCCTGAAAATTTGTCAGGGGCGGTGGATCATGGAATTTGGGAGGATTACTTAAAAAAAATCACGTATCATATCTCAAATACCGTTTCAAAAAGGATCTTAAAATTTAAACGAGAGGTAGTTCTGATAGTCCACTAGTAGAGAAAATACTATTGGGGATGAAGGTGTAAGAAGTGTGGTTGCGGAAGGGTAAAAGGAAAAAGTTCAAATGTTTATATCTCGAGAACCGCTAACAATGGATAGTTGAAAATTGGAATTTAAGAAGAGCTGTAGTTGTGGCACGTCAAAAAAATATAATTTTTGACAGGGGTAGTATGGTACGCAGATGTGTTCTATATGGTACGCAGATGTGTTCTGTATGGTATGCATATGTGAGTGTTTTTCTTATCTCTGGAAACTTGAAACTTTATGTAGATGTGATGATATTTAGGTAAAAGAAATCATATATCCATTGGTGTACGGAGATGGAGCGAAAAATGGTCAGTGAAAATGGTCACATATCTCTTAGTCCAAATATATCATTCGTACATTAATAGCATGAATGAAGGGCTGGAATGATAAGATTTGTCTCTATAATGAATTTATACTTTAATATGATGAACAATTATACTAACCGAAATTTTTTTATTATCTAAAATTATAAATTCGCTGATACTTCCAATGCATCTGTTGCAGCAATGAAATTTTGACAATATGTACTATGAATGTATTCATTGCTACAATGGATTGTTTAGATACATCATTTTCGTAATTGTGTAAGTATGCGAAGTAGACCAAAAAATTAGTGAACGGTTTTGCTGAATACAGCAATTAAAATTTATTTAATTAATTTTAAAAAAAACTGTACATTGTTTTAGTATGAATTCGTAATTTCTAAGAAAAAAGTCCAGACAACGCTTTCCAAGAATCATTGCCTCGCATATTTATTGCTCCTCATATTTTTTAATATATGTGGCACGAGGAGCCCTTGTGCTTCGTATAACAACACCTAATATTCAAGAAAATAGCACTAAAGTTGCAGTATGTATTTTTCGACCATAAAGGCTTCAACCCTAAAATGTTTTCTTTACGAGATGATATGACTCAGCCCATTCTCAGGAGTATCATCCTGATCCATAGCTGATTTTTTTCATAGTCATTCCTCGGAATTCGTAAGTAATATGGTGTGGGATTTGAAATGGAGTTTTCTCTGACTCATCGGGACTACCATGACTTTTCTTGAATCCTCTCAGATCTTATGCCGTCCTCCTTCTTGTGTCTTTCACGTCCGGCAGACATCACAAGACGTTAAGAGGATAACTCGCGGAAGATTTTGTTTTTATCTGTACTCAGCATGGTTACGTCTATCCCATTAGTCCTACATACTCGTATCTATGGCTTGTCTTGAGTCCTGCTGATATAGCCAAAATGTTTGGGTCCGGAAAGTTCATTTTCGGAGATAAGATGTGGCCATTTATTGAATATTCAAACGATTTATCCAAGTATTTTTTTACCTTTTGCTCGTTTTGTTCATAAAATTGTTGTATTTTGTCTGGGGTTGATATTTGAAAACAAGCTACAAAATTGTTCTATTAAGATGTTTTGACTCGACTGAATCTGATAAGTTTCACGTTGATGACTGAGTACTTTGACACTATAGTTTTATTTTCAACGTTCTCAACGCATTGTGAGTTGAGTACAATAACCTATAGTTAGTTAGCCTGGTACTTCTTATTCTCATGACCTCAGTAGCAGTAGTAGGAAAGCACTTACATAGTTCTATGTTCTCAAAGTATTCTTTAGAACCACCTTCCACTTTCTAGCATAAACTGTTCACAGGATTCTAATAAAACACCTAATATTTATTTACATGTGTGTTCGGTGAAATAAGTGCGTGCCAATAAAACTCCTGAAATTAGTTCTAATAAGATAAATACGCTTTCTAATAACACTATGAAATTTTCTGTTAAAAAATGTAACAAGTAACGAACTAAAATACCTAAATTGAAGAAAATGTAAGATTATACTTTCTATTTACACTTTTACGACATTAAGCATCCATTACTTCGTTGCATGTCCTTTATTCTTTGTAACAGCGATAAATCTTTCAACTTTTAACATTCTTCTAAAGGAATTCCAAACTAGGATTCTCTACAGCTTGCCAAAAAAACCTGAAATTTGAAAAAAGTGCTTCTCTGAAATTTCACGTTTTAGGATTTGTAGACCCTAAATAACAAAAAAAAAAAATATCCGTCTGTCCGTGCGTCGTATGCACGTACTGGGTGAACTTTCCTAAGAGGTGACTTTTAGGATGGGGTGGAGGTTAGAGGAGAGGTGGCGGTTTCGCTTCACAATTTTTGTTTCTATATCACAGGATCCGCTTCCGATAAGCGCCAAAAACTTGGAATTTATATAGAGCTATGATAGTAGGATACGGGATAGTATGTGGCAGTCAGGGTAAAATAATACGCTCGAAGGCTGGGATCGAGCCATTCTAAAAACAATATTTTCTAAACGGTTTATGCCACAAATTTGAAACTGGATTATTTGTAGCTAGGAGAACTTACCCCGATATAACATTTTAAGAGGGTTCAGAGACGTGCGAGGCCCGGGTGATGAAAAACTTTAGATTACGATATCTCCCGAACCAATTATGCCAGAAAAAGGAAATTTGGTTTGTGTACACAGGCGGACAAGGGGAGAGGTGGAACATGAAAGTGGGGGATAAGCATTTTTTCTGAAACATCACGTCGCATATCATAAAGGGCATGCATGTCGCGATACTTTTTGGCTCCGCACACAAAAATCAAATTTTTTTGATTTCCATCATGCATCATGATGCCAGACTCACACATTCAAGTTTCAGGCCCATACACTCATGAAAGAATGACATACATGCGTGCCCGTCTATGGGCCCCCTTAAGAGCTGTTTAAGATAGAGCCTTAGAATTTATACCGGGTTGGGGATGGTGAAAAGGAAAAAATTGCGATTTTTATATCTCAAGAATCGCTAATAAGAAGTTTGGGATCTATGTTGAGTTATAGTAGTAGCACGTTAAAAAAATTTGGCAACAGTCTGGGCGTGACTTTAATAATTGTTCTTGTAGAAGTTCGAAATGAGTTTGCGTACGGCGCACCGTTTACGGTGGACAGACGGATTTGCTTTTTTGTGCTTTCTCGGGGTCTACTGGTCCTAAGACGTGAACATTCAAAAGTTCAGGGAATCAAATTGTGTTGGAAATTTCAGGCCGATTGCAATACTTTTTGTTTTCCTATCTCTGGAATGGCTTATACCATTAATTATGAAAATGGTGGACATCGAATAAGTTTTTACTTCTACGAGCTTATTATATAATCGCCAAAAAACGTTTTTTTTTGGTTTTCAACCCACGCGGGGGTATTAGATGATTGTACACGTTTTCACGAATTCCGATATATCTCTTAGTTTCGATAAGACAACGAATTGGTTCCTAGGTAGGTAAGTACACGTAGCTGCCCGTGAGAACACGGACAAACTTAGACCTAAAAGATCCATTAAATTGGTTCTTACTTCATCGGGCTTTTAATCGCCTAAAAATTAATTTCTGAATTTTTGGATGTTCAACGCCCAAGGTGGCTTAAATACCTTTTCAAAAATTCCAACATTTCTCGTAAATCTGATAAGACAACGAATTGGTTTTTACTCTCAGTCACTGCCGTGACTGGAGACGTCCACACGGCTCCTGCTTAGGTGTTCATCTGTTCTGCTCCGGGAGTAGGATGGCCATATCTTCCTAGATATGACGCAGTTGGTCAGTCCTCTCCATCTGGAGTTCGCGTTTGTGAGAAAGTGGGTGGATATTTGGCGCTTAACAGTCCCAGTGGGACCTGACCGGATTCTACGAGAGAGCCCTGAAGAGCAGAACCTAGCCTAGCTAATTCGTCTGCCTGCTCGTTACCCTCTATCTTGCTGTGGCCTGGGACCCAAAGCAGAGTAACTTTGACTTGACTCCCTAAGTGGGCTAGCTCCTCTCGGCACTGTTCGACGAGTTTAGAGGAGGTGGTAGCCAAATCTAAGCCCTTGATTGCGGCTTGGCTGTCAGAAAGGATTACAACATTTCGCTTTGGCGTAGCGTCTTGCTGCAAAGTCCGACAGACCTCCCGGATCCCCAGTATCTCCGCCTGGAAAGTGCTGGCGTAGTCCGGTAAGTGGTAACACCTTGCGATATAGTGTGGCTTTCTATATAATCGCCTAAAAATTGTTTTCAGAATTTTTGGATATTCAACCCCCAAGGACTATACGGGGGTTACATGTGTTTTCACAGTTTTAACCGTATCAATAAAGTCTGGTTAGATATCGAATAAGTTTTTACTTCCACGGGCTTCTTATATAATCGTCTAAAACTGTCGGAAAATTTTTTGATTTCCGACCTCACGAATTCCGTTGTATCTCTTAGGACTGATGAGATATCGATTTGGTTTTCAACTTCATGGACTTTTTCATAGTTGCCTGCAAACATATTTCCGGTTTTTTGATATTCATATTTTCGATATTTTGAGGTTGCATACATTTTATCGAATTCCAACGTTCCTCTTGGATCTGATAAGATATCGAATTGGTGCTTAATTCCTCGTGCTAAATCTAGATAGTCGCCTAAAATCCGATTTCACGTCTTTTTTTCAAATTCATCACCCAAAAAGAACGAATTTTGAAATATCTCTAAGATGTAATGAGATTAAATTGTTGGCTTGACGTTGGCATTTATTGACTCAAATACATAATAATCTGTTGTTGTAACTGCAGTTAAAAAATTATAATCTCTCTAGAGTTGACTTTTTTAAGGACAATAGTGGAAACCCCGTCTAACTCCTTTAATCAAAGAGCTTCCATACAAAAGCCCGTTGGTGAACACATTGAGCGGGAAATTTGAAATTGAATACAGTTCAATTTATCAATAAACTATCCTGCGAGTTTACGCGATTCCGCACAAATGCCCGTAAAAAATCTGACGCTACTGGCTAGCTTCCATATAAATGTTCTAAAAAAATTAGGTAAAAGTTAATTAATATATACAATAGATATATCTTCACGTCATTGCCATCAATGGCGCGACAGCCACAGGTTGTACCCGATTCATCGATCGAATTTTGCATACGTTCAGGTAGATTTGAACGCTGTTAAACCTGGATGAGTAAAAAAAATTTGTAACACTGTCGAAATGAAAATGCCGTCTCTTGTAATCATAAATTTGTTCTTTTAAATCTTTTAGATATATAGGGAAAAATACAAAATTTCGATTCGGAGAGCAAAGTATTCGGTTTCGTGTTTCTTAAAAATAATAAAATAAAATTATTTATAATTTAACACAATATCACAGATAAATTGGAATAAATCTAAAAGAAAAGTCTAAAAAACTTCACTGCTTCAACAAAAGAGTCTTCAGGATAATCGAGTTTAGGACTGTAACTAAAATTATGAAAATATTTGAACAAAATTGACTAGATCTACTGATGAAGTTCTTGACATCACTTTCATCCTCATCGCTAGCTGGACCACTGCCCGACATCTCTCCATAGTCCTCATCGTCACTAGGATAGTTAATAAGGACATCTCTGTTGGCTTTGTGGGCATCTACTCGGGACTGTTTCCCGTTGCACAAGTCCTGACTGCAATAGCAGTATGTAATCCCGTTTGCGGTCTTACAATCGTCTATGGCTAGAGTGTCGCATGTCCGTGTCATCTCTTCGTCTGAAATGAAAACAATACTCCGTGAAATGAATACCACGTCCTAATTAGCTGATAGACAGGTGACATTCATTTATACGATTCGAAATTAAATTACCTTTGAATTGAGTTATACAACCGAGAAAATCTTCGGGACATACAATGACAAATTGTTCCAAGTTTTCGGCTTTGTCCATCTCGTCACAGGATAAAGGAGTCGGGTACTCATGGCCGAGGAAAATGTTTTCATAGCCGCAAGAATAGCACTTCAAAGCAATTGACCTTCCTATAGCTGTAAGGGTTAAATAAAAGAAATTTTATTACTGGATTCAATACATGTCGTTGTAAAGAGAAGGGGATGTTTCTATCATGTAACATTTTATTGTAACCCTAGCTTCTTCTAACGTAGATTCTTTGGTAATATTTCATTCATACGAGTATATTGTTTGAGAACAATTAAAGAGGGTGGGAAGAACGCAAATTATTGTTTTTACAATGGTTGTGCAATATTCAAGGAATAAGAATGCAGTAAAAAAATATTTGCTAATCGTATTCAGCCCCCAACTACGGATATATTGTTCTGTTGCTTCTTGAATCATATAATCATGCGACGAAAAAGTAAAAAATCAATGGCAAAGATTAATATCAAGTTTAAATATTATTATTCGTAAATATTTTATTGATTATTATCGCATATTTATTATTTTAATATCACAGTCTATTATATTCTGGCTTGTTAGTATAAATATCCGGTTTCATTGGTGACCTCTAGGAAGAGTTATACAATTTCTGTATAATTTAATTTTTTTAAATTCTGTGTATAAAGTTAGTTGTTGTTGTAGATTTACCACGATTAGTGTAAATTTAGAACAGAATACCACGAAACTAAGGATGAGACTTTTGTAATCAGGGTTTTTTCATTGAGGACCCGGTTTATTATCTTGATTAAACCGATTTGTACAAAATTGCTATATTGCATCGAAATAAAATGATACCTTTATGCACAGGAAACGATGCGATCAATCAATACAAGATTAAAATCCGGCTTTCTCGAAAAATCCAGGAAGATCTCAATTGTACTGAATCGTAATCTGTAATACAAAATATTTCACTATGCGCTTTAAGTTGGATTGTAAAAAATCAATCAATCAATTCACATGCACAATCTTTTGATAGATAAAGCGATAGACGATAATGTGATCTATTTCTGAAGCGCGATAGAGTTCTATTCCATCCACTGACAGTCATAATAGTTTTAAAATTGACAAGTATTGACTCGAATTCAATGGAAAATTATCTTTTAACTTAAAAAAATCCAAACTACCTCAAGCGTTTCAAATGGCCTCCTGATTATTTTTAGGTTGTCAACTGGGTCATTCCATCAAGAATCGCCAAATTTGTGACTTTACCATCTCCGATTGTTTTGAAAATGTTTGTACTTGATATGCTTTGAAAAACAGTATAATATACAAAATATGAAAAAATAAAAAAAATTAAAGATACGCTTTTGGCGATTCTTGATGGAATGACCCTTTGTCTATAAAGTAATTGAGAAGCACTGTTGTTCTTCGATTTTTTTGACTCCGATCTCCTTGAGATCCCAAGTTAAGTAATTGGTATGTTTTGTAAAACAGTATAACCTACAAAATATAAAAAAAATAAAAAAAAAAAAACCTTTTATGATATATTTAAGGATAAAGGGCAAAAATCGTTATCCTTAAAAAAAATTCAAGGATAATTTTTATTCGTATTTGTTTAATATTGCGACAACCATCCCCTTTAAAATAAGCCCTATTTTATTATTTTAGGATAAAAATTACCAGAGATATGAATTTTTAAAGAGGACTCGGATACCATTTTTGCGAAAACTTTAACATACTATAACTAACAAAAAAAATGAAATAGAAACAAAAAATTGAATTTCAATTAGTTTTTTTACTAGTTTTTCAAGTACAAAAATTTTTAAAAGAATCGGAGATGTTAAGGTCACAAATTTCGTCATATTTGGCGATTCTTGATGGAATGACCCCACTTGTATAGCAACCTACACCGCATTTCAAAAGTAATAAAGTTGCGTCCAGACAATTTTCAGATTTTTTGCACGACCACCTTGGGGTTTGATTTTCAAAATGTGCTTAAATCGATGTTTTGGCAATTACATTTAAATAATTTAAAGCCCATAGAATTCAATATCTCATTAGACCTAAAAAATATTTCGGAATTCGTGAAAACGTATACAACTACTTCAAAGAGATGCGCAAAACAGTTCATTTGAGTGAAGTAATTCACAACTAGTCATTCACTTTAAAGAATCCGTTCAGTAGAGTACTTCAATTGAACTGTTTATTTCATCTTTTCTCTTCTCTAACCAGCCGTTCAGTAGTCACTTACAAGTCAGTCAGTTGTTCAATTGTGCTGGTATGTGTGGGCTGGCTTCTCTAAACAGCCGTTCACAAGTCAGTCAGTTCAGTTGTGCTTGTGGGCTAGGAAATAGGAAAAAGAGCGATGTATACATGTACAGCTACTCTTTGTAATAAAGGAATGTCATGGTATTCTACTCACATATTCAGACAATGCAAAATACAACACGAAATGCAAAATACAACATGAAATGAATATGAATGAAATATTTATGATCTGTTACTGTATGAAAAATTAATATGTAGCTTCGCTGTGTGTGATTATGAGTGAAATAAAGATGAACGAAATTAGAAGATTTGTTGGTTGTTTGTCTGTCTTCTCACCGTGATCATACAGTTCACTCTGTTAGCCGTTGTTCCATGTACCTTCATTCATTTTAAATTTTTTTTTATTCACCCTTTAAATTGAACAACAGTTCACCAAAATGAAGTAACTCACTTACTACTCATATCAATGAAATGTTCTTTTAGAGTAGTTCACTTGTGAACGGCCCATCTTTACTTTACACGGCCTTAGGGGTTAAATATCAAAAAAAATTAAAAATGATATTTATGGTTTTATATAAAGAGTACGGAGAAGTAAAATTAATTTGATACCACGAGAGACCTTAAAGTTCCACCCTCTCCCGCTCACTTCAAAAATATTTTCTTGGTTGGAGATAAACTCGGTCACAATTCTTATTGTGTGTGTCATAGAAAAATTGGCAAAGAATCAAAACTTGGCTAGGTCATAAAATTTCACACGAACCGCCAAATAACAGTCAGCTGTCGGAAATTTTGTCTATATTGGAGGGTTGTTTTTATTTCCACTAGGTGGTGATTTCTAACTTTAACATTTGTCAATAGGGGCAACGGTGGCATAGTGGCTACCCAGTTAACCATTTAGTGTTTCCGTTCTTATTTGGTGTATTCAAAAATTCACTTCACCTGCACCAAGTTATCATATACCGATGATATATGCAATTTCTTCACCATATGATTTACATGTGAATGTATCCATAACAGTGAGATGCTACCTAGAGTACCACAGAGGAATTTTCGCCATCGATGAGCTTCTGGTGAACTTTTTTTTAATTGCAGCTGAATATTAGGTAAACATTTTCTGATGTTCGAAATTTATGTTGTTGTTAGTCGGAAAAAGAAAAGGACAAATACAGCAACGTCCAAGTTAAAAAAAACCAGAAGTATGAATATTCTTAAGGGAGTTCCTATTTGTGGCCGCTATAGCAAACAACGAGGCGAGTCTTCGTCCTCGACGAGATTCTGGTAAAGTTTTTCCATTTATTAACTGAAATTGAATATTAAGTATCTAATCATTTGCTCATATTCGAAATTTCTTCATCTTAGTTAATTACAGGTGGATATACGTTAATCGGGAAAAGACTAAAATTGCAATGTTTTGGTTAAAAAAAAAATAAACTATGAATTGTTGATTAGTATTGTAATTGATTTATGATTTTTTATTTTTATGCGTTCAATCCTACTATCGTTTACAATATATACTTTTTTTATCGTTTACAATATATAGTTTTTTTATTTTAATAGCTTGACACAACAAATTGAGTCGTATTACCCTCCATTTAATATCACTTGGACCCCACGATTGTTATTAATGGTGAAAAAACAGCAGAGAATTCGATTCGAAAAGTGATCAATAGTAATAATTGGAAGTGATTGAAATTCGCGAAATGTTCACAATAGGCTTGTGTAGTTCGCAAATGAGTTCAGAAGAGCGTTCCAATAACTGAAATGAACGAACTAGTTCGCAGTCAGTCCCGCTCCTAGTTCGTTTTTCATTGCCGTTCGAAACTCTGTGCGACAATACTATGTAGATATAGTGACTTTTTTTTGCTCATCATCTTCTACTAGATCTACTGACCTTTTTATTGCTCATCTCCTACTAGATCTACTGACCTTTTTTGTTTTTTTTTTATTATCATCTTCTACTAGATCTACTGTCTTCGAACTACGACTACTCATCACTGAACTCCCCTGGAGTAATGAACTAAATGAACAAACTAGTTCGCGAGGGATCGGGAATCGGAAATGATCGCTCACTATGGTGAACTAAAATGCGCAAGCCTAGTTCACAAGTAACATTTCCATTGGACCAAATGTTTACAAGCCCAAATGTTCATTCATCCGTAAACAAAATAGTTGATTCATAAATAATTTACACAAGTAAAGAATCAGCAAGTAATATATGGCATTCTATATATTTCCTATTTAATCGCCTAGGCGAATCATTTATACATCATAAATTTAATTTGCAGGTAAATGTGCATTTCGTCCACCAGAGAAGTTACTACTTGTGAACATGTAGCGAACTTATTCATGAAGAAAATATTCGCCTAAGACTCGTTTTTGAACTGGCTGGTTCGCTGGGAAGGTTTATTAAGTGAAAACAATGATATTTGGAGCAGAGCGCACTTATCGTCCTTTGAAGGGTCATTTCAGACTGCTTTCAAACCGAAAACATAGACTATAATTAGAAAAAGTAAAAATTGATTGTAGTAAAAAAAAGACAACGTCAAAAGTGTTTGCAATTAGCTTAATACCGTACAATTTTATTATTATTATAAAGATAAGAACACCCATTGATACGATAATCCCGCAAAACCTTGCCTACATAAATACCACCAATTTTCTGAATAACCTTGTTTTGCTTCCAATCGATTAAAACAACACAAAAATCCAGTAATGTCCAGACTTAATGCTCTTAACACATAAGTTAATTAAAGCCAATATTTTTTCTTAGCACATGCTAATTCATTACAAATATTTAAACAAGTTTTGGCATATTTGAATGGGGTAAGTAAAAATAAATATTTAGCCGTTTACCATAAATCGCTCATCACTCACTCAAGGTCCCAAAATTCACTTCGAATGTATCTTAGAGGTGATACAAGACCTCATCATAGATACAGATACTCGTATGTATGGCTATCAGCATTCGACATATGCCAGGTTTTGTTTCGAAAAGCCTTTTAAATTTATTCAATATTTAAAAAAAAAAAGAATTGGAATAAATCGGTTTTAAACATTTAAACGTGGTCGCGACATTTTATGTGAAATTTTAAAATTTCGAAAAATTTTTATCATCGGTTGAAGGCAATAAATCTTTTGGTGGCAGAAAAGATTTTATTTAATAATTTTTTTCGGGTGCGAAAATTTATGTTTCTTTTTTTTGGAACAACTGAGTACAACTTCATCACTAGTCTGTTGTTTTTTATTTTAAATAATTGTTTGATTTATAGTTTTTTGATATTTATAATCTTTTTAATTTCCATTATTCGTTTTTATAATTTATCTGGGAATTTATAATCAACGAGTGCAGAGGGTAGTTAATTGAAAAAGACATGTATTTAAAATTGCAGACACTCACCAAACAGCAGAAGAACAAATAATCTGTAGAAGAACATGATCCGAGGACTTAGTCTTTCCGTGTATTGGCTAATATTATGTAAAAACTCAGTCAAAAATGCACCGATTCAATTCCAAGCACAATTATTATTCTTATTTCATTATTAATTATTATTAATGATATGTTGTAGTTATGGGGAGGTAACGATAACGTGCGAATTCATCAACATCGTTAATTAACACTAGCGAGCAAAAACCGGACCAACAACCACCGACCGAAATTTCGAGCGAACAAAATTGCGCGAACTACAATCCGGGGCTTCCGTACTCGAGTTTGTTGAACAACTGGCTGCTGTGGCTCGGTTTCAGAACGACTTTACCAACGTCCCAATTGGAGGTGGCCAGGTAAAATTTAAGAGACAAGACGACCGAAGAGACGCTGTGCGCACCATCCCAATTTCTCTTCCAAAGCCGGTCCATGGACCAAATTATAAAACGCACCCACAACAAAACAACATAAGAAAGACGAAGAAGAAATTGTACTTAGCTGCAATTGCAGGCGGACAAGTTCGACATGAAACACCGCCGGACAAAGTTGAAGACAGTGTCGGTGATTTGAATTCGAACAGAGCTAAAATGTTGGGGGTTGGATACAGCATTGCTCTAATAATTAAGCATCTGATGTACTCAAATGAAATTATAAAAATGATTCCGAGATTTTGCTCATTAACACACTGAGAATGCCATTCTACTCCAAACTAAGCCAACATTTTTTTTGACTTCGTAGCTGAACGCGTTCTTGAGTAATCGCGAATTCGAGTGGCATGTATACACGATTTTTTTTATGACATTTGTATGGTAACAAGGCTAACTTGTATATGTAACAACATTTTAGACTGTATTCAATTTATAATACTTTTTCGAATCCATTTCAAGAGTATAAGGATCGAGAAGTGCTTTCATTGATACACTAATGTATTTTACTTTATTATTTTTAATAAAAAAGTGTTGTGATCAAACAAGAATTTTAAGTTAAAATTTTTTTGGGACTGAATGTGAGGGAGGTAAACGGTGATTTCGATTTCTGTATCTCAGGAACCGTTCATGCAAGAGAGTTGAAACTTGGAAATTAAACTATGAAAGTGGAGCGATTTTCAAATGATCATAAGGGTTGGATTGTGTGTGAATAAAATTTTTTAGATTACGATATCTTGCGAACTAGTGACTCAAGAAAGTTTAAATTTGGTTTGTATATGGCAACGGAGAATACTGAATATAAAATTTGAAGGAGGCAGTGGAGCACGAAAGTGTGTGTCTTGGGGGCTAAGAATTTATATAAAAAATCTATTCTCATCTCTAAAAACGAACTTGAGATAGGAGCTTAGAATTTTTACAACAGACAGCACCAATGGAGAGGAGAGGAATGAAAGTTGGGATTGTGGTCAGACTGTTAAAGGTGGGCGTGGGAATCACTTTTAAAATTATAATTTTTGATAAGGTGACACGGCACGGGGGTAGATGATATTTTTCTTTTCCAGGAACAGCTTATGTTAAAAGTTAAAACTTAGTATGAGTAAATAGATGTATTAGAAACATACTTTTATTTAAAAAATCAGTTTTTCATTGTTGTGTGTAGGTAGAGCAAAAATGGTGATCGGTGAAAAGGAGGTCAGCATATTCTTACGAATTTCTTCATATCTCGTAGGTATTCTGAGATACTCATTTAATCTTTCTTGCACGAGTTCTGCAGATAAAAATGTGGAAACAGTTTTCAGGATTTTTTCATATTAAACTCATAAAGAGTGCAAAGGGGTTGTATGCTTTTCCACCAATTCCGATAAATCGCTTAGGCTGGATTAGACATCGAACTTTTTACACAATGGTCTAAAATTAATTTCAGGATTTTCAGATATTTAATCCTTAAGGTGGTGTAAAAGGGTTGAATACGTTTCTACGAATTCCATCATAGCTCGTAGGTCTGATTAGAAATCGAATTAGTTTTCACTTTCAAGGGCTTTGTATATAATTGTCCAAAAATCGAATTCAGGATTTTTTGATATTCAACCCCTAAGGAGGTGTAAAGAGTTTGCATACGCTTTCACGAATTTCACCATATCTCTTAAGCCTTCCATGACCTTGCTATACGATTGCTTAAAAATCTATTTAAAGATTTTTCGGCAAGAGGTTGTATATGTATTTACGAATTTTACCATATGAATGAGTTCGTGCTAGAAGGGCATCAGCCCATTTTTGTAAACTGTTGGAAAAACAAAAAAAAAAACCCCTGTAGACAAAAGTTAAGTTAAATTCATAACAATACTCTACCGAATCAATAAAAGAATTATATTTTACAAATTTATCTATGCCGCGCGAATTTTGGCGAATTTTTGAAACCCGTGGACTGATGCTCAAGGTGTGGGGGTGAGGGTGAAAAACTTTGGATTACAATATCTCCCGACTCAATTGTACCAGGAAGATAAAAATTTGGTATGTGTACATATATAGAATTATAAGTCGAGTCTACTGAATATAAAATTTTTGAGCGGTGAGGTGAAAAGCGGAAGTGGGGAGAGAGCCATTTTTCAAAAAATAAAATTTTTATATCTCAAGAACCGTACTAGATATTATCTTGAAAATTTTACAGGAGTTAGGACTAGTAGACCTCTATCGGGGAAAAATTGGAGTAGGTGTATGGTGGGTGTGGGTGTATGGTGAAAGGGGGTGGAAATGAAAAAATTCTGATTTTTATTTCTCAAAAATCGCAAAAGATAGAAAGCTAAAAGTTGGCATCTATAAAAAGCTAGTATAGAGACATCCCAGAAAAAAATTTTTGATTGCGGTAACAAGTTACAGGTACAGGGGTGGTTTTTCATATTTCAGAAACGGCTTATGCTAGAAAGTTGAAACTTAATACCTATATGTAGATGTACTACTGTATTAATTAATGATAAGATGTGCCGAACCTCCAAGACTTCAAAACTAGTGAAATCGCAATTTCGATAAAAATGTGACTGATGAACTTTTAGCATGAACCCATTAATATGTTTTAGATCTGATTATGAATTGAATAAGTTTTTAATTCCTCGAGCTTTTTATTTGTATTAAGAACCACTGATGAATGTTGAAAGTTCTGTTTTTCAATGAAATATTCTGCTCTATTTCGAGTTTCGTGTCTACGGCTCAAAATTGTAATTGATATTTTAAGGCTGTTAGTAACTTCGGCAACTTCGGTGTCCAGCTTACTCTTTTGCGAGAATGCACGTATACGGCGTTGACGTTATGAGGATGGAGGAACTCCGTTCTCGCTCCCTACCTGAACTCTTGAAATTCGTGAGGAGGACGAAAAAGTTCGGGTAGAGACTGGGGGATTCGAGTATAATGGGCCATATTGGCCTGAACGCTCAAAATGCGCTGCATTGCTGCGTGTCTTACTCCACTCCAAACAACAACAACAACAACAACTTCGGCACTTCTGTGGCATCACCGCTTCCCGGATTTTGTTCCGAATGCAACATTTTTATTTTTTCATGTAGCGAAATGTGTCACGCGATATATGCTAGTCTGGTCCGTGGCAAAAAACCGGAAATTTCCGTCTTTTGCATCCGTTTCTTTTTTTCCGAGACAATCTGATTCTGCCGTCAGCTTACTGTCTATACTAAAAAAAATTTTATACAGTAGTTTTCCGCGAGATTCTCGGAGAGAAAAAAATGGACCATAGCGAAAGGCATTTGAGAAACACTGTTTAATTTTTTCCATTTATGTTATATGGGTGTGCCGGGCTGCACTCTTCTTGAAAGATGGAGCAGCATTTATGTACAATGGCTCTGTACAAAATTCGGACACTTAATCGCGGGGCTTATGGGAGCAACACCTTAACGCCAATCAAGGACGATATAAATTAGTTCAATTTCCTTAAAATCGACAAACATTTTTTTCAATTATTAAACCTATCTGGAAAATATCTTGTAAAAATTATATAATAAAAAAAAAGTTGTGTATACTTTATTTTACTATGTTTTTTATTTTTACTTCATTACTTTAATAATATGTAAAGTATTTTATTTTTTGAACTACTGCCTAATTTATTAATCTGTTCCGATAAGGTGTCTGGGCGGCGTACATGAGGTACTGTCTGTAAAGTAAGATCAAGTTCGTTAATATGCGAAATACCCAACTTCCATATGAATGTCTTTGAAATTCGAGTTCATGAAAAATGTTGGGGGAGTGGTCTGAAAGGAAACATAGCAAATCAAGAAAATTGTGTAGACAAAAAAAGGACGGATACTGAAGCCTCAGGAATTTGAGAATTGACTTCAATTTTTCAATAATGATTTTATGCTGAAACATGATTGTGAAGAAAATCTAGCGAATTTTTGACGTTGCTGCTTGGAAAAAGTTCTTAAAAATGTTGATTCATCTGCCTTAACCTCCTTAAAAATTTATTCATCCAAAAACTCCAAATTTTATACGAATTAACCTTGCATTACACTGTGTGCTACTATGTCATATATTTGGCTGTTCTCACTGGCAAATCCAGTCAAAGTCTATTTTAACGGCAAATATTTGACGGAACTTTTCGTCAATTTTTTTTAGTCAAATATTTGACAGCATGGCATAAGTGTAAGAAATAATTCAACTTAGGCTGGTTGCAGGACTGCTTCATCTACGACAGATTATGTCGTCGTGAATAGTGAATTCCTGTTCTAATTTAATTTTGGTTGGTGTCTTGTCTTCGCCTCACCAGTTTTACGACTGCTGACGAAGACAAGAAGTGAGTAGACTTAAAATAAATTAATTTAATTTACTAAACTTGCTTATAAATTTTTACTATCGGTTGCGATTGGATAATCCCAATTTATTTGGAATAGATGAATTTTGGGCCCTAGGTTCTTGAATGCACCATCGTTCTTGGGGTGGTTCTGTAGTAAAGAAAATGTCGTGATTAAGAAGAAGATACGTACATTGCAACACAGTCAGAACCTGAACGATATGCTGACTCCATTGCAAAAACCTTTTTTTTATCGTTTATAAATGTAAAATGTCAACTGGGCGTTACTGTACAATTCGAAAGAAGAATTCGAATATACAGTGGAGAGTCTTATTAAAACTCGGCCATCAGACTTTCCGATTCCCGGTGGTCGAATGTGCGCAAAATCTGTAACCCTCATCGGGGGTAACTAGGAAAGTGTCAATTAAGTCAATTGGAAAAGTTTTTCTTTTTTCTTCTAGTGGATGCATAGGGGATAATTGGAGTAGTGTGAAACGGCAGCCGTTAAAGTGCATCCATGTCGTTGACTCGGACTCTTAAGCGCATTTCGAATCGGATCTTGGGTTTGCGGTTTTATTTTGCTGAATTGGTAGAGTGTAACATACTGTACCGTAGGGTATTGTTACGTTTAAAGGATTAAAGGATGCCATGTACTTACTTCCGCTTTCCGCTTTCCGCTTTTTTATTAAGGAAAATATACGTCTACCTGGATACAACCTATGTATGTTTGTACTATGCACAAGTAGTTAAAGCAAAATAGAACTTATTATCAGGTTTTTTTTAAGTGTACACACTCCTAACAAATGTATTAAAAGAAAATTCTCCTTTGATTAGCTATTACATGAAAAAGGACTTTTATGTTACAGTTGTAAGCAATTGATTTAACATATTGCTTAATAACTTCAGAACGCAGTGAATTAAAAACTTAAAATGCCAGTTAAATTATGTAAGTAAAGTGATCACCAAGATCAAAGAAACGAACAATGACAAAAAATATAATAGAGGGATAAGAATTTTTCTAGAAAACCCAAACTGTTTAAGATAGAGTCCTAGAATACAGGAGATAAGCCCAACAAACAACCATTAGAAAAAAATATTTGAGGCTATAGTGGTACAAGGGTTGAGGATGATAAGCAAAACTGATTTTTTTACTACCCCAATTAGGATTAGACACTAAAAATTAAAAAAATTCAGTCGATCTGTCCACCGTACTGCTCCGTACGCAAACACGTTTGAAGGGTCATATCTAACAAAACCCTTTCAACAATTATATTAAAAAATTTTAGTTAGTGGGTGGATTGGGTGGACCCTTTAGGGTTGTTGAAGGAAAAAAATTAGATTTTTATATTTCGAAAACCTAAATTTACTTAGAACTATACACATTTATAATAGGAGTATTATGGTGCGGGGTGTCTTTCCTATCTTTAAATCGGCTTATGCTAGAAACTTGATACTTGCTGGGTATACGTGGATGTATAAGAAAAATAAATCACTTAAAA
The DNA here is from genome assembly GCA_951812415.1 of Beris morrisii. NCBI lineage: Eukaryota > Metazoa > Arthropoda > Insecta > Diptera > Stratiomyidae > Beris > Beris morrisii. The sequence goes on along the minus strand of OX638312.1, from coordinate 121,553,817 downwards.
AAATCATATATCCATTAGCGTACGGAGGTGGGTAAAAAAAATGTTCAGTGAAAATGGGGTGCATGTATTCTTACGAATTTTGTCATATTTCATAGATCATATGAAATATGGATTTATTTTTACCTATATATGTTCTTTAGATAAATGACTAAAAACAGTTTTCAGTATTCTTTATTTAAATTCAATTCATAAGGAGGTACAAATGTGAATATATAAATTGTTCATGAATTTCGCCATATCCAATGGGTCTGATTAGATATTAAAGAAGTTTTTTCCTCCACGCCTTTTTCTATAATCGCCTAAAAACCATACTCAGAATTTTTAGCTATTCATCTTCTAAAACGGTGGAAAAGAGCTATACACGTTTTCACGAATATCGTCATATTTCTTAGGTCAGATAAGATATCAAATAGGGTTATAACTTCCACGGAAATTTTTTCATAATCGCATAAAAATTATTTCGGTTTTTTTTTAAATATTTAACCGTGTAAAGGGGTTGCATAGGTTTGAACAAATTTAGCCATATCTCGTAAGTCTTTTGAGCTATCAAATTGGGTTCTGCTTCTACAGGCTTTATCTAATTGCCTTTAATCTGATTTCAGCATTTTTCGAAATTTAATTCCCAAGGGGGTGTAGAATTAATCCTGTTTAATTTATTAAGAGTGCTTATCTCGAATCAACCAGTATTTCGACTTTGACCGCGTCCCGGACTATGAGTAAAAATCGCAACTAGTGTTCGGGGTGTCTGCGGCGTCAGTACTTCAATCGCATCTCAACTTTAACCTCTTCCGGGATACTTTCTCAAAAAATAATAAAGTTTTTTTCGAGATCCGGTAATGGTAGAGAACTCCAACATGATTTTGTTTCCTGCACGCTCAAGAAATATGTATAATTTTTGATTGTGGGTAGCACGGTATAGGGTGAGTGGTGTTTATCCTTTCTCGGTAACGGCTTATGGTAGAAAGTTGACACTTGATAGATAAAATATTGGTTATGGTATTCGGTTGCAATAATAAAATCAATTATTCGTGTGAATCTATAAATAAAGATAGTAGCAATAGATTCAAAATTCAAATTTAATAAACACATAGATTTTATATCGAATGAACTAAGAAAATGTTAATATTAATTTATTTAGGGAAGAAGATCTTTTTCAATGAAATTACTTATGATTACTTATGATTCTACTAAGCAACTATTAAAGATAAAAGATGTAAAAAGATGTTGCATTAGATCACGATAGTTTCAGCTCCCACACACAAGCCAATGGCTCATGTGGGATTTTGTTCAAGTTGAGCTTGTGAACAGTTAATATTGTTGCGAGCTAGGGGTTCGCCGGGATTTCAAGTAAAACACAATTCGGTTAAAAAAAAAATAAGTGATTATTTATTCTTCGCACTTTAATTCTATTAACACAATTATTCGCACTATATGGCAATACCGCCCGCTTATCTATATCGCTTGATTCGATCACTTTCGCTCTCTACCAACACGGTCGCGTATACACGCTGGCTGTCACAGTCGACGTAATAAAAATTACTATGTCCTCCCTGAAAGCTTCACCTGCTTTTATACTATCCGGTTGCAGTCTAGGATGTACTTGAATCTTCGTTCAGTGGTGTATGCAGAAGGTTCTAATGAGCTTGAGATCTTTCCATTCGAGCACATTCGATTAGAGTGGGGGTATAATCGTATTGCTCCGCTCTCCTTATATGCTTCAACTAGTCATTTGATTGGGTTACTTTGCAGCTAAGGTATTCGGTTGTTGCTGTTCCCTATTCGTAATCGATCGAGTTGCGCGGTGGCCAGGCTTACACGTAACAATATTTAAAACTTTTGCAGTTAATACTAGAAATTAGAAAATAAAATTATTGACAGTTATCAATTAGAACTGACATATATAGACATATACAAACTTGTACCTTCATATAGACCTATGTCTTAAAATTAGCTTCAAAATATTTAAGTAAAGACCAGTCGGATGTAAACCCATAGCTCCTCGAAAAAAAGTGAGGAGCCGGTTCAGGAAATTAATCATCAAAATCTATGACATTAAGTTCCTTCAACTGGCTTAAGGGGGTACATCCGAGTAGAAAGCAGAAAAAATAGGTGAATCTTAAAAATTATTATCTCAAACAATTATTGCTCGATTTTATCCAGGTTAGTTTTATTCGAAAGTATATATGTTGAGGTACGCTCATAATTTTTTTTATAAATATATATCAATCAGGAACGCTGCTGTCAGGGTCGGCGTAAAGAAAGTCCGTCGCTCGCACGCTCTGCGGTTCCCAAGATTACATGCAGGCGGTTGATTCAAATCAAAAATTTCAAAAAGATTCTGAAAATGTAAAGTATGATGCTCTTCGCTACGTAGGGGTTTTTGAAAAAAAAAAATTTTCACAAAATGGCGACCGATTGAACTTGATTTTTAGTTTTTAACCTCAATTATAGACCTTTCTGGCTTGATAAAAAAAAAAGTAAATAAGTTAAAAAAAAAAATCCTACGTAGCGAAGTAGAAAACCTATCCAAAAATATTGTGTGAAATTTTGGAAGCAATCGGTCAAGCCGTTTTCCGAAGATTTTGGGGACCGTCTTTGAAAAGTATGTTTCGAGATAATCGCGTTTGAATGACGCTCTATGTAGAGAATTCACGAAAGGCCCATTCCGGTTAATTGCCCATAACTTTCACAATTATCGGAATTTCAATATGAAATTTACACACAATATTCTTAAGACTGCAAACTTTAAGATGAGTGAAAAAAAAATTTTTGAAAAAAAATTAATTTCTACTCGGATGTACCGCCTTAAGAAATCAAAAAAACTTGTTACAATTTTTTACTTTTACTTCACAAGAACCAGAAAGCTCATAGACCTGGACCTAGCCAAGGTGTCCTGATTTAATCAAACCAGATAAGGGACCTAGCATATAACCTTCTTTATTGAAAAGGGAGGCTCATAAATCAGGACTCAGTCAAGGTGTTTATTTCGTTAGAATTGGAACCGATTCACGAAAGCAAGAGCATTTCTTAAAACTTTTTACATTTAATTCTTCTCGGTTTCTGCGCTATCCCGATGGGAGCATATAGTAGCAAGAAGGTATGTGATAGACTGATAACCTTTAGCTGTCGCCACAACTTACTCAATCTTAGAAATTGAAAGAACGCCTTAAAAGATGGGAAGTTCACTTCCCAAGAAGCGAAGTATTCATTGATCAGGATCAAGCCAGGTGTTAATTTCTATGAAAAAAAATCTACCGAGCTAGAAGCAAGTGGATAATGCGTTAAATTCTTGAAAAGGACAGTGAGGCAACCTGGACCCTGGAAGGCGAATTTGCTTGGAGAAAGTCAAATCCCGTTAAAAATAAGCTTGGAGAAAGTTCTGAAACACTTCCGGGTTTTCAAGCAAACAGAGTGCTACAATGGTCCTCTTCATTGGCTTAAGCAACATCACATTCGCCGACGTTAAAAATTGCATTGATTCATTCGATTCAGCCACTCCTATCGATACGAGTAATAAATATAAACAACTTTCATTTTTGATGCCGAAAAATTACTTTGGAGCTTATGTTTATGATTCAAATTAAATGAAAATATTTGGACAAATAATAATGGGATTATTACAATGCACTATTCATAAAATCCCGACTTGAACTTGACATTTATCGAACTATTTGAAGGATTGGCAAAATTCAGTACGAAAAATACAAAAACTTAGATTTTTTCGGTGTTTAAGTAATGCTGGGAGTGTGGGTTTTATTATACGATAAGCGTTTTATTTTTGTTGATATTCAACCGATAGTAAATCCTCTTGAAAACTTCGGAATTTATTTCCGGATCCGCTTCCCCAAATCTGACGATATAACATTGATTTATAATTAACAATACTTGGGTTTCGATTTGTTTATTTGTTCACTTGACTGTTCAACACTTTGTCGCATTTCGAATGTTAAATAAACCCGGATATTTTCTTAAAACGAGAATTGGTTTGAAAATACCTACACAAGATCCTCGAATCAAAATATTATCCAGCCACTTTACCATCTTCAAGTAGGTATATGTAGGTACCTCTCTTATAACTAGAAACTTTCTCATTAATACCCGATAGTCTTCTTGAAATCGCGGTTCGCCCAAGAAAACACCTATTCAGATTGTTAACGCCCCGGGTGGAATATTTCTCGCTAATAAAGCACATGTAGCACCTCTTGCTGTGCAGCTAGTACCTGCGACCTGCGTGATAGTGTACAGGTATAAGTCCCACCCAGGTGTATAAATTGTCGAGGCAATTAGCGATTTCTAGTTATGATACGGAGTAAAGTGTCATTTGAGCTAAAACCGTAGTTGTTGACAATTATCTTACGGCAAAGTTGTGTTCGTATGACGGTTTCTGTTTGGATTATCGTCACATGGCTTGATGCCCGCTGGCAAAAATAATTTGTACTGGTTTCAAAGTGATACTGTCTAGCTGCTTTTGTTAGCATAAAATGCTTACAAAATTGTCAATTATTATATACCCTCACGACTCGATTTAATTATAGGTGTATAGTATACCTGCCTTATAAAGTATTATATTTATACACATATCAATGGTCTTTTATAGTATGGTGTGTTCTCTGATTTATCATTTATTTAATCTTTTAACTTGATTTTAGTTGAATAGCGGCGTTCTATGCACAAAAGCCGACAAATTGACCATGTTTCTAAATAAGGAATATTACACAACACATGTAATTAATTATTGGCTGCTGGGTATATTGATTTACCTATTAGCGCCATCACAACATAACGTGTTATTAGAACAGGGTCGTATCCAGGGTCCTAGAAGTATACCATACAGCAATAGAAAAACCCTGAGAGAAAAGAGCTTTTAAAAATCGGCCAACAGTCTGGGCGCAACTTTATTGTTTTATGGGTAGAAGTCCGAAACGTGTTTAGTGCAGAGATGCGGTGTAGGTTACTATGCTGCTCACAACCTAAAAAATAACGTTCCAAATAGCCTCCTGGTTATTCCTTAGGTTGTCAGTCCCATAATCACCTACACCGCCTCTCAGCATTAAACACGTTTCAGACTTCTACCCATAAAATAATAAAGTTGCGCCCAGACTGTTGGCCGATTCTTTTTCAGTTTTAATTACTCTAGTAGCACATCTACATATAGGTACTAAGTTTCAGCTTTCTAGCATAAGCCGTTTCTGAGATATGGAAAACCACCACCCATCCCCGTACCTTGCTACCACTATCAGAAATTTATTTTTCTGGGATGTCTATAGTAGCTCTATACAGTTTTAAATTTAAATTTTTAGTTTTCTATCCTTTACGGCTTTCAATAAATTAAAATCAAAATTTGTTCATTTCCACCCTCTTCCACCATCACTCCCTACACCCACACCCTCAAAATCTTTTTCTCCGCTAGAGGTCTACTGGTCCTAACTCCTGTAAAGTTTTCAAGATCATATCTGATACGGTTTTTGAGATATGAAAATTAAATTTTTTGAAAAATGACTGTCACACTACTTCCGCGCTTCACCTCTCCCCTAAAAATTTAACCCTTTTATAATCTACTAGTATCTCTTAAGACTACTACAAAGTTTCAGCCATCTGACATCAATCGTTCAGGAGATATGGATTTTAGAATGTTTCAATTCCAGCTTTTAAGCGTTTTGGACGCATTGTTTTCCCCCCACTCGCACACCTCTCAACCCCTATCGAATATTTTTTTGCTAATGGGTCCACTATCATAGTACTAGTACATAAGTTCCAACTTTCACCCTTCTAGCATAAGCGGTTCCTAAAATCTAGAAACTAAAATTGTTCATCTAAAACGCTCTTCCCTCCTACCCCCTCACACCCCTACCACTCCAAAAGATATCACTCGTAGGGGTTCACCCATTCTACCTAACATAAAAATTTCAGCTTAATATCTCAAGGGGTTTCTGAGCTACGCACCTTCAAATAGTTTTGCGTACGGCGTCTACGGCGGAGAGGCGGACATTTTTTTTGCTTTTTTGTGGTTTATTAGTTCTAAAACGTGAAAATACAAAATTTCAGGGTAACAAATTTTTTTGAAATTTCAGGTCGATAACAATACTTTATTATTAAAAAATAAAAAAGTAAAAAATGGACCATTATGCTCGAAACTCTGCATTTGACCATTACCGCCAGTCCCAATATAAAATTAAAAAAAATGTTATCCGGAAGATTTAAATTTCATTGCTACATACAAATTTTTAGATTTTAAACTTTTAGCATGATTATAGTTCCAAAGATATTAAAATTTCCACTTTTCGACTGTCCTCGTCCCTAGGTCACAGCCCTGTCAAAAATTATGATGATTATCAAAAATTGCTTAAATTAATTGTTTTTACCGATCATATTTAAAGCCTTTAGCAGTGGAATCAAATTCGATTTCCCATTAGACCCAAGAAATATGTCGAAATTTGTGAAAACGTACACAACCACTTTACACTTTCTTGGGGTTTGAATATCAAAAATTGGAAATCGGTGTCTAGGGGCTTATAAAAAGGTCACGCGGAAGAGAAATGAATTTGATACCTCAACACACCTAAAAGATATGACGAAATTCGTGAAAAAGTAGAAAAAAAAACTCTTTTCACGAAGAACTTTTTTTGCCCCACCTTTGTACGCCATTGCAAATATGAACTTTTTTCTTGCTTTAATTACTTCTGTAGTATATCTTTATATATGTACTAAGTTTCAACTTTTTTGCGTAAACCCTTCCTGAGATACTGAAACCACTTCCACTCCTATGGTTTTCTCGGTCTACTGGGCTACTGGTAAAATTTTTAAGACTATATCTAGTTCAGTTCTTGATATATAAAAATCAATTCTTTTTTTAAACAGCTATCTAAAAACCAATTCGGCACACAATTTTTAATGAAACCTAAGGGATTTAACAGAATTCGTGACAATGTAATCAATCCTCTTAAACCCCTTAGGGGATAAGTGTCTAAAAATCCAGAACTCGGTTTTAATGTGACTATGTATATAAAAAAGCCCGTTGGAGTTTAATGTAATTCTACATCTAATCCAACCTAAGAGGTTTGCCAGAATTCGTGTGAATTTAATCAGCCCCCCCTTACACTCCCTCAGTGGTTGAATATAAAACAGTCTTGAAATTAATTTTTACTCGATTATAAAGAAAGCCCGATATCTCATAAGACACAAGCGATATAACGGAACGTGCAGAAACGTATACAACCCCCTATTTGTTACTTAAACTACTTTTCTAGTAAATCTGCATCCAGGTATAAACATAAGCCATTCTTGGGATAGAAAAAACATTCAGGTACAGCTCTATATAAAGACCAAATTTAATTTTCAATTTTTATATCTCAAGAACCGTACCAGACATGGTATTAAAAATTGTACAGGAGATAGGCCCAGTAGAGATTTTTATTTCTCTAAAACCGCAAAAGACAAAAAGCTAAAAATGTATGACTCTATAGACCCACTATGTATAGAGGTATCCTAACAAAATAAATTGTTTAATAAAAGTTGCAAGGTTCGGACGTATGGGGTGAATTTGTTATATCTCAGAAACGGCTTATGCTTGAAAGTTGAAACTTAGTGCGTATATGTAGATGTACTACAGAAGTTATTAAAGTTCAGTTTTTGCTGCCGTATGGAGGTGGGGCAAAAAAAAAAAGATTTCGTGAAAACGGTTTTGCACATTTTCACGAATTTCGTTACATCTTTCAGGCATGTTGAGTTATCAAATTAATTTTACTAATACGAGTATGTAAGCGCCCAGAAATATTTTTGCAAATTTTTCGATATCTAACCCGTAACGTTGTGTAAAGTAGTTGCGTACATTTTCACGAATTTCGATACATTTATTAGGTCTAATGCGATATGGAATTCGCTTTCACTTCTAAAGGCTTTACGTATAGTCGAATAAATACTGATTTAGGCATTTTCGATATTAAGCCCCCTAGCGAGCGTAAGGTTTTGTTATATTTTACACGATTCTGAAAAATCTTTTAGGTTTAATGAAATCGAACTGGCTTTTACTTCCATGAGCTTGTTTATTTAATGATCTAATAATTAATTTCAGGGTTTCACGATTTTCAACTCCTAATAGTGCGTAAAATAAATATATTCGTTTTTTCGAATTCCGAAATATCACTGATGGTCTGTTGAGATATGTTGAGATATAGAATTGATCACTTATTGAGAAATAGCTCCCATACAACCAGCGGTTGAGTGTTCGAGTTTTGTCCAGAGCCATTGTACATAAATGCTGCTCTGTCTTCCTTGACGAGTGCGTACCGGCAAACGCATATGGCATGCAAGCGAAAAATAGAATAAAGCAGCGATTCTCAAATGCTTTTCGCTATAGGCAATTTTTTTTTCTCAGAGAATCCAGAAAAAGCTATACTGAATCGCATTTATCATCAAGCTAATAATGTAAAGAGTAACAGTATAGACCATATTATACTAATTCATACCCAGAGTCAGATTGGCTCGGGAAAAAAAACAGACTGAGATAATATACTAATATTACCGGAGTTTCGCCATGGACCAGACTGACACACATTTATTTAGGGCTGACTAACCGTGATGATCGCCATATCAAATTTCCCTGTATAGCTGACAGTTTGGGTGCCTATGGTTAATGATAATAATTTTTTTAAATTTCAGGATAACTCCACTCTTATTATTTAGTTCATTGGAATGCATATCTAAAATTTTCTGGTATTCTTGACCTAATTTCCATAAACATGCCTTAATCAAGTATTTTCCTTCAGAAAATCGTGACAAAAAATACAGCATAGCACTACAGACATAGTTTTTTATGTATAGCAGCACTCTATAAACGCGTGACACGACTATTTTAGAAATAAAGAATTTTTAACATGTGTTACTATTTTTATTTCTTATTTAAAAAAAATTGACTACAAAATGTTCATTTTTACAAACTAAATTACAAAGTCATTCAGTATATGAAATTTATAAGTATCCATGTAGTTTTAATGACATAAAATTTATTTGAATGACCATTAAACAAACTCGTAAATTTAGAGGCCGACCTTATACAGACAACCATATGATTGCAAAGCCCTTTTTATACAAATTATGCAAATGCAACATGTTGAACATTACACGGGCTGTATTCAGGTCTTGTCTCTATTCATCATAGCAATAAAATGGCTATCAGATTTCATAGTACGATACAATTGACTATGTTAGCCTATACTAAGTAGGTGATTTTGTATTAACATTTTATAAGAGTAACTAGAGTCATTTAATTACCTAATTCAGTATTGCAACTAGAGTATTGTTGCGAGCTAGGGGTTCGCCAGGATTTCAACTAGAGATGGGCCAAACAGTTCATTTAAGTGAAGTATTTTATAACTAGTCATTCACTTTAATGAGTTAGTTCAGTGAAGTACTTCACTTGAACTGTTCTTTTCATAGCTTCTCTTCTCGCCGTTCAGTAGTCACTAGTCACTCACTAGTCACTGGTCGTGAAGTACTTGAATTGAACTGTTTTTTTTTCATTTCTTCTCGTCTCGGCGGTTCAGTAGTCAGTAGACACGGAGATGGACAAAATGAGAAGATTTGTTGGTTGTTTGTCTCTCTTCTCATCGTGTTGATACTGTTCACTCTATTAGTCTTTGTTCTTCTTTCATTCGTTTTTAATTTTTTTTTATTCAAAATGACTGAGTTACTTCACTTACTCACAATGAAGTGTTCTTTTAGAGTAGTTCACTCATTAACTGCCCATCTCTAATTTCAAGTAAAACACACTTCGTTTAAAATCTACAGAAACAACAATGATTTATTTCTCGCATTCAATAAGCGCACTACCGGCAACGCTGCCTGATTTATATATATGCAACTTATTCACTGTTCGATTGCATCTTCCAATCAAAATCGCCTTCACTTTGAAACTGATTCTGGCTATAAAATCTGTCGGTCCTATATACTGCATGTGTTGAGTCGAGAGCTTTCCCGAATATTCGGTGGTGTGTGTGGAAAGTTCTAAAAATGTATGAACTACTGATAGGGGGAAAACTGTTCGAGAAGAACGGTGAACTATATAGAAGTTGCCCCGTATTTCAATTGGATATTGGGGGGCGTGGCTTTCTTACTGGAAACTGATGTCATCGAGTAGGGCAGATGGCTAGGGTCCATGAGTTAGTATTCATAAAATTGGCTGCTGCCTTTCATGCCTTCTTAATTTCTCCTAGTCCTTCTAGAAGTTTTAATTGTGTTTAGGCATTGGCATTTATATAGCGTAAAAACTAGCTAAATAGCCGGTAGTACTACCGAAGAAGCCTTCAAACAGCTTTTCGATGCGTTTAAACAGATTTACAAGGTAAATGAAATATTCTCGAATAGTTGTTATTTTTCAGAGTATGAGAAGTCTTTTACCACTATTGAAACTTCTCAACTGAGATTGGTAGCTGCTTTGGCACTGAAGGCGTTACAGTTGAAAAACTTTTGCAGTAAAGGTTTTTCAACTGTAACGCCTTCAATACCAAAGCAGTAGGCTTGCGCATTTTATTTCACCATAGTGAGCGATCATTTCCAGTTCCCGATCCGTCGTTCTTTTAGTTCACTAGTTCGCGGGAGTTCAGTGTTGATGAGAAAGGCAGTGAAGTTTGGGAACGACTCGTAGTCGTCATTCTAGTAGAATGTGGTGACCAAATAAAAAGGACGTGTGGTACAATGTGATGAGCTAAAAAAAAAGGTCGTCAGTCTACAAGTATATTGCACCACTGACTTACAAACGGCAATGAATGAATGCAACCGAACTAGAAGCGGGACTGACTGCGAACTAGTTCGTTCATTTCAGTTATGGGAACGCTCAAGCGAACTACACAAGCCTACAAAGCAGACACCGATCCCACTTGGGAAGTTTGAAAAGTGGTAAAAGACTCCACCTTCAAAACTGATTTGGACTAGGTTTAATATAGTGTGAGCAATCTACTATAAGAATTACACCCTTGTCAACAACAAAACTGGTTCAAAATGAGGTGGACTATTTATTTTTTGGATAAGATTTAGATTTAAGTGGTGAACATAAAGGAAAAGACCTTGATAATAACGCCAGGTATAGGACTGTTTCGAAATCGAACGAAAATCGAAAAACGACGTCAGTTCGACCTTAAGCAACTCAAAAGAATTTGCTTCATAAATTCCATTTAATTGCTGCAAACTTTTGGTTTTGATTCATGGACGATAAGGTCGTATCGATTCATCAAAATTGATATTTAGCAAACACATCTTCATCAATTTCCTTCATACCCTTAATCTTTGATCTCTGAACAAAGGCTACGTCTCTACTTCAGACAATCAAAAAGCCGATGAAAACCTAATTGCAGTCGATTTATAGCATTTGTACTCCTGTAAAACACTTGGCTTATCTCCTTGAAAGATCTGATTGCTGTTGCTGCCCTTTTCACAGAAATCAATTTTAATTAATCGGACAGGTACAAAGCCTTTTTTTTGAAAATCACCTTCAAATACATGACCATATTAAAATATGTGCATACTCGTAAGGTAGGCATCAGTTATGGAAAGGTACAGTGAAACGGAATGGCGTTAATTACGAGAACAAGGTAAAATGAGGTGGTGCGCTAACAGGTAATCAAGACACTAGCGATCCTCGATCCATTAAAAATTCAACTCAAAGTATTTGTCGAAGGTAAGATCACGTTTATAATCAATTTATGTCGAGTTGATCAGATGCCAACATATTTGGCCCTTGATATCTGTTCTTAATGATCGTGTCTTTGGCAACTTCTTCAGGTTGCCTGAAATTTTGTGGTGAAGCAAATGTGAGTTGGGCCGTTCCGATCGGTGAAAACCGAAATCCAATTTAACTTGCGCGGATCGTTTAAATTTGAAATTTATCTCTCTGATCGTGTCAATGCAACCCTATCATTAAACTGTGAGCTCTGTGGCTAACTTAGAAGAGTTTTCCGGTACAGCTGTTACGTTCTAGTTTATTGATGGCCGCATCGTGCGGACAAGATCGCTTTGAATTTGAACGCCGCCTTGGCAATCTGAAATTTTTTTGAACAATCCTAACATCTGCTCGTAGAGGTCTTGTTTAAAGCTGGTGACAGGTGATAAGAATCAAAATCACATATCCTGTTCGAATATTGCAAACGGCAACCTATCAATCAGTCATACAAAAATAGAGCTGTGAAAGACAAAAAATATGGGAAGTCCCTCCCGGTTTGCTGGATCAGTGACACTAAAATAGCGCACGTTCTATTTAATGTTTTATTTTTTGATTTTTTTTTTATTTTAACTGGGCTCCTAATTGTCTGGCCATTTATCGAGGTGGTAGATTTTTATTATGTATATGTTAAATTTACAAAAAAAAAAATTTTAGTAATAATTTATGTCCGAAAGTTTGATATTTTTACTGAAATTTTGACAGCTCATGGCTGCCAAAATTAAATTGACCGAAGACTATAAATTACGTCAAGCGGCCATTAAGGCTGTTGTTGTCTAGCCAAAAACATGTAAAAGATACTTCGTTTCTAATTTAAATTGGTAGGCGGCTTTTTGTTTCTGAACGCGATGTTGTTAATTCACAACTATTATATTTCATAATCAATTAGTGATTTCCGGTGTCCAAGTAAGGGACACCTGTGTGAAGTGGAGACAATATATATGTTGTTTTATTAAATGTGAAATGGTTAATAATTCCAGCAGATTTGGGTTCATGATTATCGTTATGGCAAAAAAAATCCTGTGTGATAAATAGATACCTAGACTCTTATTGATGAACTTATCACTCGTGAACTACTAGAAGAAAATGAGTCGCGAAACAAGGACAGTACCTCCGATACGGTTGGACTTAACGGACACTATCTTTAACTATTGACTTCTGGAACATTAGGTCACATAAAGACTAACTAATTCGCTTCATAGTTAAGTAACTAATCGTAGGAGAAATGAAGCACGAATATATCGATCTTAGGGTTGAGAGAGCAGCGCAATTACGTCGATTGGATCACCTTAAAATTGAACTTCGAACAAAAGAATATTCTGTACGACTAGTTAGTTAGTTAGTTAGTTCTGGAGCCAGAAATGATGTGGCCATAATTCTTACACTAAGAGCGAAAGAGAGTCCCTTAAGGTGAGAACCAGTCTCGAAGAGCCAAGACCAGAACCAGCGTAAGTAACCTCCGTAGGTTGGGTATGTACCCAGGGTATAAGTACCGGCTTCGTTACCAATCCACTATTCCATGGACAGTTTTTTTGTGTATCGGTTAAGCGTTTGATTCGGTTTAGCTTAGTTTTCTTTTGTTCCGTGTTCCGAGATATACGAGTATCTTTACTGTTACGAGAAACGGTGAACTAATAGCGAAGTAGTGAAGTCAGAGTGAAGTGTCTTAGAACGTATCATCCTAAAAAACCATCAAAGGTTACATTCGTATTCTACGTACCCACCGTACGTATCTAGTCTAACGTACTTACCTGGCGAGTATATCTAACCACGGTTTTTTTTAAACGAGTAGTAAATGCATCGAAAGTCTAAGTCAGAGCGTGACGACTTTAACCTGCTAAACATCTCCTCAGTCTCACGGATGGATCCTCCTCGAACCACCGCTAGATATTTCGGGGGGAGGCCGTCAGAGCATTACTGCTAAAACCGTCAGTTATTGTCTGTCTAGTTTATAGTCTTAAGGCCTCTGAGACCTCGAATCAATCAACGTCGAAGCGCGGGCAGTGTGTTAGGATATGCTGTGCGTCTTCAATCTGGACTGTTGACTAATCGGGTCTTCCTCATGGTCGAAGCAGTAAAGATACTGCTTAAAACAGCCATGTCCGCTAAACAGTTGTGTCACATAAAAGTCTATGGTACTTCTCCGTGTCTCCCTTTGTTCGCTCCTCCCAAAGTCTTTGCCATTCCAGGATGCTACGCCGTCGCTCGTCCACTATGGATGCTTCACCTGCTGCGACGTAGATACGCTAAAGCTCACACGGAAGTATGTCTATTGGCAGGTATTGCCGATATCACTCCGATTGCTTCATCAGACACTGTTCTGAAAGAACTGGCAATCCTAAGTGCGCTAAGACGATAGATTGATCGGATTCCGCCTATGTACCATGTCTTCTTCGTCTCATATGCCCAGATTGGTGCAGCGTATAGCATTATGGAGACGTAGTCCTCCAATGTTTGCCATAATGCGCGAGTGTGGATCATTCACCTTTGAAGCTAACGTTAGGGTAGTTCATTACCAACGTATCCACCGTACGCGCCTAGCCTACAGTACCCAGCTCACATACCTATCCTATATTTCATTTGAACGTACCCATGGGTACGTTCAAATCCTATATACCTACAGTATGTACGTAGCCTGACGCACCTATCCTATGCATCGCCCTACATTGCTATTTTTGCTGTATAGTAATGAGTTAACCATGGAGAGTACCGGAGGGTGCCTAACATTAATGACTTTTTTTTGGATATCTTATTCTTAACGTTTCGACACGGTCATAGGGTGCTATGATTTTACCATTGTGGATATACATGTGAGTACCATACCTCCACAGTCAGGTTTTTTGCTAGGGATTTCTGTTAGACTCTTAGATTATATACCTAAAAGGATTGGACATGCTACAATAAAAAAGAGCCAAGGTGTTTTATGCGCATGTCAAAGTAAAAGCTGCATGGGCGTACAAAACTGGTTATTTTAGGGTCAAAAATTTTGGCGCGCATTTTAAAAGTTTTTTTTGTATATATTAAATGTATTGCATAAACATACTGCAGTCACGATCACCTGCAAGCCAATCGTACGATACTCTAGATGAGGACGATTTTGCCCGTTAACGAACTTAGCCTTACAAATTCGACGAAACATCCAGATTCCAAATTTCAAGATCATAGGTCAAGGCGTTCTTGAGTTATCATGCTAACGGATAGAAGGACGGGCGGATTTAGAGGCTTTGTCCCCAAATAAGCACAAAATAATATTTAACTTTTTTTGGTCTGAGGCTTCGTTCTAAGCGATACAAACTTTTGGGCTGGATTAAACTTATAATACTCTCAGATTTCATCTATAGTATAAAACTATCTATCTCTTTGTAATCTATGTATGTATGCTTTACATATGTATGTTATTTTATTATGTATGTACATATTCACTTATGATGTGGTACGATTCTGTAACTGAAATCTCGGCGAAATACCAGAAACGAGTAGCTTTTTCAAATGCGTATTTTTTTGATAAACACTAAATTACGATATTTCGTCAGATTTATTTTTAACAATAATGCAATAATTTTTCTATTACTAATTTAATAAGAAGGCTATATTGTTGTGAACTCAAGTGAGACTAGTCATCGAAAAGATTTCTTTCGATACAAAGCATTTGTACAGAAAAGGATATTTTAATAAATATTTCTTTTCTAAGTACAGTTGCACGTTCGAAATGTTCACCTTTGTAATGCTTTTGGATGGCCCCAAATATAACGTTATTTTGCTACGCCATTGGATCCAAGATTCAAGCCGTTCAGGTTACCATGACAACCAATAAAAATCTGCCAATGGTCTGGGCGAAACTTTATTATTTTTCGGGTCAAAGTTCGGGAGCGGTCAAAGTTGGAGTGTATCATGAGTTGCTTCGAGATTATTAGATTTCTTGGAAAATTATTTTTGTTCTTAATATAAAAATATTTAAAATAGAGATTTTTAGCCGATTAAACATTGAAAAAGTCCGTGTAGACTATTCGAATTTCAGTATATTATGTACACTAAAAGCCCATAGAAGTAAAAACGAATTTGTTGCCTTATCAGAATTAGATAGTCGAATTGTTAAA
Organism: Beris morrisii; assembly: GCA_951812415.1. NCBI lineage: Eukaryota > Metazoa > Arthropoda > Insecta > Diptera > Stratiomyidae > Beris > Beris morrisii. The sequence goes on along the minus strand of OX638312.1, from coordinate 121,538,010 downwards.
ACGTATACAAACCCATTACTTCCAACAAGACGGATTTTGAAAAATTTGTGAAAACGTAAGCAAACTCTTCACACCCCCTTGGTTCTTGAAATTCGAAAAATCGTGAAATTGGTTTTAAGGTCATTACATCAAATGCCGTAATAACCAATTTTATATCTCATCAGAACTAAGGGATGGCAAAATTTGTGAAAACATATGCAAACCCTTGGGGGCTGAATATCCAAAAATCGAGAAATGGGTTTGTAGGCGATTATATAAAAAGTCTGTGGAAATGAAAAGCGATCTAATATCTCATCGAACCTAAGAAATATTTCGAAACTTTGAAAAGCATACTAGACTTTTTGGCTTTTTTATATAGGAAACCTTGGGAAGTAAAAATGAATTCGATATATTATCAGATATGCAACCTCCTTACACTCACTTGGGGGTTGAATATCCAAAAATCCTGAAAGGAGTTAATAAATAAATATGAAGACAGCACGAGAAAGTAGGAACCAATTCAATTTCTTATCACTTCTAAAAGAAATGACGGAACTCGTGAAAACGTGTTCAACCCGTTTATACCCTCTTAGGGGCTGAAAAAACTTAAAAACAAGTTTTAGGCGATTATTACTCAAGCACGTGAAAGTGAAAAGATATTCCATATCTGATAAGACGTGGGGATATAGTAGAATTCGTAAAAAATTTTACAACCCCCTTTGCACCCCCTTAGGGGTCGAATTTTAAAAAATCCTGAAAACACCTTCTAGGTATTTATATGAAGAAGCCGTAGAATAAAAATGAATTCAATATTTGGGAAGACCTAATAGATATGACGAAACCCGTGAAAATATATGCATATCATTTTCACTGATCATTTTTTTTGCCCCTCCTCTGAACGCCAATGGAAATTTGAAATTTTTTTTAATTTAAATTAGTTTTCTAGTTGATTTACATAAACGTACCGAGTTTCAACTTTGTAGCATAAGCCGTTCTATAGATAGGAAAAACACCCCCCACCCCTGTACCATACTACCCCTATAAAAAATTATATTTTTCCAAGATGCTACTAATATAGCTCTACTCAAATACCAAGTTTCAGCTTTATATCATTATAGGTTGTCGAGATATTAAAATCGGAACTTTTTCCTTTTCACCCTCCCCCACCCTCACCCTCTACACCCACACTTCCTAAATTTTGTTTTCCGCTAGGGGTCTATTAGGCCTACTTCTGGTAAAAATTTTAAGCATCTATCTTACACTGTTCTTGAGATATGATACGTGATTTTTTTGAAAAATTCTTATCCCCTCCACTTTCATGCTCCACCGCCCCCTTAAAAAATTTTACTTTCATCAAACTTCATTTATTAACCTTTATACACAAACCAAATTTTATTTGCCTAGTACAATTGGTTCATGAGATATCGTAATCTAAAGTTTTTCACCCCCCACTCCCGTACGCCACTTTCCCCACTCAAATTTTTGGTTTCGATCTATTCTCCTAGTATACCTACAGATATTCGTTAAGTTTTAATTTTGTGACATTAACCCTTTAGGAGATATGGATTTTAGAATGTGTCAATCTCACCTTTTTTGCGTTTCGGACGCATTATTTTTCCCCCCACTCCCGAACCCCTTTAGCTATATCGGCAATTTTTTTGCAAATGGGTCCACTACCGAAGCTCTATATAAATTCCAAATTTCAGCATCCTAGCATAAGCGGTTGCTGAGATCTAGAAACCAAAATTTTCCGTCTAAAACGCTTCCCCCTCCTCCCCCCTCACACCCCCACCCCTCCAAATTTGATCACTTTAGGGGGCGTACCCACTCTACCCATGAAAAAAAATTCAATTAAATAGCTTTTAGGGTTTGGGTGCTACGAGCCTTCAAACAATTTTGCGTACACCGGTAGACGTACGGCGTACGGCGTACGGCGGACAGACGGACTGAAATTTTTTTTTGCTTTTTTCGTGTCTACTCGTCATGAAACGTGAAAAAAAAAATTTTGAGGGCAGCAAATTTTTTTTTTTTAAAAATCGATAACAATACTGTATTATTGAAATAATAAAGTAAAACAAACAACAAAACATTCCTTCATAATTACTTTACGTGTTTTTTTGACAAGCAAGATCCCTTGGCATCCTTGGATCCCATGGTGCTGTCAAAATAGTTTTGGTCTCTATTTTTTTCGTGCTTTTGAACCGGGGTGTCCTATCCTTTTAGGTATATAATCTAAGGTTAGACTCATTAGGAACATGAATATCCAAGTCATTTCCGTCAATAATGACTACATCTAGCGACAACGTTTTGATCTGAAAACTGTGAGAATGTCATCGAGGGAACACTTTTCCACAAGACACTCCATAAGATATCAAGGATCTACCTTATTACGTGAGAACAAAGCGTGGTTCAGATATTTCAATGCCATTACAGCTGTCCGTATTAGGCTTGTGTAGTTCGCGAACGAACTAGTTCGGAAGAGCGTTCCCATAACTGAAATAACGAACTAGTTCGCAGTCAGTCCCGCTCCTAGTTCGTTTGTATGCATTCATTGCCATTTGGAAGCCACCCATTGGGAAATAGAGCGCTTCCATTACACTACTATCGCGCTTCTTTGGAAGCTTGGATCGCTCCATTTTCCATGCCTATCCTGTTGATTTTTAGTATTACGTGACCGCAGCGGTAAGGGCTTCGTTCCTGTTTTTCAGGCAGCTTACCGGAATCAAGTTTATATTTGAGCATCGGCAATTTATCGATGCTAATGAGCTTCGCGAAAGCTTTGTTCCATTCGGAAAATATGAAAACGCTCCCCTAGGTAGCAGTTGTGAAGCGATCACTTGACGTTGCCCTAGATAGCGTTATTGAAGCATTTGCAGTAAGTTTGTATGGCAAGTATAAGAAGCTTCCTTGGCGCTGGCCTTAGTAGCGATATGGAAGCACGTTTGGAAAAATATTCTCTATGGTTTAAGTACAATTTAATTTTCATTCTGTGTAGGTAAATCAAAAAAATATATAAAATAATTCAAAAATAATAAATTTATTCAATATATAAAATGAAATCAATAGTTCAAAAAAATATACAAAATCTGACCTTAAAAAATTTCAATAAAAAAAAATTACATTTCATAAATTATTTAATTTTTTTTCAATTTGTAGGTGGATTTGTATTGTCGGTTTTTCGCAATCCGAAAACCAGCTCGCATGGCCTTTTCAAAATCGGCCGCTCCCAAAAACTTCCGATTTGGTTGCTTCTAGTAGAAAAATGATAACATGTTGTTTGAATTTGGTGGAATTTTTGGTTGTTCACTAGGGTATATAAATCACATACATACTAAGTGCGCGATATCGAATCCCGCCAACCGTAATTTTATTTTATCGTAATATTAAAGATAATGCAATTTTTTCATCGTGAAGCCGAAGCCGAAAAACAACAAAAATTTCTTAAAATTTGCTTCTATGGTAGCTTCATCATGAAAAAATTCCATTCTCAGACATAAATAATGTACTTACATTCAAAACAACGTTCTTTGCTTTATTTTCAACACTTTTTAACTTTTCGCAACACTTTAAAATTCACGTGTTCATTTTGCAAAACTAATCCACAGAATAGACATTCTATTGTACTTAAACAATTGAGAATCGTTTTTCCAAACGTGCTTCCATAGCGCTCCTAAGGCCAGCGCTAAGGAAGCATCTTATACTTGCCTTACAAAATTACTTAAAATGTTTCAATAACGCTACCTAGGGCAACGCCAAGGGAGCGCTTTATACTTGTTACCTAGGGGAGCGCTTGCATATTTTCCGAATGGGCAGTGGTACAATATACTTGTAGACTGACGAGCTTTTCACATTCCATCAGACGACCTTTTTTACTTGTAGACTGACGACCTTTTTTTTAGCAATATTGTACCAGACGACCTTTTTTTTTGTCACCACATTCTACTATACTGACGGCTACGAGTCGTTTCAAACTTCACTCCCTTTCTCATCACTGAACTCCTGCGAACTGCTGAACTAAAAGAAGGAATTACTTCGCGACGGATCGGGAAGCGGAAATGATCGTTCACTATGGTCAACTAAAATTCGCGAGCCTAGTCTGAATACCACAAACTCATTAGATAAATCGTAAGCTACAGATTTTAAAAAACAAACCCACAAAACGCTTTACATATTTTAGTGTTAGAGCAAACGTCGTCGAGCCAACTAACCCGTCGAGACAGAGTCGGTTCATTTACCTTATTTTACTTACCAGTCAACTATCGGGTATATTCACTGGTAGTATTCTGAGTGATTTAGTAGCCACTATCGGGTATCGTTAAAGAGGAGTGTCGAAGTTAGCAATATCGAGAGATCTGAATTGTAAACCGATACGATGTATTTAAGTGGATTTTGGCCCAATGCGTGCTATAACAGAGCTACCTGGTAAAATATCTCTTAAAAACCTTAAATTGAATAGAATTCCGTGATAGAGCTACTATAGAAGCCAACCTTCAAGAATTCTTGGATTTGTTTTCGACGAAGTCAGAGGAATCTTTTTGAGAACTACCATACGAAAACTTCCAAATAATGGATACCTAAAGCTACTTGGAATTCGCCCAATCTACCCACTGAAAAAATTTGAATTCCACAGCTCAAAGTGTTTAGGAGCTACAAGCCTTCAAACAATTTTGCGAATGGCAGTCAGACGAACTAATTATTTCAGGGTAACTATTTTTATTAATTTTAGTTGATTATCAATTTTAAGTCTTTATCTTATTTCAAATTCACTTTACTTTTAAAATTTTCTTATTTGCCAATAAAAGATGCAGCTGCGTAATACGAGTATATCAAGAAAGTTTCCTTATCAACATCGAGCCCGAATTATTCAATTACGCCAACATTTTTTCCAGTCATCAACAACAAGTAATTTATGAATTGCATTTTTCTTTCTTTAATGTCATCGATACTATCTTCGAAAACCTGAACTGCCTACAGGTTAGTTATCCCACCTGATGATAATTTTCCCATTGGTCGCGAATGATCATCATTCACGCACCATTAAAACCGATTTAACTGACATCTACGATCGTCGATCGATATGTAACTTATACGAGTAGATCATTAAACGCTGGGCGGCATTTTCAAAGACCATATTTAGATATCAAAAGTGAATGCCGCCACTCCCGCGTTTTCGAAAAAGGGTCCGGTTTATTGAGAAACATTTCGCCGTACAATTAATTCAACATATCACAGTGCATCAGTCAGCCCATCAATTTTAGGTAAAACGTCGAAGGTGTTAATTGTCTTAAGTGAGATTGGAATATCAGCATCAAATCTGCGATGGTAATGATCATTAAGACATACTATTACATGGCCTCGGTAGATTCGGTATCGTATGACCTCTTGCCGAACGTGGTACTCATTTCCAAAATCCCATTTCCAACTAAATTTTCTCAACAATCCCTCACTTGGGTTGGGCGATACGCTAACAACCTACCGCAAAAATCAATACTTATGCGGAACTTCGGTGAGAAAAGCTGAAAATCGAATAAAGGATCGTCCTTTATCCCATTTTCATCGTTTTATGTCCCTAAAGCAAACGATTTTAGATGATATAATTGAGATGACCCAGGCCAGATTGCAGCTCCATAGAAAATGATATGTGATCCTAAAGAAAAAACATTCGTCCATGTAAATTAAGGACTCGGGGTCCAAGGTATCACTTTAATGCATTCAGATTATCCCGTGCTTCTTCAAACTCCCGAAGGCTTAATCCATTGCATAAGTGCTATGACTATTTAAAATGAAAATCTTGGGGTATGTCCTCTTAAGTAATTTTTATCTTCGAATCGGGTACAATAAAAACATACACCCAGAAATTCTACTTACTGATTTAATACCCATTAACGCTTTTATTTATGTTTGGTTATATTCTGTCTGTTTATTCATAATAAAAACCTTACTGTTCATAAGTATAAAGTTACGTAAAAAATTCCGACAGGTGTGTAGGCTACCTTAAAAAACCACCAACTGGACAGTATCGATTCGATCTTCTTTAATGCGATGAGAAAAAGCCATAACAATTTTATAGTTAAGACGTTGTATACCCATGTACCTACACGGGTAATATGTAAAACTGTGGGACTGAATACGCCATCGAAGAAGATAATCACCTGAGATAAGTCCGACTTATTGTATAACCGGTCGAAAATTTACTGCGATAAGACGCCGCCATACCGTATAAGTAAGCAGCAATCGCATTCCGTATAATTTACATAATTACCGACCCGTTGAAATTGATTAATTGGATTGCAGCCCATTAATCGTTTATCGACACAAATATTTCGTTCACTGGATAACTAGTGCAATGGCCGCTATTTTAGTATGAATTGAACTAATCAAGCACATTTTAATAGACAATTTAATTTCCTTTTCTTGAGATAAACCCATAAGCCAATAATCTAATCTAATGCATCGATACCTTTTGGGACAAAGTTCCCTTATTGCTATCTTGGTCATATTGTGAAAAAAAAAGTTGCCTTTCGCTACAACTTTCTATTTTAAATTTTAAGGGAAAGTAGCAAGACCGTATCAAAGTGAAGGAGATAAGGGACATGTTTTTTATCAACTGAACCTCTCTCCGGTAAGTTCTTCTAATAGGGTTGACATTTTTTTTATTTCTTTATACTATTATAAATAAATATAAATATACAAAATTATATAAGCAGTATTATGTAAATTATTAAAACACTGCGCTGATGTGATCATAGTAAAAATTGCAGTATTTTTCTTCCCGCTGGTTTTGCTGCTGCGTTATCGGGGTCACCATTTTATAAGCTGCTTCAGTGAGTGCGACGGCATTATTAGTTGCCGACATCATGAGCTGCAACGGTTTTGGGGGCAGGTTGTGATGGCTGCTGGTCGGTACCACCATCTATATTGCTGCCGTCAACTCTCTGATCTACTATACGTGTAGCGAGTTTCAACTTTCCACCATAAGCCGTTCTTGAGTTTAAAAAAAAACACCTAAACTGAGTTTCAGCTTTCCATAGTGTGCAGTTGTGGAGATAATCAGAATATTTCACTTTCAACCCTTCCCGAACTTCACCGTTCATACCCCAACTGAAAAAATACCAACATGCTATTAGGAGGTTATTGGGTGTACCTTTTGAGTAAATTCCAATACCCTATCTAAAGTTTTTTTTTATAAGACGTAATTTTCGAGATAAGTCGTTACCAAACACTTTCCTAAACTTGCCCCTCAATCACCACTAGCGCGCTTTTATCCTTAAGCCAAGATTCAACTTTTTGACATAATTGCTTCGTGAGATGTTGTAATCAAAAGGCCTCACCTTATACGGTCCTGCCTTCTTTTAAATATTATTTTGTTTGTATTATGCCATTACACCAACAAATAACCAGCTAACAATCTGTGAAGATACGAATTTTAGAATGTTTCGATTTATCACTGAAAACGTACAGTTCATAATTTTAATGAATTAATGGAAAGATAGTTGGAACAATTAACAAAATCGTAAAATATTTTTCTTGATCGATTAACAGAATATTTGTACTGTGAATCAGATTTCATTGAAAATATTCTGTCGTGCGTAGGGACTGAACACATATACTAGATAACACTAACTATTTTGATGCATAAATAAATATTTATTAAACATTTTTTAATAATAACAGTTTCATTCATTGTAATGATGAACACACACATTGTACTCAAGAATTTGTACATACATGGAATCCTCTGTCCTTTGCTGCTTTCTTATGAAACATGAATGATAAACTGATGAACATATTCATTGTGTATATTTATGATGAACTTTTGATCTCATTGAAATCACGCTATAGTTCTTATATTTCCATGTACTTCCAAACTATGGCATCGCTACGATAAGACGGAGATCAATAAAAATTAAATTTATAATTAAACTGAAAATTTAAAAAAAACGTGGCTGCAGTGAAATATTTATGAAAAAATATTTTCATACCGTTCGTTGAGTTGCCTTTTATATGTAAAATCAATACTTTCGGTAAATACTGACCTACAAATTTCAATGAAATTAAAAAATTTCGCAGAGGAAAATATGGGGACGAGGATGAAAAATTCACAAAATATTGCTGGAAAAAAGGAGGATGAATTTAAATAAAATGGACATGAAAAAATTCCATCGAGAATATCTCTGCCGTGATATAGAAAATGCAGTGGTCTCTTAGCGACTGTTCGGTTCCTGGACAAACATCGTGAGACAATGAAAGAAATTATTCTACAAACATATAATAGAGTTAAAGTGAGTTACTTATTTGAATATAAATAAGTTCAAATCAATAATAATGTGATATAAATGCAAAATTACCGAGCATTCGTTGTTTCCAGCATGAACTGAGAGGTTCATAATATGAATGTAGCATTTTCTTATTGATACAAGTACACGTATATTATTACAATGAAAGATTCATCGAAATTAATACATTATTATGATGTACAATAGTACCAGAAGTACTTTCACTGTTCATCAATTCCAATTTTTTTCATAGCTGCTGATGATGTACACATTATTTTCCCCGTACCTCCACTCCAATGCTTTGGACCCAATATTTTGCAAGTGGCGCCACTATCATATTTCCATATAAATTCGAAATTTCTACTTCCCAGGATACGCCTGAGATATAGAATTCCAAATTTTCATGGATGAATTTGTTTATAAGTTAAAATCTTCATTGATTTTGCTTTGCAGAGAAATATCGTTTCCAAATTATCCAAGTAGCTCCTTTTCAAATTGGTAAGTACCTCTGTCGGGGTCTATGTAGCCTGCTCTAATATTAAAAACAATTATTCTTTAGGCTTTTCACTGTTCGAAGAGTCATTCACGATACTCCTCAAAGGTGTAAATTTCTTTAACTCGAAAATAGTACTTACATTTTGTAAAACGATTAAAAGTACAATTTTTCAACTAAATATGGCTCAACTATTTCGTAATCCCGTATACAATTTTTGCTACAGCTTCAATAGTTTACTAGTCAAAATCCGGATCGACGGATCAAACACAGCGGATTCTATTAATTTTTCTTCGGATTCAATTCGGTCCAAGCTTAAGTGATATTTTTATGCAATCATTAAAAAAAAAAAAATTTGCAGATACACAGCGAAGTGCTACCACCTTTATTATGAAGAGCGAAATTTAATTTTGTTCTTAAGAATAATTCTACCTAATGTAAGTAATTTTTTTTAAGGAAGTGGAATCCTTTTTTTGAATCTCCAGCACGCATTTCGTGTTTTGTGAAATTTTGACGATCTTATACTGGTATCTACTGCTAAGATGAAAACTAAGACAGAATGAAAAATTCGACATAATTTTCAGCTTTCACAACTAATGCTATCACATTAATTTTTTTTGGTATCGTACGTATCGGATAATATTTAAATATTTGATAGATATTTGCGCAACGTTAACAAGTTGGGATGTAATGCACACGGCTTCACTGTTTCGCAGTCTTTAGAGCTACTGAACCATAATTCTTCCTGTGAGACCTTAAGCTTTCACTCCATTTCCCAGGTAATGAAATGAAAAAAAAAATCTGCCAATGGTCTGGGCGAAACTTTATTATTTTTCGGGTCAAATTTCGGGAGCGACCAAAGTCGGAGTCTATGATCAGTTGTTTCAAGATTATGACGTTTCTTGGAAAGTTAATTTTTGTTCTTAAAATAAAAATATTTAAAAAAGAGATTTTTAGCCGATTAAACATTAAAAAAGCCCGTGTAGACTATTCGAATTTCGGTATATTATGTACACTAAAAGCTCATAGAAGTAAAAACGAATTTGTTGTCTTATCAGACTTAAGAGATGTGACGAATTGTTAAAACGTATACAAACTCATTACATCCACTTGGGGTTTGAGTTTTGAAAAAATTGTGAAACAGGTTTTTAAACGATTTCATAAGAAGCAACTTGATATCTCATGAGACACGAGGGATTTTGAAAAATTTGTGAAAACGTAAGCAAACCCTTTACAACCCCTTGGTTCTTGAAATTCGAAAAATCGTGAAATTGGTTTTTAGGTCATTACATCAAATGCCGTAATAACCAATGTTATATCTCATCAGAACTAAGGGATGGAAAAATTGTGAAAACATATACAAACCCTTTGGGGGTTGAATATCGAAAAATTCAGAAATGGGTTTGTATGCGATTATATAAAAAGTCTGTGGAAGTGAAAAGCGGTCTAATATTTCATCAAAGAAATATGTCGAAGCTTTGAAAAGCATACAACCCCTTACACCCCTTAGGATTGAATATCTAAAAATACTGAAATTGACTTTTTGGTGCTTATATGGGAAACCTTAGGAAGTAAAAATGAATTCGATATATCACCAGATCTAAGCAATATGTAAGAATCTGTGAAAACATATGCAACCTCCTTACACCAACTTGGAGGTTGAATATCCAAAAATCTTGAAAGGAGTTAACAAATAAATATGAAGACAGCACGAGAAAGTAAAAACCAATTCAATTTCTTTTCACTTCTAAAAGATCTGACGAAATTCGTGAAAACGTGTTCAACCGTTTTATACCCTCTTAGGGGCTGAAAAAGGAAAAAACTTATAAACAAGTTTTAGGCGATTATTACGCAAGCCCGTGAAAGTGAAAACATATTCGATATCGATCAGACCTGTGGGATACGGCAAAATTCGTGAAAAAGTATACAACTCCTTTACACCCTCTTAGGGGTCGAATTTCAAAAAATCCTGAAAACGCTTTCTAGGTAATTATATGAAGAAGCTGTAGTATAAAAATGAATTCAATATTTGGAAAGACCTACTAGATATGACGAAAATCGTGAAAATATATGCATTCCATTTGCACTGATAATTTTTTTTAAGTTTTCCACCCCACCCCGTACTCTACTGCCCCTACTCAAAAATTTGTCTAAAATGCTTCCGCCACCTCCCCCCTTACACACCAACCTTTCAGAATTTGGTCACTTCAAGGGGCCTATCCAGTCTATCTACGAAAAATTCGACTAAATAGCTCAAAGGGTTTGGGTGCTATGAGCCTTCAAACAATTTTGCGTACACCGGTCGACGTATGGCGTACGGCGGACAGACGGACTGACATTTTTTTTTGCTTTTTTCGTGTCTACTAGTCATAAAACGTGAAAAAAAAATGTTCAGGCTAGGAATTTTTTTTTCTTAAAAAATCGATAACAATACTGTATTATTAAAATAATAAAGTAAAATCTACCAATTTTACTTTCACAAATGAAAAAAAAATCTACCAACTTTATTTTCACATCAATTACGTTCTTAGGTCATATTCCGGGACACGGTCAAAGTCGAAATATAACGTCAGTTGTTTCGAAACAAGGAGGTCATCTAGAAAGTTAATTTAGTCACAGGAATAGTTCCTTGTTAGCTAAAAATTATAACATTTACCACATAGAAATAATTAAACAAAACCTTCTGAAATCGATTTTTAACCGATTATATTATACATACAGATTACAGAATGCCCGTAAATAAAAAATATCTCAAATTTCCGAATATCTTCGTGCAATGTATGCAACCCATTTCCACTTCCTTGTGGATTGAATATCAGAAATTCCTGAAATCTGTTTATAGACGATTACATAAAAAGCTCATAGAAGTAAAAACCATTTTGCAACTTCATCAGACCTAAGAGAAATGACGAAATTCGTGAAAATGTGTTTAACTCCATTACATCCCTATGAGCGTTGAATTTCGCGAAATTGTACAATCAGTTTTAGTAGATTGCATAAAAAACGTCGAAAATATAAAACCAAATTTATATCCCATCAGACCTTACAGATATTGCAAAATTTGTGGAAACGTATACAAACCCTTTGTACTAACTTAATGATTTAGTACCAAAAAAAACCTGAAAACACTATTTAGGCGATCATATTAAAATCCCGTGTAAGTAAAAACTTTTTCAATATCTAATCAGAACTAAGGTATATACCGGAATTACACCCCCTTACAGATTAAATTTAAATCATCAATCATAGAAAACTTGAAAAAAAATTCTATCTGAAGAACCTGTAGAACTAAAATTGATACAATATTTTTGATGACCTAAGAGATATGACGAAATTCGTGAAAATATTTGCACCCCATTTTCACTGACTCCACCTCCGTACGTCAATGAATATATGACCTACAGTTCACATGTTTAGGGAGATTCAAGACTTCAAATGTGTTTGCGTATTGCGTACGCGTATATCAGGGTATCAATTTTTTAAAGTCAACAGTCACAGTTCTGTATTATTGAAATGACGAAATAACTTTAATTTTCTACAAATGAAGTACAGAGTTCGAGTTTACGCAGCCACACTATTATTCCAATTTTATATGTATTTTAGTGAACTACCTATGCATTTTTTAGTGAGCCAGTCAAATCCTAGGTCTTTTTCGGTATAAACGATTGAGTAATTGACAATTGAAACATTTGAAAATGTTTTGTTAACATATTTAGTATAATTATACTGGGTGTATATGGATCAAAATCCCTACTTTTTCTGCTAACAATTCGAATGCCAATTCCGATTCTGACCTTCAATCTAAGCTACTCGTTAACTAAAAGAACTAATCCACTAAATTAATTAGTATTTCATCTGCCATGATCTCTATAGCTGCACAGGCTCAGCTCTATCGAGACTACTACATATTTTCATTTGATTAAATACGACATAAAAACAATTTTTACGAAGCTAAAAATTTTTTTTTTAATATTTATCATAAATATTTATCGTAAATAAATGAGTGGCTAATAGTAAGTATAAATCATTATTAATACGACATTTAAAATTAGTAAATTTAAATAAGCCATTAAATAAATTACACAATACTACGAATGTTGCACTTAATCATACAATTAGTTATGCAAATGTGTTAAATTTGAAGTTAATGTCTTTTGCGCGTAAGTTTGTTATCTTATGACTAATATTAATTCATAAAAAAAAAATACATTTTATTTGTTTAATACTACCAGTGATTAATTGATCAGTTCGAAAAAAAAGGTCTACCCTACATACTTAAATGATTTTAATTTATCATTGCCGCAATCAAAAATTGCGTCAAATTCCTTCAGGCCGCTCGCTGATCTGGGTGGCCTTCTTTGCATTTTCTTAATTGACTGGACCGGACTGTCAGCGTAAGATAATCTCTATCTCGAGTTAATAGTACCGCGCGGTCACCGAAAACGAAGTTAATAGACTTACAACAGATTAGTTAGGTACCCAGCCGGACAATAATCCATTCCGTCAGAATTTATGGCTCAGCATCATTAAGGAAATGCCAAGAAAGACGTACGAGTTTTTATTGTAATTAATGAAAATTTCGAAATCTCGTTCATCCGCTACGATGCGGGTTAATATAATTTTCTGGTACATCACACTTTTACCGATTTTATGGCTTTTGTGATTAAAAAAAAATCCTAATGTCGCGATCGACCAACATTAATTTAAATGTAAAGGTATGGCCAATAAAAGAAAATTTGTGTACAAACAAACTTTCGATTAGGCCAAGCTATCGGGATTTTTTGTGTTAATCGAAGATTGTGACGTGAAGTATTAAAATTTTTATTCATTAAAAAAAAAACCCTGCGATGACACTAATCCCCTCAAATTCCAAAATTTATGAAGAATATTAAACTTTGTTTCAATTCTATACATTCGCTGAAAGGTTGCCGTCGCACTCAGTAATGCCTTGTCGGAAACAAAATTAATGTTTTCTGTCCAAATAAAGTTTTTAATCTGCCCTTGTTGATATGCTTTTTGAACTATGTTCAATTAGTCTTCTTATGCGTGCGACATCATAATCCGGTGTTTCTTTAATATCTTCTTTAAGTAACAAAGTCACTCCCAAATGAGCTTAATACTAACAGACAGACACTTATCAATTAAGTAGCTTCTCTGATTATATGTAAGTTTGCTTAGTAAAAGGGCGCCAATTAGCAATTTCGGGATCAGAGGAAATTTTTCGCGAATTAAATATACCAATCTGGTAAGAGATGTTTGCAAGTTACTTCACGAACTATTCAGATATTTAATTGATATTATTAATCAAAGGACCATTATCTACTTAATCTTGTATAAGATTGGTATGGATTGATATGTTTAACAAAAACGCTCAATTCATACCTGATTGACATTGCTCTAGATTTGATGATATCCCACCAGTTCGCAAAATCTCAACTGAAAATACGGTGTAGGTGAGTATGCGACTGACAACCTAAAAAATAACGTTCCAAATAGCCGCCTGGTTATTCTTTAGGTTGTCAGTCGGAGAGTAACTTACACCACATCTCTACAATAAACGCGTTCCGGACTTCTAACTAAGAAATAATAAAGTTGCGCCCAGACTATAGTAGATTTTTTATTTATTTCGTTAATTTTTTTTAATTTCGGTAAAATATCGACATAGCCCGTTAGGGGATAAATATCAAAAAATTCTGAAACCGATTTCTTGGCCCTTTGAAGTAAATACAATTCGATATCTCATCAGACCTAGTGATATGTCGGAATTCGTAAAAACGTACACAATTATTTTACACCCTCTTAGGGGTTGAATATCACAAAATTATAAAATTAATTTTTAGATCATTGTATACAAAACCCATAAAGGTAAAAGTAAATTAGATTTCATTAAAATTCAAAAATTGCCGAAATTCGCGAAAACTTGAACAATACCCCTACAGTGTATTGAAAAAAAAACTTCAATCTTTTTTTTTCCCGGTTAAATTTAGCCTATATAAGTGAAAGCGGATTCGATATCTCATTAATCGGGAAAAAACTCATACCTAAGAAATATATCGGAATTCGAGAAAATGTACACAACCACTTTATACTTCCTTAGGAGTTGAATATCGAACAATTTGGAAAAATGTTTCTAGGCGTTTTCTTAAAAGATATAAAAAACTTCGTGAAAAACCCTTTTTTACTGACAATTTATTTGCTTCACTTCAGTACGCGAATAAAAATCTGAACGTTTGCTTTAATTACACCAGTTGTACATCTTTTTTTTTAAATTTTAACTTTCCAGAATAAGACGTTTCTGAGATTCAAAAAACCACCTTCTTCGTACCTTCCTACCGCTTTCAAAAATTTTTAGTGATACCTCTTTAATAGCTTTATATATTCGTCAATTTTTATACTCTAGATGAAATCATATAGAGTATTATAAGTTTAATCCAGCCCAAAAGTTTGTAACGCATAGAACCAAGCCTCGGACGAAAAAAAGTTATATATTATTTTTTGTTTATTTGTGGCCAAAAACCTCAAATCCGCCTGACGTCCGTCCGTCCGTCCGTCTGTCCGTGAACACGATAACTCAAGAACCCCTTCACCTAGGATCTTGAAATTTTGAATCTGGATGTTTGGTTGAATTTGTAAGGCTAAGTTCGTTAACGGGCAAAATCGTCCTACTCCTTCGGGTAGCTGCCATACAAAATGTCCTTAAAACACGTGTTCAAGAATATTGGTCGATAACTTCAGAAGGGTTTAAGCTACGATATTGAAATTTTGTATGTGTTATTTTTCCAATAGTTTGAGCTAAATATATGATTATGAAGAAAATCCGGTTAGTCCTTCGTGTAGCTGCCATACAAATATCCTGTCAAAATGTATTCACTTAATTTACGAAACTCACTATAACTCAAGTAATCTTTTAGCTACGAATTCGGAATTTTGTACAAGTTAGTTTTGAGTGAAAAGAAAGTTCGAGTTTACTAATCAGCGAAATCCTTTTACTCCTTCTGGTAGCTGCCATACAAAATGTCCTTAAAACACGTGTTCAAGAATATTGGTCGATAACTTCAGAAGGGTTTAAGCTACGACATTGAAATTTTGTACGTGTTATTTTTCCAATAGTTGAAGCTAAATATATGATTATGAAGAAAATCCTGTTAGTCCTTCGTGTAGCTGCCATACAAATATCCTGTCAAAATGTATTCACTTAATTTACGAAACTCACTATAACTCAAGTAATCTTTTAGCTACGAATTCGGAATTTTGTACAAGTTCGTTTTGAGTGAAAAGGAAGTTCGAGTTTACTAATCAGCGAAATCCTTTTACTCCTTCTGGTAGCTGCCATACAAAATATCCTCAAAACACGTGTTCAACAATATTTTCCGATAACTTCTGAACGCTTCAAGCTACGAATTTGAAATTTTGTACACATTAATTTTTGAATGGTTCCAAGGAAAAGGATAAATATGTAAGAAATCGAGTGAGTCCTTCCTGCACCTCCCATGTGAAAGTCCTTCAAAAAGGACATTTTTTTCGATGACTTACACAGTTCAGGGTATGAAGTTAAACACTGAATATTGTCTTTTAGGTTTGAGTAGCAATCTAATAGCAGTCCTTAATAAAGGACATACAACATGCACACACGTAATTCTACTTTATCCCCAACTACAAAATAAATCGGAGTTCAGTATTCATCTAGAGTATTATACGATTGGCTTGCAGCCGATCGTGACTGCAGTATGTTCAACTTTCTATCCTTTGCAGTTTCGAGAAAAAAAAATCAGAATTCTTTCCTTTCTACCCCGCCCACCATCACCCCCTTTTTTGCAAAAGGGGCCAATATCATAGCTCTACACATATTCCAAGTAGCTTCCTAGCATAAGCTGTTCCTGAGATCTAGAAACCAAAAAATTTCGTATAAAACGCTCCCCTCACATCAGGTGTTACATGTAGGTGTTCACCCAATCTACCCACCAATAAAATTTCAACTTAATATCTCAACGTGTTTGCGACCTACACGCCTTTAAAGAGACATGTCAAACTTCGTGAAACGTACAGCACTCTGAACTCAAAAAATCCAGAAAGAAAACCTTAGGCGAAAAGCCCGAAGAAATAAAATCAATTCGATATCTCGACAGACCTAAGAAATATGACGAAATTCGTGAAAATATATACACCCACTTTCATTAACAACTTATCTTTGTTCCAACTCCGTACGCCAATACAAATCTGAAGTTTTTTTTCTTAAATTATTCTTCGAGTACATCTAAATATATACGTACCAAATTTCAACTTTCTAGCGTAATCAGTTCTTGAGATACAAAAAACACCCTCCTTATCATACCTTGCAGTTCTTATCAAAACATTTTTTTTTAAATTGTTACCTCCGCTCAAAAAATGTATATTTAGCATACTACACTTATACACTAGTATAAGTATAAACCAAATTTCATTCTTCTGGTGTAATTGGGTCGGATCATATCGTAGTCCAATGTTTTACACCCCGCATCACACATGCCACCTCTACGATTTACAATTTTGTTCCTAACATACGCTCGTAATTCGTCTACAAAAGTCATTGAATTTCAATTTTGTGGCTTGAACCGTTCCAGGAGATTTTGTTTAGAATATCTTGATTCCAAACGGAGACTGTTGTGGAACCATTGTTTCCACCCTCCCTCTCTATATGCCGAATATATTTTTGGAAATGGCTCCACTATCATAGCTCCATCAATTCCAAGTTTCAACTTCCTACCAAAAGTTTTCCTGACATATAGAAACCAAAATCGTTGGCTTAGAACGTTCCACTTCACACCATAACCCAATAAAATGTGAAATTTGAAATGAATAGTTCTAAGGAGAGATATGAGCCTTCAAACGCTTTTGCGTATGGCAGACAGAGTATATGGAGGACAGACGGACTTTTTTTCGTTTTTGGGGCCCTGAAACGTGAAAATACAAAACTTGAAAGTACATAGTTTTTTTTTTTAATTTGACGCCGATCACATTACTTTGTAATTAAAAAATAATAATAAAGTAAAATACGTACATCACTTAAATACATAAATTTACATGTTGAGCTTGTATTAATTTATTCAAAAGAAATAATTTTTCTGCTCATTACTTTAGCTTTGTATGATTAATGATACACTTAATAACGAATCATTAATTATTCACTAATAGTGTATAAATAACATTCAATTAGCGATACTTTAAAAAGGATTCATTAAAGAAGAATCACTTCGGTATCATCAGTAGTTCATTTCAGTATCATTTTCGAACTCCTTAACGATTGAAATGCTTGTAAATAATGATGCTTTAATGACTTATTTATGAATCATTTGGTTTGCTGGTAAATTGACAAAGTGCAAGTTTCGTCGATTTTCCTGGCTGATAGGAATATGGGTTGATATGGAGTGGATTCACTAATAGTGGCCCATTGGTAAAATGCTTCTCTATCAATTTTTCCATTATTTTCACTAGAAAGGAGGTTAGACTATTGGAAATTCATGGTTTTGATTTTTCGCTTGGTCTTCTCCTTGATGTAAGTACGTATGTCAGATAAATAATTCTCAGACCAAAGCCTTAAACTACCTTTTACAATGTATTGGGATTAGATTAGTCTAAAATTCCTGAAGTGAAACAGGACGGATATAATCCTCTGCCTCGGCCTTACAAGGATGTGAGAATAGACCATATCTCAGAATTGAAGAATGAAGTTATATCGCGCCTGGAAATCATCTTAGAGCCGGAAGCTCCAACGTCTCATTTCTTACCGCAGGGAAGGTTCTGTCGATCTTATCTTGGAGCCTAATTTTGTTGGGTATGATCTTAAGGATGGTTCGGATCTACTTTAAGAATTTAAATATTATAAATTAGCAATTTATAAAGAAAATACTTTAATTTTGTTGCTATTTGCCTAATGTCTACATGTTTAATCGACAATTTAATCAGAAATTTTTATCAAACCTCATATTTTCCAACGTACATCACTCAGATCCAGTCATTCACGGAAAATTCAATTTCCGCTTTTCTTCTTGTTTACGGAGAGTGAGTAATGAAAAGCCCTATCAATGCGTTTAATTGCCAAACGAGTTACAGCAACTGCCCAAACAAATTCTACGAATTCCACAATGCTTTCGAGGTAAACATACATCATAAGTTTTTGAGATACGAGTACATACCCACTATAATAGGTACTGTATAACGTAGCAAAAGAAGCTGATACTTCACGCAGTATCTCTGAAGGGAACAAGTACAAAAAATAATAAAAACAGACATTACATTCGATTGTTGAAAACAGACTTTTCTAATGTGTTTTCTGTCCAAACACGTTCAAAGGAAAAACGTTTCGTGAAAACGTTTGTTGTACGAAAAACTTTTAAAGCTGCATTGTAGCTATCACCTGAAGTATTATGCGGATGTTACGTGATATGTAGTACACGTATGTTTTTCTGTTCTATATAATTTCCTGCTATTCTTAGTCAGGTACGAATAAGTTCGCATGTGTATTCGATCTAACAAAAAGATATATTTTCATTAAAGTTGTTCTTCTTTACACTTACAACAGGACTCCTTACATTAAAAGTACAAACCCATCCAGACTTTTGACATCAATTCCATTCATACAATTACTAAAAGAAAAATCGTTTAGAATTTAATGTACTACTGGCAATACGAAAAGATATCTTTATTTAATGAAAATCGGTTTGGCCTTTATACTAATTGTTACACTTTACAAAGTAATGAAATGAATCCTGACAGAGAAATAGATAACAATCGCCATCCGTTCAGAAGCATTAATTCCGTCAATTTTATATTCAATATTCTTCAATTGGTGCAAGGGTATCCTATCAATCCGAAAAATAAACTCAACCATATGTGGCTCAAATAATTTCTTATTCAGGTTTAACATAAACTGGTTGTTCACTTTTTTTGGCTTTCAAATCCGAATCAACGGACAAAAAATGTTCGGTTCTTTTCTACACAAAGAATTACTATTATATTTGGGTGGATATGTACACGGCTACTTCAATATCTTAGTCTCTAGCTCTGAACTCTTTATTTCATCTTCGATTCAGACCAGGGCTGCCACCAAGATCATTTTTAGCGGAGTAGAAAATGAAAAAAAAGTGGAGTAGATTGAAAAATAATGGAGTAGATCATAAAAACCTGAAATAATAACTCCAATATCCATCTTATCCATCTATATGTACATCTTTTTATAAGGTTATGAACAACCATTTTCGACATTTGCAGATGAATGTGGAAAGGTAAAGATATTAAATACAAAATTACATAAGGTTACAATAGCCATCAGATCTCCTATCTGGACATAGAAAAGATCTTGGTAAAAGCCTTCTATATCTTCTTCTACATTAGAATTGTTGTTTGGAAATACAAAGTTAATTAAATAACAGTCTAAATTCATCATCGAATTTTTGTAATTTATGGTCTTCAACAATAATGTCCTTTCAATGTATAGTTCTCACTAAAATGTTTTTCTTGTTAATTTTAGTATCTGTAATTGACACAATTCAGAATTTTTTTATAAAGCAAGTAGAAAAAGGTGTCTAATAAGTATGTAGGTAAGGAGATAATCATAAAAGTAAGTAGATGTACTTACTTCTAGCTAGAGTTGGCGATTCACACAGAGATATAAATAACGGAGACGACAAATCGCCGTTTTTGCATGAAGCACTTTGAAGCATTTTGAAGCAAAATTTAACTTTTTTGTATAGAGCGTTTGGTACCAGGTGGCAGTGAAATGCAAATAGTAGCCTAGTATTCACATGTTTGGCGTTTTTTGTGTTCAAGACTGGAGTATAACATAAATGTGAGTAAGATGCTAATAATAGCATAGTGTTTATCGCCGGTCCTTTGCGAGGAATCGTCCGGCTTCAAAACACTCGCTGCTCGTCATCTCCAGTACATATGTATATCTCTATGGCGATTCAGTTCCGAATTTGAGACCGAAACAACAGCAGGAATAAAATAATTCCAATAAACTGACATAAGAAGCAGTTTTCTCGACCAAATTTTGATTGCTGGGTTGTTAGTACCAAACGTGTGTTGCTGGATCTACCTATCTCTTCATGAATGCATAACTTTTTTCTCTTGTAGAAAATTCGTAGCAAAATGTTGCCAAAACGGTCGAACATTGAATCGTTTTACTGTTGAACAATCGAACAAATTTCAACAAATTTGTTCGATTAATTAACGTTAACTAATCGATTATGTCGATTAATCAACATCACTCATATCATTTCATAAAATAGATTTTTTTAAAAAAAATTAATCGACTAATCGAATCGAAATCGAATATCCCTAACCCAAAGTGTGATATGAAAAGTTGACAATATTGTCAGTATTGTTGATTAGAGTGCTCCAAGAAATGTAGTAGAATTCTTTTAGTGCGGAGTTGACAATTTTGAGTTCAAAATTGTAGTAGATATACTACAATTGTAGTATGGTGGCAGCTCTGATTCAGACCTAAAGTTAACTCGTTTTCTCTTGCATTGCAAAAATATTTATCACATGGCTTCACTTCTTATGCTATAGATTTGACCCTCACTATAAAATGATATTTGGGTGCCCTGTTCTAAAACATTACTTCAATATTTAAGAAAGAAAAATAAATAATTAAAGAAAAAATTAATATATACATATGTCAAGAATATGAATTGGTATTATGTTATCTATATCTCAGAAATAATGTGTTAAAAAATTTTAAACTGTTAAGTCGGTTCGAAAACAACTCGGTAGGTGAATGTTTCCTTCACTGGCGAGTTCGCTACATATTCACAAGTAACTACTTTGTGGATCAAATCAACATACATACATTCACCAGAAAATTAAATCTGCCCAGCAAACATTGTTCGGACTCCTCGGTCTTCTCGGATCATTATCGAACAGCAAGAAAAAAGGGGCAGAGGGAAACGAAAGAGATAGGCAAATCACTCCGAGAACTCGAATGGAAATCGAAGCGATATATTACGTGTATTTCGAACTTGTACTTGGCTTGGAAATCGTTTCCGGATAACTTTGAGATATCTTCGAGATATGTCCTAGAAACGTGCTGTACGATGTTTTTCTGTTTTTTCAGCATTTAGTGCCTTAGATTTTCAGTTCTTGTTGCAATGAATTGAAGTGCGGTTGGTGATATACTATGTAATAATAACATAGTGAATATCAATTTTGGCTTTCAAAAATTAAAAAACAATAGAAATGCAAATAATTTTAATTTATATTTAATTATAATTATTAATTTTTGAATTCCATAGCTTCCGAAATAGCACTTAGCGCAGAAAATTTCAAGTACTGGTAATAACAAATTAATTCTTACAGATTACGAAATAACTTTATTTTTTTTTATTATAGCAAGATTCATTCCAACGAAGAGAACCATTTGGAAACAAAAGTTTTGTAAAAGGGTTTATTCGAAAAATTTTTTTGGACGAAGTCGCTAAAGAATTTTCCTGGATGTCCCATCACACACAAAGGAAAAGAAAGCCGTCAGATCACTTAGGATATTAGCTGCCTTGAAAAGTAATTTTACTAAAGAAAGTTAAAGCTAGTTATATATTAATGACAAAAATCTCTTAATAGATGCATTCCACTCGAAATTTCCCAGCACACCGAACGAAATCTTTGACAGATTTGCTATGAAGCATATTCAGTATGTAGCTGACCATTTTAAAAAAAAGCAGCGTACTCCCTAACAAAAAAAAAATAATAGTATTTAATTGAAAAAATTTTTTAAGTTTTTTTCCTTTTTAAACACGAAATGCTTTTTTTTAAATAAACCTATTTCATAATTTCGTACTAATATTTAATTTTTAAATTTTTTGCATTACAAGTACCTAAGTTGCATAATGCTATCCGTTAAAGTTCTCCAAATATACATCTCGTACATCTCGAAACTATATCGAGAAATATTTGATTTTTCGTACGAATTTCGAATACATAAGGTGCGTACATAAAAATACCAATACTTAAACAGAGTTGAAGATTTCTTCAAATCTCGATTCGATATCAAATCTGTTTTCTTGTCCAGAAATGCATTCCTTTTTTCTGAATATCGGTACCGAAATAGGTTCGATATAGAATTCGATATCGAAGTCATAATTCGCTTTCTCGAATTGATATTGAATTGATATCGAATCGTTATGTTTGCTGGGTGGTGATGTATAAATGATTCACTTAAACGATTTAATGGCAAATACATAGAATATAATATGCACTTGATAATTCTTCGTTTAAGTGAATCATTTATACATCAACAACTTCTTTTGCAGATGAATACTCGCATATATTTGGTGCACTGGAAACATTACTTATGAACATTTAGCGAAATTACAAGTGAACGAAAAATCACTTCCAAGAATTTCTATTGTAATCTTTTCGAATCGAATTCTCTGTTGGCTTTAACTGCACTCATTAAAATCGTGGGATCTAAGTAAAAATTGCGTAAACAAGGAGGTATGATTTAGCTTTTACAATTAAAAAAATCTGCCAACAGTCTGGGCGCAACTTTATTATTGTTCGGAACGAGTGTAATTCTGAGATGCGGTGTAGGCTATTATGTGACTGAAAACCTAAAAAAAAGTTCGAGAAACGATTAGAATGGGGTCGCGCTAGAATACTTACGCCGCTGCCACATATAACATATGAATTATATAATTGGGTCATACTTCGGGACGCAGTTTAAGTCGTAGTATAATATCAGCCAGCTGTTACGTGATTATGAAGCGATTATATAAAAAGTCTGTGGAAGTAAAAACCAATCTAATATCTCATCAATCCTAAGAAATATATCGAAAGTCTTACGTCCTATTGTAGTTGAATATCTAAAAATTCTGAAATCAACTTTTTGACGATTATATAGGAAGCTTTAGGAAGTAAAAATGAATTCGATATCTCATTAGAACTAAGAAATATGTAGGAATTTGTGAAAACATATGCAACCCCCTTGCACACACTTTGGGGTTGAATATCTAAAAATCCTGAAATTAGATTTTATATATATATAAAGAAAGCCAGAGGAATTGAACCATTCCGATGTTTTATCATTCTTAAGAGATTTGACGGAATTTGTGAGAACGTTTTCAACCCGTTTATACCCTGTTAGGGGTTGAAAAAGGGAAAAACTTGAAAACGAATTTTAGGTGATTATTAAACAAGCCCGTGGAAGTGAAAAGTTATTAATCAGACCTGAGCGATACGGCTGAATTCGTGAAAATGTATGCAACACCATTAGACAACCTTGAAGGTCGAATTAAAAAAAAATCCTGAAAACACTTTCTAGGTATTTATATGAAGACTCTGTAGAATAAAAATGAATTCAATATTTGGGAAGACCTAAAAGATATGACGAAAATCGTGAAGATGTATGCATTTCATTTTCATTAATAATTTTTCTTCCCTTCCGAACGTTAATGGATATTTCAATATTTTTTTTAAAAAATTTTACTTTCCTAGTTGATTTACATATACATACCGCGTTTCAACTTTCTAGCTTAAGCCGTTCTATAGTTAGGAAAAACACCCCCACCCTCGTACCATACTTCCCTTATAAAAAATCATATTTTTCTAAAATGCTATTACTACAGCTCTATCTATGGTAAATACCAAGCTTCAGAGTTATATCGTTATAAGTTCTCGAGATATGAAAATTGGAACTTTTTCCTTTCCACCCTTCCCCACCCTAACTCTCTACACACGCACAACCAATATTTTTTTTTCTGCTAGGGGTCTATTAGGCCTACTTCTGGTAAAAATTCTAAGCATCTATCTTTAGGAGATATGGATTTTAGAATGTCTCGGTCTCGGCTTTTTTGCGTTTCGGACGCATTATAATTCCCCCCCTCCCACACCCCTTCACCAATATCAACAATATTTTTGCAAATGGGTCCACTATCGAAGCTCTATATAAATTCCAAGTTTCAGTCTCCTAACATAAGCGGTTGCTGAGATCTAGAAACAAAAATTTTCCGTCTAAAATGCTTCCCCCACCTCCCCCCTCACACCCACACTCTTAAAAAAGTGGGCAAGGGTCAATCTATTCAGAAAAAAAATATAAATTTAATAGCTCATAGCTCTTATTGCTCCCAAACCCGGCGGACGGCGGACGGCACACAGACGGACTTAAATTTTTTAATTTAAAATAATAAAGTAAAATCGCTTGACAATACTCAATAAGAACGCAAACAAATTTTGTTTGTTTTTTAAACTAGACGTATGTAGCTGGTTTTGTCGTTATCCTTTCGTCCGTTACCCACCTGCCGTTAATCTGTCCGTACATTCGTATGTCTGCCCGGTTGTCTGTCCTTTAGCACAACAACTCAGGAATGCGTTAGCCTAGTAAGTTGAAATTACAACCCTTTAAATCGAATTCGTAAAGCTAAATACGTTGCTGGCCGATATCGTGCAAGTCCTTCGTCAAACCAAAGTTTAAGTATAATACAAAAGTTGAAAGTTTGAAAGTGCATCCGAAAATAAAATTGGTAAAATTAAGGTAATTCTTGAAGCATACTGTACTAAGGTCCTTTAAGATAGGTGGTTTCATTGCTTAAAACGTGCTAAGCTATAAAGATAAACAATATTATCATTTTTTTTAATTAATTGGGACAAATGGAAAAAACGATTTTTTCTAAAACCTTAGCTTTTAATCATTATATACCTTAAGTACACAGATAAATCTCTATATTAGTACGAAGTATGTCCTCCTTTAGCAGGAATGACGTCTTTAACACGTCTTGGCATTGACTCCACTAGTGTAGCGCACATGTTCTTGACTTGTTTATCCCCATTAATTCGAACAGTGTAGTATGTCCTTAAAAAACTTGGGCAAACCCTGCGCATAATAACTTCAAAACATGGTAACGTACGAGTAGTAATCCAAAATAAAATTTTTTTCCGGAGATTCCCACCAATCGAATAGCCACCATACAATAGATATATCTATAAAATATCTATGTATATCTGTAAAACAGAATAATATACTAACATTCTTTCTAGATTATCTTACGATTGGCTGCTTCCAATCATGGCTGCGCTGTTCATTTTACTTGAAACTAGAGACTTTCTAGAAAAACATCATATGCATATAATTAGGCAAAGCAAACAATTACATTTACTCCAGATAAATCTAAATGAATTTTGTTTCAAAGAATCGGTTATATAAAAAATAAAACGTGTTTGCCGAAGAAAAGTTGCATTTTAGTTAAAATATTAAAACGTAGGTTCACTTACATGTTTCACTTATGATCCACTTGAATAATTCACTTACGAGTAACAAAATTGAGTGTTTTCAATTCACATAAAAATCGTAAGTGAATTATATACACTTCATGTCAGTGAATCGTTAGTGATTGATTTACCATGCTTTTGGTTTACTGAGTACCTATTTGTAAAATTAGCCAATAGTTTGGGTTCGACTTTGCTATTTTCGGGTTTGCTATTTTGGGGTCTGAATGTGCTTCTTTCAAACTTTAATAAGAAGGTAGAGAGGTTTTCAAATTTTTATTAAAATTGCCAAATTAATTTTTCATTTTGCTTTTTAAAACAAAATTTTGAACACCTACTGAAAATTTTTTTTTGTAGAAAAATAACAAAAAATTAATTTTTTATTGTCCATATTCAAAAAGCAGACCTTGTAGTAATTAATGAAAAGAATGCACAAGCGCAGGCACTTGTCCAATTTGATGATGTTGCTAACAAAACACTGCACGAAGCATGGGTTTAATTTATCGTGAACTGCATCGTCTTAATTTATGGGCCGTTAGAAACAATATGTGGCTCCAGTAATGGTCTAAAATGGATACTTCCTCGTTTAAATTTAAGACGTAAGGCGTAAGCACAATATGAGAAACAACAGAAATCTTCATAAAAGTTTTCTTTATGAAGAATATGCTGAAAGAAAATCAACACCACACCCAGCTGGGCCATATCGTTGGAGAATATGTGAAAATAATTATACGAGATGGGGCTTGCGTGTTTGTTCGAAATTAGGCACCTTTTCCACACAACATATATGCAACATATCTTAACACAATGGGGTCTTATGTTTGTGGAAATTGTACTTAAACTCTGCATGGTTTTTGGTTATGGACCTTGTTAACGGTTAGAAACGATTTACTGGCGCATTAATCTGAACTGCGGTGTTACTGCACGAATGATTTTAATTTTAATTGACTCTGGGCGAAGCATTTTGTCAGCTTTCTTTTGATTTTTCGATTTGATTTAAGGCGAGTTAAATGTGTAACTCCTTTTTTACTTATTTTTGGAGGTATTCTAGGGCATGCTGCGGTTAATTTCGAATTTTATTATACTAAGATGCGTAGCATAAGACATGCGTATGTTTCCAAATGAGATAATTTCGTCCAACCGAAACACACCAATTTCAAATCTCAAACTAATTTTCTATTTCAATCATAAAAATGGGGGAGCCTATACATCGTTTTGCAGGTATGTGCAAGACTGGAGATCACTAACAACACCAATCAAGCCTCCACTGTATATGCAAGAACATATCGTCCGAAATTTCATTCACCGCTCAATCGGTAAAGCAAGAGATTACACCTAAGTTCTAAACCATGAAGTATGTGTAGCGGGTTGAAAAAAAATTCACTTGAGAGGGCACAAGTCGTTAGTTTTTTTTATTAATAGATCCTGAAGTTGTTCCATTGCACTACGGTGGAGCAGAGATCGAACGGCCAAGTAGCGGTGGACACTGTTTTTGAATTTTTGTTTGTCGTACTTTTCTGAAACTAGGATGGTAACGCGTTTTCCTGACTTATATTCGGCGATGATGTCTGAATCTCCCCTTTTCTCTGAAAGGACATGAAAGACCTGAAATTCATATGCCGTGCAGTTTTTGAGTATTAGGGTTAATAATGAAGGAGGTTTATTAAAAAGCTCTTTTCATTATTACATACTATAATTTTTTTTTTAATATCATCAAATTGCAAGGGAAAAAAACTTACAAAAGTTATTACGAAACTTCACAGTTCTGATAAAGTATCGTCGATTTACTGACCTGACGTAACCAGTATTTTAACTTTCCGGCATTCTAGCGTACTTTTACACAAAATATTAATTGAAATTTTCCGTCGGTTTAAAAGTGAAGAATTAATTTGAAACGAGGCACAGAGCTGGTTGCAAAATTAATTTTACCTTCAGGAAAATTGCCTTGCAGCGAAAACATACATCTGCATACGTATGAAAATAATTTATACGACAGAATATACTCGTACGTAGAGACCGGCATCATTTTTCCACCCAAGGATGAAACACTAAGGAGCGACTAGGATTTTAATTAAATTTCGAAAATTCAGGAGATGTTGTTATTTTTAATTACAGAAAACACTACTGGGTCTTTACGGTAGGCAAAACTTTTAAACTAAATTAAAGTGCGGAAAAATGGTTCTGACCGTCATTACCGGTAGGAATAATCGACTATTCTTGTAAGGTTTAACTTTTGGAAATTCAGGACATATTTTCTTTGAGCAAACTAATTATTTAGAAGTTAGTAATAATAAGTTAATATTTTAAATATAACAACAAATGTTATATTAACATTTCCATAACTGCAAGAAAAGGACAGGTCGTGGATCATCATGTGAAGCTTTATTAAACTTTTGTTCAGTCTGTAGATGGAAATAATAAAAAAGGGACTGGGGAACGTAAATTGGGTCTAGTACGCCAAAAAATAGGTAGAGGGTGAGTAATTTGAAAAATTTCTATAAGGCTTTACTTTATTGACACAGGCGAATATAAATATTTTGTTTTTATCTGAGAAGGTAAGAAATATTAAGAGATAAGTGAAGGTAGGTAATTGAAAAATGAAACTTTCGAAAAATTCGAGTTTTCCATCTTTACTTGCATTTATGCAAGTACAGTGGCTATACGGAGAAGTTTTTCTAATTTTCAATTCGGTAACTAAATCTATAAGGCTTGGGGCAGTACTAGTTCTATTCTAAAACATTGTTTCTATTACTAATACTACAATTTCAGTCCATCATCCTTGGGCCATGGACTGGTTGCAGCTGAAACCTACTAGAAAATTAATCAAGATGATTCTTATCGCAACGTACTCTACATTTATGACGATTGGTGATCAATCGACTTTAAAAGGTATTTGGAAAAAATTGGAAAGAGTAGAGGAGAGCAATACAATTTATCTACGTTCAACCGAATTGCACAAATCAAATTTATCTACAATATTTCAATATGTATCAAATGATCATACAAGATCACATATTCAAACAATTTTCATTAACAAAAAGCTCCAAGCGGCAAGGTGTCACGATATAGTCAACATCATGTAACTTTGAAAGGCTACACCATGATAACAACGCTCGTATAGCAAATGGACATAGTGCCCCATGCAAAAGTCTGTTTTGCTGATAATGATTTTTATGGGTAATTAGTGGAATTCTGTATTTTTCAGAAATTATTCCATGCATGAATACTTTGCTATTAAAAAATAATAAAGTAAAAATTAAGAATATTTACTCTAGAATTAAGTAAGTAGTTTATTTAGATTTGAAATAAAAAACCGTTTTTTGTATCATAAAGTCTTGTTGGAAACATAATTTTGGAGGTACGAACTTTTTTGTTATCAATCCAACAAAAGGTTAACCTTCATTGGAAATTCATAGACGTTTCCTTCACTTTAGTGTCCGCTATTTGACTAAAGTGTGTACAATTCTAATATCGGGTAATTCCATCGAAAATCGCCAAAAATGACGAAATTTGTGACCTTACCATTGCCGATCCTTTTGGAAATTTGTGTAGTTACTTGAAGAATTAGTGAAAAAAAAATTTAATTTCAATGTCTTTGTTTTAATCTAATTTTTTTACTTTATTATTTTTTAATAATAAAGTATTGTGATCGATCTGAAATTTAAAAAAAATTTGCTACCCTGAAATTTTGTATTTACACGTTTTAGGACTAGTAAACACCAAAAAAGTAAAAAAAAAAATGTCCGTCTGTCCGCCGTAGACGCCGTACGCCGTCTGCAGTACGCAAAATCGTTTGAAGGCGCGTAGCTCCCAAACCCGTTCAGGTATTAAGTTCAAATTTTTATGGTGGATAGATTGGGTAAACTCCTACGATTGGCATCTTTTAAGTGGGTGGGGTGTATGGGATGAAGGAGTAGTGTTTTAGACGAAAAATTTTGGTTTCTAGATCTCAGGAACCGCTTATGCTAGGAGGCTGAAACTTGGAACTAATGTGGAACTATAATAGTGGACTTATTTGCAAAAAAAGTGTCGATAATGGTTGAGGGGTGTAGAATTAGGGGGGGGGGGGGGGGGTGGGGAAGCAGTGAGTACAAAACGCTTGAAAGCCGGGATTGAAAATTTCTAAAATCCATATCTCCTGAACGATTGATGCCAGGAGATTGAAACTTTGTGGTTGTCCTTAGGGATACTTCAAGATTAGACAAGGGCTAAAATTTTTAAAGGAGGTGGTGGGGTGTGGGGGTTGCGGGTCAACAACTTTGGATTACAATATCTTCCGAACCAATTACATCAGGAAGATAAAATTTAGTTTCTGTATATGAGATCACAAGAGGAGTCTACTGAACGTAAACTTTTTGAGGGGGGAGGTGGAGCACGAAAGTGAGGGATAGCAACTTTTCAAAATATGCCATTTTTTTATCTCAGAAACCGTATCAGATATGATCTTGAAAATTTTACAAGAGTTGGGGTCGGTAGACCTCTAGTAGAAAAAAAATGTTAGGGGTGGGGGTGTAGGGGGTCATGGTGAAAGAAGGTAGAAAGGAAAAAAATTCTGATTTTTATTTCTCGAAAGCTAAGAATTTGGGATTATATAGAGCCACTATGGAGACATCCTAGAAAAATTGTTCATTGGGGTAGCAAGATACGGGGGTGAAGGGTGGTTTTTTATATCTCAGAAACGGCTTAAGCTAGAAAGTTGAAACTTAGTACGTATATATGTAGATGTGCTATTAGAGTAATTAAGGCAAAAAAAAAGTTCAGATTTTTATTGGCGTTCAGAGGTTGAGTAAAGAAATGTCCGTGAATCCACATTTTCACGAATTTCGTTAAAACTTTTAGACATGTCGAGCTATCAAAGCAATTATACTTCTGCGGGCTATTTATATAAGCACGTAGAAACATTCTTCAAAATTTTTCGATATCCAACCCCTAAGGGGGTGTAAAGTGGTTGTGTACATATTCACGAATTCTGATATATTTCCTAGGTATATTAGAGATTTGGAATTCACTTTTACTTTTATAAGCTTTAAACGTAGTCGGGAAAAAACCCGATTTAAGTATTTTTTCTATTAAGCCCCCTGGGGGTTTTGTTCAAGTTTTCACTGATTCCAAAAATCTCTTAGGTTTAATGTGATCGAATTCGATTTTACTTCTATGGAATATTCTATTGAAAAAAAAAAACATAAATAAATAAAAAAAATCTGCCAACAGTCTGGGCGCAACTTTATTATTTTATAGGTAGAAGTCCGAAACGTGTTTAATGATGAGATGCGGTGTAGGTTACTATGCAACTGACAACCTAAGGAATAACCAGGAGGCTATTTGGAACGTTATTTTTTAGGTTGTCAGTCGCATAGTAACGTAAACACTTCTACCCATAAAATAATAAAGTTGCGCCCAGACTGATTTCAGATTTTTTTGTTAGTTATAGTATTGTTACATGTAAACCTGGCAACCGCGCAACCGTGCAACTCGATCGTTTCACATAATGAAAACAACAACAACCGAATACCTAGTTGCAAAATAACCCAATCAGAAATCTAGCTGAAGTAAATGGGGCGAAACAGCACGGTTGTATCTCTCTTCTTATCGAATGCTCTCCAATGTACTAGAATCCAATTAGAATCAAAGTCGAAAGATCTCAAGCTCACTTGAACCTTCTACATACACCATTGAACGAAGATCAAAATCGAAAGCTCTAAAGCTTTCTAGAACAATCCACACGCATCGAACATTCAAGTACATCCTAGACTGCAACCGGCTAGTATATAAGCAGGTGAAGCTTTCAGCGGAGACACAGTAATTTTTATTACGTCGACTGTGACAGCCAGCGTGTATACGCGACCGTGTTGAGAGAGAACGAAAGTGAACGAGTCAAGCGATATATGGTATAAGCGGGCGGTATTGCCATACAGTGCGAATTATTGTGCGAATAGAATTTAAAGTGCGATTAATAAATAATCACTTATTTTTATTTTAACCGAATTGTGTTTTACTTGAAATCCCGGCGAACCCCTAGCTCGCAACAGTATGTTAAAGATTTCGCAAAAATGGTGTCCCAGTTCTCTTTGAAAATTTATATATCTTTTAATTTGTATCATAGAATAATAAAATAGGGCTTATTTTAAAGGGGAAGGTTGGTGCAATATAAAAAAATACGAATAAAAATTATGTTTGAAATTGTTTTTTCAAGGATAACGATTTTGTCCTTTATCCCTGAATATCTCAAAATGCATATCTTTAATTTTTTTATATTTTGTATATCATTTTGTTTTTCAAAACATACCAAAAAATCAATTTGGGATCTCAAAGGGATCGGGGTCAAGCAAATCGAAGAACAACAGTGGCTCTCAATTATTTTATAGAAAAATTACAATTATTTTAATTACTTATTCGTATGTAACGAGGATTTAATTATATGAGGGTTTTTCAGTTGGAACTTTTCAATATGCCGCAGGTAAACCTTAATCATTTTCAGATTTCACAAATGAAACGAGGCGTTCTTAGACCGATTAATTTTTAATTCAAACGTCTTTAAAATAAGGTTCCATGTTAGAAAATTTAGAATCAGACCTTTAGAACAATGCTACTAAGCAGGAAAGACAACATACTCCTACATCAATCTATTAATATAACTCCTTTGTAGAAAAGGAAGTTTACGTACCAATGCGACAAATAGAATTAATATCTACAATACCTCATTTTCAGAGAGAAGTATCTATAATTTTAAGAAGTTTTCTAATGTAGAATTCTTTTGGAAGAAGTTCATCAGTACTGGGAGTTCTGACTGTGAAGTACGGAATATTTCGCGAACGATGAAATTCAGATTCTCGGTATTCATACTGAACTGAAAGACAGAATTGTCTTCGAACGATGTTATCGATTATGATGCATTTTTGGTATTATATTTGCGCAACACAAATGTTTTAAAAAAAATCAAATTTGAAATTTTGGAGGCCTCGTTTGAAATCAAAATAACTTTAAAAGATGAAAAATGCCGCCTTGTATTTGAATTGCTTTGAATTGGAATAGGTAGGTAAGCAACGTTTTCAAATACCCGTTCTCCCATTCGGAACGAACTATCAAAAAATTTCAAAATTGAAATTGCTGTCCAAAGTTGAATGACAATTAGTTTGAATTTTCCGTTTTGTTTAAACTCGTTTCCTTTCAGTTTTGTAGCTTTGATTTAATTAATTATTTAATTTTCTACAGATTCTGAAAAATCAATGCAAAAAAAATGTTATGCGGGTTGATCCTTTCTGATTGCTGTACATGGCAGAGATTGGCAAGGAACATCGCCTCATCCGTCTGCTACAACTTGAGGTTGACAAGTAACATGAGCCAAATGGATTATAAATTTCATATAGATACTTGAACCGCTTTTGAAGAGTATTTGTATGGAAGATGCAACCAGAGCATATTTTTCGTGATTGTGACTTGCTCACAAAAGTCTTCGTCGTTTCTGTCAGGGCTTCATGGTACCATCATTCCTCTTCAAAAAAATGCTAGCTTCATTAAAAGCGCAGGGATTAATGAGGAACTGTAGATAATTCAGGGTAAGGTCACAATAGGCCCAATTGAGGCTTCAGTGACAGAGAAAACCGAACCAACCCCATCAATCTATGGAAGTTTTGCGAAGTACCTAGATGCTGAATTTTTAAAATTTTATTTCAAACAAATTTATGTTTCTAAAGATTTGTACACGCAATTTAAGGCGCGTTCTTCAGACTTTTTATACGGAAGCTAGCTCAAGGAGTTCTTTTCGAATAAATTAATTCTGTCACCGGATAACCGGAAGGGTATCTCACTAATATTCGGACCCCTGAAACGGCAGTGAGGCTTGAAGAAAACACCTAGCAACTTTCCATAGATAGAACAAAAAAAATCAATACGTTTGCACAATAAACACAACACCACCATTGATAAATTCCAAACAAGCGACTTCTAATTTACTTTAATGTCTTTTTAATTCTCGTTTTTAATTAATTTACCGGAACGAATTACATACCTGGCACAATTGTAAGCTTATCAACAAATCTACGCACGAATTTATCACTTTTTCGAATTATGAACTTTTCCCTTTTCATTTTATTTTCCATTGTAATTTGGGCGATTTGAGAAATTAATGGAACTCTCTGTGAGACCCTTCTGGTACTTAATAAACTGTTGAGGTATTGTAGAGTTTTCTAATCGTTCGTACCGCAACATTTTCCATCTGTTCAAGTTCAATTAACAACCTTCTACCAGGTACCACCTACTGACAATGTATACGAGAACGATGTAGGGAATATCAGAAAATAGACTCAGAATAGAAAGATGCAAATTAGTTACGCCCTATGATCACTCCCATGTTGGCACCTAATCTTAATACGGCGGGGGTACAGGCAGGTGCACTATCTTATCAGTAGTCTAGTCGTTAGTGCCGAAAATATTCAAATTTAAATGTGAAATTAAAAAAATTTAGATACCTTCTCGAATCTCTAATTGTACCGGTATCGTATCTTACAACGAAATCCTTAGAGAGGTAAATATTTACTCGTATAATTTGCGATTAGGTAACAGTCCTGTATTCAGAGTCGAATGGACAAATTTATACAGAAAGTAACATCTATTACTAAAATAAGAAAAACAATTCCAACATACCAGTAACACCCGGCTGAAATTCAACACAGTCGGACATCTTCCACAAAACTTTAAGAACTATTTATTCTCTGTAGATGTAGGTATCAAAAGATATGGAATAGCGTTTTAAACGAAATATTTTGGTTTCCAGATCTCAGGAACCGCTTATGCTAGGATGCTGAAAGTTGGAACTTATTTCCAAAAAAAATGGTTGATAGGGGTTGACGGATGTGGGAGTGGGAAAAAAACAATACGTTCAAAATGCTTGAAAGGTGGGATAGAAACATTCTAAAATCCATATTTCCTGAACGATTGACGTCAGAAGGTTGAAATTTTGTGGTTGTCTGAAGGAATACTTGGTGATTGGACAAAAATTTTGGATTATAATATCTTTCGAACCAATTATACCAGGAAGTGCAGTCTACAGAATGAAAAATTTTTGAGGGAGGAGGTGAAGCAGAAAAGTGAGGGAATAGTCATTTTTTCCAAAAACTAATTTTCTATATCTCAAGAATAGTTCGAGATATGATCTTAAAAATTCTGCAGGAGTTAGGCTCAGTAGACATCTAGCAGAGAAAAAAAATCTGCCAATGGTCTGAGCGAAACTTTATTATTTTTCGGGTCATAGTTCGGGAAGCGGTTAAAAGCATATAACACATGAATTACGTAATTGGGTCATCCTCCGGGACGCGGTCAAAGTTGGAGTATATCATCAGTTGTTTCGAGATTATGAGGTTTCTTGGAAGGTTAATTTTGTTCTTAAAATAAAAATATTTAAAATAGAGATTTTTAGCCGATTTAACATTGAAAAAAGCCGTGTAGACTATTCGAAATTCGGTATATTATGTACACTAAAAACCCATAGAAGTAAACACGAATTTGCTGCCTAATCAGACTTAAGAGATATGACGAATTGTTAAAACGTGTACAAACCCAATACATCACATCCACTTTAGGGTTGAATTTTGAAAAAATTGTGAAACAGGTTTTTAGTCGATTTCATAAGAAGTAACTTGGTTCTCACTACTGATTTTGAAAACGTAAGCAAACCCTTCAGACCCCCTTGGTTTATG
This sequence comes from Beris morrisii, assembly GCA_951812415.1. NCBI lineage: Eukaryota > Metazoa > Arthropoda > Insecta > Diptera > Stratiomyidae > Beris > Beris morrisii. The sequence continues at coordinate 121,502,332 of OX638312.1, read as the reverse complement.
AAATACGAAAAATCATGAAATTGTTTTTTATGCCATAACATCAAATGCCGTAATAACCAATTTTATATCTCATCAGAACTAAGGGATGGCAAAAATTGTGAAAACATATGCAAACCCTTGGGGGTTGAATAACGAAAATTGAAGAAATGGGAACCTAATACCTCATCTAACTTAAGAAATATGACGAAGCTCCCTTACACCTCCTTAGGGTTGAATATCTAAAAATCCTGAAATTGACATTTGGCTATTATATATCGTAGGAAGCCTTAAGGTGCTCTTACACGAGCGATTGAATTGACTTGACAATTGAATCACCGAACAAGGACAATTGCTCAGAATTTTCCAATTTAGTGGAAATATAGCAACTATAGGGCGAGCAATACCAGCAATCTGTTAAAACATTGCCACATTGCCGCAATATTGCCGCAACTAGGATGATATTGCCCTGTATTGCTCCATTAATCGCTCCAATAGTTTTGGCAATAGTCGTCGGACAATCAATTGCTTGAAAAATTGCTCGTGTCAGAGCACCTTCTGGAATTAAATGTAAATTCGATATCTCATCAGATCTCAGCAATATGTAGGAATTTGTGAAAATATAGACAATCTCCTTCTACACGCACTTGGGGGTTGAATATCCAAAAATCCATAAAGAAGTTCCTAGATACACAGAAAGAAATATTCAATGTAAAATCATCTAAGTCGCCTTAGGCGTTAATATTTGTATGAAATTTTAAAATTACTTCAATTTTACAGTAGGAATTAGCTAAATTGCATTCACCTAAGGGTACTGCATTTAGTATAACATGCCTTAAAAAAAATTGTTGATTTAACATCGAGCGGGTTATGCAGTTCACATAAGACATTAGGCTTTTTACAATAGGTGTTTTATATGTTTAATTTGTATAAATCGACTTGCCTAAGATCTTCGGTAATTTACCAAAAAAAATGTTTTAAAATTCCAAAATTTTTTTTTTGGTTCCACTTTCCTTAGCATAGGTATACAGATATACAAACAGTTAAACAAATGAAATTATTCTCATAGTGTGTAGATTGCCTTCGGAATTAGGCATTTCAACAAACATTTATGTAATTTGCAAATGCAACTTCTACCACGTGTACATGCTTAGTGTGTTTCTCATTCAGTGGTTCTTGTGATTAAGATTGTGCGTGTCTAGTGAGAATTCAAAAAGATAACATAAATATTGGAAGTAATAAGTTATAGAATATAACAAGTAATACATTGGAATCCAAGTAAGTACCTATCTATCTTATTAAATTAATATATTCTGTAAGTACATCATTATTTATTTCGTTTTTTTCGATATGTACAGCATTTCATAATTGTACAATATGTACTAGCTGATAATGTTGTGATGTTAATGTCGGTAATGGTAATGTGATGTTAAATTTGATGACGTTCAAAATACCTACAGGGAGTCTTTCATTTAAGTCCTAAACCTGATCCACCTTCAGCACTTCCCGTTCCGGACTATGTATGTAACATTAACTCCCCTGCCGCAGCTATTAATGTAAGTTAAACAAGAATATAAGTTTAATTCGCACTATAGGAATCAGCACATTTCTTTTATTTACTCATAGGCAACTGTTGCTGAAATTTTAGAAAAAACCGAGCAAGGGAAAAGTCTGTTAAGATTTTACGAAGCAGAAAAGAAGTTAACGCCAAAGGAACGAACTGATCTTTTTCATAAAGTGGTGCAACATTTTTTTGAACATGATAAAAGTCTCTCAGTCTAGGAGAGCAATTTAAGTTCATAAGATTTTATGTAAGCGTTGACGACATCAAATTTAAGTTTGAAACATATTTGAGCGCAGTTCAATTTTGTTTCAAACTGATATATGTCCTCAATTTAAAATTTGCCGATGAATGTATTTCTGTATGGAAGCTTATAGAAAATTTGAAATTGATGATGGTGTGAAGTATCAGGTGATAGAAACACTCATTAAAGATGTTCAGTTATTATGTAAAAAAATTAAAAATTAAATATTAAAAATTAAAAATTAAATATTAAAAATTAAAAATTAAAAATTAAAAATTAAAAATTAAAAATTAAAAATTAAAATTAAAAATTAAAAAATTAAATAAAAATAAAAATTCGAAACAACACTAATTTTTTTTTAAAATTGATTACAAAATTAGTAATTATTTATTGGTGCCCAAGACCATATTTTTGAGTTATACTTGACTTTTGCGTAATTTGCCCTATTTTTTATGATTATTTGTGTAAATTGTATTTCAACACTTATGTGATATGCACAAGTTGTAGTTTGATTCAGCTTAGGTAAATTTGTAAATTTATTGTACGAATTACGTAAAATTCCTAATAGGTGTTAGGTGAAACGAACCTATGACCTTTTTAGGTCTAAGTGTATCCGTGATCTCACGGGCAGTCACGCGTACCTACCTACCTAGGTGAAATACCTAAATGGTATATTGTAAAATACGTTATTGATATTAGGTAAGTAACCTAATTGAAATTAGGTAAAATACAAAATTAGTAATTACGTAAAAATCCTATTGGTGTTAGGAGAAATACCTAATTGGTATAAGGTAAAATACGTTATTGATATAAGGTAAGTAACCTAATTCGAATTAGGTAAAATACAAAATTAGTATTAGATAAAATACCTTACTGGTTTCGGTAATTTATTGTATACCAATTAGGTAAAATACCTAAAAATTGGCCAAATGTACATGGTTCGAAAAATGTAATATTAACTAATTTATTTTAGGTATATTACCTAAAGCCTTAGTTGACTGTTTAATGCCGAAGCACTTAGGCAAATCAATACTCGATCTAAGGCATTTTTACCTATGAATTTCTTTCTGTGTAAATATGAAGACAGCGCGAGGAATTAAAAACAAATTCAATTTCTTATCAATCCAAAAAGATATGACGGAATTTGTGAGAACGTGTTCAACCTTTTTATACCCTCTTAGGTGTTGAAAAAGGAAAAAACTTAAAAACAAGTTTTATGCAATTACTAGACAAGCCCGTGGAAGTGAAAAGTTATTCAATATCTAATCAGACCTGAGGGATATGGCTGAATTTGTAGAAATGTATACAACTCCTTTACACCCCATTAGGGGTCGAATTTCTAAAAGTCTTGAAAATAATTTCTAGGCATTTATGTTAGGAATCCGTAGAATACAAATTAATTCAATATTTAAAAAGACCTAAAAGATATGACGAAATTCGTGAAAATATATGCATTCCATTTTCTTTTCATCATCATTCATCATTTTTTGCCCCCGTTCCGTACTCGAATCGATATTTGAATTTTTTTTAATTTAAGTTCCTTTCCTAGTAGATCTACAAACACCCATCAAGTTTAAACTTTCTAGCATAAGCTGTTCTAAAGATAGGAAAAATACCACCCACCCCCGTACCATACTACCCCTATAAAAATTATATTTTTCCAATACGCCACTACTATAGCTCGATCTAAATATTAAGTTTCAGCTATCCATCCTTATGGGTTCTCGAGATATAAAAATCAGAAATTTTTCTTTTTACCGTTTTTATTTCTCTAGCGTAATTGGTTCGTGAGATATCGTAATCTATAATTTTGCATCCCCACCCCCGCACGCCGTTCTCTCCACTCAAAATTTTATTTCTAGCCCTCTTTCCTAGTATATCTACAGACCGTCTTTAAGTTTCAATTACGTGACATTAACCGTTTGAAGATATGGATTTTAGAATGTCTTAATCCCGGCTTTCGAGCGTTTATAACGGATTGTTTTTCCCCCACTCCCACACCCCTTCACCCATATTGACAATTTTTTTATCTACTATTGAAGCTTTATTTAAATTTCAAGTTTCAGTCTCCTAGCATGAGCGGTTGTTGAGATCTAGAAACCAAAATTTTCCGTCTAAAACGCTCTCCCACTTCCCCTCTCACACCACCACTCTCACACCACCACTTCCATAAAAGTGGCCACCCAAAGAGGTGCACCCAATCTACCTACAAAAAAAAATTAAACTCAATAGGTCAAAGGGTTTGGGAGCTATGAGCCTTCAAGCAATTTTGCGTACAGCGGTCGACGTACGGCGTACGGCGGACAGACGGACTGATATTTTCTTTTGCTTTTTCGTGTCTACAAGCCATGAAACGTGAAAAAAAAAATTTCAATGTAGCAATTTTTTTAAAAATCGATCAAAAAGTAAAATTTGTAATTTGCGGGTGTAGGGGTTGATGGTGCAAGGGGATGGGAGGACAGGAAAAAAAATTTTAATTTTAAGGAAAACACTCTGATTTTTATTTCTCGAATACCACAAAGGATGCAAAGCTAAAAATTGTCGACTATATAGAGTCACTCAAAATAAAATTTTTGATAGTGGGGTGTGGGGGTTGTTTTTAATAACTCAGAAACGGCTTATGCCAGAAAGTTGATACTTAAAACGTCTATGAAGATGTGCTATTAGAGCAAAAAAAAGTTCGGATTTTCATTAGTGTACAAACGTGGAATAAAAAAATGTCCGTGAATAGGGTTTTTCTACATTTTCACGAATTTCGTTATATCTTTTAGACATGTCGAGTTATCAAATTAATTTTTCTTCTACGGGCTCTTTATATAAGCACCTAGAAATATTTTTTCAAATTTCTTGATATCCAACCCCTAAGGGGGTGTAAAGTGGTTGTGTACATTTTCACGAATTCCGATATATTTCTTAGGTCTAGTGAGATATCGAATTCACCTTAACATCTAAAGGCTTTAAATATAATCGGGGAAATCCCATTCAAGTATTTTTTAATTTAAAACACCCTTGGGTATTGTTAAAGTATTTGGAGCGTTATTCTCACAAAGTAATTTCACAACTTTTCGAAATTCAATCCCAATGTCATGGGATTGTTTTCACAAATTTCGTCATATCTCTTAGCTCTGAGAAAATAGCGAATAGGTTTTTACTTCTATGGTCTTTCTTTGTAATCCCTAAAACTTATTTCAAATTTTTTTGATATTTAAGTGTTATGTGTTTGCATACGTTTCCGCAAAAATATGACGAAATGGGAAATGTCTGCACGACCTTTTATATGAATAGTCATATGTTGATTTTGTAAAAGGTTGAGGACGGTCTAAAATCCCGAATCACTGCGGCCTCAGTGGGCCTATTGTTTAAAAATAGTTAAAATAGGCATCTAAAAATTGATTTATGATTTTTCGATATTTTTACTACCGCAGTGATGAAAGTTGTACGTTGTAGATATTCTACTCACATACACCAGTATTATATAAGACTTTAACCGCGTCTTGCGAAATTTTAAGTATGAGTATCAAGTTGGGAAAAGATTTATTGATAATTGTCACTAATTAATGTATTAAGATTCCTGATACGCCCTTGCTTCATTCAAATATTTACATTGCACCCTGTTCTTATATTTCTCGTGTTAATTACACCATATTCTCTACCAAAAACAAAAAATTTCTTTGCAAACCAATTTATTTTGAGTACTGATCACAAGAGAACATTATTTGATTAATAAAGTTAAATTAATTCAAGCGCTATGTTCTAATTTCCATGATTCCCTCAACAAATGATAGTAATTATGATAATTTAATTGAACCGCGAAAGATGATATCCCCAGGAGTATTCCAAGCGTTCGAATACAAAATCATCCCTTTGTCGAGCGATTGCAATCGAACCCCGGTTTTGTCCTGTTATTCAAATATTCGGCTGAAATTGGGTCCCTTGAACAAGAAACTGCCAATGGCCAATCAATTAAATTCCGAATAAATAGATGGGATTCCCGTTCCAAATCCAGAGCCAATGTGGGAAAACGAGGAAAACCAATCACCGCCGATATGACGCCACCGTATCAAATTTTCTTCCGGGTTAGATCAAAACGCGACATATCCGAACTAGGAGCGCTTCTAAAGCCCTCACGTCGCGGAAAATGTAAATATTTATCCAATAAAACTCGTCGACGTCGACGTCGAGATATAAAATATTAAATTCGTGTGGTTGCTCGCCGGCCGTTCGAAATCAATATCAAAATTCAACATCAACATCAACTGCTCGTATGCCCGGGAGGAGTTTATTATGCAAATTAATATTCGACGGTTTTTCGAGAAGGAAGTCGCGATTGTGGTCACGAACTCCATTTAAAGTGCCCGTATTTTGATCGCATTTATGAGCCTGCTATTTCGGGTTATCAATTTTCTCTATGACATATGTACATATGTTCCCATATCCCATAACATTATGGCCCTACCTTGACAAAACCTATAAATTGTTAAATTGTAACGTGTGTGGTATGCTGCGGCTCCGAGAGCAATTTCGTGGAGCAATATTTCATGCATGTGTATTACGAAATATTCGAAACGTGGTGTGGTAAATGTTCGATGGCTAAATCTTGATGCATATGAGTTACATGCATTAAATTGTGCTTGTAACCTATGCATCAATGTTCACATTGTACGTAATTAAATCAAAGGTGAACTAAATGCAGGATTCAGAGAAAAGGTTACGCTCTTGTTTATGCTCCTAGAACTTAAGTGAATAGCTTGGAAATAATTGTGAAATTCGTCAATATCAATTTGATACCATTTTCCATACCTCTATTTTTCGACAGACTCCGGTAGGGCAATACAATTTTTTGTCAAAAATACTGTTCTAGTGTAATGACATATATATATATGAAATTTCAACATTTTAGTGTAAGCTGCTTATGAGAAAGAAAGTCGCTGCCCACCAAAAATTTCAAAACACACACATACAGAGTGGTCCTGAGTCAATAGGGAAAAGAACTTATACAATAAGTAGCTCAGGTCAAAAAGGGATGAAAATTGATTTGAAGGGATGTATAGAAATGTGCTGTACCCCCTAACATAGCCCATTTAAATATGTTGAAAAGGTTTCAAAGTGTGGTGGATCTTAATAATGTTTTCACCAGAAGTCTATGGCTTTAGAATTATTTGAAAAATATTGGATTTATTTATTTATTACATCAAAAAGATGGTGTGTTAAAACTCATAAGAAAAAGCTACAAGTATTACAAAATAAATGTTTAAAAATAATTGTAAACAAACCGTTTTATTTTCCAACACGACATCTCCACAATTTAGCTAAAGTTCGTTCGATTTCACACCTATCGGAAAAAGCTATGAACAATTTTCGCGAAAGATGCCTTTACTTAGACAACCCCCTAGTTACAGAACTATTCAGTACTACGAGTATTTAAAATGTAGAGTGGTATCTAAGCTGCCTAAATAAGTTAGTTTTGTTGTAAAGTAGTTTTGGGTTAGTTTTAAGTTCTTATTAATAGGGTTTTAAAAAGAATTTTCCTAAATAAGGTATCACTTTAATTAATAACATAATTTGTCAAGAAATAGAAATACTACACTATAGTTGTAAAGACAATAATTTTTCCCTGTCTGATCTCTACAAAAATTGTATAAACTGTAAATATCTTATAATAGAATAACTGTAATAATTAAATAAATAAGTAAGTAAGTCATATGAATTTAGGTTCTAAGCCAAAGATTTGCCCTTCCGTGCAAAATGTTGTTATTGTACCTTCACAGCAGTGGCGTGGCGTGATAATTTAACAAGGGGAACCAATTGATAAATATCAAAAATTTACTTTTATTATGCTCTCTACAAATTTAGTGCGTATTAATTGAACCGCTCCCATTAGTTAATCAAATTTTATCTTCCTGGTATAATTGGTTCGGAAGATATTCTAATCCAAATGTTTTTAACCCCACCCCTCCCCCACCACCCGAATCAAAAATTTTAGCCTTTGTCAAATCTCCTCTTATCACTTAAGACAACTTCAGAGTTTCAATCTTCTGACGTAAGTTTCAACTCCAGCTTTCAAGCGCTTCGGACACACTGCTTTCCCCTCCACTCCACTCCCACGCCCCCTAGCCCTTCTCGCCAATTGCGCAAATGGGTCCACTATCATAGTTCTACATAAGTTCCGAGTTTCAGCCTCCTAGCGTAAGTGGTTCCTGAGATCTAAAAACCGATTTAAATATAATTCAACTATTTACCACATATACCTATAACATATCAATTCAATTCCAAACTTTGTTCAGAATTCAATTCCTATCCTACTCTGATAACTCTTATCAGATCTCGCTTCCAAGTTTGCTGAAAGCTTCTCTACTACACCCAAGAATTTTTTCTACTACCCATGGAAGCAAATTCTTCATTGCTTCCAACTTCCCGAGGTCGTGTGTTTTTTTTCGTCACAGTGGGCTTACTATGGAATGAAATGAATAGATGCAACTTTCAAATTGCTTCCATGTGTTTTTTTCTAGGTTTTTTTCGCTTGCCTTTTCTTGGTATTACCAATTCGGCTGTGTAAGATATTCGCGAGTAATTTTTTGCGAACATTTATTTAGACTGGTCCAAAGAAATTCATGAAACATGATTTTTTTTCACGACTTTTCTGCGTGATTTAAAAAAAACGCATTTTAGATATTTTTCAGCAAAATGAAAGGGAAGCAATGCTTCCCTTGCTTCCATGGAGGCCACGCCACTGCTTCACAGGTTCTCGAGATATCACAAAAATATATTTAACATATCACGTTTGAGCGTTCGGTAGACAGAGGGATTTTTATTGGTTTTTTGGAGTCTACTAGTTCTGAAATGCAAAAAATATAAAATTTTGGAGTAGAAAGTTTTTTTGTTCAAATTTTTATTAATAAAAAAATCTGCCAACAGTCTGGGCGCAACTTTATTATTTTTTGGGCAGAAGTCAGAAACGTGTTTAATACTGAGCTGCGGTGGAGGTCACTATGCGACTGATTACCTAAAAAATAACGTTCCAAATAGCCTCCTGGTTATTCTTTAGGTTAAAATAATGAAATTCATGAAAATGTTGGAAAACCCCTTTTCACGCACATTTGTTTTACTCCAGCTCTGTACATCAATAAAGTTTTAAACTTTTTTTGCTTTAACTACTCCTGTAGTACTTCTACATATACATACTAAGTTTCAACTTTCTAGCATAAGCCGTTTCTGAGATATAAAAAACCACCCCCGTACCTTGCTACTCCTATCAAAAATTTTTTCTGGGATGTCTCTATAGCACCTCTATACAGTTATAAATTTTTAGCTTTCTATGCTTTGCGGCTTTCGAGAAATTAAAATCAGAATTTTTTTCATTTCCACCCCCTTCCACCATCACTCCTTACATCCACACCCTCACCTTCTCCGCTAGAGGTCTACTGGTCCTAACTCCAGTAAAAATTTCAAGATCATACCTGATACCGTTCATGAGATATTAAAATTTAATTTTTTGAAAAATGGCTGTCCCCTTCCTTCAGCGCTCCTCGCAACCTCCCTCCTAAACTCCACTGGTAATTATATATACAGAAACCAAATTTTATCTTCCTAACACAATTGAGTCGGAAGATATTGTAATTAATAATTTTTCACCCCCCACCCCCATACCTCACTACTCCCCCTAAAAATTTTAACCCCTTTCTAATCTCCTTGAATCCCTTAATACAACTACAAAATTTCGGCCATCTGAGATCAATCGTTCAGGAGATATGGATTTTAGAATGTTTCGATCCCAGCTTTTAAGAGTTTTGGACGCATTGTTTTTTTCCCCACTCGCACACCCCTCGACCCCTATCGACCATTTTTTTGCAAATTTATCCACTATTATGATAGATGGAACTTATGTAGTACTACATAAGTTCCAGCTTTCAGCCTCCTAGCATAAGCGGTTCCTGAGATCTAAAAACCAAAATTTTTCATCTAATACGCTCCCCCTCCTCCCCATTACACCGCCACCACTCCAAAAGATACCACTCGTAGGCGTTCACCCACTCTACCTACCATAAAAATTTCAACTTAATATATGAAGGAGTTACGCCGCACCTTCAAACGGTTTTGCGTACGGCGGACAGACGGACATTTTTTCTTTTTGCTTTTTTGGTGTTTACTAGTCCTAAAACGTGTAAATACAAAATTTCAGGGTAGTCAACTTTTTTGAAATTTCAGTTCGATAACAATACTTTATTATTAAAAAATAATAAATTAATTTAACTTCTTTCTTACTAAATTAAATACTGAATTCCTACGGTATATATTTTTATTGATCAACAGAACGAAAATGAATTTAATATACAGATGAATGTTTATTAAACTGATATTGTAGCGAGCTAGAGGTTCACCGGAATTTCAAGTAAAACACAAATCGTTTAAAATCGATGGAAATAATAACGATTTATTATTCGCATTAAATAATCGCACAATTGGTAACGCTGCCCGGTTTCTTATATAACTTGATAACTACTCGTTTTCTGCTACCAATCCAAATCGCTTTACAAATACTTTCGCGTAGAACTGACTGTAGCGCTTCACCGTAGTAGAAACTGTCCTTTACTGCAAACTCTGTCGTGCTTATATATTGCATGTGTTGAGTCGAGAGTTTTCCTGTATTTTCCAGTGGTGTGTGCGAAATGTTTGCAAAGAATAATCCGAAAAGGGGAAAAGGGTTCGAAAAGTTTGTAGAATTTGCAAAGTATTTCTCATTGGTTATTACAAGGTGGCCAATTGGATGTTTCTCTTGGGAGGATGTTGCTCTTCTCACTGGAAACTGATCGAGTTGTACGGGTTGTCACATTAGCATGTAATAATAGTTAAGTATAAGAATATGTAAAATTAATTTGAAACAATAGCTCCGATCTACTGAAGGAGAAGATAGCTCTATTCTAATGCTGAAATACAGTTACCGTTTCAATGGTCAATGTATGCCAAAAACTAACATTGTACCTACTATGTTTAAGAACTAGCCGATAGGCTTCAAGACTTCGGCTTTGCGCACTATATGGTTGGTATTAATTCTGTTGATAATAATAAGAATGAAATCCAATTTTCCAATAACAGCCTTTCTTCCTTATAAATTCAACTAGCTACGTTTTGATCGGCACAACCGCTGTTAGTTCACATTAAGAATCGTTTTTATTCGGATTTAGATCACTAAATTAAATCTATATTTACTGCGACATAAACTCTAATATTTCCCTTAAACACAGAAATTTTCCCTACCAACTTACAAGCCACGACGACGATGAATATTTTAAATTCACTACAATTCCTGAAGTCGAAATAAAGGAAAAATTTAATGTGCTAAGTCCATGTTATAGCTACTAACCAACGTGTTTTCTGTTTAGTGCTCCAAGTTCAGAAACTTAACACCTTTATGCCCATAAACCTTTGAATTATAGCTGGGTGTCTGCGGTATGGAGACTATCAAGTTGCCACTTCCAGACCAACTCCACTTAATTACGAAGAAAATATTCCCATGAGCGTGTCTAATCCTTTTGCTGACTCCAGTCTACTTCAGATGATAAGTTAGTAACCACATAAAATTTAGTAGTACATGCCTTAACAAAAGATGTCAGCGCAATATACGAGTAATAATCAAGTAGTCTTGACTTTTGTCCCAACCAATAGATGGGAGTGGGTGATAGTTTAGAGTAGCCCTGTCGTTCTCGATTCACAAGTATATTTCAAAAGACGTTTTAATGACTCTTTAATGTTTTCGTGACGAAAAATCGAAGTTGACTTCAATTAAGGAGTTTTACGGGATGAATATAGTAGATACTTTGAATTTCTTTTGAATTTGTAATGTTAACACCTAGTACTAAGGACTAGGTAAATAGAAGGCTAATTAAATTTAATTAATTAAACCAAATAGCAACACCTCCTCACAATATTCCACAGTATAATGCGAGAGTCGAACAGAACCAAATGGGATTATGTCAATCTCAACAAACTTTTAAGGTGTTTCTGGATCACCTTAATTTTTGCTTTCCAAGGACTTTTTATATGCTAGTTACAGGAGCCCTAATGCGAATTTTTGCATATTAATCCCTTTACCAGAAAGCAGTGAACAATTAATTTAAACAAAATTTCAAATTCATAACTAGAAGCGTTCTAAAGCTATCAGCCAATATTCGTGAACACGTTTTTCAATGACTTTTGTATAGCAGCTACCGAAGGAGTGAGGAGCAAAGTCGACCTTACTTTTAATTTCAAACGAATTCCTGTATAATTTCGACTTCCTGGCTCAACGATTTTATAATTTATAGTGTTTCATGTTTCGTTTTCTCCGTACTAATTTTACTTTATTATTTTCTAATAATACAGTATTGTGATCGATTCTTAAAAAATAAAATTTGCTACCCTGAAAATTTTTTTTCACGTTTCATGACTCGTAGACACGAAAAAAGCAAAAAAAAATTTCAGTCCGTCTGTCCGCCGTACGCCGTACGCAAAATCGTTTGAAGGCTCGTAGCTCCCAAAAGGTTTGAGATATTAAATTGAATTTTTTTTTGTGAATAGACTGAGTAGGCCCCGTGAAGTGACCAAATTCTGAGGGGTGGGGGTGTGAGGGGGAGGAGGGGAAAGGGTTTTAGACGGAAAATTTTGGTTTTTAGATCTCAGCAACCGCTTATGCTAGGAGGCTGAAATTTGGAATTTATATAGAACTTCGATAGTGGACCCATTTGCATAAAAATAGTCAATATGGGTGAAGGGGTATGGGAGTGGGGGGAAAAATAATGCATCCAAAACGCAAAAAAGCCGAGATCGACACATTCTAAAATCCATATCTCCTAAACGGTTAAAGTTACAAAATTCAAACTTAATGAATATCTGTAGGTATATTAGGAGAATAGGAAGCAAACAAATTTTTGAGTAAGGCCAGTGGAGTACGAGGGTGGGGGATAAAAACTTTAGATTATGATATCTCACGAGCCAATTGCACTAGACAAATAAAATTCGAATTCGGTTTGTGTATAAACGTTGACAAATGAAGTTTGCTAAAAGTAAAATTTGTTAAGGGGGCCATGAAAGTTGAGGGGTTGCGAATTTTTCTAAAAAATCACGTCTCATATCTCAAGAACAGTGTGAGGTAGATGCTTAAATTTTTTACCAGATGTAGGTCTAATAGACACCTATCAGAAAATGATGTGAGGGTGTAGAGGGTGAGGGTGAAAAGGAAAAGGTTCCGATTTTTATATCTCGAAAACCCATAATGATATAAAGCTGAAACATGGTATTTAGATAGAGCTATAGTAGTAGCATCTTGGAAAAATATAATTTGTTAAACGGGTAGTATGGTACGGGGGTGGGGGATGTTTTTCCTATCTATAGAACGGCTTATGCTACAAAGTTGAAACTTGATATGTATATGTAAATCATCTAGAAAAGTAATTTAGATAAAAAAAAATTTCAAATATCTATTGGCGTTCGGAAGGGGGGCGAAAAAATGTATCAGTGAAAATGGAATGCATATATTTTCACAATTTTCGTCATATCTATTAGGTTTTCCCAAAAATTTAATTTATTTTTATTCTGCGGCTTCTTCACATAAATATCTAGAAAGTGTTTTCAGGATTTTTTGAAATTCGACCCCTAAGGGGGTGTAAAGTGGTTGTATACTTATTCACGAATTATGCCATATCTCCCAGGTCTGATCAAATATCGAATATCTTTTTACTTTCACTGGCTTGCGTAATAATCGCCGAAAGCTTGTTTTTAAGTTTTTTCCCTTTTTCAGCCCCTAAGGGGATATAAAAGGGTTGAACAAGTTTTCACGAATTCCGTCATATCCTTTAGAAGTGATAAGTAATTCAATTGTTTTTACTTTCTCGTGCTGTTTTCATATTTATCTATTAACTCCTTTCAGGATTTTTGGATATTCAACCCCCAAGTGGGTGTAAGGAGGTTGCATATGTTTTCACAGATTCCTACATATTGCTTAGATCTGATGATATATTGAATTAATTTTTCTTCCTAAGGTTTCCCTTATAAGAACCAAAAAGTCAATTTCAGTATTTTCAGATTTTCAATCCTAAGGTGTGTAAGGGGGTAGTATGCTTCGACATATTTCTTAGGTTTGATGAGATATTAGATCGCTTTTCATTTCCACAGACTTTTTATATAATCGCATACAAACCCATTTCTCAATTTTTGGATATTCCACCCCCAAGGGTTTGCATATGTTTTCAAAATTTTGCCATCAGAACTAAGGGATATAAAATTGGTTATTACGGCATTTGATGTAATGACCTAAAAACCAATTTCACGATTTTTCGAATTTCAAGAACCAAGGGGGTGTGAAGAGTTTGCTTACTTTTTCACAAATTTTTCAAAATCCCTCTTGTCTTATGATGAACGGTTTTGAATAATATTAATGAATACTTGCATCGGCTCAAAAACAATAACTTTTTTATTATGATGATGTAGATTTTCATTGGTTGAATGTATCTTTTTGGTTCAGTGTAGCTTTATCTCCAATTACTGAAAAATCAAGGTATGCAAAATATCAAGGTGGTAGCTTGAAACGTTCTGACGCTATCGGCCAATATTGAATACGTTTTGAAAAACTTTTGTATCGGAGAAACACGAAGCTTTGGTTTGTCTTACAAATTGTACTAAACATCTGGATTCAAAATTACAATATCCAATGAAGGTGAAGGCGTTTTTGATTTATGGCGTGTCCTATCAGGCAAATTCTCAGTTAGGTACAGATTGAAGTTCGCCTTTCTTGAATTCGTACATCTAAAGTTGTTACGGACTCATTCAAAGAGTAAGAGTTGCCTAATATACTATAGGTGCCCCTATCAGCTTAAGCAATGCGGAACTACTTCACAGGGAGGTGGAGATAATTTCGGAAACCTTAATGACTGCCCTTAGATCGGCCTGTCCGCTTTCAAATGGGGTGGGAAAGGTGGTCCAAAGTGGTGATCAAACGATCTTGAAATTCTGAGAGGAAATTCGAGGAGGCTTTTCACGAAAGCTAAAAGAACTCAGAATGATTTGGACTGGGATGCATACAGAGGAAACTCTGCGAGGAAATAGAGTGTATTAATGAAGCATCTAGAATGCGCAGGATCCTCGCCAAGGTCACCAGTGTTCCTGGGTACTTGAGGAGGAATAACGGAAGCTGGACGGAATCGAGTCAGGAAAGTCTGGATCTATTGATGGAGGCGCACTTCCCGGCGTGCATTTCGGAGCTTAGGAACGCATCTCAGGTAGTAGATCTCCCTGTGGCGGACGCAGCCATTGTAAATCGGACAATCTCTCTTGAAAGGGTAAGGTGTGCGGCTATATCCTTCTCTCCCTTTAAGTCTCCGGGAGTGGACGGTCTGGTGCCCATTATGCTGCAGAAGACCATGCCACTTATTGGTCCTTCCTTGGTGAGGATCTTTAGAAGTTGTCTAACTCTCGGGTATGTCCCGATGATGTGGCGTGAAGTCAGGGTGATTTTTATTCCTAAGGCTGGCAAGCCAAGCCACACCCTGACCAAGGACTTTAGACCCATTAGTCTCTCATCGTTTTTGCTGAAAACAATGGAGACGTGTTCTGGACGCGAGAGGCTTCTCAGCTTCTCAGCACGCCTATATGAAGGGAAAATCTATCGAAACGGCCTTACATGAGGTCGTCTCCACGGTAGGAGAATCTTTGAATATTAAAGAGTATACTCTAGCAGCGTTTCTAGATATTGAGGGTGCCTTCAATAATGTGGAGACAAGTGCGTTCGAGAAGGCATTGAATAGATTGGGTGTTGATTCATTCATTTCGTGCTGGATTGTGTCGATGCTAGGTGGTAGAATTTTCAACTCCTCTCTGGGAGATAGGTGTAGCAGAATGAAAGCAACCCGGGGAACCCCACAGGGTGGGGTGCTATCTCCACTGCTGTGGGTCATAGAGGTTAACGAAATTTTACAGGCTCTATCTTTGACCGGAGTCAAGGTGGTTGCCTACGCGGAGGATATCGTTCTGATGGTGAGAGGTAAGTTTCTGGACACCTTGAGCGATTTACAAGAAGTTGTGCTCAAATCCTTGAGCAGGTGGGCTGGTAACTGCGGTCTCAACATCAATCCGGAGAAAACCGACCTTATTATCTTTACGAGGAAAAAAGACCGGGCCCACGCTTGAATGGCTTTACCATACCACTCTCCCTTAGTGTAAAGTACTTATCAATCTATCTCCATCCTAGGTTGAACTGGAAACTCACGATTGACGACAGGATCAAGAAGGCATCGAACGCTTACTACGCTTGTCAGAAAATGGCAGGGAAAACCTAGGGCTTTATTAACCCGAGGATAGTGCACTGGCTGTACATCACGGTAGTTAAACCTGTTCTTACTTACTGGTCACTGGTGTGGTGGCATGCGTTGGAGGTCGGGAATAACAGGGTCGCCATGATCAGAATTCAAAGAATGGCACTCATTGGGATCACTGGGGCCTTACGTACCACGTCCTTACAGGAAATTTTAACCGTTTTTACTTTTCACGCGAAATGGTTGTGTTCAAGCAAATGTCAAACACTTAGCTGCTGTTAAAATAACTTGTAACTATAAAAAAAATCCATTGGAAGGAAGCTTCAAAGCCTCATATGTGGATGTCAGTGCTGTCGTCTCCTACTATGCGAACCAATTTACTTATCGGACGCCACTTATAGAAACTAGGGAACTGAAAACTCTGGTTTTTATAATAGATGATGATATATAAAAGGCTCAGCTTTTTTGAGTAGTGTCCATACAAATATTAATAAAATATAGGTTAAATAATTATTATCAAGATCTAAAGTGATATAATCTTAATACAAATCTGTGGCTGAAATTCTCCATATCACCCTAACCTAATTCTTAAAACACCTTCATTCATATCCATACCTACCTGTACACTGTCTTCTTATCTGTATTTCATCTAGACCAGAGTGGCAGAGTAGTTTTAGGCTATAGATTCAATATTAATTTCAATCAAAATTAATTAAAGGTAACCAGAAGTATTGATCGAAATTGTCTCAATTTGCTTGGGATGGTGTTGAGCTCTTCTGAAACCTAATTAGGTATATTGTAATCCAGGCTATAAATCGAAACTCGGAATATTATTTTGTGAACTGTGAAGTTTGAAAGTGTACACATTCGAATAAAGGTTTTGGAACATTGAAACTTTGCTTGTTTCCTCAAAAAAACCTCAAAATATGTAAAGAGGACACTACCCGAACTGGATGATGCGTGATAACGTAACGAACTATCAAGGGATGAAAAACAGAACTTTCATTCAACTTCTCTAGTTACATGAAACCAACCCCTAGGAGGAGCAAAAGTCATTAGTTTTCCAGTTTCGTGAGAATTCGTATGTTGGTAATATCCTGCAGCATTAGCTTATTTCTATGGAAGCATTTTGTCCATGTTAAGCATCCACACTTCCTTCTGCTCTTACTGGATGAAATTTTAGATTTACACTTCAGAATATTTGAAATTATGGTTTGTTGTCGGATGGAGAATATTTCATTATCCAAAATGCTTCCAGGAAACATGAAAAAGGGTTCACAATTTTTTGTTCCTTGGAGGTAGTTTCGAAGTTACTTTGTACGAGTACATATAGCTTATATGAAGAGCAAAATTTGTTTGGTGTCAGAGCAAAGTATGAAGAGCATCGTCACGTTCCCTACGCCTGAAGTTGAAGTCAAACGCAAAGTTTCTACTGATATTTGTAAACGTTTCCTGTTTATCAGCTTCATTAACTTCTATGTCTATTGTGACCAGAGTTGCCAGATAGTTGGATGCAGAATCCCACCGAAATGAAATAGCCCAAACCCGCATGAAGATTTGTAGCCCAAATACTGCGCTCAAATTTGCAAATTTAAAGAGCTACTTAAACACAATTGCGATTTCAAGAACGAACTGTGTTCCAGAATTCGTAAGAAACACTGTAATGTATAATAAATATTGTGTGAATACATAAATTCGTATTTATCACCATTTTAAAAATATATTAGGTGCAAATTAAAGGTAAAATTATAATTGTAAAATAATTTCGCTTGGCTTTCAAGTAAAACATAATTCATTTTCATTTACTACTTGATCGCTTTTATCGATGAAAATCATTTTAAAAATACGCTTTTGTGTAGACCGTCATTTCACTCTCGCAGTAGAAAAACTTATCCCTCGGCTCTGCGGCGTTTATATACTGCATGTGTTGAGTCGAGAAATTTCCAGCATATTCGGTGGTTTGTGTGGAATGCGGCAGAAGTACTCAGAGTGTCTAGAACGTGCGAGAAGTAAATAGAGCTCTCTACAATATTGCAAGGTTGTTGTTTTTCTCTGAAAACTTTAATATCAATAATAAGTGAGTTGTTCGGGTTGTCAGGAAACACATGTAACAATAACTTTGGAGAGACTGAAATTTTTGCAATACGTGTATGTAACCTACCAATCCAGCAAAAATTATAATTAATAAATTATGCAAAAAATAAAAGAAATCTATGACAGTCATCAATATTGGTAAATTTATTGTATCTTGTATGTTATATTTCTACGGATATCCATAACTTCACAGAAAGTGGTTTATTTGTACACTCAACCAAAAAGATACATCCAACCAATTAAAATCTACATCATCATAATGAAAAAATCATTGTTTTTGAGCCGATGCAAGTATTCATTAATATTATGCAAAACCGTTCATCATTTTTCGATCTGCTTTGGACACTCACACAATAACATAAATGATGTAAAAATTCATTGTTACAATGAACGAGTTCATAATATTGATAAAATCAGTAATTCGTATTAAAGTACTGATTCATTACTACTATTAACTGTGTCACTCTCAGTATAATATGATGAAGGAAGTCAAAATATTGATGAAAAGAGTAATTAATGTTACTAATGTTGTTCCTCATATTAAAGTATAAATTCATAATTGCGATTAATCCTGTCACTGTATTCAACACTGCGTTCATAATATTGATACACATATTGATATCAATATTATGAACGTGGAACTGGATATACGAGGGCGGTCCGACAAGTACTTAGCCTACAAAAGAAAAACGAAAATTTTCGAAAAGTGGCGATTTATTTCTCTACATAGTCTCCTTTTAGCTCGATACACTTGACCCAGCGATGCTCCAACTTCTTTAACCCGTCTGAAAAATACGTTTTCTCGAGGTCTGCAAAGTAGGCCTCCGTGGCGGCGATGACCTCCTCATTCGACTCAAATTTCTGCCCGGCGAGTGACTTTTTCAAGTTTGGAAACCAAAAGAAGTCGCACGGGGCCAAATCTGAAGAATACTGCTGCTCCAGTTCGTAGCCCAAT
Organism: Beris morrisii; assembly: GCA_951812415.1. Lineage (NCBI taxonomy): Eukaryota > Metazoa > Arthropoda > Insecta > Diptera > Stratiomyidae > Beris > Beris morrisii. The sequence continues at coordinate 121,483,220 of OX638312.1, read as the reverse complement.
TCGACCAATTTGGCGGAGGTGTGAGCCGGTGCGTTGTCATGGTCGAAGAGCACTTTTTTCTTCGCCAAATGGGACCGTTTTTCCTGCAATTCGGCGTCGAATCGGCCCAATAATTCGGCATAGTAGAGCCCTGTGACCATTTTGCCCTTCTCCAGGTAGTCGATGTAGATCACACCTTGTGAATCCCAGAAAACGATGGCCATCACCTTTCCGACCGATAGGACAGTCTTCGCCTTCTTCGGAGCACGTTCGCCGGGTGAAGTCCACTGTTTCGACTGTTCCTTGGTCTCTGGTGTGTACCAGTGGATCCATGTTTCGTCGACGGTTACGAAACGACGCAGAAACTCCTTCGGATTGCGCTTAAAAAGCGTCAAACACTGCTTTGAAGTGGTCTCACGGTTGCGCTTGTTGTCCGGAGTGAGCAAACGCGGCATCCATCGCGCCGACAGGTTTCTCATGCCCAAAATTTCATGCAGGATATGACCCACGCGGTCTTTTGAGATGCCTACTGTCTCAGCTATCTCGCGCACCTTCAATCGGCGGTCTGCCAATACGAGATCGTAGATTTTTGTCACGTTATCCTCCGTGGTAGCCGTTTTCGGGGCACCTGGGCGTGGCTCATCAAAAACCGACGTGCGACCACGTTGAAACTCGTTAAACCAATTTTTGACGGTCGCCATCGAAGGAGAAGAGTCACCGTACACAGCATCTAAGCGCTCTTTGATTTCGATGCGCGATTTCCTTTCCAAGAACAAGAATCGAATCACCGACCGATATTGCTCTTTTTCCATTTTTCTAAAATCTGCGGACACGTCCGCTTCCACACGCAGTCAAAACAAAACTACGAGTCCGATTCGGCTGAAATTTTGACAGTAGCCGTCTACGAGAATGTACTACACGATAGTGAATTTCTCTTGCGATAGTGGCGCCATCGGGCGGTGAGGCTAAGTACTTGTCGGACCGCCCTCGTAATTTCGGCTTTTTATGCCATATGAAAACGAGTAAAGGTTCCCAGAGACTTGTGCGAAATTTTTGCTGCTGCTGCAACTGTTTCTCAGCGGAACAATTGACACCATTTGATTACGTGCCAACGATTATCTACTCGTGTGTGGGAACCTTAGCAAAACGTAGCAACCAACTGAGGATCTGAAACCTTGAGCTGTGCGATAGTCGTTTTCTTCAAAATAATGAATGTGTTCATTATTACTATAAATATAATCAATAAGTTTTGCGTATACCAAACAAAGATGTCTTGTTTTTAAGAACTTTTTGATCAATATGATGCAGGCGTGTATTGGGTTTCGTTTTAACTTGGGAGTAATGCTAAAATTAAAGAGACGACTGGTGTCGTCGGTACCTGAATTCTGACTAAAAATTTTATTTCCTAAAAACCTTACAAACTAGTTATGTACATATTCCATTTCATTATATTTCCTTTGTTCAATTTCAATTTTAATTTTACAATAACGGTGCGGATTATTTTGACATTCCTATTCAATTCCGAGTTAATGTTTCAAATAGAATTTTATTTTTAAATTTTGAATATTATTTCTTTCGAATATTATTTTTCGAAAGGAATAATATTTTTTTAAATATGCCGCTACACGTGCATCAAAATTCCTAGGTGTAGATTTCTGAGAGTATATGTGTCCTTTCCATATATAGAAATTGATGAACATATTTTTAATGAAATGATATTGATAGTATTAATGTACGGTTCATATATCATGAAAAATATTTGATGATTTTCTACATTGTTGTAACGATATTTTCATTAATCCAAAGAATTTCGTTTGATGAAATGAATTCATTAATATTAAAAACAGTATTTGTTCAGTATGGAAAGTCCACAAATAATGAACCGATTCCAAATTAATGTTAGTTTGCAAATATCAGTAGATATCGTGTTTTTCAATATTATGACTGGAGAACCCAGACTTAGTGGTAATTTGTAATATGACGTAGTTCGCAAACGTTGTATTTGAGCCGTTAACACTAGCAGATTTATATAACCCAAAAGATCAATGAAATTAAGTTTACTTAATTTTTACTTTATTTTATTTTGATTTTATCCTCGTAAGTCGGGTCTGTTGTAAACTAGCATAATAACACAATTTGCGTTGGCCGAATAGCCCAAAAAGCTATAAGTAGCTTTTTGAAATTGGTACCCGCGAATAGAACATTTAAATAGCCCAAATCGCGTGAAATAGCCCAATCTAGCCTTAATCGTGACACCAAACCATGGAAATTCCTCTCCTAATTAAATTTTGGTTGGCGTCTCGGCTTAACTTGACTAGTTTTACGACAGCTGACGAAGTCAGGTATTGAATAAAAACGATAAAAATTTCTCTCAGACAAATGTCTCAGCGAGTGCAATTGATTGTGACAATTGAACAAATTTACTGAACGATTTTTTTCCATAAATTGGACTTGGTATTAGGAGCGCATTCGAAGACATCACCTTTTAAAATAATTAAAAACTTTGTTTTGAATACTAGAAAATATTTATGTCCCTTCAATTCAACCCCATTCAAGCATCTTTTATAAAATATCTGATTTTGACGCAATCTCAAAAAAGCAAACATATGTTCGAATCCATTCACTACAGTAAGGGATATGCTCGATTATCCCGAATACTCAAACAGAACAATTTAACGGATCCATTAAATCTCCGGTGAGCAAATACACAATAAAAAGCATACAATAGATCATAAAAGGAAGCAACCCTCCCACAGAACACGAATCCCATACTATCAGATCAATAGTGAAAATATTCTAAAGTGAAAATGGTATTACGTATGGCCAGTACTGCGAAATAATATCCACATAAGTGACAACGAAAAATGCGGACATGTGTCGCTTTATTGAAATTTCTCGAGTAAGCCGCGTGACACGCGTGCTTCCGGGACTATTGTAAGGTAAATTTCAAATTTATCACATCGAGTCGAGAACTTTGTCGGGTCATCTGACAATGAAAAACATTTTTTTTGTGAGCATTGTAAGCGAGGATATGGCAAATGTACGGTGTACGAGTACACGCATTTGGCAGAAAAATTTTAATATATAGCAGCAGGTGCGAAGATGTTAAGAATTTTTCATGTTGATTGAGATTTTTTATACTAACTGGCAATAAAAGCTGAAAGATTACCATTTGCAATATTAAGAAGTGACGACAAAAAATAATTAGTTGAAGGTTTTGAGCACAAATATCGAAGGTATTGATTCGAAAAGTTTACGTAATATTCTAGACAGGCGGCCACCTAAATTTTCAATTTAATAATTTCCAATTAGACTAAAATTGGCAATTATAAAGTTGCTTAGACACGGTCCGTCTACTAATGATCTAGACGAAGATATACTATTTAACACTTTCGAAATGAAAAATTTATGAAATGTTTTCTTGTCATATTTCCGGCAGAAGAAGTTTATTCTTTGCTATGCAAGAGATCCGTTTTCTTATGCTCATACCGTATTGACAGCATAATCTGAAACAATTGACATATAAATAATTTGTTTGGTATGTCTTCTTCTTTACGGTTCGAGTTAAAACTTTCCGTGAAATGTGAACTGTAGCATATTTTTCATTTAGATCTTAGTGTCCAATCTAAATTCAACATTTAGATGAGACCATTATGATTAATGTTTGCACATTTAAAGACCATTATGATAAATTTTCACATGACACACAGCAAATGAGCAAGTATGTTAAAGGGAAATAAAATGGGATCACTCACCCCCCCCCACCCCCCCACCCACCACCCACTCATGTAGGTTCCAGAAAAACTTATAGATTAAAGTCCGGGCTACATGGTCGGTCCGGACCGGAGGAACTTTTACATGCTCTTTCCTGATCGATATTTTCCGGAGACATGTTAAATACTGCATTATTGAAATAATAAAGTAAAATCTGCCAATGGTCTGGGCGAAACTTTATTATTTTTCGGGTCAAAGTTCGGGAGCGGTCAAAGTCGGAGTATATCATGAGTTGTTTCGAGATTATTAGATTTCTTGGAAAGTTAATTTTGTTCTTAAAATAAAAATATTTAAAATAGAGATTTTTAGCCGATTAAACATTGAAAAAGCACGTGTATGGTAGACTATTCGAATTTCGGTATATTATATACACTAAAAACCCATAGAAGTAAAAACGAATTTGTTGCCTTATCAGACTTAAGAGATGTGACGAATTGTTAAAACGTATACAAACCCATTACATCCGCTTGGGGTTTGAATTTCAAAAAAATTGTGAAACCGGTTTTTAAACGATTTCATAAGAAGCAACTTGATATCTCATGAGTCACGAGGGATTTTGAAAAATTTGTGGAAACGTAAGCAAACTCTTCACACCCCCTTGGTTCTTGAAATTCGAAAATTCGAAAAATCGTGAAATTAGTTTTTAGATCATTACATCAAATGCCGTAATAACGAATTTTATATCACATCAGAATTAAGGGATGGCAAAACTTGTAAAACATATGCAAACCCTTGGGGGTTGAATATTCAAAAATTGAGAAATGGGTTTGTAGACGATTATATAAAAAGTCTGTGGAAGTGAAAAGCGATCTAATATCTCATCAAACCTAAGAAATATGTCGAGGCTTTGAAAAGCATAAAACCCCTTACATCCCTTAGGATTGAATATCTAAAATTACTGAAATTGGCTTTTTAGGGCGCTTATATAGGAAACATTAGGAAGTAAAAATGAATTCGATATATCATCAGATCTAAGCAATATGTGGGAATCTGTGAAAATATTTGCAACCTTCTTACACCCACTTGGGGGTTGAATATCCAAAAATCCTGAAAGGAGTTAATAGATATATATGAAGACAGAACGAGAAAGTAAAAACAATTCAATTTATTATCACTTCTAAAAGAAATGACGGAATTCGTAAAAATGTGTTTAACCCATTAATACCTTCTTGGGTGCTGAAAAAGAAAACAACTTAAAAACGAGTTTTAGGCGATTATTACGCAAGCCCGTGATTTAGTCGAAATCTAATTAGACCTGGGGGATATGGCAGAATTTGTGAAAAAGTGTACAACCCCTTTACACCCCCTTTCGGGTCGAATTTCAAAAAATCCTGAAAACGCTTTTTAGGTATTTATATGAAGAAGCCGTTGAATAAAAATGAATTCAATATTTGAGAAGACTTGATAGATATGACGAAAATCGTGAAACGCCAATAGATATTTGAAAATTTTTTTTATCTAAATTACTTTTCTATTTAATTTACATATGCATACCGAGTTTCAACTTTGTAGCATAAGCTATTCTATAGATAGGAAAAACACCCTTCACCCCCGTACCATACTATCCCTATAAAAAATTATATTTTTCCAACATGCTACAACTATAGCTCTATCTAAGTAACAAGTTTCAGATTTCTATCAATATAGGTTCTCGAGATATGAAAATCAGAATCTTTTCCTTTTCACCCTCACCACCAACACTTTTTTTTCTGCTAGGGGTCTATTAGGTCTACTTCTGGTAAAAATTTTAAGTATCAATCTTACACTGTTCTTGAGATATGAGACGCGATTTTTAAGAAAAATTCTTAACCCCTCCACTTTCATGCTCCACCGCCCCCTTAAAAAATTTTACTTTCAGCAAACTTCATTTGTCAACTTTTATACATAAACCGAATTTTATTTGTCTAGTGCAATTGGTTCGTGAGATATCGTAATCTTAAGTTTTTCACACCCCCGTACGCCACTGCCCTCACTCAAAAATTTGAATCCGATCTATTGTCCTAGTATACCTACAGATATTCATAAAGTTTTAATTTCGTGACATTAACCGTTTAGGAGATATAGATTTTAGAATGTGTCAATCTCGGCTTTCTTGCGTTTCGAACGCATTATTTTTCCCCCCACTCCCACACCCCTTCACCCATATCGTCAATTTTTTTGCAAATGGGTCCACTATCATATATTGTTTTTTATAAGGGGCTAGTCGATTTAATGGTGTTTTCACAAAATTCGAAGGAAAACAAATTTTTGAATATCCGTCATTTATTTAAAAAAAAAAACGGTATAGTTGACAACAAGTTTTTTTTTAAATTATAAAGTCTCATGTTGCCAACTTAAATATGTAGATAAGTTTATCGCTCTAGCTAAACTACTTTATAAGATATCTACATTTAACTAACACCATGCGTCATTTTAATAATTCTTTTTTTAATAAAGTATAACAAAGACCTTTTATTGCTTTACTACCCATAATTTGTTTAACTACCAACAATTAGTGACTAAATTAACACCGTTAACCGTTTTTAATTAAAAATTTCTTATTTTTCTTCTTTTTATTTGCATCTATATTAAAAGTAAGTTCACTCACTAAAATTTAATGTTTCTTTACTCGCTGACATATTATTGCATTATAATTTAAATTTGTGTTCTCTTCTGCTCAAACTTTTTTTGGACATATTCTTTCAACTTTACATTAGGAACGAGGGTGTTCTTCTTCTTGATTACACTTTAATAAAAAAAAAGAATTGCTCAGTTACAAATATTGTTAAGATTAAAGGTGAATAGCTTCAAAAGTGTTTAAGCTAGAGAAATAGATTTTCCCCCATAAGAATAATCACAAAATAGGCTTTTATAATACCATCAACAAAATCAAATCAAAGATCAATTTTTCCAGTTAAATGGCAGTGAACAAAATTTTTTCTTCAGATTGTAGTAAAGCTGATCGAAAAAAATGAACAAGAACATGCTTAACAGGTCCAGGTCCAGTATTTTTCCACTAATGATTAAAATTATAAAAGTAGTATTACTGGTTCAGAAGTTGTTGGTATTAATAGGAGAAACAGCATTAAACGCTCAAAGGTGGCAAACCTCGAAAACGGCACGAAAACGGGCATATGCATGTTTTACTCAGTTTTCGTACATACACCATATATCGAGTTACTTTAAATTCAATGTAGCCCAAAAGTTTGTACCGGAACAAGGCCCCGTACGAAAAAGGATGTGCGTCATCGTTTGTCCATTCGTAAAAAACCCAAAACCCCAAAAACTCCAAAAGCCTCAAATCTGTGTGGACGTTTTCTGTAGACGAAGCTTGGAGATTTCTGTGGATGAAAACTTAGTACGCACTGGCCCAGAAAGCTGAAATTTGGTCTTCTTTAGCATTAGCATTGCATTGTATGCCATGCTGTCAAATATTTGACTAAAAAAATTTGACGAAATTGTCAAATTTTTTCTGTCAAAGCTGACTTTGCGTAAAGTAAAAAAAAATAATACGGCAAACAAAAATTTGACGATTACACTATTTGACAGCATTTGCCAAGGGAATTAGTCAAATATTTGACAGTGTGGTACATACATACAGTGTAATACTAGCTTTAGGCTTTTTGTGCACAATAACGTAGGCTGTAGATTACGTGCAAAATATCCTTTTATTGGATATTAGATTGTCCGTAGCCCTAATGCGATCATTAATTAGGACATGAAAGTAGCCGAAATTCGACATCCTTCCTGAAAGCATCCGTAAAACGATACACCTATATTATGAGCGGTGTTAATTAGCGTCAGAGATTTCGTTTCTTTCTTCCTAATACGACTGTGCAATGAATCGATGCTTTTCGTAGTTCATAATTAGGAAAATCACTGGAATTGAATTATCGAGTCATTTCCATCTGCTAATTACATGCGGTACTGCTAGCTACCGACCGCCGTTCTTTTTGTAATAACTTTCTCTATATTAACGACTGTGCCAGTCATACGTATGAGTGTAATCAATAATAAACTTGAAGAAAGTTCGCTTCAGATTGCTCACTAATTGGACGGTTTTTTCAACGTGTTTGCTGTTGAACTTTTAACTAGAGGTAGGTTTGTAATTCACAGGCTCGTGTTCGAAAACACCCAGTGTTTGTGGTTTGTTTCAGAATCAAGTCTAAATTGTTACCACATCAATTTTCGGATATGATGTTAGTTTGCATAGATTCAGTGGTGAGTTAATGAAACTCAAATGAAGATAGGATTTATTAATTTATTTTTAATTTTTCGTGCTTAGTGCTCACAAGTAAAGGAAATGGGAGTGCTGCAATCCTAAAAATTAGTAACTATGGTTAGCAAAAATTAAATTAAAAAATAGCAATAGAAGGGCACAAGAAGATTATTTGTCGAGTATATTTAAATCTTGAACTATACCCGACAAATAATAAAGTTATTAAACGTTAAAGTCTGTATGGAACAGAATTTGTTACGCAACATATCAACTAGGGTGAAATCCATATAGATCGCTCAATTGAAAGGAAACTAACAAGTGTATGTATGCACTGCATAAATTGAGAGCTATACCGCTGATACAAATTCAATTACTCGTTTTATACTTGCATTTCTTATTACTTTCTTATATTTTGTTATAAATTCTTGAGAAAACTAAGAGGACTTAATGGTGCGGTAAACGAACACATTCAGAGATTTTGATATTTCATTAGACTTTAGAAATTGGTGGATACGCATGCAACCGGGGGTGGAAACCCCCTTGGGAACTGAATATCCAAAAATTAATTTTAGAGCGATTATGTAGAAAGCCCAAATAAGTTAAAAGCAATTCGATATTTCATCAGATCAAAGAGAGATGGGAGATAATTGTGAAAACTTTTGCATCACCGTTACACCAACTTGGGGGTTGAATATTCATAAAGTCGGAAATTAATTTTTGGGTGATTTTATAGAAAGCCCGAGGAAGTAAAACCAAATTCGATATCTCATCAGACCTAAGAGGTATTTAGGAATTCATGAAAATATATGCAACTTATTTCCCCTTGGGGGTTGAATATCAATGTATGAATGTTGCTGAATGTTATTTGTAGGCGATTTTATTATATAAGAAGTCTGTGGAAGTCAAAATCAATTCGATACCTTACCTTAAAAAACCACTTTCACACCCTCTTAGAGGTTTAAAATTTAAAAAATTCTGGAAACGCTTTATAGGCGATTATTTGAAATACAAAAATTAAAAAGTAAAAACTTATTCAATATCTAATTAGACCTAAGGAATATGACGGAATTCGTGAAAATGAATACAACCCCTTAACTAGCTCCCTAATGGCTTGAATTTAAAACAAAAACGGGAAAAGGTTTAAACTCGTAGAGGTTTAAATAATTCAATATTTCAGAAGACCTAAGAGATATGACGAAATTCGTGAATATATGTGCACTCCATTTTCACTGACCAATTTCTTTGTCCCCTCTGCCTGCCACGTAATAACTGAATTTTTTTTTATTCAATTAATTTTCTAGTAAGTATGTATGTATATACCTACAAGGTTCAAGTTTCTAGCAGACGCCGTTCTAGAGATAGGAAAAATGCACCACCACCGTACCATGTTACTACTATTAAAAATTGTATAATAATATAATCTTAGAACATGGCACCAGTATAGTTCTACTTAAATTCTAAGTTTCAGCTTTCCTTTTCAACTTCCTCCACCCTAACTCCTTACACTCCCACTTTTTCTTGTAGGAGTCTATTGGACCTACCTTCCGCGAATAAATTTTAAGATCTATCTTAAAGAGCTCTTGAAATATGAGACGTGATTTCTCAGAAAAATTATTATCCCATCACACCCATGACCCCCCGCAGCTTTAGAGAATTCGACTAAGAAAATTGTACCAGATAATTCAATTCTATGTATGTGCCTAAATTATTACGAGATATTGAAAATTCGACTTATAGAACGACTGTAAATACAATTTCGGTATAAGTCGATATCTTTTGTCACAAATATACAAATATAAATTCCAATAACTTTTATGACCTTTCAATGGAAGATGAGGTAAGAAGTATACCTTGAGTTACAACTGGTTTGGGAATTGTAGTATATCTAAAATTGTCAACTTTAGTATGGCAGCTTCAACATACATATCATAATTTCTACACGCGCAACTATTGGTGAATATATATTATAATATTTGGCAAAGTTAAAATTTAGATTAAGTGTTCTGAAGTTCCGTCAATATTATATTGTATAATAATAATTTGTTATGTGAGGTGTGAGCTATCTATCACAAGGAGAGAAGATTTCGTTCACAAGCTAACACATCTATACCTTTTACTTATAAGACTAATTCCTGAACAAATTCGATTTCCTAGCTTCAGTTAAAGTGGGTTCCGTAAAATGAACGCACTAATTTTTTAAGGACTTTAGTATGGCGGGCATAAACGATTATTGGAAAATAAGTGTATTACGAAATTACTTCTTGTTTTCGGCCAATAAGTTTTTTAAGAATTTTTGTATGAGAGCTGCCCGAAAGTATAGGATTATTTTTCTCTGTTCTGCACGTTACAAAACTTTCTAACTTAATTAAACTTAGGGCCATTATTACAATCTTCAGTAAAACTTTAACTGGAACTTTAACTGGAACTTTAACCGGAAGTTTTGTGTGAAAATCTGTCAGTTAAAGTTCCAGTTAAAACGTAACTGAACATCGTCGGTACGGCTTCTACAGTTGTAAATTTTTCATATAAAGATTTATTCAATAGGTACATAACAATTTGGTACTTTAATACAAACGCACCCTTAAACTTTTTTGGTGGTCTGTCAATGTCAAAACGTCAGTCAAGGTTTACATTTTTGTCACTGTTAAGTTTACGAACGAGCAATAACCTTAGGGCTATTCAATAAGGACATAACAATTTTGTATTTAAATAAAACACAGAATATTTGAAATAATTTCCAAACGATGCTCGTTCCATAAAAATGTATGAATTGACTGACGGTTTGAAATTAACAGACTAGCAAAAAAGTTTAAGGGTGCGTTTTTATTAAAATATAAAATTGTTATGTACCTATTGAATTACCCTTTATATGTACAAAATCTTTTACGTGAAATATCCTGAAACAATATGATGTACATTTACAATATCTTAAAAAGTTTCAAAGTTTTGCGTTTCAGCCTTAAAAGATTTAAGTTTCACAAGGCTAGACTATTTATTACCTTCCGAGGCGATAAGTTAAAAACAAATCAATTTTTTTTATCTTCTTTTGTTACACAATATTTTGAGTTTATGTATCAGAAAATAAAGCTAAACCCATTAATTCAGCTTCAATTTCATAACTTTGTTCGCCAAAATTTCAAAGACTAAGATTAGTATCAACTAAGTCTAATAAATTAGCTAGCGCTCATGTTGCAAACCTGAAAGAAAGAAATTCCATTTATGGCTAGATACAGATAAGTTTCAATGGACTAAAGTAACTTCTGCGGGTATCTGAATTTCAGACTTATCCAGACACCAACTTTATACAATAAAATAGAGTGCATAATAGCGGCTGCCAGCACTAGATTATTAAAAGTGTTAGCCATCTGCACTGGTGTATGGTGCACAACGGAATAAAATTTATCAACTTTTCCATTACAATCCCAAATTTTCCTCTGTAAGAATGAAATAAAAACATTTCTGGATATAGACCGCACCGATTGTCTGCAGGTGGAAGTACTCCATAAATAAGACGTTTATACTTCGTACTCGATTTGTGGAAGACAAACAACCAGAATTGAAATTAATGGTGGTCCATCGATTATAAACCCACCTTATCTTATTTGATTAATTTCGAATGGTAGCTCTGGCATATCGATTTTCCGATTCCCTACCCAGTTTACTTACTTCTACTTACCCACATGACCTGCTTGCTGTAAGACTTTACAGTCCATCGATATCTCGATATCTCACAATAATATCGTGGTGTAACCGCCGTCGCTACATAATCTTTGCTGATAAGTTGATAAGGCCGATATTTACGTCGGCATTAATAAATTTAATGGAGTTCCTATCGACAATAGGGCAGAATATAAAGGTCGTTCCCAAAAGCCGGTCGCATTCGAACTTGTACGGAATACGTGAAGGAAAAATTTCCTCATCAAGTTTATATTGACGGGATTTACTTTGATACTTGGTATCTTAGACGTAGTCTTCTAATCTCGAAATCGGAAGCACCGAAAAGTGGTCGTATTTAAAAATAAAATAAAATCGCTTTGGATGGCATTTCTTAGGATTAAGAAAAAATTTAGAGTATGCCCGCTATTTATGTGAATTTCTTTCTGGGATTTGATGGTTTAAGAATTTCGGAATTTTTATATTATGCGATTACAATTCTCATAAAATCAATACTCTGCACAATACCCAAGGAAGTTGTAGCATATCTTTTTTATGTAATAATAGTATCTTGTATCTGATAGATAAATAGTGATTAATATTGAAGACGAGACCACAATTCGATTAAATTAATAAAATCCCAAATCGTCTTGTTACTTTCGTAGTACAACTATTGTTAGACTTGGCAATGCCTCGCAGTTTGGTACACATTCTGGTAGTATCATTGAAAATCAATCCATAGCTTTTCAATAAATCTGATCATCGTCTCACTTTCGCAGTCAAAAACTGATCATGTGTACAAGCCCTGCCGCACTCATGAATTGCATGTGTTGACTTGAAAGATTTCGAGCACATTAGGTGGCGTGTGTAGAACATGCGAAAAGTGTGTAGAATCTTCGACGCTATTCTAATTGGATTTTGGCAGGTTGTAGTTTCCTCTGCAAACTTGGATGTCATTGATAAGTGCTTTGGATTGCCAGGGTATACACTTAACAATATATTATAGGACGTATTCCCATAAAGTCAGAAACAGCATTTACGTTATAGGACTTAAAAAACTTGAGTAAAACACCAGTTCAAACTAGATATGGGTCGTTCACCAGTGAACTGTTCCAAAAGAACGCTTCATTGAAGTGAGTGAGTGAAGTAACTCACTCATTTTGGTGAACTGCAATTCCATTCGACACGTGACAAAAAAAATAAAAACGATATCCACATATATCAATCGCAGGAATATTCAAATAATGCGCAAGTGCTAAAACTAATTTTTGTGTGCTGAGACGAAATTTTGAGCACCAAATTTAACGCTGAAATTGGCATGACTCACTATAAACAGTGATGTTGTTTTCAATGCAGAGAATACCACGACATTCTATTTTCCATCATATGCGAAACGAAGGAACGAAGAGTGAGTGAACACTTCAATTGAAATGACTAGTGACTACTGAACGATGGAACGAAGAGTTCACTGAAATCGTTCCTTAAAGTGTGTGACTCGGAGTGAAGTACTTCACTGAAAGGAACTACTTTTCCCATCTCTGGTTTAAACATATCCCCGTTTTCATACGGTTTTTATTATATGTATGTAATTTTCAAGCGTTTTTCTGCTATTTATATAAACTTCTAAGTCGTTTATGGTTTTTAAAAATTGTTTTTGTTTTATTCTTGAGCATTGTACAATAATAGTGCTCTTATGAGTCCCTGTACTACTTAAAAATCTTTTTTTTCTTTGAACACAGGTGACAAACCCACGGATAGGTGGATTCGAACCCACAACCTCAGTGCTTGTAGCCACTGACCATCTTGTTGTATAAATATTGTTGTTTAATTTTTTTTCGGATGCAAAATACTGGAATTAGAGATGGTTCGTTCAGGAGTGAACTGTTCCAAAAGAACACTTCATTGAAGTGAGTGAGTGAAGTAACTCACTCCTTTTGGTGAACTGCAGTTCCATTGGACAGGTGACAAAAAACTTGACCGACCTATTTGTTTTCATCATTTTTTAGATGCACTGACCTTTTCTTTTTGGTTCTCATCTTCTAGATCTACTGACGAAACGAAGGAACGATGGAACGAAAAGTTCCGGAACAACTTCACTGAACTCTACTGACCTTATTTCTTTTTTTTGGTCCTCATCTTCTAGATCTACTAACGAAATGAAGGAACGATGGAACCAAGAGTTCCGAAACTACTTCACTGCACTCTACTGACCTTTTTTCTTTTTTTTTTTGGTCCTCATCTTCTAGATCTACTGACGAAACGAAGGAACGATGGAACGAAGAGTTCCGGAACTACTTCACTGAACTCTACGGACCTTGATTAAATGTTAGTTGTTTTCCGTCGTCACTAGGGTTTCTGGTGTGAAACCCCAACACGAAATCCCCGACTGTTGATTAATCGCTGTCCCTGAGGACATGACAGTTGGAAAACCTTCACTGGGTAGGCCAGTTTTTGTAAGATTGTGTTGGACTAGGTCCAAAGAGCTGTTTCGTCATCGGAGGGCATAGACTCGTCAGAGGGTGTATCATGCCTACTATCCGAAACACCCTTACAGCTGGTGGAATTGCTGAGGATAATTTCTATATAGCGAACTCGAAATCAAATTTACAATCCGCTTCGTTTAAACTTAGCTAAATTCTTGCCATCGCAACCTTATACTAAAGGAAGGTGGCGCTGAAGATCACCTAATATTTCAACCAATTTGGTGGAATTTTTGGTTGTACGCCAGGATATATAAAGCTAAACGCTAATAGCGCGACATCGAGAGCCGCCAACAGCAATTTTATTTTTTCCCTAATTTTAAGAATTAAGAAAGAAGGAACGATGGAACGAAGAGTTCCGGAACTACTTCACTGAACTCGTTCCTTAAAGTGAGTAACTCGGAGTGAAGTATTCCACTGAAAGGAACTGCTTTGTCCATCTCTAACTGGAATCTTTTAAAAAAGTTCTTGGTCATTGCATTCTATACCGGGATATTTGATTTATATATTTTTAAAACAATACAGATAGAAAATTTTGGTTTTTCTGAAAAACGAGAAATATGGCTATCTCTTGTTATTATATTACAAAGTTTCAATTTGTCCCTTTAATTTTGAGTTGGATTTATCGCACTTGCTTAACTATTTTAAAAGTTATCCACATATACACTTCATTTCCTTTCACGGATAATTCTTTTTTTTAGTAGAGTGTAATTAGGATCACACAATTGTTCTACTTCTCAACATTTGTTGAATTACTAACAGTCAAATTATGAAACGGCATTAAATCCAAAACACATTTATATGCGAATCTGTTTTAAAACCATTTTGATTTTTAAAAATTAAAGTTGTTTTTATACTCGGTGAAAAATTGCATTGTATAATATAATAGTTCAAATTGAAATACATAAATAAATTTATAAAAGACAACTAAGGTGTTTATGTAAGTGGAGACCATCTAAAAACAATTACGTAATTAAATTTCACATTCAGAAAGTTTTCTGCAAACGAATTTTCTGAGTTTGTCAAATCCTTTGGCAAGAAGCTAGAAAATATAAGAAAAAGTATGATGTTAATGCAAAGGTTGTGCTATCCAAGTAATAGAATCAGAAGAATATCAGTAGAATGAGTATGGAACTTGTGGCGCTACGTCTTTCACTTCACGAAAAAAAAGAGTTACTCAATTGCGTAAATGGCTTAGATTAAAGATGGATAAGTTCAAAACAGATGATGATAGAGAAAAAAATAAACTATCGTATGAAAGGTGACAAAAAGCCTTTCAAAATAGGCTTGCGCATTTTAGTTCACCATAGTGAGTGATCATTTCTGATTCCCGATCCCTATCGAACTAGTTTGTTTTTTAAGTTCATAGTCCATTACTTCAGGGGAGTTGAATGATGAGTAGTCATAGTGCGAACTAGCTCGTTCATTTCAGTTATGGGTACGCTCTTCTGAACTGGTTCGTTCGCGAACTACACAAGCCTTTTTCAAAATACCAAGAAATAGAATTGAGTCAAAGATCCTGTTTTTCAGATAAATGACCGTTAATATCCACTTTTTTCATCTGGAATGTTTTAAGAACGGTTTTAAATCGACTCTCTCTTTATTAATTTTTTTTTACCTACCAAACATTTTGAGCTAATAACTCGAAATATATCTAACTAAAGAATTAATGATGAAATTCAACAGGAAATTATTCGATAAACTCAACGTGACACCAATCTAAACCACATCTCTTCAGTAAACGAAGAAATTTTATCCCGAACTCTTTACGAGATTCGTTAATATTTTCATTTTTGTTACGAACGAATGAATTTTCTGCTTGATCTATTAGCTAATAGGCTGATTATCAGCATGCCCCGGGCTACTTGGCAGCATCAATTGCACGAAATTATTGTTTGGATAAGTATCACAACATTTTTTTTATGGTATATTTATCAATTATTATAATTGCCAAAGTACACACAACTAGGAATAGCAAGTCAGCCTTAAAATTTAAATTGGCTTCAAAATTTCATGGCTGAGGTAGGCAAACATTTTTGCAACAAACCGAAATAATGCTAACAATTTTATTTCTTTTTCAATGACGAATTATTATCAATGAAAATATTTTTGATGAAATGAAAGAACGAGGAACTTAATAAGGTAATTTATCTTTTCTACGTTATTCTTGCCTATCAAAAGAAACAAATTTCACAAGTTTATTTAACGACCTTCATAGCAAGACCAAACCTGTTATCATAGAATCAAAGACAGGTTACATATACTCGTACCTATAATATCTTATACTCATAACACAGATATTTGAATATAAAAATTATATATATGCTTTTAGGGATATAAAACTTTTTAGTGCGTAATAATTTAATGACGGACTGTAAAACGTGCAAGTTTGAAATGTTTCTGAATTAAAGGAACTCTACATGTGGAATAATTTCCCAACGAAGAGAGGCGACAAACTTTGTTCGCATAAATTAACGTTGATATTTCGAACAATTATTAAAGTTGAAAGTTAAAAGTTGTATCTGTAGGACTTATAAGCGAATTTTAACTTAAGCGAAATTTAGATACTTTGTGTAAGTTGAGCTCAACTTTATGGACATAAAAATAGTATATTTAGGGGTAAGGAACAGGGTTACATATTTTTCAATGTTACATTATTCTACGGTGTGAAAGCATGATACAGACTTTCTAAGCTAATATGTTCAATTTAAATTGCTTCTACGCTTCTGCGTCTAAAACCTGGGAAATACTGCACTAGTATCTACCTAGCATGTAGGTGCCCATTTCATGGCATACAAATTCGATCATTTTTGCTTGTATACCATGCATTTTACTGCTAGCAGCGCTATCCCGCCAGCCTGTGGTAACTAGAGTAACTAAATTATATTTTTAAATGTAGGTAAGTGATATGCTGTCAGGCAATAAATATGCACAGCGATTTGAAAGCAGCAATTGCTTAAAATGAAAATAAAAAATATTATTACTTCAGCAACACAACATTCAAAACCGAATTGATTAGATACCTAGAAGGTTGTAATACCTCAAAAGGCCAAAAAATAAAGTATAAGGAAATTAATTTTTGAAGTTATTTTTGTCCTAGATACCAATAAATTTTTATTAACGATATATGCCACAATGAAAAGATAAAGATGTTTTTTGTGGCAGAACTGACCCATTAATTTTTCCTTCAAATAAATTGTTTAAATGGAAATTCACCAAAAGTATTTGAAATATAGCGTTTCAATAGATAATTTTTTTCGGTAAAATTCTCCCATTCTCATCTTGAAAAATTGTATTATTATTAAAAAAACATTAATACTTTTCAATATTGCCATATTCTTCAACTTTTAATTGTTGACTTTAAATAATTTTGGCGAGGCTTCGTTTCTTGTTTGTATCAGCGCTACACCTGTACCTGCGTAAAACGAAAAGCATACCAATTGCATTGTTACGTTTTTACTGAAAGAATCACATATTCAAATATGACACAGTCGACAAATTTGGGCAATCTTCACACTGAAAACCACCCTCCTCGTGTATGCCCTGGATTCATGAGTAAATAATTTTGGGGTGGATATTGTCTTTATTAGCAGTTACAGGAAGTACGTTTTCATTTATTGTTCTTCTTGGACCAGCGTAGAAATTTTTAAAAGAAAAATAAAATTATTTATTAAAAATAATTAAAATATTGTAATTTTTATTATTTATTATTCTTTTTTGTTAGTAAAGTACAATGCCATTATTTTTAAACTGCATTATGTAAATAATTGTTATACCGACTGTATTATCACTCTACAACTTGGCGAATAATTTTTATAAAATTTCACATGATACATACTGGACGAATATGAAATACGCAACTTCTCTGATTTTTGACCGATTACTTTAGACATTGTATACATCAAAGAATCCAATGTTTGCGGTGTTGTCTACATGGGAATGTATACAATTGTAAACAAAACACAGCGAATGTAAGCTTGTTAGATTGAATAGGAAATAAATGTATCTTA
Source organism: Beris morrisii (assembly GCA_951812415.1). NCBI lineage: Eukaryota > Metazoa > Arthropoda > Insecta > Diptera > Stratiomyidae > Beris > Beris morrisii. The sequence continues at coordinate 121,465,125 of OX638312.1, read as the reverse complement.
TTCCTAAGGAAATGAATATTATAGGGTTATTGAATAGGTACATAATAATTTCACATTTTAATACAAACGCACTCCTAAACTTTTTACTGGTCTGTCAATGTCAAAACGGTAGTAATTAGTACATTTGTATCATGTTGAAGTTCACAAATGAGCAACTTTTGGAAATTATCTCAATTATTCTGTGTTTTATAGTTGTTATGTCTCTTCAATAGGGACATAACAATTTTTTATGTAAACCAAACAGAGAATGATTGATATACTTTCTAAACGTTGCTCGTTCATGATCTTCACCATGATAAAAATGTAAACCTTGACTGACGTTTTGACATTGTCAAACTAGCAAAAAAGTTTAAGGATGCGTTCGTATTAAAATACAAAACTGTTATGTACCTATTGAATAACTCTTTATATTCATTCACATGACGCATCTCCAAATATTGTGATTTGTTGTGACTGCAGCATATGCCGATTTTAAACTATAAATATTTTTATTGGTATAACATTAGTTCCGAACGGTGTGGAAATGGTGGGAAATTCCTTAACATACCCACCCACCTACTAATATATTTTAATCGAATCTTAACTTTTATATTTGCACGGCAATAAACAACATACATAATCCTAACGTTATTCTATGATGCCATTTATCGTAGGCGTATATAAATAAAATGTTTACAAATTTTCATAATATTATAAAGTGAAAGGTTATTACTTAAGTCGTAAAGTTATTTTTATGTACTGACAAAATCTTATATGTACATGGAATATTTAACTGGAATTATTTTTAAATATTATTAATGTTTCAGATTGATGAAGTCTGAGACTTATTTTGCAAAAGTTGATCAGTATATTACTTTATTATTTTTTAATAATAAAGTTTTGTGTTCGAACTGAAATTTAAAAAAAGAAATGCTACTCTGAAATTTCGTATTTTCACGTTTTAGAAGTAGTAAACCCTAACAAAGCAACAACAAAAAATGTCCGTCTGTCCGCCGTAGACGCCGTCCGCCGTAGACGCATTCCGACTTGCGCCGGGATTCAGAGCAAATGAAAAGAACAATTGAATCGGTCAGAAGCAAAATAGTAGGTAGGAAGAAAGCTGTAAAAATGTATTCCATTCCTGGAACTACACTAAAGATCCAGAGCAAACTTTAGACGTTTTGGTTAAAAAAAATTAGGTAGGAAGCCTATACTGCAACCAATTTTGGAAATTGGTAGAATAGGTATCTATTATTTATGGAAGCCATATATAATGGTTTAACGCGAATGGACGTTAGACGAAAGGCTTATCACCTTGCAGTAAAAACAGCAATTCTAGCCATTTTAGAAATGAAGTAGCGGGCTGAGCTCGGCTTGATGATTTTCTTAACAGGCATATGGACAAATTGCCATTAAGAAAACCGATGGGAACATTATACTCGTATGCTCGTGTACATAGGTTTAATCACGAAGCAGTTAACAAGTTTTTTGACATCTTACTTTTATTATGACCCCAGGGGACCATATTACCAACACATTATATGAAATTTTTGTATTGAAATATATTATCTTTCCAAATTTTTTGCCATTTAATTTAATTCAGATTATAACAATTGAAACCAATGAAATGAAGAATCTTTTGATGTATTCTAACCACTTCCAAAGTGAATGAAGTTTTTTTTATTGTAAAAAATGAAACTGGGGGGTCACATTGCCACCTTCTCCTCTATTGTTTGTATTCTATCAGAAGTAACCAACTAGAGTTTTTCTTAAAATGAAAGTTCATATTTGTAGGATTTTCTTTCTCGTTTGGTGCCAAATATTTTTTTAAGACAGTCTTTTGATTTCAATATCTTATGAGCTAATTCTGCAGCATTATTAGCAATAAGAAGGCAACATTATAAGCTTTTACATACATATTTATAGAAGACGATCGAGTATTTTCAATAAAAAGTTAATTTTATAAGATCCATCTATTCCGATTCCGAAGTCCTAGCTATGTATAGTCATTCCATGAAGAATTGAAAAAAATTTCGAAACTTGTGACCTTACTATAACTTTGTACAATTGATGAATTAATGAAAAAAATACAATTTAAATTTTATTTCTGCGTTATTTTTATTTGTTAGTTAATAGTAAGTATATCATTTTTGAAAATACAAAAATTAAAATTTTTTTTTTTTAAAATGAATTGCATATTTTAATTGGAAAGGTTGGATTAATATGGAAAAAAATACGTGCGAAATTTATTCGAAATTTAAGTTTTATTCAAGAATAACAGTTTCACCCCTTATTTTCAAGAATCTCAAAACGCCAATCTTTAATTGTATATTTTTAAACTATTCATACTTATCAAAAAAAATTAGATTGGGATCTGAAAGGAAACGGGTTGAAAAAGTCGACAAACACGAATTATTTATAAGAAAAATTACAAAATTGGGTTAATTCAAGAAGAATTGATCGCATGTATAGGGTAGGGTGTTTTTTTTAGAGCTATGGTTTTTTCAGTAGAGATACCTGCCAAACTTGACTGGTGTCTTTTACATTTTTGTTCAGTACATTTTGGCAAATTATCATGGAAAGACTTACACCAGAACAACGTTTACAAATTGTGGAAAAGAAATGAAAAAAATTAGGATTGGTATTTTGAGATTTTTAAGAATAAAAAATAATAAGGAATGAATTTCCCTTGCCTTTTTTTAAATTTTCCCTTCTCCTTTAAAATAAGCCATATTTTATTATTATATCATAAAAAGTAATGGAGATGAATTTTTAAGAGTAGCACTAATTTACAGAAATTTTTATAAAAAATAGAATTATTTATTAAAAATTATTAAAATATTGTATTTTTTTTTTTTTTTTTTGAGTGAACAAAGTTTCAAAGTATCGACGATGCTGAGGTCACATATGCGGTTTTTTTATCGTGGCAATTTTTTGATTTTTTCTTAAATAAAACTAAAATAGTTTGTACAATTTTCAAATCCAAAAAAAAAGATCCAGAAAAAATATAAATACTAAATTTATGTATTATATTATTTCTATTTAAATTCAAATTCGTCTTTATTTGCCTAGTTTAAACACATTTAGAGTGGTTTTAGAGCTATTTACAGCGTTTTACTAATTTAATTAACAAATCATATAAAATACGAATAATTTTCGGTCTCATTTAAGCAGTATCCCCGGAACCAAAATAGTTTAAAAATAATACGTAGTAGAATAAAGTTATTAAAAAGTTTTCAAGGTAAACAAATAAAACGATACCTTTGTTCATACATGAATTAAGTGAAATTGTTTTTTGAAAAACAAGGTTTTAGAGACGATCCGTAAAATCAAATTTGCTTGTGGCAATAATTCTTCTGCAAATTTGTCTTTTTTGAGTCCAAATCACTACTCCCTTGGCCTAAGTTCGCAACATAGAGGAAGTCTTAAATCGGGAATCGGAAATTGTAGAGAAGCCTGTAGTTACTACTCTATACTGCATCAAAGTCCCACAAGAAGTGAAGAAATGTGGTAAAACGTGTTAATTAAAATCCAGAGATAAAGGTAACAAAAGATTCACAGAGTTTACACCTTGCTTCCAAACTACACAGTAATGTCCATTCACCCTGCCAACAAGGAATTCTGTCCGGAGGTACAAAGCAAAACGAAGTCCATCCAATTTCGCTAAAAGGCAGATAACGTCAGATGTGAGTATAACAAATGGATAAGCGCCACCATATTTACGTAAAATGCGATAACGAAGTTGTTAATCCCACATATATGTACAAAAGTGCCAACCTCCATCTTCTGTCGAGTGGTATTACAGATGAGTGGCAGGCAAGCGAGAGCAACGTTTAACAACAACTAAAAAAAACGTTCGACAAACAAATTGCTGAAAAAACATTTTTGCAATTCCGCATATCGCCTCATAGAATCCCAAAGGTAAATATGTATCATCCACTTAGCATACATTGCCTTGTGGCTTGGACAGGAATAGCAAACGCGACATACGACCAGATTCCAGATACAATAAATAGAACCGAGTCGCTACCTGTGTCGGTCTACTCGGAATCGTGATTCGTAGTGATGCTGGAGATTAGCCCACCTGAAGGTACCTGTGCAACAGTCTCATTACTCAAGAAATATTCACCGTGACGTGCAAAGAACATGCGTTCCCTTAGTTTCGTATTTGTTATGAAAAGAATTTCCATAGTCGATGGAATCCGGGGAGAAAAAGTCTAGGGCCGCCGGGAGACCTTGGCTTAGCTATCAATCAGTGCCACTGATCGACCTGTCTCCTCCGTCCAGGTATTTTTAAATTATTTAAAGGTGCGACCATGACGTTAGATCAATCTAGACGTGTTTTTTTTCCACAAACTTCAGTCTCGAACTTCATTAAGACGATAAGCCTGACAAATCTAAAATTTATTACACCTGGTTGATGCTGTTCTAAAAGTGTTTTCGAGTTAGCCTCTCGATGCAATAAAATTCAATTTTGGGTAGATGGAGTGTATCTATGGTGCCGACCTATCTACAGTTTTGTCACTGATAATGAAGTTTAACAGCAAAGTGGCATACCGAATTGATCCCTTTTATTCCGGCCGAAATTTCAGGTCGACGAAAGATTTTATAGAACATGCATTAAAAAAAATTAAAATCATCGAAGGCTAGATAATGAAGTTATATTACATGAATGACGCCACCTTTAAAAAGTACCATTTTATTCAAATCATAAACAAAATCTTGCAATTACAATGTAGCCGAAGGAATGTTGACACACTATTTTAAGCTTGGGTTTGATATGTTAAGATAGTATATTACATTGTATGCCATGGTGTCAACTGACGAAAAATTCAGTCAAATTTTTTCTGTCAAAATAAACCATGGACAGAGCATATAAAATATGGTGGCAAAAAAAAATTTGACGACTACATTATCTGACAGCATTTGCCAGGAAAACTAGTCAAATATTTGATAGCGTGGCATACAGTGTAATACTGGGTCCATCAAGAATCGCCAAAGTTGTGACCTTACCATCGCCGATTCTTTTGAAAATTTTTGTACTTGAAGAACTAGTGAAAAAAAAATATAATTTAATTTTTTTGATTTTACCTCATTTTGTTTTGTTAGTTATAGTATGTATGTTAAAGTTTTCGCAAAAATGGGGTCCGAGTCGTCTTTGAAAATTCATATCTCTGGTAATTTTTATCCTAGAATAATAACGTAGGGATTATTTGAAAGGAACCTCCCCCTTTCATATAAAATATAAATATAAATATAAAATATAAAAAAAGTACGAATACAAATTATCCTTGAAATTTTTTTCAAGGATAACAATTTTGTCCTTTATCCTTGAATATCTCAAAATGGTTTTTTTTTTTAATTTTTAGTTTTTTACATTTTATAGGTTATACTGTTCTACAAAACATACCAAAAAATTATCTTGGGATCTCAATGGGATCGGGGTCAAAAAAATCTAAGAAAATCAGTGCTTCTCAATTACTTTATAGAAAAATTACAATTATAACATAATTAAGAAGCACTGATGTATTCGATTTGTATGTTTTGTAATCATCCGAATTATCCAACAAAAACTATTTGGTTAAATGTGTGTTACTTTTGTCCGCTACCTAAACTTCCCAAAGCATTCACTTTACTTTATAATTTTTGTATAAGAATGCAATATGGTCAATTTTAAATTTTAAAAAAACTTAATACGAGATTGCCATGCTGTCAAATATTTGACTAAGAGAAAACTTGACGAAAAATTCAGTAAAAAACTCATTGAAAACAAAACACTCAATGTAAATAACAAAAATTGGACGATTACACTATATCTGACTGCGAAAATAGTCATACATTTGACATAGAGGCATACAGTCTAATACACCCTTGACTAGCAACTTTTGAACTCTAATATTTTGATAGTAGTCCCTAAAAAGCATACAAAAAAACATTACCTTCCAATTTCTTAGCTTCATTCCCCACTCATCCCCTTCATTTGCGCGCTCTCAAAAATGAAGCTACTAATCAAATTATAGGATTTGACTTACATTCGAGTAGAAAAATTTTTTTTTCCTTCATCCCCTTACTTAAGGGGAAATACCCGAGTAAAAAAAAAATTTTTTCCCTCATCTTAAAGTTTGTAGTTTTAAGAATATTGTGTGTAAATTTCATATTGAAGTTTCAATAATTGTGAAAGTTATGGGCAATTAACCGGAATGGGGCCTTCGTGAATTTTAACGATTCGTTTTCCACACCAAACTTCAAACGTTAAAGACGGTCCCCAAAATGTTCGGAAAACGGCTCAACCGATTGCTTCCAAAATTTGACACAATATTTTCAGAGTGGTTTTCTACTTCGCAACGAAGGATTTTGTTTTTTCACTTAATTACTTTTTTTTTATCAAGCCTGAAAGGTCGGAAATTAAGGTTAAAAAATGAACATAAAGTTCAACCAGCCGCCATTTCGTAAAAAAAAATTTTTTCAAAAAATCTTACGATGCGAAGGGCATTATACATTACATTTTCAGAATCTTTTTTAAATTTTTGTTTTAGATCAACCAACTGTATGACACTTTTTACAAAAATTAATTATTATTATTATTATTAAAAAATTTCTCAGCGTACCTTAACATATATACTTTCGAATAAAACCTGGATAAAATCGAGCAAATAGTTTTTGAGATAATAATTCCTAAAATTCACCTATTTTTTCACTTCCCCCTTAAGAGTACGTCACATGCTAGGCTTAATTTTAAAGACCAATGTTGTACCACCAATGCTCTGTGCTCTATGGTCTGAATCCCCTAATTTTTTGGTCAAAATTTCAATTTACAACTACCTCTTTTTGCCAAAAGATAAAGAGCACACCACGATGATTCAGAATCTGCATTTATTTCATCAAGATAATAAAATAACAAGATCCTGGAACTAAAAACTCGAACCTTTCGTAATTGTCTGAAGAATTTGTAATATTAGACATTTTGGTCAAAAAATTAAATTTTAAAAAGGCCCCAAAAATTTCGGAATGAAAACATTATTTAATACTTCTCTTAAGTCTGTAATAAAACTTATCTGGAGTATAAAACTTTATTTTTCTAAAAACAAAAAAAAATGTTACTACAAATTGCACAATTTGCAGCGGTTGCATTTTTTTTTACTATGAATGTTCTTTAGTCACGGTTTATAAAATATAGCTACCAAATTTTGAAATTTTCAATTTATTCAGGTACATACGAGTTAGAATTTTGACTTTTATGATAAGCGTTAAGAAAATGATTACTGTTTATGACTTTATTGTATTTGAGAAGAAAAGTGATAATAGTTTTTATTGGACAATAGTTTCAGTAAATATCAGTATGTATTTGAATATTAGACTAACACTTCTTCAGGCCAGGTAAATTTGTAGGGTGTCCAGAATATCAATAGCAGAAACTAAAGTGAATACATTCCAACTATCCCGAAGACACATGATTTCGGTCAGCTGAATGATTTGGATCAAAATCACGATCGGAATCAAGTAAATCGAGCTTATATCTGAAAAACGGCTTATGCTAGAAAGTTGAAACTTAGAACGTATATTCAGACATACTACATGACTACTTTCAGCAGAAAACACAACAGTATTTCATTCTCATACAAAGGTGGAGTGAATAAAATGTCAGTGAAAAGGGTTTTTTCAACATTTTCTCGAATTTTGTTATGTTTTTTAAGCATGTAGAGTTATCAAATTAATTTTACTTTTGCGGGAGCCTAGAAAGGTTTTTTCAATTATTAGGTTTTTATGAGACGGCCGTATTAATTCCCTATCATACTATACAATACTATAGACTGCTTGGTAAATCACCAAGTATCTGATGCACATCAATGCAAAAATCCCAGATCTTCTGAAATACATGTTAAAATAGGTTTTGAGTAGTTTAATTTAATTATTTTTTTTTAGTCCTCTAAAAAATGTATAGGCCGTACAACGAAGTGCTATCGCTTTGTAATTATTATGAGCAGCTTGTACTCTTTCGCGTAGTATGAATGATTCGATAAAGTTCTGTGCAATGATTGTTCAGCTAAGTAAATATTTAGCCTCGGCATATTGTATATCAATGACACCCATCACTAACATGAAAAATGAGAAGAACTTGGACAAATTCATAGTCATCATTTAGCCATTTACATACGTCTACTTATTCAGTACGAGTACTAAACATCCAATCATCTTCCCACCTGCAATTACGCTAATCGAACACTGCTTAAACGAATAAATAATTTATGTAATCCATTAGTTCGGTGAAAAGATGCCAATAAGATGTTTACCAGCCTGTTGCGAATGCTATCCAAATAAACTCGAAACACTTCATTCGTACTTCTTGACTTCAATTAATACGCATTCAAAGATCGCCCGTGTATACTTATGAGATCCGAATGCGAATACCCCACTCAAATCAAATTAATGTAAATCTGCGTAAATTGGACCCCTGGGGGCCCTGAGGCCTGTGCAACAATCACTCGGTAATTAAGAACTTGAATCGATTGCGGCTGTAGTCCAGAAAGCACCTGCATTGCATGATTGCAGTCCCGAGCCTCTCGAATATTATGCAGTGCCAAAGCCAACTAACTACATTGTAATTAGGAGGTAATGGAGGTCTTGGAGGTCTAGCCCCATTGCTTGGATGAATCTGAATTGAATGAATTATCTTTCTGAGTACCAACTGATACTTATCTGGAGTATAAATAGATCAAAAAGTGAATACAGTTGGAAAAAATTGAAGTGAATCAAATCAAAAGAAAGGCCAGATTTTTCTGAAAAGTATCTGCGGAAGAGGAGGAGAGTCTACAGCTATAATTTTTTAAGAGTCATTAAAAACCTGCAGATTCCTGAAGATATTTTGGAATGTATCTTTTCAAGTAGGTATCCTTCTAATCGATTTCTGTTTAATCTCCTCGATACCTTTTCAAAAAGGAACACGAAAGGCAAGGGCCAAAATTACCTATACGCAGTCTGAAAAAATTTTATAGAAGGTAGTAGCAACTAGCAAGCATAGGGTTAAAAGCAGTAGCGGATGCTACATTTCTTTTGAAGAGGCGACCATTTATTTGATTATTGTATTGAATTTTTGGCGGGTAGTTTTGGTTTCTAAATCACAGCAACGGCATATGGCAGAAAGTTGAAACTTGGAATTTATATAGAGCCACGTTAATGGACAAACACGTAGCGTCAATATACGTAGGGCTAGCACAACACTGAAATTTTTGATTAATTTCTGAAATTTATCAGTCTAAATTTTGTAAATTTAAGATTTTGGTTCATTTATCTGGCACAACAAAATTAAAATCGTCGTGAACTACGAGCAAATAATTAAAGTAATTGAAATTTGTCTATGAAATAATTGAGAATGACGTTTGTTGATTTTTTGTCCACGAGATCCAAAGTTGAGATTTTGATAAGTTGTGAAAAACAGTATACAATACATAAAAGAATAAAAAAATTAAAAATATATTGATTCTGTGCGTATCTCGAATTTCGTCATATCTTCGTGAAAACATGTTCAACCCCTTTACACTCCTTTAGAGGTTGAATATCAAAAACTCGTGATATTAGATTTTAGGCGATTACATAAAAAACAGACGAAAAAATATGACAAAAGTTGTAAAAACATATTCAGCCCCATTACATCCCTTGGGGGTGAATTCCAGAAAATTTCAAAATAGTTTATATTACGATTATATAAAAAAACGTGTAATAAATTTAACCAATTTGATATCTCATCAGACCTTAACTTTCAGGCGATTACATTGAAAACCAGAGAAAGTAAAAACTAATTCGATATCTTATAAAATATAAAAGGTATGTTGGAATTCGAGAAATTGTATGCAAACCCTTTTTAGCCCCTAGGATGTTGAATACCGCCGGAAAATTCTGAAATTAGTTTGTGATTATATAAAATGTCCATGGATTTAATGCCTTTACCTTTATCTTTTTAGCATCGATACCTTTTATGGATATGACGGAATTAGTGAAAACTTCTACAACTCTTTTACACCCTCCTAGTGGTTGAAAAGCAAAAAATTCTGAAAATAGTTTTTAGGCGATTATATAAAAAGTTCGTAGAAGTAAAAACTTGTTTGATATCTAATCAGATGTAGGAGATATAGCGGAATTCGTGAAAATTCTACAACCCCTTTACATTCCCTTTGGGGTTGAATTAAAAAAAAATCCTTAAAACGGAATGCAAGTAGTATTTTCCTAAATCACCCGTTGAAGTAAAATGAATTCAATATTTCAGAAGGCCTAAGAGATATGACGAAATTCGTGAAAATATATGAAACCCATTTTCAGTTGTCCATTCTTTCTGCCGCACCTCCGTACACCAAAGGATATCTAAAAAATGTTTGTATCTAAATTAATTTTCTAGTACATCTACATATATCTGCCCACTACGTTTCAAGAGTCTAGCATAATCCGTTCCAGATATAGGATAAACATCCCCTTAAAACTAAATTTATAAAACGTGACACCGCTAAATTCCAAGTTTCAGCTTTCTATCGTTTGCGGTTCTCGAAAGATAAAAATCGGAATATTTCCTTTTCACACTCCCTCATCCATCACCCCTTACACCCTCCCCTCAAAATCTTGTTATAAGTTCTATGATCTTATCTTAAGGGAAGTTTGTAGGGAGTGCAAAAATGGCCAATTTTGAGAACCAGTTTCTCTGAAACCGCTAGTCGTATCACTCTTTTTTTTTATAAAGCTATGTTAGTACTACTATTTGATCAAAGCATTTTAAAAAACATACTGCAGTCACGATCGGCTGCAAGCCAATCGTATAATACTCTAGATGAATACTTAACTCCGATTTATATTGTAGTTGGGGATAAAGTAGAATTACGCGTGTGTATGTTGTATGTCCTTTATTAAGGACTGCCATTAGATTGCTACTCAAAACTAAAAGACAATATTCAGTGTTTAATTTCATATCTTAAACTGGGTAAGTCATCGAACAAAAATGTCCTTTTTGAAGGACTTTCGCATGGGAGGTGCAGGAAGGACTCTCTCGATTTCTTACATATTTATCCTTTTCTTTAGAACCATTTAAAAATGAACGTGTACAAAATTTCAAATTCGTAGCTTGAAGCGTTCAAAAGTTATCGAAAAATATTGTTGAACACGTGTCTTAAGGACATTTTGTATGGCAGGTACCAGAAGGAGTAAAAGGATTTTGCTGATTAGTAAACTCGAACTTTGTTTTCACTCAAAACTAATTTGTACAAAATTTCGAGTTCATAGCTAAAATAATACTTGAGTTATAGTGAGTTCCGTAAATTAAGTGAAGGCTATTTGACAGGATATTTGTATGGCAGCTACACGAAGGACTAATAGGATTTTCATCATAATCATACATTTAGCTCCAACTATTGGAAAAATAACACATACAAAATTTCAAAGACGTAGCTTAAACCCTTCTGAAGTTATCGGCAATATTCTGGAACACGTGTTTTAAGGACATTTTGTATGGCAGCTACCCGAAGGAGTAGGACGATTTTGCCCGTTAACGAACTTAGCCTTACAAATTCAACCAAACATCCAGATTCAAAATTTCAAGATCCTAGGTGAAGGCGTTCTTGAGTTATCGTGTTCACGGACAGACGGACGGACGGACGGACGGACGGACGGACGGACGGACGGACGGACGGACGGACGGACGGACGTCAGGCGGATTTGAGGTTTTTGGGCACAAATAAACAAAAAATAATATATAACTTTTTTTCGTCCGAGGCTTGGTTCTATGCGTTACAAACTTTTCGGCTGGATTAAACTTATAATACTCTATATGATTTCATCTAGAGTATAAAAATTGCTTTAATTTTTTTATAACAGCTGTTCAAAAATCGGTACTTTTTGAACCATCCTTTATGGCCTACAGATCGGTACTGCGTTATTTAAATTTGATAATCTTCGATCAAATAATTCTTTTATCCAAAAGAAAGAAAACAAAAAAAAATTAATGAATTCTGATAAGCGGTTGGCAAGAAAACGAGGCAAACGCTTCAAAAAACATTATTTTTCAGGAAACCAGTTTGTTTACAACAATAAGTCAGCTGCGCGTCATTTCTTTTGTTAATAATTTTCGTGACTTTTTTTAGTCTTTTTTTTATACCTTGTAAAATATCTGTGGAAACACTGATTTTTATCATTTGACAATAAAATAAACTGACAAGCAATCATTTTATCAGAGAAAGTTGTAATGGTAATGCAAGGATCCATCGTATTCAGCGGATGCATTTTAATTTCAAAATTTATTTTTAGGCAGTTCCCGGCGTCCAAATGTCGCGTTTTTGGTCTTGTGCTACCAGGAAAAATATAAATTTTATAATCAGTCGAAAATAAAAAAATATTTTTTTTTTCTTTTTACCCTACAAGCACCCCTTAAACAGTTCTTGAGATATGCGAAGTGATTTTTCTTTTTTAAATCTTATCCACTCACTTCTCCAGCGCCCTCCAAAAAAAATTTATATTATGAAAGCTTCACTTGTCCATCTTTACACACGTACCAAATTTCATTTTTCTGGCGTAACTGGTTTATGAAATATCGTAATCTAAAATTTGTCACATCTGTACCCTACTGACCTCCTAAAAATTTTATTTCCGATCTATTCCAGTAGTATACCTACAAACAAGCACCAAGTTTTAACCTTTTAACATGAACCGTTTAGGAGATGTGGATTTTAAATGGTCACAATTCCACGACTCTCCCATTTCAAAACCTATTGTAGTAAGTGCGTTTTGGAAAACTTTAAAGAAAAGTCTGAAAACATATTTTTACTCAGCCCTCAAAAATAAATACTAATAATCCGATATATGTATAAGGGTTCTCCCAGATAGCATGAGAGAACTCTCACCCTTCCGGGATCAGTGGCGGTCATAGAAGGGCCAAGGGGCCATGGCCCCCCCTAAAAAATGATCGATGTGATCGGGATAAAATTTAAAACATATAGTTGTTCACTAATTAGGACCATTACAGGGGGTGGAATAGCGAAAGAAATATTTGGGGACAGATTCACCTTACCACCTAACTACCCTAGTGTACAGCCCTGAAATTGTCTTTCATTCATTACAATTACCTGTACAAAATATTAAAATATTTGAAATTACTTGATAGTAATGCAAGCTTTAAAAAATAAAATCTTACAAAGTAAATTAAAAAATTTAACATCATAGTCATGGTCAAACAAATGTTTCAGAGCGTTGTACACGCCTTCCAAGCTTTCAAAATCTACTTGCCAAAATCTTGCGATGTAAATCAGCTATAGAGACTGCTCGTGAAGTTATTATAATTGAAAATATAATATTATAGTATTACAGATTTTTCGAGATTTTTTGTGAAGTTATTATAATTTAAAATAGTATTCGAGAATTTTCGGGCTTTTTTTAAGTTTTGAGTAAGGAGAGTAGGCTAGGTAAGGATATGGTGGCAGTCATCTAAACTCAATAAGACTAAGTGAATATGTATATGTATATACTTAATAAATTACATTGATGAAATAATGCTTTTCGTAGATTTTAAGTATTGTAGGATAACTTAATAGCTGAGGTGATCATTTCTTCGTAGTCGGCCTAAAGTCTTTGGATTTTACGATACAGGCTTCGGATTTCAATTCCAAATCTTCGGTTTCATCAAATATGTATGGTTAAACTATTAAAAATTGAATACACTACTTCTCTAGCGGTCTTAAAAACTGCTGGTTTACATTGATTGAATATAGAACAGAATTGGCGAAATTTCGAGATTTTGATAAAACTATCAAAATATTCTAAATTTCTCAAATACATTTGAGAAATATTAAAGTATTTTTGGACTTTGTCGAAAATGAGATCGAATTCTACTGAAAGCAAACAGCTTTGGAATTTTGTTCACCATGCTTTGGAATCAAATAATTTAATTTTTTAGTTCCTGCTCATGCTATTAAATTTTCCATTGCTTAAAGACTTATAATACATAATACAATACAGATTCAAATTTTTGGCACCATATAGTCAGCTGATAAATTAAAAAATATCAAAGGAATGTCTTCAGAGCGATGTTAATGCTTGTCGAGATTTCGAAATCTAGTTACCTAAATCTGGCGATTAAATTAGTTACTAGATGCGGAAATGAAAAAGTTGATATTTTCAAGCAGTAAGAACCGCAGCGACCACAACATTTATACAATTTCCATCCTCACTGTACTAGCGGATAACCACCACACCTAGTCTCTCTACAGTAGCTACTGAACGTCAGTGGCCCCCCTCTTGGAAAAGCAATATGACCGCCACTGTTCGGGATAGCAATATTTACTTACTGACTAATAGATAACCTTTTGGGTACTCGTTTAAAATTTTGTAAAAAGCATTTATTAGGTTTTGAAACGGAACAACCCCCCTGCTTTCGAACGTTTCGGACGTATTGTATTAACCCCACTCGTGCACTCAACTACCCAAGTTGATAAGTTTTTGGCAAATGTCTTTATTATCATAGATCGATATAAGGTCCAAGTTTTAACTTCGTTGGTTTCTGAGATATAAAACCCAAAATTTTGGGTTTAAAACGATCCCTACTTACACCCGGATCACCCAAAAAGACAACACTTAAGAGTCCACTTAAGGGGGCAGTCTAGTTGTGACTGTTTGAAAAAATTGTGTTTTTTTTTTGCATTTTTCGAAAGTATGTACATTCAAAAATATTGTGAGAAAAATTCATAAAGATCCGAGCAGTCTAAGTGCCAATGTCGAGCAGCTGCTTGTATTAACACAAACTTATTATTAAGGTTGCTCTACTGCTTTCACCGGCAGTTATATTTCGACATTTGAGGTCTCTCTACTGCTTTCACCGGCAATTATATGTCCACATTTGAAACTGTAAGGGTAAGAGATTCTGGAAAGGCAGAAGGGATCCTGTATGGTCCGGGCATCGCTGATTAGGCGTACGTATGATTTTTTCACGATTTCGTAGGAAAAAACTTTAACCTCGTTTTTCTCGAAACAACGTTTTCTCGGCTCACGGGACTGAAATTTTCGAAACCATTCAACCGATCTTGATGCAAATTAGACCTCATACCCCTAAAATATATAATTTCGTCTGGAACTAGAACCAAGTGAAAAATTTTATTTTTACTATTAATTTTGATGCAAAAACTAGTGGAAAAAGTACAATTTTTTGGTATTTTTCCGAAAAAGTCCGCCATTTTGTTATTTATGCATGAATATTAAATCTTCTAGTTCCAGATAGAATCACATTTATACTGAATCTATAACTTTTTCATTTTTTTGTGTCAGATGAATCTGCTGAACAAAATCAATCCCGTCAGCCACCTATGTATTTTTGACACAGTTACGTTTAACGAGTATTTTCAACAACAAAAAATGTAAAAAGTAAATAAAAAAAAATGTTTTTAGCTAGTTTTAGAGTATATTCATTAAACCCAAAAAGAATGGCATCGATAGTTATTCTTGGAAACTCTAAAAAAATTCCTAAAAATAGCCCTTTTTTGGGGCGTCCAAAGTAGACTGCCCCCTTAATCTACCCACCAACAAAATTTGAATTTAATAGCTCAAAAGGTTTGGGAGCCGTCAAACGAATTTGCGTACCGTGGACAGACGTTTTTTTATGTATACCACTCGTAGTTCTAAAACGTAAAAAAAAATATCAGGACAGCAATTTTTTTTAAAAGTAAAATTAAGGAATGGTAGGTCAAATCATCTTGGGAACTTATAATCTCGATTGACTAAACATACAGGCCTATCTAACAATGCTATCGAAGTTGACCCCTCAAAGCCGTTACACACGTTATTCCATTAGCACTCTAACGACACTATCACGAAATCGAAGTCTTGATGCCCGCAATTAGAAGTTATCGATTAGCGTCCGCATACCGCATTTTAGCGAATTAACGCCGTACAAGTACGACAATAAAACATGTATGTAAATGTATGACGCGAATTGCGATAAGATGGGGCCATAATTTGAAAGTCTGTTAATAACAGACTGTACTTTTTGCAGAATATATCGCAATGACGATCCTCAAAAACAGTTCAACAACAACTTAATATTCAAAGTTCATTCCTTAGTAGAACTAAAAGTCAAGTATACTTAAATCTCAACTAAAACTCATTAAGCTAACACTAAATCGACACCTGCCCCAATATAAATTAATGTTAAAATGTTAGGCTAAGACTCACTTAAGGTTGATTTCAACTAGGTTCAACTTAAAGTTGAATTGCTCTCCAAATTGAAATCAACCAAACATGAAACACCGGTCTCTTAAAAACAACTAGATCAACTTTTTCTCTTATTCACGTACTTGGAGAAAATATATTTTATCGATTTATTGGAGGGGGAAACAACCAAGAAATCCATTGAAATTTCATGGGAAAAGAAAGTCGATTCGGGGGAGGGATAACTCATTTGATTGCATCGCTCCTCGATTGCTTTCTTTCTCCTCTTCGTTTCTCATTGAGTCAGTATTTTCGCGACTGCGGATTGAACTGTTTGGGAAATTTCGAATGCGGTTCGATTGAACTTGAATTAGTTGAACTCACACGGTGCGCGGTGTGTGATAATGCGTAATCGGTTGAATTTGACCTGTGAATGTGACGTGAATTTGTGCAAATCGTGCTTTCAATTTCATTAGTTCTGTGCTGATTTTATTAAGTGAGAAGTATTACACGTTTTGTTTTTTTTTATTAATTTTTACCGAAAATGAATTGGATGGCGCTTATACCTGTGATTTTACTGCTACTTTCAACAGGTATGTTTACGTTGGGCTCAACCGAACAAAGTGATGAATGTGAACGGTAGTCGAGGATTATGTAAAGGAAAGAAACCGAAAAATGAATGTCTTTGATGTTTTGTGCGATACGATCTTTGAATTTTGCACAAAAAGTGTATTTTTAAATAACCCGACTATTTTTGAAGAAGAAAAAAACCTAATCCCTGTATTGAATTTCACAAAGACTGTATACATTTTAACTAAGCGGATATGCGACTTAAAGTTTCTTTTGAAATCGGATGATTAACCTCGTTTCTTTTGGTTTCTTGAATAGTAGGATAAGGCCAAATTGTACGCACTAGGTTACTGAATTACATAAAGCAAGGATGCCCTTAATTATATGATATAATTGTCTACTATTATGAGTACTAATGGACTCTATCGTAGACGTACTCATAAGTTGATGTAACGATATTTGAAATTTTATTTTTATTATCAACAAATTTGAGCTGAGATCCAAAATAGGGACGCTCGTTGATAAGTACCTACATTGATGCCTAAGTGAGTGGATATCGATAATAGATGGCGCACAATCATTTAGGTCATTTGCAGTTTTCTTTAATTACACATATGTATACCTGTGCCGGTATGTAAATTTTAAGAAATTTTTGTCAAATAGAACTTTTTTGGCACCGTTCTAAAATTGATTAAAAACAAATTATTGTCTATTTACCCACTGAGCATTCAGTTTTTATTCAAAAATTTGATCGATTTTTTGTCAAATTATGTGGTCAAATTATGTGTTCAAATTATTTTGTCAAATTATTTTGTCAAATTATGTGTTCAAATTATGTTGTCAAATATTCGGCAGAGTGTCGCTTCTGCTCAAAACTGATATCCAAAAAAGAAATCATCCGGCCATTTAGATGAGTTTAGACACTTTCAATCACAATTTGAGTAAGTTCTGAAATACTATGAAATGAAAGCAATCAGAACAACGAATTTCTTCCAGCGAACGTGGTTTGGTGAAGGCCGAAATAGTTTCTTCGAATAAAAAATGGTCAACATTTTTTGGGTTTCAAATCAAAACAATCATAAACAGTATTGAGACGAATAATCCAGAAGAAAATTCAAATAGGAAAGAAGTGCTTGTGACTGGTAAAGGTTATCGTCCAGATTCGTGTCTTGAGAAGGACCCTTCATCGAAGGTAAGACAGGATATGGAGTTACAATTGTTTAAAATGAAAATGAAATAGAGTTGTTTACGCAATTGCCATTATCAGAACTAAATTTTAAATTATGCTTGTATCGTCCAGTAGTGGCATTTTTCAACAAAACAACTTATTAAATAGCTTTAATATCTTTACGGTTAAACCATAGAGCTACTGGAGACGACAAGCCACTGGTTTTGTATAAAGCGCTTTGAAGCCAAAAACACGATGAGAAGTGAGACAAAACAGGGTCGTTGTTGTTGTTTTAGCGTGAGAGTGAGTGAGACAGAACAGGTTCCTAATGTCAATTGTTGTTGTTTTTGCGTGCAAGTGAATGCGACGACGTCCGCCTTCAACTCAATCGCTGCTTGTCATCTCCAGTATATATCTCTATGGGTTAAACCCACCATCGAAATTTAAAAAAAAAAATCTGCTAACAATCTGGTTTGAACTTTATTATTTTTTTGGAGGAAGTGCTTACTACACTGTCTAAACTTTAGACTCTAAAGTTTTGTAGTGGTGAAAACAATGCGGCTATCAATTTTCGAATGTTCCAATAGACTTAGTCACCGCGTTGCTCTAGGCGCTCTCCATGCAACCAAAAAGTATATCTCTACCAGAAATCAATATATCTACCATTTGTAAGACTTGTAAGGAAATACGTGAAGGGGTTCCTGGGATATTGTCACATATCAGTATTTCATTTAACCCATAAAACCGCCAAGAATTTCCATTTTTTTTGTCCAAAAATTTGCATACGTACTTATCGTAAATTTAAAATTTCTAGTCTTAGTGGTTACGTAATATAAAAGTTCTTCTTTTCCGATCGTTTAGATTGTTCCCCTATAGCAAAAATATTTACGTAACAAATTAGTACCTGTAACCGTTTTTATACTCTAGATGAAATCATATCGCCGTGTCGGAAGAACAGTGACGCAACTGCAAAAAATTCTAATTTTTTTCGGAGAAACAATATCATTTTTGACAATTGCCCACAAGCCATACGAGCTTAGTAATAGTTACTATAAACAGCTTAGATCAAGAGCACGTTCGTTTAAAACAACGGGGAACGATTTTATGCAATAGCAAAACCACAAAATATTGAAATGTGAAAACAAAAAATTTTCAAAATTGCAGTTGCGTCACTGTTCTTCCGACACGGCGATATAGTCATATAAGTTTAATCCAGCCCAAAAAGTTTGTAACGCATAGAACCGAGCCTCGGACGAAAAAAAGTTATATATTATTTTATGTTCAGTTATGGCCAAAATCCCCAAATCCGTTTGCTGTCCGTCCGTCCGTTTGCCCGATAACTCAAGAACGCGTTGGCCTAGGAAGTTGAAATTTTGTCACCACCTGTAAAATGGAAAAAGTAAGGCTAGGTTTGTTAATGGGCGATATCCTTCCACTCCTTCGGGTACCTCCCATACCAGAGTCCTTAAAACACGTATTCACAATTATTGCTCGAATGCTTCAAGCTAGGAACTTGAAATTTTGCATACTTAAAGTTTACAGTGTTTGAAGCGAAAGTTCCGAATATGATGCAAATCGAATAAGTCCTTCGTGTAGCAGCCTACAAAAGTCCTTCAAAAATGTATGCAAGTTAAAGAATCCACTATAACTCTAGTACGAGTTAAGGCAGGGATTCAAAATTTTACAGGAATTAGTTTTATATCAAAAGCGAGACTGAGTTCATTAATTAGCGCCATCCGTCGACTCCTTCGGGTAGCTGTCATACAAAAGTTCTTAAAACACGTGTTCATCAATATTGAACGATAGCTTTAGAACGCTTTAAGTTACGACTTTGAAATTTTGTATACATTGATTTTATAATAGTCGAAGCTGAAAGTTTTAATATGAAAAATATCCCATAAGTCCTTCATGTAGTTGCCATACAAAAATTCTGTAAAAATGTCCTAACTTGTTGTGGAACTCACAAGAAATCGTTTAACCATCCATCGAGTAGCCACTATACAATAGTTTCTACCTGTAAATAAAAGGTCATGCAACAATTGTATGTGCACTCCACATTCTTTTGATATGTTACCAACTAAAATATAAATCGGAGTTCAGTATTTCATCTAAAGTATTATACGGTTGGCTTGCAGCCGATCGTGACTGCGTTATGTTTGAAATATAAAAATAAGAACCCATCCTTCCTTTGGCATCCCTTTCAGCAAAACCCTTTGGTGTTGGTGATTTTTGTTCTAATAAATATAAAGGAAAACATCTGAAGGGTTTGAATTAAAAACTTAAAAGGGTTCTTGCAATATGAAGTCCCATCCAAATATACTTCTATATTTACAAAAATTCAAACTCTCTGTCGTTAAGCGGTTCCTGAAATATAAAACGATAACCACAGGTCTCCAATCTTTTTAAAAAAATATATTTTTCCTTTGCTCCTAAATTAAATGTTAAAAATTTCAATATTCCAGTATCAGTGATACCACAGAAACAATTTTTAGAAAGAACTACGATTTCGTGAAACCTTCCACCCCAAACACCACTACCCTCTTCAACAAACACCTATTTTTGGGATGTCCCGTGGCATATCCCTATGTCGTCGCGATATAAAATTCTAAAATGTTTGCTTTAATCACATTACTCTCCATCCCTTTACACCCCCATATACAATAAGTTCATCCCCAATAGGTGACATTCACTTCAATCACTGTGAAAATTTGAAGCTCATATCGCTGGAGGTTCTTAGGTTCATGACACGTCTACGGCATGCGGTCCTTTTTCGAAAATCCAAAATTTCAGGATTTAAATTTTTTTTGATATTTCAGGTGAAAAAGCATATCACATAACTTTGTAAACACTGCAAATATAAAAGTTTCTTTGGCCAAAATACTTTATCAGTAGAATCCCATCGTTAGCGTTTCTTGAAATTTAAAAATTATACTGTTTTCCTTTACACCCTACATGCCCATACCCCAAATAGATCATCCACAAATCTACTCACTGTACAAATTTGAACTTAATAGTCGTCAAAAAATTTTTAAGTACGGCGGGCAGACGACCAAATTTTTTTTGGTACCTTTTGACGGTCACATCTTTAAATATTCAGTGAGAAGATCCTGAGACGGCGCAAAATGTTGCGGGGTTCAATGTTTTGTGTATAGAACTAGATCCTATAATTTAGACTAACCCAACATAGATTTAGAAGCGGGAAAATAATAAAATTTATTTCACTTGAATTTTCCCAATTTTTAATTCAAAAATCTATAAAGTTAAGTTTCATGTTACAGATTTGAAGCGTATATGTATAAAAGGCTTAATTTAGAATACAATCAGACCATTACAGCTGTGCCTCAATAGACTAAAGAGTAATTCCTAAAAAAAGAAATAATTATTATGCACTATTCAATAGTGCTTTTAAATTCTGAACGAGTCCATTTTCGAATTACTTCCCTTAGCATTCAAATTCCCTCCTGAAACATTGCACTATTGGGAATTAAAATTTTCGTTGCAGAGCTATTCAGCACTGACACAAAACCGCTGCAGTCCTTAATTTCAGAGAAAACCATCGATGTATGCATAATTTCAACAGCTCTGCTGAGGTACCGAAAAAAATATTTTTTTTGAAGAAGATTGTCATTAAGTACTGGCGGCTATGAATTTACAGCACTGAACATTTCGCGAATTCTGAAATTCACTTTCTCAGTATTTATTCTGAACTGAAAAATTGAATTGTTTTCGAACTAACTTATCAGTACTGATGCAGTTTTGGTACATTATTTGCGCAGCAACAATGTGGTAAACAAAAACTAAATTAACTATAGTTCAGAAACTGAGGCCTCAGAATAATTCGCTGCAGTATTTAATTTTGATTTGGATTCGTAGAATCCTGAATTCAGTTTTACGGCGTTAATTTTTTTAATTTTCAAAACTTAGTTCTGACTTACTACGGTTTCTCTGCACTAAAAAAAAAAGTATTAAAAAATTACTATGCTGTTCGTTCACACCTGACTACAGCCGACCCTGGTGCAATCTCCTAGCTTCTAAAAAGAAGTTTTTAAATCACGCGGTTAGATTTATTGCAGTGGCGTGGCGTGATAATTCAACAAGGGGAAGCAATTAGTTAATATCAAAAATTTATTATTATATAATATTCTTTCTACAAATTTACTGCGTATTAATTGAACCTCCTCCATTAGCTACTTTGACCATTACTAATATAAAACCACCCAGCAATCACGAACGGAGACCAGGAGGCTATTTGGAATGTTATTTTCGTGTCAGTCGCAGTCCCCTACACCGTATCTCATCATTAAACGCGTTCCGGACTTCTACCGAAAAAATTAATAAACTTGCGCCCAGAGTGTTGGCAGATTTTTTTTTATTTACTTACGTATTTTTTTTTAATAGAAGAGTCAATAGAAGTAAAACCGAATTCGATCTCATTAATCCTATAAGATTTTCGAAATTCATGAAAACTTGAACAATACCTTACACCCCTAGGGGCTTAATATCGAAAAATGCTTGCATCGGATTTTTCTTTGAAATTTAAATTTAAATTTAGAAATAAAAGTGAATTAAATATCTCATTAGACCCAATATATGGAAATTCGTGAAAATGTACACAACCACTTTACACCCCTTAAGGGGTTGGATATCGAAAAATTGGGAAAAACATTTCTAGGCACTTATAGTATAAAGAGCCGGCAGAAGTAAAATTTATTTCAGCATGTCCAAAATATGTAAAGAAATCGTGGAAAATCCCTTTTCACGGACATTTTTTTTACTCAACCACTATGCCAATAAAAATCTGAAATTTTTTCCTTTAATTACTTCAGTAGCATACGTTCATATACGTACTAAGTTCCAACTTTCTTGCATAAGCCGTTTCTGAGATATAAAAAACCACCATATTTTTTCTAGGATACCTCTATATTGGCTCTATATAGTCACTTTTTAGCTTTCTATGGTTTGTGGTTTTTGAGAAATAAATATCAAAGTTCTTTTCTTTCCACCCCCTCACACCATCACCCCTTCACCAGTACTTGCAACATTTTTTCCCTGTTAGAAGTCTACTGGGCCTAACTCTTGTAAAATTTCTAAGATCATATCTGGTACGGTTCTTGAGATATACAAAAGACATTTTTTTAAAAATGGCTATTGCCTCACTTTCGTGCTCCACCTTCTACCTCAAAAATTTTACATTCAATGGGCTCCACTTGTAATCCTATATACACAAACCAAATTTTACTTTGCTGGTATAATTGGTTCGGAAGATATTCTAATCTAAAGGTTTTTACCCCCACCCCTACACACCACCACCCGATTCAAAAATTGTAGCTTTCGATTAATCTCCTATTATCCCTTAAGACAACTACAGAGTTTCAATCTTCTGACATCAACCGTTCAGGAGATATGTATTTTAGAATGTTTCAACCCTAGCTTTCAAACACTTCGGACACATTGCTTTCCCCTCCACTCACACACTCCTAAGTCCTAATCGCAAATTTTTTTGCAAATAGCTCCACTATCATAGATCTACATAAGTTACAAATTCCAGCCTAATAGCGTAAGTGGTTCCTGAGATCTAAAAACCAAATTATATATAATTTAACTATTTACCACCAGTCAATTCCAAGCTTTGTTCAGAATTCAATTCCTATCCTACTCTGGTAGCACTTACGTCTTAACAGATCTCTGCTTGCTGAAAGCTTCTCCGCTGCAGCCATAAGAATGTGTTGTACTATCCGTGGAAGCAAATACCTTATTGCATCCACCGGCCCGTGTACGAAAATTTTTTTTCATGACGTCATAGTGGGTTTACTACGGATTGAAATGAACGCTTATAGATGCAACTTTCAAATTGCTTCCATATGACTTCTTCTTGGTTTCTTTCGCTTGCCTTTTTCGTGGTGTTGCCAATTCGGCTGTGTGAGATATTCGCGAGTAGTTTCTTGCGAACTCTTATTTAGACTGTTCCAAAGAAAATGTTTGAAACATGACTTTTTTTCGCGATTTTTCTGCGCGATTTATAAAACGCATTTTAGATATTTTTCAGTAAAATGTAAGGGAAGCAATGCTTCCCTTGCTTCCATGGTCGCCACGCCACTGACTTATTGCCACTATTTTTTATGTATGGATGTACACTCTTATTTTGCAAAGTACAAGAACAAAGCTGTGTATAAATCAGTGCATTCCATCAAGCAGCGACCACACAAAAGTCCCTAAACAAACTGCTTGCATTTGAGAACACGTAGAACTATGTAGCCGGGATTAATGTGGTAAATCACACTATTGGTTGTGGTAGGTGTCACACAAATGTTACTTCAGAACATAATAGTACGCATTTTTTTATTTTAAATACAGTGATTTCGCTAAAGATCTAAGTAAAGAAAAAATTGAAGCAGTTGCTGCCACCTTCATCTTTGAGTACCATACAATAGTCCTAATCTTTTATGAAAAGGGATACACTGTTTGTGCACTCCTCATTCTTTTGTTTCCTTTCTAAAGTAGAGTAGGATCAGTGCTCTTCTGAAACATTGGTACCGCTTATAATATCCTTTTATTATACCACGAGAGATAAGCCGGTACTAGGTGGAATTTGAATCCATGGTCTTAGTGGCTTAGTCACTAGGCCACCAGCACCCACTCTAAGGCTCATACAGTATTAGTTCCCAGTCCCACGCTGTTTCCATCGTTTTTTTGTGTACAACAACTAAATAAGACCACGACCTGGGTGAAATTGGAACTCACGACCTAAAAATTACTACTAATTTAATTCGGGCAACTAAAACTTAACTTCTTAATCAAAATTTAAAAAAAAAATAAATCGTGATATGAAATTCTCTAATCAAAAAAAGAAATTTAAAACCTAAAAAATTATAACATACATTGTATAATAAATGTTGAAAATATGATACGGAGTTGATATGTACTTAGTTGTTATTGCTGGAGGAAATGTCGATAGAATGCTTGTCGAATTTTCTATCTTTAAATTATGCCTATCTTATCCAATTCAGTTAACATGGCAAACACCTTTTAATATTTGAAATATCGTCAGAAAACTGATAAGATAAAAAATTGTAAAATATCCGAAGTTTCATCGAGACTAAGCCTTTGATAAGAGCTTATAAAAAAATTATATCAATTCAATTCTGGCGCCTATAATTGGATTTTTAACAAATAATACAATTTTTTAATCGCTTAAAAGAGTTTTGTTTACGTTGGACCTACTACCTTTCGTCGATTGTTCGATCGGCATTCCACGCATGAAAATATGAGTATGTGGAATAATTTTTCCGATTAAGCCCAGGTTTTTGTACGGGGGCGTAAAAAGTACACACATGGTACTATGAAATTGCCACAGCCATTCGCTAGCGTCAAGCTGTCTGGCAATTCTTTCGGTTGCACATGCACAACCGTCAATGCAGCCGCCACCCTTCTCCACTTACAAAATGTTGACTTTACCCTCATAAATTACATGAAATCGTTAATCGTCTTTGGCATTAAGGATATTCGGGATTTCCTTCCAACAGAGTGACAAATTACAGAAAACAGTGTTGAATTTAAGACCCGTCTCTGGTGCGGCTTTCGTTTGTGATAAAGGATATATTTTTGTTAGGAGAACAAAACTGCCATGGAACTACCATATGGTCCGTACTGTAGGATTCCAATTATATTGCGGCTTGATAAGAAATCCCAACGTACGTATATGCATTCCTTTCAAATGAAAAGTTCGGTTGAGTATCGGGCCTTTATGGTTCACTGGTTGAATGATTCTTCAGCTACCAGTTGTGAATGGAATGGATTCTTTGTAGCAATGATTTTATTGAATCTCGTTGATGTTGGTTCAGGTTTTCACGAATTCTCAACGGATGAAAGAGTCGTAAATTGGCTTTTCCGATACTTGGATGGATAAAAAAAATTGCCAACAAAAAGGACTCGAGCTCGTGAAAAATTCCAAATGTATTTTCTACCATGCAACAACATATTTTACTTCACAATTTTTTAATAATAAAATATTATGATCGACCTAAAATTTAAAAAGAAGAATTTTCTACCTTGAAATTTCGTATTTTCAAAAAAGCAAAAAATGTCCGTCTGGCCGCCGTAAACGCCGTACGCAAACTCGTTTGAAGACGCGTAGCACACAAATCCGTTGAGATAGTAAGTTAAAATTTTGTTGGTGGATAGATTGGGTGAAACACTTTAAGTGGGGACTTTTGGGAATGTGGGGGTGTGAGGGGAGAGGAGGAAGGAGCGTTTTAAACAACAACAAAAGTTAGTTTCTAGTTCTCAGCAACCGCTAGATCTGGTATTTAAAATAGATCTGTAATAGCAAAGCCATTTATAAGCGGTCGATATAGGTTAAGGGGGTGTAGAAGTAGGGGAAGCAATGCGATTTAACCACGCTCGAAAGTTTGGATCATTCTGAGACATTCTAAAATCCATATCTACTGAACGGTTCATGTCAGAAAGTTGAAGCTTTGTGATCACTTCTAGACATACCAGGAGCGTAGAGAAAGACTAAAATTTTTTAGTTTTCACGAATTCCGATATATTTCTTAGGTCTAATGAGATATTTAATTCGCTTTGACTTCTACGGGCTTTGACTTAAGAGGGTGTTCTTACGAATTCCGACATATCACTTTGGTGTGATCCGATATCGAATTGATTTTTACATTAACGGGTTTTGTTTATAATCGCCTAAAAATCGGTTTCGGAATTTTTTGGTATTTAACCCCTAATGGGTTGAATCAAAATTTTATCACGTATGTTTTTATTAAAATTTAAAAAAAAATTTAATTTATTGTTTTTTGCGAGAAAAAAGATGCAGTGTAGGTTACTATGCGACTGTCAACCTAAACAATAATGAGGAGGGTACATGAAACGAAATTTGTTTAGGTTGTCAGTCGCATAGTAACATATACTGCATCTCAGCATTAAATGCGTTTCGAAAATCTTATTTCTAAAGTTTAAAATTTAAAACAAAAAGAATTTTTTTTTTCATTCACACTGTGTGTATACCACGCTGCCAAATATTTGACTATTTTCCCTGCTGTCAGATTGTGTAATCGTCAAATTTTTGTTTGTGACATTATTTTATTCAATTTTGATGGACAAATTTTGACAGAACTTTTCGTCAAATTTTTTTTGTCAAATATTTAACAACATGGCATACAGTGTAACACTTGCTTAAGGAACAAAAACTTTTTGCCACAATTTTTCATGACTTTCGGTTGACTTGTTGTCTCTCTTTAGCCTGTATTATGCAGTGATGTTATATTAAAATTTTACAACAAAAAATATCGAATAAATATTTCAGGATAAATAAACCTTGTATAATTTAACGATTACACAATTTGACTCCATTTGCGATTGAAAATAGTCAAAATTTTTGACAAAGTGATATATGTACTCTGTATTGATTAAAAATTGTAATAATAAAATAAATAATAATCTTTGTTATAAAATGCGATACAAGGAGGAAGGAACGGACAAAGTTCTGATTTTTTTTAAAACGGTTATAATAGAAATATTTCAAAAAATATATAGGGAGTTAATAGAGAGGTGTTTATACTCTAGATGAAATCATATAGAGTATTATAAGTTTAATCCAGCCCAAAAGTTTGTAACGCATAGAACCAAGCCTCGGACGAAAAAAAGTTAAATATTATTTTTTGTTTATTTGGTGCCAAAAACCTCAAATCCGCCTGACGTCCGTCCGTCCGTCCGTCCGTCCGTCCGTCCGTCCGTCCGTCCGTCCGTCCGTCCGTCCGTCCGTCCGTCCGTCCGTCCGTCTGTCCGTGAACACGATAACTCAAGAACGCCTTCACCTAGGATCTTGAAATTTTGAATCTGGATGTTTGGTTGAATTTGTAAGGCTAAGTTCGTTAACGGGCAAAATCGTCCTACTCCTTCGGGTAGCTGCCATACAAAATGTCCTTAAAACACGTGTTCAAGAATATTGGTCGATAACTTCAGATGGGTTTAAGCTACGACATTGAAATTTTTTACATATTATTTTTCCAATAGTTGGAGCTAAATATATGATTATGAAGAAAATCCTGTTAGTCCTTCGTGTAGCTGCCATACAAATATCCTGTCAAAATGTATTCACTTAATTTACAAAACTCACTATAACTCAAGTAATCTTTTAGCTACGAATTTGGAATTTTGTACAAATTAGTTTTGAGTGAAAAGAATGTTTGAGTTTACTAGTCAGCGAAATCCTTTTACTCCTTCTGGTAGCTGCCATACAAATGTCCTTAAAATACGTGTTCAAGA
Organism: Beris morrisii; assembly: GCA_951812415.1. Lineage (NCBI taxonomy): Eukaryota > Metazoa > Arthropoda > Insecta > Diptera > Stratiomyidae > Beris > Beris morrisii. Next base: position 121,436,966 of record OX638312.1, on the reverse strand, counting down.
ATATTGGCCGATAACTGCAGAGGGGTTTAAGCTACGTCTTTGAAATTTTGTATGTGTTATTTTTCCAATAGTTGGAGCTAAATGTATGATTATGAAGAAAATCCTATTAGTCCTTCGTGTAGCTGCCATACAAATATCCTGTCAAAATGTCTTCACTTAATTTACGGAGCTTACTATAACTCAAGTAATCTTTTAGCTATGAATTGGAAATTTTGTACAAGTTAGTTTTGAGTAAAAACAAAGTTCGAGTTTAATAATAAGCGAAATCCTTTTACTCCTTCTGGTACCTGCCATACAAAATGTCCTTAAGACACGTGTTCAACAATATTTTCCGATAACTTTTGAACGCGTCAAGCTACGAATTTGAAATTTTGTACACGTTAATTTTTAAATGGTTCCAAGGAAAAGGATAAATATGTAAGAAATCGAGTGAGTTCTTCCTGCACCTTCCATGTGAAAGTCCTTTAAAAAGGACTTTTTTTTCGATGACTTACACAGTTCAAGATATGAAATTAAACACTGAATATTGTCTTTTAGTTTTGAGTAGCAATCTAATGGCAGTCCTTATAAAGGACATACAACATGCACATACGTATTCTACTTCATCCCCAACTACAATATAAATCGGAGTTCAGTATTCATCTAGAGTATTATACGATTGGCTCGCAGCCGATCGTGACTGCAGTATGTTTTTCTATCTCGAAATTGACCTTTGGTAAAAAGGTGGAATTCGGTGCATTCTTTCATACAATGAAAATGAAAGAATTTTTTTGGACAAAAAAATTATAGACATGTAATTAGTAGTTTCAGTTGGGTTGGCATGGGTAGCCTCACTTGGCACATTATTGGTCAACACTCTCCATGCCGCATTAATGGTGTCCTAGCTTTGATTAGGATGGATTCATCATTCAAATAGTGTTTTAATTTTAGTATGTACACAACTGAATTCAAGTTGAGAACAGAAAACGCACTAAGTTACGTTAAAAATATCTTGGAGCAACATACTCCCCGTCCGACCTTTAAGACATAAGGTCCTAAAGTAAACTAAATTAAACGTGATAAATGGAAGAACCACGGATGAAATTTTTTTAAATCACCATGGGGTCATTAAATTCGATTCTTTGTACTATACTCGTATACACGTAATTCGGATTTCGAAAGCCCACATAAGATCCGATCCTTTTCTTCAAGATCACGTTCTAGGGACATTAAGCGTCAACAAAAAATTGTCAACAGATAACCATGCGATCAGCTCTCATCAGTGGGATGTTCAGTTTAATGCTCCAATCTTCTGTGGCTTCCGATTCTTTTTTATTTAAAGAGCTTGAAAACGCACATGAAAAAGCTGTCAACAGAAACATTAAACATATTTATTTTAAAATGTGGGAACCTATCGTTTTAATTGACTTGGAATTCTTAAGCGGAAAATGTGTTCGAAAATAGTGCACGAGTTTTTTTTTAAGTCCGCCCAATGAACTTCTAAGTTTTAAAACTATACGAGATAATTATAGATTACCAAGTATATTCAATGGTATTGTGATAGATGGCGAACGGAGCCGGAAAGATATCGTTACTTAAGGATGTAATTACCTCGGCACATGGCATGAGCTAGCCTTAAGAGCTTGATTAAAGTATCGTCAATTACTTTAAGCAATGCTAATTGAAGCATTAGGCAGTAGATCTGAAGAGACATGTTGTAATCTGCATCATATCATCATCATCATCAATGGCGCGACAGTCCAAATCGGGCCAGTGCGTGTATCATACCAGACAGATCCATTTACATGTTACACACAAGACACGATCAAATTCAAAGAGAGAAACCCGGTTGTAAGTGCTTTTCAATCTGCTGAGTGCGGATCATCATAAGCTGCTCGCTGTTGTGCGCAAAGAGGTTTACCCCGACAGTTTCGTCGGTCTTCGATCGAAAGGGAATCGTCTTGCATATTCAACTATTTAGTTTGGACGAATCGAAACGATGGGTGTGCGCACTTCCATATAGCTGCATAGCCATTCAACTTAACAATCGTTCGATCAAAAATCGTCTCTTCCTCGTTCGGAACGTAGGTTGCTGTTTTCATTTTCGACAGAAAAAGTTGAACAGAAATCAATAACATTCTTTATACAATATTTGTTCTTCGGGACCATCAGTGTCAACCGGAATTTATAGAAGAATATGAAATACCGAACGCCTGGAATCTACTGAATTAGAGATGGGTCGTTCACGAGTGAACTGTTCCAAAAGAACACTTCATTGAAGTGAGTGAGTGAAGTAACTCACTCCTTTTGGTGAATTCTAGTTCCATTGGACACGTGACAAAAAAATTTAAAACGATATACCTTCTCAAGAAAAATAGAGAGTAATAGACTGAACTATAGGAACCTTTTTTTTTTTGCTCATCATCTTTTAGATGTACTGACCTTTTTTTTTTTGCTCTACTGTCTTTCGACTACGACTACTCATCACTGAACTCCCCTCAAGTAATGAACTATGAACTAAAAGAACGAACTAGTTCGCGAGCGAACGAAAACGAAGGAACGATGGAACGAACAGTTCCATGGAAGTACTTCACAAAACTCGTTCCTTAAAGTGAGTGACTCGGAGTAAAGTACTTCACTAAAAGGAACTGCTTTGACCATCTCTATACTGAACTGAATATGCACCAAAAACACATTATACTTTATCTTGCTTCCTACTGCTATCGGTACTACACTTGTCTGGTAGTTGCCCATTTTTCAATACATTAGCAATAAAAATCACATCGGATTTGACTTCTCCTTAATTTTTCTGAATTGTCATTACCTAACAGGTTGCTAGTGTTCAACGTGCATTATTTAATACCATTTGAATTCAAATTGACTGGAATTTCTTGACATCGATTTTCTTTACTTTATATTAAAACCCGCCATCTCAAAGATCTTGTGGCTTGATCGCGATTCAACATATATTGCAAGTGCAGCAAAGACCATCGGGCAAGCAAGCATGCATGCTGTTCAATCAATTTATGAGCCTTAAAGCGATCGGTGATAAGCTAAGCATAAATATGGGCGTCATGTTGCTGTTATTTAACGATCTTGTTGCTCCAAATCCAGTTTAATATATAAATAACGCGACATGCGTTTTTCTTGAGATCTTTTTGAATTTTGATTCCACAGAAGATTGACCCACTGGTTTGCTCCTCTTCGATTACTTTTCTTTAAGATTTCAAGGATCATCTTGATTTTGCCGGCGAAGATTCGTCGACAACATCTGGATAACCTTTCACGCTACTACATACTCGTACTATTAGCCCAACTATAGCTTGAATAAATAAGCACAAGCAATTATTCCTCCATTAATCGACAAACATCCCACAAGAACATAGTCGCTACCGTCTTCAAGAAAACTGCTTCACGTTTTATCTCAAGATTAGTTGGACGGCCAATTAACTGCGCAATCTTCGCGTCAGCGCAACATACAGAAGTTGCAATTTAACACGGCAAGCGCAGCAGATGCGCTCAAAATGCTAATCTACATGGCAATTCAGTAAAAATACCGGATAACCAGTTTCAATATCTTATCTCATTAGGAAGGTATTCAGCCACGCGTACGGATTTTTTTGCCATTATTAATGTAAAATGTTAATCGCGACTACCTACTTTCTTAAAAAGCACATCTTAACGACTATCTCGTGAAAAAAAATTCTTGTCCAAAACAGCAAGGCATCCAGCAAGATGCTATAGAATTTTTATAAAATGCACACAAGTGGAAATAAAATGAATGGCGGCTCGATTCCTTTAAGATGTTGGCAATGTGCAGTCTTCGTCGGATGCAGACGTCTCCTTCAATTTAAGATTACACGGTCCGAAAAATGAGGCCTGAAATCATCCATTCCATTAATACACTTTTGAAGAAAATCCGACCAAAGTCTGGGGCCACCGATGAAAGGATCTGCACTAGTGTAACGATGAAATTTACGAGCCGGTTCGTTGATGGATTTATTCAACTATGAAAAGACATAATTACAATTTACGAAGATATCGATCTGATGATTCAACAAAATTAATCGAAAATTGAACTATCGGTCTTTTGACTCGGGTCAGCGGGGAGTATCTTCTGCTTTTATTCGGGCCACACGGCTATGACAAATTCGAAAGGCATCTGGATTTGAAGAAATCGTTGATGCCATCATCATCCAAAAATGTTATGATCGGAAGTGTAGCTAATAAAATTGATCTGACTATGAAAGATAATGAAGACCATTGAAATTGGACCTTGGTTATGCTGGGAGATTCTTAGGCACTTGATGATCATTGCTCTCGTCTTAGATCATGATGCATTTGCGGCTGTTTATTCTTTTTTTTCCATGAAGTGTTCCTATTGATAAATTCATAATATTTATGAACATGTCGTAGAAGCACTTTTCAAGATTGGGCGTTACTGTCACTTAAGATTTATGACTTATTAATGATTCTTATTTTTCAATCCAATCAGTTAGTGATTTCGCATTCAACAATCTACACATATAGAAAGGTGAATGCTTAAAACGTGTAAAGTAAGAACAGGTTATAGACAATTTAAAATACTCATTGCTATCAACCGACCTCATGCCATTCACAGCTAACTTTAGGTTGTAATGATATCCTATATGATCACCTCCAATCACTGTAATCATTATAATAAAAAATCGGCCAATCGGTCTGGGCGCAACTTTATTATTTTATGGTTAGGAGTCCGAAAGCTTACTATGCCGCATCTCAGCATTAAACACGTTTCGGATTCCTACCCATAAAATAATTAAGTTGCGCCCAGACTGTTGGCAGATTTTCTTTATGTATTTTACGTATTTGTTTTTTCAATAGATGATTCAATAGAAATTAAAGTGAATTTGATCTCATTAAACCTAAAAAAAAATTCGGAATTCGTCAAAACTTGAACAATATCTTGCTCCCCAGGGGGTTTAATATCAAAAAATACTTAAATCGGTTTATTCCCCGACTATATTCAAAGCACTTAGAAGTGAAAGTGAATTCTATATTTCATTAGACCTAAGAAATATATCGGAATTCGTGAAAAAGTACATAACCGCCTTACACCTCCTTAGGGGTTAGATATTGAAAAAAGGTTAGATATGGAAAAACGTTTCTAGGCGCTTATATTAAGATCACGCAGAAGTAAAATTGATTTGATAGCTCGAGAAGTCTAAAAGATTTAACGAAATTCGTGAAAATGTGGGAAAAACCCTTTTTACGGACATTTTTTTTACTCCATCTTTGTACACTGAAAGAAAAAAAAACATCAAGTGCTATTTTTTTTATTATATTTTGCAATCTAAATGGTTGAAATCGGGATAGTACGAACAAATTACTATCAGTGCCATGTTACATGGTATTAAAAGTGTGGCAGTAGTTCCCATAGCAAGGTAAAATTGCAATTAATCATACGTTACATATACAAAAAATTGAAAAATTTAATTTGTAATATTTCAATTTCTGATAATAATAAAGGCCGCTAAGATTATTACTTAATAGCATAATTTGCATTCTCCACTTGGATTTAATATTGACTTATGAAATAAATGGTTTGAAATAGGATATTTTGCCATGTACATTGTACACGGTGCAAGCTAACATAGTAAAGAATGTAAAGTGAAAACAGCAAAATGAGCAATTTGCATTGCTATAATGAGTAAAGTATGAGTAAAGCGATGAGTAATAGGCATAATATAACTAACAGGAAAGAATTTTTCAAATGGGAAAATATACTATGATGATGGCGTCGTCTTCTACTTCAAACTTTAATTAGACGCAAATTTGAAATAAATGAAAAAAAATGAGAAAAAATTTTGCAAATTAGGCAATAATTAGCCTATTTTTTTTGCAATATATTATATTTAATTTTGGACAAAAATAACGAGGTTGGAATTTAGGTATTATTGGAATTATAGCAGATGATGTGTAATAATTAAATATGTACACTTACTTTTAAAGAAACAAAAATATATTTCATTTATGTTATAAACATAGCAATTAATACATAGGTTTTACTTAGAGTAATGAAAATTGGAAAAAATAAAAGGTACTTCTTAAACTTTGATAATTTTTTAAATTTAATTTGAAATAACATATTTTATTGACTGAAAAGCTATTAAAAAACATACTGCAGTCACGATCGGCTGCAAGCCAATCGTATAATACTCTAGATGAATACTGAACTCCGATTTATATTGTAGTTGGGGATAAAGTAGAATTACGTGTGTGCATGTTGTATGTCCTTTATTAAGGACTGCCATTAGATTGCTACTCAAAACTAAAAGACAATATTCAGTGTTTAGTTTCATATCTTGAACTGGGTAAGTCATCGAAAAAAAATGTCCTTTTTGAAGGACTTCACATGGGAGGTGCAGGAAGGACTCACTTGATTTCTTACATATTTATCCTTTTCCTTGGAACCATTTTAAAATGAACTTGTACAAAATTTGAAATTCGTAGCTTAAAGCGTTCAAAAGTTATCGAAAAATATTGTTGAACACGTGTCTTAAGGACATTTTGTATGGCAGCTACCAGAAGGAGTAAAAGGATTTCGCTGATTAGTAAACTCGAACTTCGTTTTTACTCAAAACTAATTTGTACAAAATTTCCAATTTATAGCTAAAAGATTACTGGAGTTATAGTAAGTTCCGTAAATTAAAAGAAGACGTTTTGACAGGATATTTGTATGGCAGCTACACGAAGCACTAATAGGATTTTCTTCATAATCATACATTTAGCTTCAACTATTGGAAAAATACTACGTACAAAATTTCAAAGTCGCTACCAGAAGCAGTAAAAGGATTTCGCTGACAAGTAAACTCAAGCTTAGTTTTTACTCAAAACTAATTTGTAAAAAATTCCAAATTCGTAGCTAAAAGATTACTTGAGTTATAGTGAGTTTCGTAAATTAAGTGAATACATTTTGACAGGATATTTGTATGGCAGCTACACGAAGGACTAACAGGATTTTCTTCATAATCATATATTTAACTCCAACTATTGGAAAAATAACACAAACAAAATTTCAATGTCGTAGCTTAAACCCTTCTGAAGTTATCGACCAATATTTTTGAACACGTGTTTTAAGGACATTTTGTATGGCAGCTACCCGAAGGAGTAGGACGATTTTGCCCGTTAACGAACTTAGCCTTACAAATTCAACCAAACATCCAGATTCAAAATTTCAAGATCCTAGGTGAAGGCGTTCTTGAGTTATCGTGTTCACGGACAGACGGACGGACGGACGGACGGACGGACGGACGAACGGACGGACGGACGGACGGACGGACGGACGGACGTCAGGCGGATTTGAGGTTTTTGGCCACAAATAAACAAAAAATAATATATAACTTTTTTTCGTCCGAGGCTTGGTTCTATGCGTTACAAACTTTTGGGCTGGATTAAACTTATAATACTCTATATGATTTCATCTAGAGTATAAATATGTAAGTATTTCAAATTTCTTCCGAATCAAGGCACACTACTTCAAGGCACATTCTTCCGTAATTTACTGATGCCAGCAATAATTGTGTTGATGTTGTATACTGGTATGTTCCTTCCACTTGCAACAAGTTATTGTATTTAATTTGTCTAAAAGGTCGAAGTTAGAAGCTTCTTGGCTCGTGATGACTTTATATGATTCGGTATATGTAACATCATTTAATGTTGATGACGTAGGAAATGAAATTTAAGATTATAATCTAAAATCTAAATAATAAAATGTATAAAAAATTCAAAATAGGTATAATGAAACTTCAAATCGAATACCTCATTGCTTAAGATTTCCGACTGTTATCGCTTCCAAAGTAATTAAAAAAAAATAATGTCAAAAAACCGATATAAGATAAATTGAAGCCTATTAACTTCAAAGACTTTATAACATTATAACAAAAAATTGAAATTTGGCCGCTACAAACGGTCAAGTATGCCAAGTTAATTGCGGCTGCCGCTAAAGTGCAGGAAGCAGGAAAACGTGCAACATCTAGATAAAATAACTGGGGAGTTTTCTCACATACTCAATATACTTGCTCCAGCATACCTAAGCGTGCGTAGCCATCGAACTAATCTTCAAAAATTGAAATTAATTCTTCCAAATTCCATTTTTATAACACATCTTTTAATCTATGATCTTGTCAATCATTTTTTTCACTTCACTTTGTCACTGTTCACAATTTGCTTACACGGACACCCCGAATAAGAATGATTATCTAGCGCGTATCTTACCAGAATAATGGGAGTAAAGTGCCAAAAATTACGTATCCTGCTTTGTTATTTGCACCATTTGTAATGCAATTTGGACTATTTGCTAGTTGTTTCGGTTTACCTGCTAGGTGATTTAAATTATTTGCATAGCTTTTTTATTAAACAAATGGGATTTTCTCCCTTATACAAACATCACTCTTATTTTCCTTTATTACATAGAAACAGTAGCAAGAATTGTTAAAGTTGTCATTTGAACATAGCTATGTGTAATTTTAATTAATTGCCTTTTGCATTTCACGATAGTAATAATTTATATTGAAAAAAGCCTTTTATGATGTGTAACTATTCGTTTTGTACATGGCTAATAAAGCTATTTAAATTAGGTTATTATAATAAACAAAATACTTTCCATAATCCATCATTAATTATGTCAATATTCGTTTGCTATTTTATTTAGCAAAGGTAGTAGTTGCCAGTTTTTTTAGTGTACACAAATGAAAATCGAAATTTTTTTTAGTTTTAATTACTCTAGTAGCACATTTACATGTACGTAATAAGTTTCAACTTTCGAGCATAAGCCGTTTCTGAGCCAACCCTCACCCTTGTGCCTTGCTACCACTATCAAAAATTTTATTTTTCTAGTGTGTCTCTATAGTCGTAAATTTTTATTTTTTCATTCATTACGGTTTTCGAGAAATAAGAATTAAAATGTTTTCCTTTCTACCCCCTTTCACCATCACCCCCAACACCCACACCTTCAACATTTTTTCACTACTAGAGGTCTACTGACTCCAACTCCTGTAAAATTTTCAAGATTATATCTGGTACGGTTTTTGAGATATAAAAATTGAAGTTTTTGTAAAATTGCAACCCTGCCACTTTCGCGCTCCACCTCCCACATCAAAAAGTTTACATTCAGTAGACTCCACTTGTGGTCCCATATACAGAAACCAAAGTTTATCTTTCTGGTATAATTGGATCGGAAGATATTGTAATCCAAACTGTTTACTAGTCCTAAAACGTGAAAATGTAAAATTTCAGGGTATCAAATTTTTTTTAAATTTCAGGTCGATCACAATACTTTATTACTAATAAATAATAAAGTAATTATAAATATTATAATTATAATTATAAAAATACGGTCAATAAATGAATGTATGTATGTAAGAACGGGTAACTATAAAGGAATGAACAATACGGAAATGGAGCATCTACAGAACAACCCATACCGTGAACATTTGAGGGAATTTGGGCAAAGGGATTCTTTGAAAAGCGAAGCTAGCTCAAGGTTCTATAAACAGAATCACGCCTTATGAAATCGCATTGATCCTGTCAACTCTTTTGTCTTTTCTTCTACAAACGAGATATTCTTCAATTCCTGCGAGATCACCAATGAGGGCATAGGGTAGCAGCAGAGCTCCTCCATAGGTCTCGATCCTAGACTCTGGTCTTTACCTAACACCAGGATTTGTTCGAGAGGTCGTCTCCTGGTGTTTCTTGGACGATCGACTGTACGTCTTCCTTCCAATCCAGAGTCTGGCATGCATTTCTGAATCTCTACGCCTATTTTAATCTTCCCAATCATCCTCCAAAGATCGTCGTTAAAAATAACGTTTGGCCAGAAGGTTGAAAAAGAAAAAGTTCCGATTTTCATATCTCGAGAACCCTTAATGATAGATACCTCAAACTTGATAATTAGATAGAGCTATAGTAGTAGCATGTTGGAAAAACATAATTTTTTATAGTTTTCCTATCTATAGAACGGCTTATGCTAGAAAGTTGAAACTTGGTGAGAATATGTAAATCTACTAGAAAATTAATTTAGATAAAACAAATTTTCAAATATCTACGAACGGAAGGGGGGCAAAAAAAATTATCAGTGGAAATGGAATGCATATATTTCCACGAATTTCGTCATATCTCTTAGGTCTACTGAAAAGCTAAATTCATATTTTTTCGAAGGATTCCTCACATAAATTCTTAGAAAGTGTTTTCAGGATTTTTTGAAATTCGACTCCTAGAGGGTGTAAAGGGGTTGTACTCATTTTCACGAGCTTAGCCATATATCTCTGGTTTCATTAGATATTCAATAACTTTTCACTTTTACCAACTCGTTTTATAATCTCCTAAAACCCGCTCTCAAACCGTGCAGGCAAAAGAAATAATTTCTTTATAGTATTTACTTGCTGGAAAAAGACGTACAAATTTGAAAAAGAATCAAAATTAAAAAAATTGTTTAGTCCAAAACCTTTAACATTTGAAATAATTTTCCACTTAAAACACTCCATAAAAAAATCGAAATTCTAAAATCCCTATAGCAAAAAAAACCTTACATTTGAATTTTTCATCCAATTAGTAAACTCAATAAAATTACCATACGAGATGAAAAATCTCTGTCAGCGTTCTATTGAATTAGTTGTCGTCGAGGCTTTAGATGTTTCTTATGTCGCTACATTTTATATTTGGACAAATTATGCCAACTATAAAAGCTATCTGGCTGTGAACGAACGATATGTTATGCATACGGAAACCCCAACAAAAATTTCCATCTTCTAACTAGGGGAAACCCTAAAATTGCGAGACATAGCAATTACTAATCCAGTTAAAAATTAAGATAACAAAAAACTAATTTGATCAAGTCACGACCATATGAAATTTATCTTCGGTCGGACGGACCTTTATTAGGATAGGACACAACTCTCGCATTATCTCCGATCAAACCTCTGAGACTCGTTTCTCAACATTATTTATCACATCATTTTACCTGTTCCATACCTTCGCTTAACATGCATTTTATTGACTAAATTTACAAGCACACGTCAATTTTCCGCCCAGGTACACGGTACGCGCCTGAACGATACACGTACAAGTACTTCATCCCGTAATAAATTGTCTTCGAATGGCTATATTCGCCCTAAGTGTTTTTTAATATGCCAATAAATCGACAAATAATTGCATTATACGTTTCATTCTCTATTTCAGGTGTAACTAAGACGTTTGCCCTCCAATGCTATGCCTGCGGCGATTCAAACACCTTTTCGGGTCAAAATCAAAATCACGGCAGCCCACTGTCCTGTGACGAGTTTGAGCGGTCTGAAGGAGAGGCTCTAAAACGGTTCGTAATCGACTGCCCGGCGAACTACGTCGGCTGCATAACTCAAAAGCAAGGTAAGATGTCTAAAGTAGTCTGGGGTTTTTCCCCACATATGAATACCTGCGATGATCACTTGTTGATTGAACGTTTCTTCTCAGGCGATCATTTAATGCGAGCTTGCGACACCTATGCGTTCGACGACTGCCAATCAGCCAACGGAATTACATACTGCTACTGCCGTGGGAATCTTTGTAACGTGCCCGGAGTTATGCAGAAGACGACGACGATAATGGCCCACGTAGATCTGACCAAAATTACAGATCTGACCGACGACGAGGACTACGTCGACATGTCCGGGAATGGTGCAGGCGATGATATCGATACCGTGAAGGACCTCGCTAGGCACTACGAAGACTATGACCAATTGCTTACGAGCACGAATGCTACCGAATTGGTTGAATCCGATGTTGCCTGGACAACCGGAACAACGAAAGAAGTAACCGAAAATATCACTTTGATATCGAGTACAACGGACTCACCAACAGTACCGAGCATCAAGCATATCAAGGACGTTAGAGATTCATTGGTTGTGCCTGTGGAATCAACTGGAAATTGTACATTATTTAGCAATAGTCTTAAGACACTAATTTTAGCTACTTTATTGAAATTGTTATTTTATTGCTAAGTACTTCCAATTTTTTTTTTAAGAAAAATGTCTGTGATATATTATGTAGTCTAGATATAAATAAAATGTACAAAAACTATTTTCGATTACACTTACAACAGTTTATCAAATTCAATCTTCCATCGAGTACAACTATCTTTTCTACTACTGGAGGAAAGCCCAGGGACGGCTCTACCTTTGTGGCTAATGGAGCCCAGCCAGCTTGATCATCCTGAAAAGAAAGTGCATGTAAATATTTCAAGTTTAAAATTTATTTTATTTTTCAACGTAGTCTCCTTTTAGCTCGATACACTTAGTCCAGCATTTTTCCAATCTTTTGATCCCTTCCAAATAATATGAATTGTCCAACCCTTAAAAATAGGCGTTGGTTTCACTTATGACGTCAGTATTCGTGGTAAATCTCTTTCCAGCAAGCCATTTTTTCAAGTCTGACAATAATAAAAAGTCGCAGGGTGCCAAATCTGGAGTATACGGTGGGTAAGGGAGCAATTCGTACTGTAATTCAAACAGTTTTGCCATTGCAACAGCGGGCATGTGAGCCGGAGCGTTGTCGTGGTGAAACAACACTTTTTTCTTCGCCAATGAGGCCGTTTTGCCTTGATTTCAGCATCCAATCGAACCAATAACTCCGAATAATATGCTCCCGTTATTGTTTTTTCTTTCTCCAAGTAGTCGGTGAATATTATTCCATTGGAATCCCAAAAAACTGTCGCTATAACCTTTCAAGCTGATGTAACGGTTTTTGTCTTCTTCGGTGTGTTGAACCGTCTTCCTTTCATTGTGTTGACTGTTGTTTGGTTTCTGAAGTGTAGTGATGAATCCATGTTTCATCAACAGTTACGAATCGACGAAGAAATTCATTCGGATTACGTTGAAACAGTTGCAAACCGTGCTGTGAAGCTGTCACACGATTGTGTTTTTAGTCGATTGTGAGCAAACGCAACAGCCATCTGGCGGATAGCTTTCTCATGTCCAAACAATGTTTCAAAATATTCCAAATACGTTCAGATGAGATGCTTACAACGTTAGCTATCTCACGCACTTTTACTCGACGATCTTCTATCACGATATCATGAATTTTATCGATCATTTCTGGCGTGGTGACCTCATTCGGACGACCTGGACTTGGTATGGTTTCTGTGCTCGTACGACCACAGTTGAATTCAGAAAACCATTTGTAAATCATTCGGATCGATGGTGCAGAGTCCCCATAATCCCATAATGCTTATCTAATTTTTCTTTGATTACTTTAGCTGTTTTCCCTTTTAAAAAATTGTGTTTAATTAACACACGAAATTCATTTTTATACATTTTTAAAAAATTTTATAAGTCAACTTGCTTAGACGGCTGTTTCTCGAAAACTAAACGATGTATCAGGCTTAAACTTTGCAGGTAATCCATTTAAGGATGGTCCAGGTCAAACAAAATAACGAATTCCTTACCTGCCCCCTCCTTCTTGATTTTTGCACGTCATTATCAAACCGCCCTCGTATAACTAACAAAAAAATGAGATAGAAACAAAAAATGAAATCATATTTTTTTTTCACTAATTCTTCGAGTACATAAATTTTCAAAAGAATCGGCGATGGTAAGGTCACAAATTTCGTCATTTTAGCGATTCTTGATGGAATGGCCCCTATCTAAAACTGTGATTCTGTGTTTTAAAAACAATTATATTATATTATTATTCACGCTGCAATCAATTAGTAAAAGGAACACCAAATAATCGAACTTGCGAAATAATACTAAACAAAATCAGTGAAATGACTTCTTACTACACTATAATACCGTAATATTCTTTACGGTGCCGCTTTTTAGGGCATATCACACTGAAGTCAATTAATAATCAATCAAAATCAATATCAATTGCAATTTGAAAGTTTAAAACAACAAAAATCCTGAAAGGAGTTAATAAAAAAATATGACGACAGCACGAGAAAGTAAAAACCAATTCAATTTCTTATCACTTCTAAAAGATATGATGAAATTCGTGAAAACGTGTTCAACCCTTTTATACGCTCTTAGGGGCGGAAAAGGGAAAAAACTTCAAAAAAGTTTTAGGCTATTATTACGCAAGCCCATGAAAGTGAAAAGATATTCGATATCGATCAAACCTGGGGAATACGGCAGAAAAAGTATACAACCCCTTTACACCATCTTAGGGGTCGAATTTCAGAAAATCCTGTAAACACTTTCTAGGTATTTATTCGAAGAAGCGGTAGAATAAAAATGAATTCAATATTTGGGAAGAAGTGAAAATATATGCATTCCATTTTCACTGATCTTTTTTTCGTCCCCCTTTCGAACGCCAAAGGATATTTGAAATTTGTTTTTATCTAAATTACTTTCCTGATTGATATACATATGCATCCCAAGTTTCAACTTTCTAGCATAAGCCGTTCTAAAGATAGCAAAAACACTCCCCACCCCCGTACCATACTACCCCTATAAAAAATTATATTTTTCCAACATGCTACTACTGCATGTATATCCAAATACCAAGTTTCAGATTTATATCATTATAGGTTCTCGAGATATACAAATCGGAACATTTTCTTTTTCACCCTCCTCCAATCTCGCCCTCTACACCCTCACCCTATAAACTTTTTTCTGATAGGGGTCTATTAGGCCAACTTCCGTTAAAAATTCTAATCATCTATCTTACACTGTTCTTGAGATATGAGACTTGATGTTTTTGAAAAATTCATATACCCTTCAATTCCAGACTCAACCAACCCCCTTAAAAAATTTGACTTTCAGCAATCTTCATTTGTCGACTTTTATACACAATCCGAATTTAATTTGTCTAGTGCAAAAGGTTCGTGAGATGTTGTAATCTAAAGTTTGTCACCGCCCACCCCCGCACGCTACTTCCCAACTAAACATTTTTTTCCGGTCTATTCTTCTAGTATACCTACAGATGTTCATTAAGGTTCAATTTCGTGACATTAACAGTTTAGGAGATATGGATTTTAGAACGTCTCAATCTCGGCTTTCGAGCGTTTTGGACTCATTATTTCCCCCCACTCCTTCACCCTTCAATTTTTTTGCAAATGGGTCCACTATCGAAGCTCTATATAAATTCCAAGTTTCAGCTTTGTAGCATAAGCGGTTGCTGAGATCTGAGAACCAAAATTTTCCGTCTAAAACGCTTCCCCCATCTCCCCCCTCACACCACCATCACAGAGAATTTGGGACTACCCAGTCTACTCACGAAAAAAAAATCAACTAAATAGCTCAAAGGGTTTGGGTGCTACGATCCTTCAAACAATTTTGCGTACACCGGTCTACGTACGGTGTACGGCGGACAGTCGGACTGAAATTTTTTTTTGCTTTTTTCGTGTCTACTAGTCATGAAACGTGAAAAAAAATTGTTCAGGGTAGCAAATTTATTTTTAAAAATTGAAACAATACTGTATTATTAAAATAATAAAGTAAAAGAGGTTACCTACATCTTACTAAAATTACCATTAACTCTTTTTTTTCCAAGAGTGGACTTATACCACTTTTAAAAAAAACGGCTCATATAAGAACACCTCCTCGAAGGGTTTGAGCGCTACAAGCCTTCAAACGAGTTTGTGTGCTGCGGACGGCTTTTTTGTTGTTTGAACATTTCACACCAAGGGAGGCTCACATGAGGATATTTATAACTTGGAATTTTCGTCGACTTAGGCTTGCTTGATTGACGATAGTTAAGGGGGTCATCCCGTGTGACTGATTCAAAAAATCGTTTTTTTTGCATAAATTAGTGTAGAATAAATATAGTGTAGAATATGTGGGCGAATTGATATTCCGATATTCGAAGCCGTTCGGAAGTTACATATTCTCTAAACTCCTTTGTTGTTTCGAATATAATGATAAGTTTAATCGCGATTTTCTCAAAACGGTATTTTCCAAATCGGTAGACACGATATCTCGAAATCTATCTAACGAATTCCTTTGAAATTTGGTAAACTTATTCAGTACTCTTGTGGACAGTTTGCAAACTAGAATATTTGTGATTCATCAAGCCGTTTTTTTTGTCGACCTGGAGAAGTCGTAAAAAAACACCAAAATTGACGATAAAAAGTTCAACAAGTTGCCAAAAATTAACTATTCAATATTTTTTGATAATCCTAGTTCCGAAACTAGTTCAAACTTCACAGATTAAAATGCCGTTTAATTTTTTTATTTGAGATAAGCAAAACGCCCGCAATCGTGTCTACCGAAAACAAAGTTTTTTGAAAATGAGTGGCTAAGTTGCCGTATCTCTCAGCAATGAGCGACAATTTCGGACTGAAAAAATTGTAAAGTGTGCTCAAAAGGTGCATAAATATGTGGTAAAAACTTCACGATTGTATCTCTATTTACTTCTCCAAAACAAATTTCCCAAAAAAAGCGTAAAAAAAAGAGCCTTCACACGGGATGACCCTCTTGAAGGGTAATGGCTCGGATGTTAAATAAATTTGTATTTCATCACTTCAGTCAGCCTACAAAAATTGCGTAAATTCCTTTAACAAGTTTTAAAAACAGCATATTTAATTTCCAGAACAGCTCTAATCCGCCAAGTATAAATGATATTAAAAGGAATGAAGGATGAAGTGCATTGAAGATCCTATTAAAGAAGTAGGCACATCGTTTGTGTGAAGAATCATTGCTTTTCTGTCGGACCTTCCTTCGCATAAATGACTCTTTACTTTATAATCACTCTTGGAAAATAGTTAGAAAAACACAAGAAACCATTGACAATAAATAGTTTTAATACTTTTTTATTTGGGAAAAATAAAAATAAAATTTACACAAATTTCATTCATTAGTTCGTGTATGTGTGAATTCTTTAACTGCAGTTTCATTTCGTGTATTACATTGAGTGTTAAAACGTTAAAAAACAAAATACATATGTAGAACTATTCTATTTTTAAATCATGTAGAGATTGAGATTTTAGTTGCTTTAGAACAATTAACTATATGTAACGTTTCATATTTTTGGTGGTTTGTAGTTTAAAATTTCGAATTTATTAATGCAACATTGAGATAGTTGTTTATTTTTGTCATTCATTAAATATAGAATATGAACTGCAATTTAACAGCAATGAGATAATGTTACAACTATTATAGGTAGTTTTTATAATTATTTTCCATCTGTATCCATCCGATCGTCACCTTCTTTCTTAACCATTTTACCGTCACCTAGAAAGCAATAAAAAAGAAATCCTGTTTATTGTCGATATGTTGAACAAACATTGATCGGTACATACCCTCATTTTCAAAGCCCTCGCCAGAACGCCTCCTTTTACGGTGTAATCTCCATGGCCTTGCTTGGAATTTTGGAGCAGGTAGAGGATCCATTCCAAGAACCTACGTAATGATAAGGTTAATACTTGATTTTGATGCATAAAAAAACCGATGTCTTTTGTACTTTGAAAATCTGTCTAAATGCAATATAACGTAAAAATTGTTGGGCGGAAACTGTTAAGTCTTCTCGTTGCTGCTTCGATAGCCCTTGAAGGGCATCATGTGGCTCTTTCTCGCACGGATCCAAAATTCCGGGTCCATTTATTAAAAACCCTGTAGATAAAGCTTCCATCACACGACGTAAACAATCGCCCGGACTTAGCGGAATACCGGCCGATGAAATTACTTTCTCAACTAGAAGTTCCATTGCCTAAAAATTCGACGAGAATAATTCTTTAGTTTCTTCCGTCTTAAATTATGAAAATCTTACCCATTGATTCAAAGACTGTAACGTTGGTACACGTTGACACAAATCACGAAGAATGCGCATTATCATAACACACGATTGTAATCCAGTCGCCCTAGCCTAGATTTTAAAACAGTTAGAAAACCAATAGTAACAATTTGACAATATCTTGCACCTCAACACAGACTTTGAATTTTACATATTTTTTTTTCCTAATTATGGTTTTATATAAAGAGGTGCTTTTAAGTTAGCTAGGATTTAGATAAAACTGAATTTATCAAACAATATGAAATCTTTACAAAAAAGTAGGATTTTTTTTCAAAGATTGGCAAAATAAATTACCCTAAAAATAAAATATTTTTAAATCTGATTAGCGGATATTTCTGGGTAGCTAATATTTTTGCGAAGTGTGAAACTGATAAATATTCTTGGAAGTGAAATTATCTGATACAATGATAATAATAAATTGAACAATACTACATACAGGACAATCGTCCTCTAAACAGCAATATTTTGGACAGATGCGAAAATTTTCAGAATTTGTGCGTCAGAGCAGTTTGTGAAGACGAACTAAGACAAAAAATACAGGGTATGGCGAATACGTCATCTTTAAAGCATTAAGGCCCGTTTCTACGATGTTCAGTTAAGTTCTAATTGAAACTTTAACTGACAGATTTTCATAAAAAACTTCCAGTTAAAGTTCCGGTTAGAGTTTAACTGAAGATCGGAATATAGCCCTTAAAGGGTCTAATACAAGGAAAGAATTCGCGAGTGAAACATGTCTCCAAGATTTTTGAACAGCAACATTATTGTTAACGAGAATGTATTTATTTATGATAAAACCATGAGAGCTACTAGCTCAAAAACATTTTTCAGGCCCGATGGAAATCAGGTTGTTACTTCAATATCCGATTCTGAGATGGTCCTCACTTGACCGATACCAGAAAATTGGAGAATAGCGACCAAGATTTTTACACTATGAAACACACAGCGAAATCGACATAACAAAAACAAACACCAGACTCACATTACTTCGGCGAGGTCAGCGCAAATTATTTGCGCTTCTTTGAAGTTCTGAGCGAATTTATGAGACAACGTGAGTTTTCTTTTGCTTTAATCTACGAAGATTGTTGCTTTCATGAAAAGGAAAAACCGGACCAAACTAAAAACCTCGAAACTTTCTGGTGAAAAGGTCGAATGGATGATAAGATGAACTAAAATGTGCACATTGAACGCGCTACCGAGAATGTCAGCGCACTCTGGTCCTGTAGACCAGACCATTCTGTGGAATACTAAAAGATGCAGCAAAAGAGAGACTGTTGGAATGGATTAACGGTCAAGATGGCCACCACTGGACAAAAACAATGGGTTGGCTATAGTTTAAGTTGTTCTTGGAAGATCAATCCACGAAACGAACTTCCGAGCTTCTCATCTGTGCATAACTGGACTACTTACAGGAGACTGCAAGCTGAAAATGAATATGCCTACAATTGGACTGATTCGAGAATATTTTTCACGATTATGTGAAGACGACCTCTGCTGGGTGGGTACCAGGCCACTGTGGAATCCAGGGGAATGAGCAAGCTGATGAACTCGCTCGAGCAGGCTCCAGCCTAAGCTCACTAGTGGAGGACCAGCACATTGCTATTCCCATCGGATCCATAAAACAGTCTATCGACTCACTATGCGTGCAGTGAGGCAGGCAATAGATGGTCAAACCTAACTACATGCTCAATATCAAGAACTCTTTGGCCTGAGTATGATCACGGGAAAAGCAAGTATATTCTGAGCCTGAGCAGAAAGGATGCTAGCACACTAATCGGAGTGCTCACTGGGCACTGCATGATCGGTAGACACGCTAGACGACTGCGAGCCGAGGCAAATGATCTCTGTCGTAGCTGTGGTGACCCAGAAGCGGAAGAGTTAATCTTCCACGTCCTATGCGAGTGTCCGGCCCTATCGGGAACGAGAAGACGGAACTTCTGCGCTTATTTCCTCGATGACCTCAGCGATATTGATAAGGGAAAGCTATGCAATATAGCAAACTTTATAAAATCCAGTAAATGGTTTTAGGTTCCAGGAGTTTTCAGGGTAGAGCCACCACCCCCCACCATAGAAGTGAAATAGTTTCTATGGCAATACTACCACGAAAAAATACATCCTGAATGCGTTAACATAATATAATCAACTAAAGGTTTAGTTTTTGGAATTTGAAAATAGAAAAAAAAACTTTTAACGAGAGCTTAGCGCGTTTGCCATTTTTTCGCTTTTCAATAACGCGTTATTTTTAACGTTTCTCGATTACAACTTCTTTGACACGCTTTTCAATAACACGCTGTTGTTCCCAGTTTTCAAAGAAGAATTTTTCTGTACAGTTTCCGATAGCTTGGTCTAGTTTGCGACCAAGTTATAAAAAGTACGTTGTTAGTCGCGCTTCTAGCTTTATTCTTTTCATTCTTTGATATTTGCTTTTCGTTACTGACTGTCGCGTCTACTGGCTGAGCTTCTGAGCAGTGGGAAAATAGTCGACCAAGAATTACTATGTTATGTGACGATGAATTTACTCATCAAAGTTTGACGCAATTATCTGATAACTCCTGAAATTAATCAGTAGAAATTTTATTTCTGAATGAAAACTATTGTATCTCATGATTATGATGTTGTGCTAAACCCTATGGAGATTCACGCTAGGCGCCTACGTGTTACGATTTCAGTTTATAAAAGCGGCTTAGAAAAGAGTACAACACTCTTTCGCGAAAAAACTGCGATTCAGCTCTAATAACTGATATAATAAACGTTACGTCCGTTTGTAACTTCGTACGAACACGAAAAAATTTCGATCTCAACCTAATCCATAATCAAATAACAGTGAATCGATCATCTTCATGTGGTACAACATTACGTAATTGACGAACGATTTAAACGCTGGAAATTTTGTGCTAAGTGACGATATACATAATCGCCTAGAAATATGAAGGAATAACGAAGGCCTGATCAACTTTAGAGCCATAAACCAAATATCTCAATTGTTATAGGCGATGAAATTTGATACATACATCAGTTCGAACAGATTTAAAAATTATAAAGTTATTACTACCGAGTCCGGAGCGAAAATATTGTAAGGCCTTTCAGAGTATCGAAGGAAATAAATATCAGAATGAATTGTCGAGGGTCTTAGTGTTCGCAGAAAAATGGATTAAGTGTGATAGGATAGACCAATTTATCAATTCAAACTGAATTTGCAAAGTTTCTTTCTTTTGTTGCAAAACTGATACAAATTCTTTCGGTTACGCTTCCAAGAGTAATAATCATTTTCACAATAATGAAATTTAGCTAGCATTGTATCTATCCGCTTATATTCGAAAATTTTATATTCATTCTTTTATATAAATGTAATAAAAAAAAAACAATAATATTTTGTATACAATAAAAAAAAATAAAAAAACAATTAAATTTTAAATTTGAAAAACAAACCTGGAACCATTTTGCATGCCTTAATGCGGCTAGTGCCTGTAGACAGGGTTCACGCGGCAGAAGATCTTCTGAATTCTGAACAGTTTGTTCAGCTGTGGTCACATTGCTTGTATCTAAAGTGGGGATGACAAGTAACAGAATGTTTGACCATTAAATGTGTCCATGTCAAGTTTTTTTTTGTAGATTTTCATTTTTTTTTTCTTGTTTAAAAAAACGTTCGTTAACAAAATTATATTGATAAATACTCCAAATTAATTTTCTCTTAAATACAAAAAAAAAATCGATAGTACTAGATCTGGGGAAAATTCTACAACATAAAATTTTAGTCGACGATATTTGAAAATTTACCCTATCTAAACAAAAAAAAAAAGTGTATATAAAACGCCCCCTAAATAAAACCTATTTTACGTTAAAAATAACAAATGGAGGATTTATCAATACGCGCCGATGTTATCCAGATTATATTTTTTTTTTTTTTTTTAATTCCACAACACTTGCAACTTCTTTATGGCCTTGAAAGTTCTTGTGTGCAACGACCATGGTCAAAAATCCTGTACAGCACCCACACTTTTATTGTATCATGTAATTTTATTCGTACTATTTTCCGAGAATGTTATTCGCTTTTTTGTTTTATTTTGTTTTAGAGTTATATTTGCACACAGACATATTCGTTTGATACTTTCATTTTTTTTTTTGCTTTGTAGCTTTGTTTTTAAGTTGATAAAATCTTTATTATTTTTTTTTTCTTCTTAATTTTAATAACTTAGAGAAATATTTATGATTGGCTAGTTTTAATTACCTAGCTAATGTTCAAGCACTGATTTGTTATATATTCAACAATAATAACAACAATGCAGCATATCGCTTGTCAACATTGGATGTCGTTCGTTTATTTAATTAACCGCTGCAATGCTTTTTCACTAAGACACATTTTTCATAACGCTTTATTATGTTAAGACTCAATATTTTAATTAAGAATCCAGTTGGGCGATTGATTATATTTCGATTCAATACAATTTACTATTCCATGGACATCCAATTCGTTAGCGCTAGTGCACCGTGCAATCACAATATTAAGAACAAATTATCGTGAATACTACAATTGACTACGTATCGCTGGGTCCAATATATACTTCGATTTTGGTGTTTTACACTGTAAACCAATTATTTAAATGGGACTCCTCTTAACGAATAACCTTCGGATTGAGAGGTAGAGTAGTAGCTACCATTTCTTATTAATTACCAAGGTGAGTTTTATAAGGTTTCTGACTTTCTTAGGATAGAGTTTGTGCCTGCTTTCGTGAATTTAGAGTTTCAGTTCTGGAAAGACCTAGGACAAAAATTCTTGTCGACACCAGTATACGGAGGAAAAAGAATCTGATTAAGGACTATTGGGACTTATCCTTCAACCAAACTGGTGAATTAACTCTGATGCAAACATGCAATACTTTTGGACTATCCAACGACGATGACAAATGTTGAGAAAATTGCAGAACTCAAGGTAAATGCAACTTGTGAGAGAAACAAATTCAGCAGCAAACATATGAAGAGTTCGACGCATTCTTAACCAGAAAAGGAATCTAAAAATTTGAGTTTGACAGCCTATTTACAGCCTTTCTTAGGACAAAATCGTGTTGGAGAACCGGTACGCACAAAATTGCCGCGTAAATAAAGAATGGGACAACTGAATGCCATGTATCCTAACCAGAGCTCACCAAAGCTAATACATTCATTAAGTAAAGTCCAAATTTAACCAGCGAACAGTTGGACTACAAAAGATGATTGCACGCAACAAAAATATTGTCCATCCTTAAAAACCAATATTCAGCGGAAAGGTGCGTGCAATATTATATTGATTCCGTTCATAAAAAAAATTTTAAATCCATTTCATGAAGGAAAAATCATGCGACGAGATCTAACAGCAAAATGTGATACGAGTTTCATAGGTACTATGATGCCAAAAAACAAACAGAACAAATCGAAGCCGGTATCCGGCTTTCGAAAACGAAGCACCTTTTAACATTGAGTTACGATGGAATACGGGTGATGTGTTTCGATTAATATGCGAAATTGTGTTTCCGATTCTCGGCAAGCAGTCATCCATCGATCTGGGCTTGGGAAAATGCTAGAGGTGATAAAACCATATTAGAATTATATTGCTAGCTGTCATATTTTTCCATACAAAATCCATAAGTACGAGTTGAATACGAAAAATCAGAATCAGCTGCTTGTTTTGACTGAAAAATCTAATTTCTAAGTCCAGGGAAGTCGGCAGAACATTTAATTTAAAATGAATAAAAATGAAATTTGCTTCTTTGGATACATACGTCGATAGAAATAAATAATTTGAAAAAGCAATTTGTTTTTTTAAACCGTTTCCTGAATAGATAAAATTAAAAGTTAAAAACCTTTTGTCGTTTTTGCTGAGAACTAAGAAGAGCTCTCGAATGTTACTGAAGAGTTGTATCTAACTTTTCTATCTAAATATTTTTTGGGGTCTTAACGCCGAAATGATATAAGTTAATCAAGTTTTAAAAACGAGTATAACTCTATAGTGTAGCTTTTAAATTTAATTTTGGAATAGTCTAGTATATTTCGATATACAGTAGACATGGGTTTAAATGGACTCGATGAGACTATCAGTATTAGTCTACTGTAAGCGAGTGACCATTTTAACCGAAGTTATTTATTGTTAAGCTCTTCAGTCGAGGCCTCTAAATAGTTTCAAATTTTAAGTTAGTGACAAATGTCATGACCGATATATAAAATTTTTAATTTTTATAACCATTCCTGACTCAATTGCGTAAATTCCGAAAGAGGACAACTTAACTACTACGAACAGATTTTTTTATGGTTGATTTTTCTTAGTTCCTTTTTGCAAGTTCCTATATGCCCCTCTTCCGCACCATAGAGGAGTAACAGCAGCAGGACTTTTACCGCTTTCATCGTATTTCTTTTAAGTTAGACCACGAGTAATAAGACGACAAGACGCTGTTTTTGTATGAAGCACTTTGAAGCATTTTGAAGCAAAATTGAACCTTTTTGTATGGAGCGTTTGATGCCAGGTGGCAATGAAATGCAAATAGAAGCCTAGTATTCAGATGTTTGGCGTTTTTTGTGTTCAAAACCGGAGTATAACATAAATGTGAGAAAGATGCTAATAGTAGCATAGTGTTTATTGCCGGTCCTTTGCGAGTAATCGTCCGGCTTCAAAACAGTCGCTGCTCGCAAAGACAGTAGAAACTATAAGATGTCCCAAGCATGTCAATATCAATTTGAAAAGCTTTACGATTGACGACCCAACTCCGGTGGCTATTGCAAAGTTGTAGAGTTGATGTTGTGACCCACTGTATGTTGGAGTGAAAGCTCGCCAACTAACAACAAATAATCAATCAAAGGCAGGTTTTTTGTATCGGATTGTCAATGGGACATAATTTTTAGCTATATACATATGTATGTGAATATGAGGCGTATGGCGGTAATATTCATAGTGCTAGTTCAACATGATAATCGTTAAATTTCACGATATTTTTGTTCATTTCCTGGAATGTTCTAAAAATTCTACGTCCGAATGAAACCAGCGTTTCTATGATCATTTAATTCATTAGATAAATTACAAGAATGAATTGTTCTGCTCGGCATAGGAAAATTTGGTGTTGGTTCAATTGTAGCCAAATACCGCAAATCTTCTTTTCCGAACACACGAATTTAGAATTTGAATATATGTTCGAGCTAGGTTCAATGGCCAAATCGGTTCACTCCTTTAGTTAGCTGCCATACAAAATTCCTCAAAATACAAATTTTTCAATCAGTGATATACCAAAATATCTACATACTGAATTAAAAATGCGAATAATGACCTTCTCCTTCAAGTAGCCACCAAACGATAGCTAAAGATGGCAGTATTTCTGAAACTGTAGGTAGATGGCAAATCATTGAATACATATAAAATTTCCTTTTTCAAAGACTTCAAGTTCCTGGCTGAAGCATGCTGAAGATTCTATATGACAGTATATATCAAAATATTGTTATTACTGATGTAATATTCTCAGTCTAGAATTTCTTTTTAAATTTGTTGACTCTTTCGTTTTCCATGAACAATTCTTGCGCAGAAGAACCAACAACATAAAATCTAAGACTTCTCGCCGATGGTCATTAAAAAAGGTGTTTCTTTAGGAACTTTCATTAGTTTGGCACACTTGTTACGTTTAGAATAGCGAAGGCCCGCAAGGCTCGAATATGGTACCCGGGAAGATGGGTTTCGCGTACGGACGGCTGCTAAGGTAATTTGCTTTACGTTTGGCTCAATAAATTAGTTTTTTCATTTTGAAGTATTTCCGCCAACTTGAGCGGATGAAAATGTAAAGACACGGTAACGTTACCAACACCTGAGAACCGACCCGCGCAGAAATCAGCCCGAAAACCTGAGTAACGAGCAGCGTTGGCGCATGCGATTAAGTAGAGGGCCATGGAACTTTATTCAAGAAAATCATTACCAACATTAGGCCAATTGGACCAAATACTGCAACGCTGGTATGGAGAACGAGTGAGCGTTTGCAGGAAACGAAGTTTCTTCGAAATGGAACACGATGACCGAAGCCTATTTTGCCACTGAACTGTCGAGGAGTGAGGCAGGCTGATCCGACGTCGATTGCGACAGGTTGTCGAAATTTTCCTCAAAATCGCGCTCAAGTACTGTTGTCCTGTGACATTTAGTTTTGTTGGTACCCAATTCCTTCGCCACGCCCGTCTCTGCAGCTCAACCGGGAGTTGAAAGTACGAATATTTAACCCGATGTTAAATATCAAACTTAAATTTTTCCATAACTAGTTAATAATGACAAATAATTGTAAAGATCCTGGTTTATTCAAATTTACCGATTTCGGAATCGGTGACGTTGACTTTCCAAACAATACAAATCAGAGCTTTCGGATTCATGTTTACAGTGGACTACAAATATTAGTATAAAAAGCTCTAATAGCCACCAGAGTTTGGTCGCCAATCGTAAAGCTTTATTGATTGATTTTATATTGGTTGGGACATCTTATATAAAGATATTCTAATATCTTTGCTTGAAAGCAACTTCAGTAAAATTTTTGAGACACAGGGAGGGAGGGAAGGAATCTTACCAGATTTTTTTTAAGGTTGAACAAAATAATCAACAGAATTAAAGGGCGCAGCTCTCAAAAGTAATTTAATCAATTAATTTTTAGAACGTAATTTTCACCAGATTATCTTCGAGATAGCGAAATAACCTTTTAGAGATCTCTTTACGTTCATAAACTTATAAAACCTAGTGTACA
This sequence comes from Beris morrisii, assembly GCA_951812415.1. NCBI lineage: Eukaryota > Metazoa > Arthropoda > Insecta > Diptera > Stratiomyidae > Beris > Beris morrisii. The sequence continues at coordinate 121,410,516 of OX638312.1, read as the reverse complement.
ACAATGCAAAATCGAAGTATGTATATTTCTAAACGCCAGCGATAACCAGTCATTCGGATGCAATAAAATTGATAATTTGTTCTTCTTATTTTTATCATTATACGCACACGTCAGGTATGCCTATTTTTTTCGCAGCCCACCTTCTTTACGATGATTAATTTGAAAGTATATATTTGACTCAGAGTTGAAAAAAAGACAGGAAAATAGTGTAAAGTAAAACTTTCGAAACTTGTATAAAACGCACGAAAAGACGAATAAAATAGGCGCCGAACAGTTTTCTCTTTAAACCCTATAAAAAAAAAACTGCACACGATTTCGAAACACCAATTTCAATATTTTTTTTTTATAACATAAACCAAGGCTTTGGCAAGCAAATTCCTACGAAAGAAACCAAAACCAAAAATCAATACGATTAAAGTCAGCATCCGCTTTCCTGTACACATTGGAAACAAAGAGAACGGTGTGGCAAAACGAAAAACTATATTGAAAATAAAAACTGAAACTGGTAACTCGAAATCGAGCAATTCAATTCTGACCAAAAAAACATTTTTCGAATACCTTGTTCACGAAGAAGTGGCGATGTGAGCGATACTTTGACGGTAATTGCGCCATCCGAAACTAAAACCGATCCTTCGATTAGCGATGTCGAAACTTTGTAGAGATGATCGTCGGCTACTTTGTGCAATTGAATCGGAAGTTCGGCAGCGACACGTTTCAACAGTGCCGTTGCCGGCTTCTCGGCACAAAGTACAACCAATTGCACGATGTTATCGCCTTGAAGTAGAAGACCTGAAAAACAAGAAGAAAATCGCATCGGAATTTATTAGAAAGGAAATTTCATAGACTTCCCCCCAACAACCATTTTCGCCGAAACTACTCAACTTACCTTTAGCCAATAGTCCAACTCTCATTACACCCTTCAAAATACGAATATTTCCGCCCTCAGCCTCTTTTTGGAATGAAAACATTTGATTATCTCGGCCATCCTCTTTCGGTGACTTCGCGTCCTTATTATTGCCGTCCTTACTGTTATCATTGTTCTGTTTGTCATTCGCCTTAGTACCATTAGTTTTAGCGTCACTTGTAATTAATTTCGTATCGGTCAACGCATCCGAGACAAATTTCAAAGCACGTTCAGTGTGCGAAACGATTCGCTGAATGGTCTGTAGTTCTTCCTCTTTCGGATAAATTTCAGCGTGACGCGCAACAACATGACGATCATCGGAACTTTCTGGACGACGTCCGGGCATCATGCCAAAGAACGGATGTCCCATCGGTGGTCCGGGTCGTCCCATATGCGGTCCACGTGGACCGGGAAAGTTACGTTGCATCCAAGTCATGTAATCAAATTCGTCATCGAATCGTCGACGTTCGTCCCAATACATCGGATCTTCGTCATCGTTATCATTATTACGTCGTGTGTTCCAAAACTCGGCCTGCATAAGAGCTCGTTGTGCCCGCGCTTCGGCAATGCGACGTTGTCGTGGTGTCGGCTTGAAATCAACCACTAAATCGGGTTGAACTTTTCGCTTGTATTGAAGCCGATGACGACGTCCTTTCATGTGCATTTCTTTTGCATTAGGATCATTGAATTTACATTCGCAAAGTTTGCAATTAAAACTCAATATTTTGCCTTCGTCGTCTTTAATTTCTTCTATGTATTCAACTCCGACCGGCTTAATATCCTCCGACGGTTGATCTTCTTCCTGTGCCTCTTCGCCCTCCTTGCCATCGCCGGCCGGAACGAAATTAATTTTTGTCATTTTCTTTGGATCGGCCGATGGAATTGGCTTGCCAAGCTTTTGATGCAACTTAACGACCTTCTGATGTTTGGAGCCGCGAACATGAGCCGCGTACGCATCGTTACCGGTACATGTAACATCGCATAGCTCACAGTGGTAATTGTTACCACGGTTTTGGTTTGTAGCTGTAGCACTGGCCAACATTTTTAAGCTGGCCTCGCGTTTTTTATGTTTTTGTCCTTCAAGATGTTCGCGATAGGTTTGAGGTCCGGCGCAGCTTATCTTACAAACTTCACAATAGTGCAATTGTTGAGGTCGCGGCTGTGGTTTTACGCGTTGCTTATTCATGCCCATGTTTTGCTGTCCGGGTTTTTTGTACTGCCAACTAGGACTGAGTAAATAAATAAGAAAATCGTTAAATTTTCAAACAAAGCCCATCCGTAAAACGCTTACTTAGTATTTGCTTTGTTCGTTTGTTGTGCAACGTACATTGTTGCTGCGCTATACAATGCGGCATCGTAATTGGAATAAGTGGTCGTGTTAGTTGTTGCTTGGGGTTCTAAAAACGAAAAGAAATAAAAATAAATGAATTAGTAGTAACAGTAACGCGTATTCTTACGTTTAGGTGCTGTATTCTGAGTCACATTGGTAACTGTTTGATTATATTGAGTGGTAGCTTTCGTTGCTGGCGGAATATTCCTGGTTGGCGGGGCTGAATAATGAGTCTGGGTTCCGGTACACCTAAAGCGGTAACAATCAACGAAACAACAACGACAACAACTAAGCAAACTAACTGACGCGCGCATATTGCAAACGAAAAATAAAATAAAAACTTTAGCGCCACCAGATCAAATTTACTCAATCGAGTAAATAGGAGCGTTCGCTTTTAAAAAATCAAATGTGTTTTTTTGTTGTTTTTGTAATTTGGTGTGTATGTTTTGGAAAACAAATAGCTAACAAAACATATTGACTTTTGGAAGCAACGTAACTTGAAATTGAATAAAAAAGAACTGAATAAAAAAAAACAAAACAAAAAACACCTTAGTTGCTGTTGCAGTTGGATTATATGCAGGGGCAGTGTAGCCTGGCGTAGCTCCAGCCTGCTGGTAATAAGTTTTAGTCGCATCGTATGTTTGAGCAGTTCGCCCGTAACCATAATCATATGCTGTTACACCCGGTGTGGCTGCACCTAAAATATTAGTTTTTAATTCGGACAATAAATACAGCACCTTAACGCGTTCTCTCTTTTATTTGAAATTGCTAAATTGAAGGTTATTTGTTTTTACTTCTACTAAATGCTATTACTTATAAAGCAAGAGAAATTCTACAGTTCTACAAAATCGATTTCGAGTATATGTGAATCGAAATGCGTTCTGAAAAGATAATTTTTTTATGTTGCGTATCGAATTGTCCAGTAGTTGCATTATTAATCAAAAATAGTATAAATAAAGCAAGCACCATTAGATGTTTGTACGTGCTTTCAGTTGACGTACGCTAGGTTCGCTCGGGAAGAACCGTTGCATTTAAGTTTTGATTTTGATAAAAAAAATTTCTAAGAATTATCCCAACTTGAACCTGGGTTGGTCTATTGCTACATGTATATTACTGAGAAAACCAATTCAAGGTGGACAGGGGGCATTTAAATGGCACACAGCGGGAAACACTCTAATAGACTGAATATCAGCACCTTAGTTGGTGTCCTGATATGTTAAAAGACTCGGACTCTTTTCAAACGACTTCTGTAGATGTTGTTTGGATGAGAAGGAGACAGTCCTCCATCTTCTCTGTACCTGTCCAACTCTACTTCTTCAACAATATGGAACCTGGCCATAACGAAGGTTACAAGAGACCTACGCTACATTGAAAGCTCAAAATTATCAAAATATTTGACTCAGTGTAATACTACCTTTAGAGCTGATGATGACAATAAATCGAAGCGAGAGCAAAACGAATGACGTGATCGCATCGTCAGAGAAATACATGGAGACAAATAATCGAGAAGAATATTCAGTGAATTAGTCTTGGCGAATATAGCTAGATCTTGTGTCTCGTAAACGAGTGAGATGTGCAAAAAAAAATCCGTCATGTTGTAGGTCTAGTGTTCATTCAGCAGCTGAAGACCGAAAAATGCCAACTTACAAATTCAGCGACCGAACAATCCTTTTTTTTCCGCACAACACATATGTAGTCCAGCGAAATTCGAGTTTAACTCTTTTCCCTATCAATAAATGCGGAGCTCGAATATAACATTTTGGGAACTGACTGGATGATGATATGAGAAAGTGATTTAACAGCGAATATCGGTACTCAACCTGTACTGAAATTTAGTAGAAATTTTGCAATCTCCATACAGTTCCGAATTTTTTTTACACCGTAATACGTTCAATTCTTACCTACAGATCGCTACCGTGGTGGCCAGCGCTGAGTAAGAGTTACAACATAAACAAACTCAGCATAGTTGAAATAACTGCAGCTGTTGGAACTACAGGTGCAATTCGGTTATGTCCGACTGACCCCCAGAACGTGCTGTTGCACCTATTGCCTATCGACCTACAGTCCCTGGCCAAATTATTAGACGCACTTAAAAATTTTACCAAGAACTGGATTCAGATCCTTCTAAAGCGCTTTATTTGATGTTTGGGATGCGTAAACCGCTCTACCTAGATTCGTATTTCTGTTATCTATTTGGTTTCACCGACAACGTTGCAGTCTCCCCAGGACTTGTCTATAAATTAAAACAAATGGGGCTACCTGGCTCAGTCGCCGCGACGATTTTGAACAAAAAGGACGTATTTTGGTTTTTGCCTCAGTATTGCAGGATTTTTGTATGTTTATGAACTGTGTTGTAATGTGTTGTAAGTCTTTCTTATTATTTTCAAAGCCATTTAAGTTTTGTGTTAAGTTTAATTAAAATTTAAAAAATGGGTAGAGCCAGAGATCTCACGAAAGAGAAAATCCACGAAGTGAAGGCCTTGATCGATACCAAAATTTTTTCGAATCGAGAAATTTCCCGGAGGTTGAATATTTCTGTAAGGCGAATTAAAGGAAAAGTTAAAAATAATGAAGATTTGGGTCCTCAAAGGAACATAAACTGTGGCCGCAAATCAAAATTTTCACCACGGGGTGAACGACTCCTCAAGAAAATATGCGTGGAAAATCGTTTTGCTTCCAAGAATGAGATCACAACTCAATTAAATGAGAGTAATATACCAGCCAGTGAAAGAACTGTTCGCCGTAAGCTTCTTCAGCTGGATATGATAGCCTGTAGACCCGCTCGTGGGCCTATACTGACTCCTGCGATGAAAGCAAAACTCTTCCTTGCTTTGGGCAAGGAACCATCAGAACAAAGATTTGGACTTCTGGAAATCGGTAAATATATTTTATTTTTATAGTTTTATACTTTATTAACTGCGTTTGGTCGTAACTTAATTTAAATTACGTAAATTTTCATGGTAATGAATATTATTTCAGGTATTCTTTAGTGATGAAAGCACTTTCGAAATTCTTGCCAATAAAGCGCAATACGTCAGAAGGCGTCCAGGTGAGAGATTTCATCCAGACTGTGTGGAACCAACAGTGAAGCACCCTACAAAGGTGATGATTTGGTCAGTCATCTCTGCAAAAGGAACTGGACGTCTGTACATTGTAAAGGGTACAATGAAACAAGACCAATACAAAGATGTCCTCCAGACAAAATTGCTTCCTCAGTTGAGGGAGTGGTTTTCAAGTGGAGAAAATTTTATATTCGTGCAGGATGGTGCCTCCTGACACACGGCAAGGTCTGTCAAAACTTTTCTGAGCGAAGAAAATGTACCCCTTTTGGATTGGCCAGGCAATTCTCCGTACATGAATCCAATTGAGAATGTCTGGGCACTAATCAAAAGAGAGGTAGCGAAGGAGGTCATTACAACAAAAACCCGGCTTTTAAAAATAAAAATAATAGATGTTTGGAACCAAAATCCGGACCTTCAGGAAACTGTGCAGTCATGCTTAAACAGTATGCCGAGGAGAATACAGGTTTTAATTGCTGCTAAAGGAGGAAATACTAAATATTAAGGCCTTAGATTCGGCTACCACCACCTCGAAAATCGTGAAACAGTGCAGAAAGGAGCTAGCCTGTTTAGGAAGTTATCGCAAGGTAACTTTGCTTTGGGTTCCCGATCACAGCAAGATAGAGTGAATTGAGCAGGCAGACTAATTAGTTAGGCAAGGTTCTGCTCTTCAGGGCTCTCTCACGGAAACTGTTCATGTTCCGCTACGGACTGTTAAGCGACGAATATCCTCTCACTTTCTTATCCGAACTCCTTGTGAAAAGGACTAATTAGTTAATTCATATTTAGGAAGATATAACCATCATACTGCCGGAGCAGAACAGACGAACTCTTAGACAGGAACCGTGTAGACGTCTCGAGAGTCACGGCCAATCGGAGACCTCGCGGCCAAGCGCAGTATTCCCTTTAATGTTCATTACCGAAGTTGTGAGGATGCAGGTTAGGTAAGCAGCTGAAGCAGCCAAACACATAGACTGCAAATGGATCCGTCGTGATCCCGCATATACGGGGAAAAAATACCCGTGTAAACCATCTCAGGTGAATCACCCTGCCAGCCTGACAAACTGTAGCTTATCTAGCTTCTTGTTTCGAATTCTCTCAAGTTCATGGAGAATACCTAGCGTACATTTCCGGCGGGATAAAAATGAAAGGGAGACTGTTATTCGTCTTCTTTGCGGGTGTAAGACTCTAGTCAACTCCAGACTTCCTGCATTAAGATGGATTTCCATTGTCGTCGCATTTATGCGTCGAACGTACGCTTTTCAGATTCGAGTTTACATTTTCAACGCAATTTCTCTAACGCACAGTGCGGTCAAATTAGTTTTAAGTTTATAATTGTTGAATGTTATAATTATTTAATACTCTCGAGGGCTTAGATAAGGTCAATAAAAATATTAAACAGTAATTTCAGGAACAATAATATTGCCAGTATTTTTATACTAAGCAGTAAAAAATGAACCGGAAACTAATTATACCCGAGTTTCATAAACGGCAAAAGGTTCTGAAGATGCTTTGAGCGTATAAGTTGGAAGCAGAAAAGAAGCGAAGATGCTGGGGTTAGAGAAATCTTGCGAAATCGGGAGCAACATGATACGTATGAAAACTTGAGTTGCGTTTGATCGACAGCAATATGTTCTTCAAATACCATCGAATGTCGATTGACCTTTTCGACGAATTACTCGATCTAGTTGGACCGACAATTGAAAAAGTCTTTCAAATTTGTCAACCTATTTCGGCAGGTGCCCGATTGTCCTTAACACTCAGGTTTGTTGCACAACTGGCGATATAGCGACAGTTTCAAATATTTTAAAATACATTTAGATAGTTTGTATCCGGTGATCTTATCTTCTGCTCGGAAGAAATAAGAGCAGTCACAACATAACTCACAAAACTACAAAAACCGACGAGAATTGACAGAACTTGGAACTAGAAATGACAAAAAAGTCATAGCAATTTAATTTTGCGGCACGGAAAAAAGCTGAAAAATATGCGACTTGTGATGCAGACGCATCTTGTCCCTTAAACTACAATCTGATTGGTTGATTGTTGCGTCCGACGCTCTGACGCAGAATTGCGACAATGGAAATCCACCTTTAGGCAAAACTTTCTTCGATAACCTTGATGAGATCTCGAAAAATAAAATTGGAGAAGTGATTCTTTTCTAAAACAGCTTCAGATGGATATGATGATTCATTCCAATTTTCATCAGCCTTCAACGACCAGGTTAAGGGAGTTGTGGCAACAAAGCGACCTTTTTTGCGCTAATTGGGCCCTATTCGACTGTTGGGCCACCACGTAAACCATCCTAAACTAAGCGATAGGTTTAGGTTTAGGTTTAAGAAGGGGCGCAGCGCTAAAACCACCACGCTCACTAGGCGTCACAGGCGAACTAAGCGATAAATAGAAAGGTTTTCGAAGTGAGCTGAAAAGACACACATTTTGAAAAGACTAACGCAGGGATACCGTCAGAACCGGAACACCGCGCGTAGCTTAATCATGATTCGTCCTAAGGATGAAAAACAGGGTTGAATTGAACTGGCAACTTTTGTGCTGATTGCGGTTTTGAGCTGCAAAAATTGTAGCAAGGATGTTACCCTTCGGCAAGGAGTTGGAAATGTCTTCGTTGTGGACGACCGGTAGAGTTGACCAACGAGCGCCAGAAACCTTTTATTTTCCTTAGGACATTTGATGATTTTATGAAGAATGTTAAACTTGGTGAATTCTCGTAATACGAAATGGTATAAAATTCAGACTCAGGGGACAAATGATATAATCCGTCGCTAATGGTTCTATCATATTTCGGAACCATGCAAGTGGTTTTGAACATCGCCTAGTAGTGGCAATGGTGGAACCGAAGTTACTTCCAAAACCTAAAGGGTGTGGATGGCGGTATAAAAACAAATAAAAGGCAAGATCGCGGATGGCGGAATGTCTAGCGAGACCGTAAATGCATAACGAAGAGGAAAATTTCAAATGCTCAGTGAATTTTACTTTCATTCGTTGATTTTCATACCAGTTGCACAAACGGCGATGTGTTATGTGCTAATTTTGTGCCCATAACACGAGCTTTGATAATCGGTTTCCTTTTCCTAGATCGTGGCGAGGGACGATGATGGAAGGAGATGCCGACTCCTTAACCGGACGCTGGAACCCACCCGAGCAGGCAACAGATTCGATCGCTAAACGCTGCCGACGTTCAACTATCACATTTATTATTATTATTATATTAACTTTAATTTAATTATACAATATTAGAAATTAGCTTTTGTATACCGTCGACGAGAACGTCCGCCGTTGTACTGGGCAACGCGGTCCTTAAAGTAACCAACGCGGATATTCGAGGCCGACAAGCCTTACAGGAAGGCTCTGCTTGAAGTCGCGTAGTACATTCGGACAAATAAAGTCAACCTCTTTCCCGACACCGCTGACCATCCCGTACACCACGGACCAGAAGTACTACTTCGTAGAAGCATACAGATTTAGACGACAAGCCGGGACGGCCTCTGTCCAGAAACTGTATGTGAATCCCGGTAACTGGTGGGGAAATCGACGATTCAGTCCCAAAGGCTTCGAAGTACAAGCACAACTAGTCATCGTTGTGATCGAGTTTTAGCACGAACCACGGAATCGAGGAGAAATCAATTCTTGATGTGGCAAGATCATGCCAGCGGTTTATCGCATCAATTGAACCGACCACAGCAGAGTCTGCGAATGCAAACGATTATCGATCCCGCCAAAATTTGAAAAGAGAGAAATTCCGGAATGTTGGTTGTCAGCGTTTCGAAGTTGATAGGAACGTGTGACATTGGAACGCGAATGAAAAGGGATAAAAGGGAAAAGTTCTTTTGTCCGGGGCTTTTTTCCCTGATCTGGTGCTGGACTCGACGGATGTCGGATTGGAGAGTTGGTGCGGTTGCGAGGATTGAGAACCGAGAATTGGTTGGTGAGTGGTTTCGGGAACTCGCGTTCGCCGTGCAGTATACGTGAAGCATTCCCCCCTAAATCCGGAGAGTTTAGCCGGAGCGAAAAAAAAAGAATTGGAGGTAAGCGTTGAGGACCGCGAGGTGTGGACCTCCCCGATCAAGAGGTATTGAAGGTAACTAGCAATTACTTGTTAATTTGTATTTTCTTTGCTTGCTCGCGCGTAAAATTGAATTACTTGTTCCGTTGATGCGGTTAGCTCAATATATAGACTTTTAACGACTTATCGATTTTTTCCATTTAATTTCTTTTGTGAGTGTTCGCGTTAGTTAAGTCTCCTACTCGTCCTTTTTTTTAAAAAAAAAAACGATTAGGTGGCGCCCAAAACAAAGAGAAAGGTAGTCCCAGAATCGCCCCGTCTTCTACTAAGCAGAGCCTGGGCGTACGGCTCTCTTTGGAGACGTGAATCCGAGCTACTCCAACAGCACGGTGGCCGAACGGGTAGCACGTCGGCGTCCGAGCTGAGTGGTACGGGTTCATTTGCCGAAGAAATCGGTTCTTTGGTGATTTCTTTTTACACTCGCCCAGCCGTGGCCCCATTTTGGAGGGGTAATAGATGTTCATAAGTGAACGTTGCAACGTTAGCCGACGCCATCATACGTCTCTAGAATACCAATTGGATCGCAGGCTCAAGGTGAACTTGAAACGTTGCAACAGGTTGATTTCGAACAAAAGTCGGTAAGAAGAACAATTCTGAGATACTCACGGGGCAGTATAACAAACCCAAAGTCGGTGAACTACGTAGTTCCCCATTTCACATACTCTGCAGGCAACGCTACGAAGGTGTTCGTCTGCTTCAAGGTTGTCCACAAGGACACATCAGCGTTTGGGAAAAAACCTCAGCGATGATCGGTACAGAAAGTCATTGGCTTGACGAATCCATTTACTTGGTTGTTTGTTGCCTTTATTACTTGCGTTAAAAAAGAAAAGGAAGTGCTTTAGCTTTTGCACAGTTGAAAATTAATTCCGTGCCACTTATCGTGTCGCAGATTAGATTTCAAAGTAGCACCATGAGTAAACTGAGATTGCGATAAGAAAACTGTTTACCACGCGCAATCTATCGTCACCGACGGCATCAAAGTGCAAGCTGCTCGTCACACCAGAGCTCCACGACAAAACTTGACGTGATCAATTGGGGGCCGCCTACCCTCTAATTAGTGCAATCACGTTCCATGTCGTGAAAATTGTATTAAAATCGATCGTTCCGTCTTCCAATAGCCAACTGGCTGTCCGCAATTACAAAAAATTATCTTTTCACAACGCAGGTCCGCCGAGAAAATTAAGAAATCAGGTTGAAAGCAAAAAGGTGGGTGGGAAAAAACAAAAACGAGGAAGTCGTGAAATTTCCGCGTGAGAAAAATGTCAAAAAGTTGCGGACTTACTTGCAAAAGTTCCTTGTGTTGCGGCCGCCTGGTACGCTTGATCGTAGCCGGCTCTTTGGGTCCCGTAGGCAGCAGTTGCCGCGGGCGCTACAGCGTATCCTGCCTGTGCCGTAGGATAAGCAGCTCCAGCCGCAGCAGCCCTAAACAAAAAGGGAAAATCAAATAAAACAAAACGAACAACCAATTGCAATTAAAACGACCGGAAAAAAACAAACGGCAAGAATAATTCCGACCGACCGAACAGACGATTGAAAATTTTATCGATTTCTCGCGGTCGTGCAATTCGGAAAAAAAATTTCCGGTCGCCATTACCCTGACCGGGAGGCCACACAAAAGTGCCGGCTATCCGAAAAATTTTCAATCGCCATTTCGCCCGGAAATAATAAGCGCCGACGTTTGATTTTCGCACGAAAATCAACCGGACAACGCAACGAACAGATTAACGTGAAATTTCTTACCCGTATTGCGTTCCGCCGTACGTAAATCCGCAATAATTGTTCGCAGCCATTTTCAACCGTCTAACACTGAAAATCGCATGTAAAACAATATGTCGGTTCTTGTCTCGGTTTTTCGGAGTTCGAGCAATGTCAAAAAATTTACCGCAGAGAAGGCAATTTCGCGTTTCGGAGTACGGCAATGGGAAATTTTTTTTCCCGCTGTCACAGACGGTGAAAATAGGAAAATAATTGGCGGAATAATTCGTTTATTTCGTTGTAGTTTGTAAAATATTCGGTAATTTTCTCATTACACGAAATTTTGATTAATTCCAGCCCGTTTTCGATCTGAATTCAATTCAAAACGCGGTAAAGTCCTGATTTTGTCCGAAAATTTTACCGTTGCACTGTATTGAACCCATTCATCAACGACAAGAACCATTCGGAAGAAATTCCCACTGTGTCTATCTCTTTCGAAACTACCGCGAAATAACGAACTGTCACAGATGCCGTCCCTTTTCATTTCCGTCATCATAGTTTCCGCTTTTTCATCAAGTAATTTACCTGCTCTCGCGCTCAGAAAACGCAACGAAATAAAATTTTCAGCAAATCTCTTTTAGTTGGAATCGTGCTGTCGATGCGTTTAGGTGAGAGAGTGTTTCGCGTTCGGAAAGTTCTTTAACCCGCGCCCATTTAACTTCAGTTTTGTGTGCGAGCAGTTTTCAACGGAAAATTGCGATTTTCAGCGAGTGCAGCCAAGTGCAATTAATCCAAGTGTTCGGTGTGTTTACGTGAAAACCGAGGAAATTCCGCGAGCTGTTTACTGATTGTCGCGCTGCCTCATTCTTCAGAGTTTACCTGTCTTCAGGTGAGTGGTGGTTTTTGTTGTTGTTGGTTTTCCTTTCACCTGTAAGTTGACAGTTCGTAAGTGCAAAAGCAAATTCGTGTAACGTGAAATTTTGTTTGTACCTTGGAATATTCATTAGATTTGCAGAGCGAAGTCATTGGCCTTTCCCTTTTGGTTTGAACTCGAGTTGACAGTCAGCCAACAGTTGAATTCAGTTGTGGGGGTGTGGGAAAGAGGGTGCTTTGGTGGTACTTTGATGTGCCAAAACAAGAACGACCTTGGGCATAATTACGATACCACACCATCGTCCTGCCTTTATTCGGTTCGTTACAGTTCGTTCGCTTTAAAATGACCTAGCTGTTGAGTTTGATGGAACATGGAACCACCGCAAGTGGTGACCTTGTCTTGTTTCTTTGATTGCGCTTTCACCTCTTCTCTTTTTCTGAATTAATCTCGGAACCGACTGCCCACAATCCTCCCAATGGAGCAAAGCAACTTTATTTTTTGTGCAGGTGCTCGGTCTTCCGAAAACGTGAAGATTCGTTGCTTCTTTTCCAGAACTCTTGAAAACTAGCGATTTAGACACTCGGGAAGTCTTCACCCTTTGGTATTTGGTCTTTTAAAGAAAGTCTGCCCCGTTTGCCCTAAAAATGGCCAATGTACTCTAGATCCGATGATTATCACTCGTAAGATAAAGAAATAACACGGTCCTGGAAGCAAGAGCAGTAGATCGGAAACGGCAACGGCCTCGTATAACATTGACACCTCAGGATCCAGCCGAATCAAGTGGAAGCAATCAGGTGAAGAAAGTACCCCGACGGAAACAGAGGTTGGTACCAGAATTCAGTCTGCTTTTCTTACACTTTCTTCTTCAGGCTGCTCTTCTTATTCTTAGCCGTTCCCAACACAAGAAATTCCGGCTTCCCTCAAGGTTCTTTTCTCTCCCCGACTCTATTTCCCAGTTTTGTAGATGATAGAACGCTTGGCAATCGTTGAATTACTTCGAAGTAGGAGGTCACCCAATGGTGGATGTCTGCAAAACGATCTCATATCAAAGAGTGTGATGAGAACCAAGGCCGTAGCCAGAGGGGGGGGGGGGGACAGATAGGGTCCGGACTCCCCCCCCCCCTCAAATTCTCAAAGAATTGAAAGTACTGAAAATCAAACTTATTTTTTTGTCAATTGTATTGAGAAACACCCTATACAGGGTGTTTGGTACTCCGTCCACGACCTTGTAAGGGGTTATTCCTTGATATATTTGGAGAAAAAAATTGTTCCACAGGGTGGGTCAATTTTCAATAACAGTGGAGATACAGGGTGGTTAAGAAAAGTGTTTTTGACCGGTACCCTTACTCACTTAAAACGTTATATCTTAAAAACGAATAATCACAAGGCAAAGTGTTATAACTCGTTTTTTAGGCAATCGAATTACCTTTCATTTGATGTAACAGTCTAAATTGTAACTGCACCCAATCTTGAGATATTTACTCGAAAACACAAATTTTTGCTACGTGAACCCTTAAAATTCAGTGATCAATGTAGTTTTTCTCAGAAAACCCCGTTATAAACATGTCATTTTAATTTTATTTTTCTATGAGCCGTATTATTACCTACAAAAGCTGCATACATATGTATGAGTTACGATTAATATTTTGGAAGTAATAGGTAAAAATACATATCGCATAAAAATCAAATATTTCAAAAGTCAGTGCCATAAAGTGGACCTCGTTTAATTTGTCGGTAGTACTGAAGTATTTTTATTGCCCATTTATTACTATTTAAAGTATGTAGGAAAACAATGAAATGTAACTGAGTTTCAACATAATTGATGCTTTTACCTGGATGTGGTAGGTAATACTGGGTGCGGTACTATGCCTTTTTTAATAGGGTGCCTTACAAAATAAAAAGCCTATAAAAGCAAAACTACCTTCATATTTTTATCAGTTTTAGTTACGTTGCTAAAAGAAGAAGGTGTCAGTAGAATAAAAAAAATAATTTCGAAATGTCTGAGTACTCCAATGAAGAATATGCTTACATTGTGTTAATTTATGGAGAGTGTCGCGGAAATGGACAAGCCGCGCGAAGGCTTTACCATCAGAGACATCCCCATCGACGGACACCTGACGGGGGAGTATTTCAGGACGTTTACAGGAGAATTAGGGAAACTGGCAGCGTTCGAACAAGGAGAGTAAATGCAAATCCTGCGCCTATAATCGCTGTTCAGATTGAGGAAAGAATACTGCAAGCAGTGCAAAATGATCCATCGATCAGTATCCGACGCTTGGCATTGCAGTTTAACATATCTACTTGGAAGGTTTGGAGTATTTTAAAAGTAGAACGCTTCCATGCCTACCATCACACACCAGTACAGGAGCGGCTACCCATTGATTTCCCCAAACGAATGGAGTTTTGCAATTGGCTCCTTGAACGACAAATAGATGACGACAATTTTTTCAACAATATTCTATGGACGGATGAGTCCCAATTTACCAGAGACGGTATCACAAACTTCCACAACCTACATACGTGGGCTGAGAGCAATCCACACACAAGAAGAGCGGCATTATTTCAGCACAGATTCAGCGTCAATTTATGGGCAGGTGTGATTGGTGACGATTTACTTGGACCTATTAGGCTTCCGCGTACTCTAAATAGCTCCAATTACTTACATTTTTTATCAAATGATCTACAGGACTTATTGGATGATATTCCACTGGTACGATTGGCTTCCATGTTTTACCAACACGATGGTGCTCGAGCTCATTACGGCCGACAGATCACAGATTGGTTAAATTCCAATTATAGCAATCGCTGGATCGGTGGAAATGGACCGATACACTGGCCGGCAAGATCTCCTGATCTTACTATTATGGATTTCTTTGTATGGGGACGGATGAAGGACCTAGTCTACGCAACGCCAGTAGAAACATTGGAAGATCTAAATATCAGGATCGATGCGGCAGCAATAGAAGTAAGGCAGCAGTTGAGGAATATGAATACCAAGAGAACACTCGCCAAACGAGCTTTAGCGTTCATTCAAAATGACGGTGGCCATTTTGAACATTTATTATAACAAAATTTTTTGAAATAAAACATAAAAACCATTATTAAATTCCTTTAGTTCAAGCAAGTAGTGTAGATCAACATGCACATGCACTGACTTTTGAAATATTTGATTTTTATGCGATATGTATTTTTACCTATTACTTCCAAAATGTTAATCGTAACTCATACATATGTATGCAGCTTTCGTAGGTAATAATACGGCTCATAAAAAAATAAAATTAAAATGACATGTTTATAATGGGGTTTTCTGAGAAAAACTACATTGATCACTGAATTTTAAGGGTTCACGTAGCAAAAATTGGTGTTTTCGAGTAAATATCTCAAGATTGGGTGCAGTTACAATTTAGACTGTTACATCAAATGAAAGGTAATTCGATTGCCTAAAAAACGAGTTATAACACTTTGCCTTGTGATTATTCGTTTTCAAGATATAACGTTTTAAGTGAGTAAGGGTACCGGTCAAAAACACTTTTCTTAACCACCCTGTATCTCCACTGTTATTGAAAATTGACCCACCCTGTGGAACAATTTTTTTCTCCAAATATATCAAGGAATAACCCCTTACAAGGTCGTGGACGGAGTACCAAACACCCTGTATAATAATAAGAAATATATAATGTATCATTCATTATCTATGTACATTTACATTTCCTACAATTGCGATTGGAATCGGTCAAGTTCGATGAGAAGGCGGATCAAGAGTGAATTAATTCTTCATTTGTTGTTTTTATAATTGTCAAAAAAGACAAATGTTTTGGTTTAAACTGCTAAACTAAAACAATAAATTAAGTAATAAATAGTAATAAAAATACCGGTATGCACATATGTACTTATTTGTGTAATGTTTACGCACAGATTTCTTGGGATTTTCCAATGAACAAAACACAAGCACTCTTTTCTTCTTGATCGCCCTTGCGGAAGTGGCCTTTATTCTCACTTAACCTATTTGGTATAATCTTTGATACTTGGTCTTTAATCTAGTACAAAAACAATATAATTCCATTACATCTTCCCACACTTATCAAAATTCAATCACATAATAATTATAATTAACTAGCCGCGTACCGCGGCTACGCTCGCTTCGCTTACGTTGTTCCATCGCTCCTGTTACTCCCGTTGCTCCCATTTCTCCCGTTGATCCATTGCTCCTGTTTCTCCCGTTGATCCATTGCTCCTATTTCTCCGTTGCTCCCATTTCTCCCGTTGATCCGTTGCTCCTGTTTCTCACGATGCTCCTGTTACTCCCGTTGCTACCATTTCTCCCGTTACTCCCATTTCTTGCTTCCGTTACTCCATCCTCCATCCCCCATCTCCAATCCACCATCTTCTATCCTACATCCTCTATCCATCATCCACCATTTTCCATCCACCATCCACCATCCCCATCCACCATCCTCCATCCACCGTCCTCCATCTTTCATCCGCCATCCTCCATCTTCCATCATCTATCCTCTATCCACCATCCACCATCCACCATCCTCCTTTATTCCTCTATCCTCTATCCACCATCCTCTATCCACCATCCACCATCCTCCATCTATCATCCCCCATTCTCTATCCTCCATCCTCTATCCACCATTCTCCGCCCACCATCCACCATCCTCCATCTTCTATCCTCCATCCTCTATCCACCATCCTTCACCCACCATCTCCCATCCTCCATCCACCATCCTCTATCCACCATCCTGTTACATCTGTATCTACCATCCCACAAACTCCATCATCCATCGTCCATTCTCTATCCACCATCCTCCATCTTCCATCCTCCATATTCCATCTTCCATCCACTATCCTCTTATACCATTTAGTAATAGGAATAGGCATAACTAATACACCGAAAACGAACTGCCGCTAAATCATATGAAAAACACTCAAATGTTGAAATAGCTCCATCATCCATCCTCCATCCTCTATACGCCATCCTCCATCTTCCATCATCCATCCTCTATCCACCATCCACCATCCTCCATCCTCTATCCACCATCCTCTATCCACCATCCACCATTCTCCATCTATCATCCCCCATTCTCTATCCTCCATCCTCCATCCACCATTCTCCGCCCACCATCCACCATCCTTCATCTTCTATCCTCCATCCTCTATCCACCATCCTTCACCCACCATTTCCCATCCTCCATCCACCATCCTCTATCCACCATCCTCCATCTACCATCCCCCAAGCTCCATCATCCATCCTCCATTCTCTATCCACCATCCTCCATCTTCCATCCTCCATATTCCATCTTCCATCCACTATCCTCTTATACCATTTAGTAATAGGAATAGGCATAACTAATACACCAAAAAGGAACTGCCGCTAAATCATATGAAAAACACTCAAATGTTGAAATAACTCGCGAACCACCAACTGTTAAAAAATTTTGTTAACGCAGAAACCATCGAGGGCGTACCCTCAACAAATCACCAAAGTTTCATCGCAATTGGATGAGTGGTTTAGGAGCCTATACAGGACAAACAGACAGACAAACATTCATTTTTATATATAGAGATTATAAGTAAATCTATCTGGGAGCTTTCGAGATCTTTTCGATCTTCTTAAAGAAAAAGTTTTTTCATTTGAGTTATAACTTGTAAATGGTTTTTGTTTATCTGATTCTAACGGTATAATACTAGATGGAAATTATTCGCAATTTGGTGTATTTTTCTTTTGATTTAAATCATCGGAACTAGTCTTATTTAAATCAATATCTAGACTTAACCCATTTGATATGATGTTTATAGACGGATGAAAATTATCTTCTAACGTATTTGATTAACGTGAACATACCTGATATTATCGATAACTTTTATTAAATATGTACAAAAACCGACTTGTTTTAAAACAATTGCTGGAATCCATTTAGTATACTCCTTGAAATGGTTTCTATACAATACTTTCTCTCCCATTATAAAATTATCGTTAGTTTTAAAATTCTTATTTCTATTTAATACATTTTTGTTCTCATTACCTTTAGTTTTCGTTACAATTTCATTTTTTCCTTTGCTTTCAATTTCAATCTCCAATTTACAAGATAAGGTGTTTTCATTTTTAGAATTACATTTCTTAGGGTTTACCAATGACAACAAAGTTCTTGGTTTATATACAAAAATCATATCAGAGGGAGTTCTGGAAGTTACCGTACATGGCGTGTTTCTATACGACATTAAAAATTTATTTAATAATTCAGTGATTTCGATATTTTTAAATTTATTTTCCATTATAAGTCTTTTTAACCCCTTTTTACACGTCTTCACTCCACGCTCACCCAATCCATTACTCTGTGGATGAAAAGTTGGTGTTTTTGTTATTTTAATTCCATTTGACTTCCCAAACTCCAAAAACTCATGTGACCCGAAAGGTGGGCCATTATCAGTTACGATTTCTTTTATTAATCCAAAATACGAGAAAAAGGATCTCAACTGATCAATCAAAGCTTTTGCCATTAGCTTAATATCGATAAATTTTGAATATGCGTCTACTATAATTATTAAAAAAGTTTTCCCCTACATATGGAAAAAATCAATGTGAATGCGTTCAAATGGATAACAGCAACTTGGCCATTTAGTATGTATGTTCTCTTTCCTTATGTTTAAAGTTTGATGGCAGTAGATACAAGAATTTACAAATTTCTCTATATCTTTGTCTATTTGAAACCACCATACATAGACCGTGCAATACTTTTCATTGCTACTATTCCTGAATGTGTGTCATGAATTATAGATAGAATATCGTTTTTTAATACATCCGGTACCACTATTCTGTCATAATAATATAAACAACCATCCTCAGTTGAAAAATTATCGCGAACTTTAAAAAAATACTTGAAACTATCCGAAAGTTTCTTTGGCCAACCACTTAAAACAAATTTATAAATTTGTGAATAAAAAGGATCACGCTGTTGCGCTATTTTTATTTCATTGAAATTTATAGGACTATTTTCATTAATGCTCAGTCTATTCACTGACTCTTCGTCAATTTGAGTTTTGTTAGGTAAAGGCAATCGTGA
The DNA here is from genome assembly GCA_951812415.1 of Beris morrisii. NCBI lineage: Eukaryota > Metazoa > Arthropoda > Insecta > Diptera > Stratiomyidae > Beris > Beris morrisii. The sequence continues at coordinate 121,391,506 of OX638312.1, read as the reverse complement.
TAAAGCGTCCGCATGATGCATTTCTCTTGCTGGACGATACTGAAACGTATATGAATACATTGATAATATAACAGAACATCCCATCTCTGCAGTCTAGATGCTGAAACAGTAGATGTGCCTTTAGTAGGACTAAATATTTCTTTCAAAGCCTGAGAATCAGAGCATATTGTAAAATGCTGACCGTAGATATATTTATGAAATTTTCTCACTGCGAAAATGATCGCTAACGCTTCTCTATGAAGCTGTGAGTAGTTCCTTTCTGCAGGCGATAAAGTGCTAGATGCAAATAACACCGGTTTTTCTATACCGTTCACGGACTTTCGTCAGCAGACCCCGATACGACGTATTTTAAAACTATTTTCTTAATACGAGGTTCTAGAGTAGCATTCAATTGGCTGCTGCTTGACGTGGCAGCGGTATGGGAGTTTTTAACGATCTTCTCTCAACGGACTTACAAAGAGTCCAGTACAGGCCAAGCCTGGTAGTCCAAATTTTTTTATAAAATCCTAAACGAGAGGAAAAACCAGTGATTGTAGTGTCCGAATAGCTTTTAGACTAACGAGTAGGAAGCAAACGATGGGACTAAAATTGGAAAGCTTAAGGGCCAATATGAATTCTAGCCATCGGTCATCACGCGCCAATGGAATACTGATATTGAAACTGGTTCTTGTTGGCAATAAGCTCCAAGATTGCGAGCAATAAAATTTATCAAGAGAAGACAGCTCTAGAACTGAATGCTGGGATTAATGTCTAAATATGGAAAAAAGCAACAAAAGGACTCTTTCGTAAAGAAATGTTGTCTTGAAACTTACCTCGACTATATCGGAAATTGTGGCAGAGTTTACAATGATGGTACATCCATTTCGGACTACAGTTATGAGGGCTGAAGAATGTTCCTATTGAAATCTGGAAAAATCTGAACACACTTTTCTAAAGCAGTCAAATGATGGATCTTGGCGAATTGTTCAAAATCCGAACGTACGCTTTTCAAAAAAAAAACATGATAGACATAAGACCATTGGAAACTCTATGTCACAAATGTGGTGACCCCTATATACCCCTACTTAGCAGTAAAGCGCAGCCAAGCGATAAATTCGAATTTGTGTAAGTCATTTGAACCAACTTAGCCAATAAAAGCTAAAATACGCCTTAGCCTTTTTGCTTTTTTCATATGACTTACACAAATTCGAATTTATTGCTCAAAAACGTTCTAAACCGTTCACAATTCAGAATTAAACGGTCCATTCAAGTAAGACAAATTCTCATCGGTATTTCCATCAATTGATTAGTTTTCTATAAGTAATCTGCTTTCGGAAGTTATCTTAAGCTAAGATGCAATTGATCCCAATAATAATCTTCGTCTGCTATACTAAGCTGCTTTCAACAGAACTTCCAATGTAGAGGAAGATTACCTACATAACGAAAGGAGTTGGTGAGATAAAGGTACAAATCGTTGAATCCGACTTGCCGCAAAGCATTTTAAGTCGTGACACGTGAGCTATCTGATTCTGGTACGAACTCTGACTGCTTTGTTCACAAAGAACAAAACTGTTCGTCTGTAAAGTGTCGATTTATTTGTAAGCCGCTTAACATATTTTGTGATTTGTTGTCCTTCCAGAAAACACCTGTGCGAATGAATTTTGTATTAAACTCAATCAACCGTACAGATTTAGTAAATGTTTTCTTTTTATTGTCAGAACAGTGAATTCCTTCGTTAAAAACAATACCGCAGTCACAATGGGCAGTAGGCAATTGTATGATACTCTAAATGAAATACTGAACTCTCCCTTAAATAGATGGAGGTAATAAAGAAGTCAGAAGTAGGTGTCCCTTTACTTTACTGTTTTTATAATAAAATATTGTTGCCGATTTAAAATAAAAAAATTGATGCCTTTTTGGATTAAAAATATTGATCAATAGTCTGGGCGAAGCTTTACTATTTTTCGGGACAAAGTCCGGGAGGTGATTTAAGTGGGGGTGGGGTACACATATAATCTACATTCTTGATTCATAGTCCGGGACGCAGTCAAATTTGAAATGTTTCAACATTCATCGGTGGTTCTTTATTCAAACATTGAAATAAATAAACCGCCCATGGAAGTAAAAATATCGATTCTCAGCCGATTATACACCTTAGAGCCCTTGTAGACGTAAATCGTATGTTACAGTCCCTTCGGGGCTGAATTTAAAAAAAATTTCGAAATCAGCTTTTAGGCGATACCAATAAAAGCCCATAGAAGTAAAAACCAATTTGCTACCTCATCAGGCCTAAAAGATAAATTTGTGGAAACGTATACAACCACTTGGTGCCCAGCAAACCAAAAGTTCCGAGTTCGTTCCGAAATCGCTCCACCTTGTCGATGTCGGATGCCGATTTCTGAGCGGATTTCGTCTCAAAGTCGTATCGGAAACTATATGAGGGGGTTGGCAGATGTCGGAACGAAATGTAATTACGAACTCGTACCGACTTTTCGGAAAGATTTCGACTTCAGTATGAAATGTAGTGTAAAATTCGGTACGAAATGTCGTTCACATTTCGGTACGAAATATCGTTCAGATTTCGATTCGAAATGTCGGGAAGATTTCGAGCCTAACGAATTATTACAGAATTATAACAGTTTCATTAGTTAACATAATTGAACAAATAATTAAAACAGAAACAGAATTTTCGGAAAATAAATATAATATGTATATACAATGGTATAAATTTATTTAAAATTAAAAACAATATAAATAACGGAAACTTTTCCAGTCATTAATACAATAAAAATTATACTTAATAAGAAAAAATAAATAAAGTAACTATAAATTAAAACATTTTCATTATTAGATATGGATGCAGTATCCTTTCCTATTCTAGGCATGCCGATAGTGAAATCTTCCTCTTCTTTGACTTGTTCACTTTATCCTTGGGATTGTGGAAACAAAATTTTATGCTGGAATTAACCCCGTCCCTTGTTTTCCCTTTCAAAGATCTTTAAACAGGTCTCTGCAAATTAAATATTTTAAATACAGTCTTCTAAGGATACACAGCTCAACTTACTTCTTATTATCTCGATAATTTGAAAATCCTTCACACCAATTAGAGATGGGTCGTTCACGAGTGAACTGTTCCAAAAGAACACTTCGTTGAAATGAGTGAATGAAGTAACTCACTCCTTTTGGTGAATTGCAGTTCCATTGGACACGTGACAAAATAATTAAAAACGATTTACCTACTCAAGAGAAATAGAGAGTAACAGAGTGAACTGTACAAACCTTTTTTTTGCTCATCTACATCTACTGACCTTTTTTTTTGCTCATCTAGATCTACTGACCTTTTTTTTTGCTCATCTATATCTACTGACCTCTTTTTGCTCATCATCTTCTAGATGTACTGACCTTTTTTTTTGCTCTACTGTCTTCCGACTACGACTACTCATCACTAAACTCCCCTCAAGTAATGAACTATGCTCTAAAAGAACGAACTAGTTCGCGAGCGAACGATGGAACGAAAACGAAGGAACGATGGAACGAACAGTTACATGGAAGTACTTCACTGAAAGGAACTGCTTTGCCCATCTCTAACACCAATATTCAAATTTGTCGAGGTCCACGCAAAACCCGTGGTCATTTCATGCGAAGGTTAGTCGTAAACAGGGGTGTACGATACAAAATTAGAATAAGAAGGGAATAATGCTTTTGAAAAAAAATTAATATTCATATTTACTTACGGCAAATTGGTCAATTTTAATCGCTCGTGTAAGAACACCTTAAGATCCTATCTTACACAATTTTTGAGATATAAGACGTATTTTTTTAGAAAAATTCTAAAAATTAAAAATTCGTCTATGCTTCACCGCACCCCTAAAAAATGTTCATCTCTCTGGTGTAACTGGTTCGTGAGATATCGTAATCTGAAATTTTTAGGTCAAATTCAGACGTTCATGTTATTATCGAACTAAAAAAGCAAGATGTTGTGGCCTTAGATCGGAATAACAACAACTAGCCAAACAGTTTCCAAAAGGCAGCTGCCAAAAAAATGGGAGTTTCCAATCACGTGCACCAGATTTTTGGAGATTTTTAAACATACGATAGCACTTACTGATTAAATTGTGCTTATAAAAACAAACCTAGCAGAATTTTCCATGAGATAAAAGGAACGATGATTTACGGATAAACCGAAGTTGAACTGGCATGCCTTGATGAAATTTGCACAGCTTGCTTTGTATGGAACTTCTGGGTTAGCGTAGCTGAAGCACGCTATGTCGGCTCCTTTTTGAGCTAGAAGAAATGCTTCTCCTTTTATTAAAAAAAAATACCAACAACTGTGAATTGTGAGACATTAAAACCGGCTCTATAAAGAATTTATCGTTATAGTTTAAAAGTAAGAATGTTTGCCTTAAAGAAAAAAAACTAAATCGAACGTGATAACGACTACAACATTAAATTGTGCAATCGGCTGCATTTATTTAAGTTTAGAACCGCTATAAATTACACAATTCCAGATTGCTTGCACCAGGGGCTATAACTTTCCCTTAATATTACAGGTATCCAAGATACCGATATAAAAGTGCCTTTATATGTTTTAATTAGAAAATCGCAATAAAAGTATCGTCGGTGCAGGGAATGTCCATAAAAATAACCGAACTGAAGTAACCACTTACTGTCCATTATGTTGCGGCCTATTGGAGATTGTAGTTTTTGTGGTTAAGAAAATGTCGGCATTTTCTCAATCCATCCCCATCTAATACCTAACCAGGTAATTTAATATAAATTGTTTTCTTCGTTAATTTCACGGCAGTTTTACCTGGCGGGCCAATTACCTGATCACTCAAACGATTCATGTGTGTGAAACGAAATTGAAGTGGTTTCGATATTGTGAAAAAGAATTCCACTGTGGCTATAAGATTAGCTAATTCTCTTCTGTTCGCGCTTAAATTTCTTAGATGGATGGATATAATTTGAAATCGTATTGATTATCGCATTCAAACATTTTACAGTTTCTGTAAATACTCGAAATCGATTTATCGAGTTCATTAAGTCTTGGTCTTGGCCGGATTAAAAGTGTTCTATAGTTGCCAAGGTAAATAATAAAGAGTAACGCTGTTCTGGAATGGAATTGCGGGAAGAATGTAACGATGTGCAGTAACTCCACGTGAAGTGTGAAATTTGGTATCAGTCCAAGGAAATACAATTTAAACGGAATTAAAAAGTTTTAATGAAGTGTTAAATTATATTGGGCACATGTCTTTATCTATGCCATGACAGTCCAAATCGGGCTTCTTCGACTATTCTCCAATTTGGGGCATTACTATGGTCCTTTCATTCACTCTCTACAATATTGTTGATTTTCCGTTGATCGATTTTTGACCTACTGCCCAACTCTAAGGGAGCCTGGGCCTGCGTGGATAGTTGAAAAAGCACATAGGCGAAATAAAATGGCCATTATTTTGGTAGGCCTTACTGGTTATAAATTTACGAGCTGTTCCCTTCCAAAATGGCAATGAATCGGTGATACAGTTCAGAAGTCAGATCAAAATATCCCCATTGAGATACGCAAGGAACACGTGTGATATGTACAAGAAACACATGGAGACGAATAGTCGAGAAGCAAATTGAAGGACTGAATAAATTCTGGCCACAGGTAATGGCTGTGGGTCGTGTCTTCAGGACGAGCATGGCTGCTGTGCTATACTCCAATTGAGTGCTACACAGAAACTAAGCGAAGAAGGTACTTCCCCAAGAAGTACCCGCAGGCCAGCTTACTCTTTTGCGAGAATGCACGTATACGGCGTTGATATTATGAGGATGGAAGAACTCCGTTCTCGCTCCCTACCTGAGCTCTTGAAATTCATGAGGAGGACGAAAAAGACACTGGGGATCTCGAGTACAATGGGCAATCTTTGTCTGAGTGCTCAAGATGCGTTGCTTTACTACGTGTTTTCCCCCGCATCAAACAACAACAACCCGCAGACTAGAGATTTTTAATCGGGCGATAGTTTAGTTGAATAGTTAAATGGCTATGCAGCTATATGGAAGCGCGCACACCGATCGTTTCGATCCGTCCAAACTAAATAGTGGAATAGGCAAGACGATTCCCTTTCGATCGAAGTCCGACTAAACTGTCTAGGTAGATCTCTATATGAACAGCAGCTTATGGAAATGCGCACACGCACCGGATTAAACCGGATGTGTCTCTTGTCTGGTGTGATACAGATTACAGGATTAATACTCTGTTGATACGAGTACTGTAATTATTGGCCGAGTGGTTTAAGAAATGTGCGCATGGACATCGACTAAATAGTTTAGTCGCGCAGATAAGAGTGTGCGCAGCTCGATGCGATTAAAAAGTTGGTCGACTAACAGTGTGCGCTAGCACTTAAAGTTTCTCCATTACCCGAAGTCGGTTGTACTTCCTAACGAAGTAAGAGTGCACAATTTTAATTAGTGTTTCATCAGTTTATGATGAGATTCACATTTTTATTGGGTCTAGATTCCTCTGGTCACCTTGTAGTTTAGGGCCAATTCGATTTTTTAACTTTTTATGTTAGTTTTGTAGTTTTATTCCGTATTTTGTTGACCGTTTTTCGCAAGATTTGAAATCATCTGGTTATTTCTGAGAAAATTTTCCTAGAGGCTTTCTATCTCCGCAATTTTCTTGGAATGTTTTTTCAATGCTAGCAATCAGCTCGGCGTTAATTTCTGTACCCATTCTTGATTGTTCGAATTCAGACTTTCAACACACCAATAGCTCTGATGTTCAACGTTTCACTCGCTTGTATATTTGGGGGAGACCTTGCCGGACTGGATAAGTCGCTGGTTTAAATACTACTGTTCGATAAACCAATGATCTGTCCTGATGGCTTGATGGACCAATCGGTTGCGCTAAAGGCTGTACAGAGCAATGATCTGTCCTGATGGCTCGATGGACTAATCGGTTGTGCTGAAAGCTGGACAAAGTAATGATCTGTCCTGAAGGAACGACGAACCAATATGCAGCTCGACGGATCAATATCCGGCTCGACGGACCAATGCTGTTACTCCGTTCACTATAAGCTAAGTTCAACCATGCTAACTAAGCGTATAGCTGTTGCCGTCCGAAAATAGTGATGCAGTCCTTTGAATGGGATTGCAGCTTGTAGTTTAGGGGTAATTCGTGTTTTTATATGTACACCCACACCAGGCGTAAATATAATTATTAGGAAAACTATTCGGTCCTAGTTGTAAAGACCGGGTAATTTTCAGGCTTTGTGAAACTGGGAGTGCTAAAAAGAAATACGTTGCTTGTTAATAAGAAGTGAGTTTATTTCTTTTACTTGATGAATATTTATAACAAAAAAGTGCATTATGTAAGTAAATTCTAATATAAACTAGGTCTAAGTTGAATGATCGCACAATGTATAAGAAAAATAATGCCTTCGTATGAAACATCCATTATGCGATCATTTTACTTCATTAAAATTATATAACGGAGCTATGCAGGTCATTTAGGTTAATGATAGCACATAAAAAGTTGTTTACCTTTGGCAGGTAATTATGTGCGATCGTTCATCTAATTCTGTCATAAAAACAATGCAAATTATGTCGAGTAGAGCATAGACTTTGCGGTTTAATTTGCAACGTTTTGTTGACCCTCCGCTGTACAATGTTCTACTTGTAAAAAGGAAACAAGACAATTAATAATGAATCATTAATAGTTTATAAATAACAATTCATTAATGATTCCCTAAAAACGATTCATTAACGAGGAACTATTTCTAAAATGAGATATTATTGTATCATTTTCGAATTCCTACCGATTGAAATGCTCGTAACAAACGATACCTTAATGATTTATTTATGAATCTTTTGCTGGGTAAATAAACGTGCAGTATTTAGATATCTAGGATAGTCAGATTTTTCCTTTCTATCCCATTTTTTTATCTTTCGTATTTCATTCTCAATATATTATTATACAATTAAAATACACTTCTTCCAGCACTCTTAGTTTCGAAATTCTGTGTGTAAGCCTCTACTTCCGATCTTTTACCTCTATGAATTTAAGCTAGTGTTACACTGCATGCCACGCTGTCAAATATTTGACAATTTTAGCTGGCAAATGTTGTTAAATAGTGTAATCGTCAAATTTTTGTTTGCCACATTATTTTATTTGCTGCAACATCTATTTTGTCGAAAAAAATCTGTCGGAAGTTTTTATCAAATTTCGTTTAGTCAAATATTTGACAGCATGGCATACCGTTTAAAACTAGCTTTATTTCCAGAACGGATATTTTTTTGCGTTTTAGATGAAAAATTTTGGCTTCTAGATCTCAGGAACCTCTTAAGCCAGGAGGCTGAAAGTTGAAACTTATGTAGTAATATGATAGTGGACCCATTTCCAAATGGGGGGGGGGGGCCGTGGAAATGCGTCCAAAACGCTTGAAAGCTGGGATTGAAACATTCTAAAATCCATATCTCCTGAGCGATTGATGTCAGACGGCTGTAACTTTGTAGTTGTCTTAAGGAGATACTAGGAGAGTAGAAAACATTTTTAAGGGTGTTGATGAGGTATTGGGGTGGGGGTGAAGAACTTTGAATTTTGAGGTTGTGGGTGTTGGGAGTGATGGTGGGTGGGGGTGGAAATGAAAAAAATCTGATTTTAATTTCTCGAAAGCCGCAATGGCTAGAATGCTAAAAATGGAAAACTGTATAGAGCTACTATAGAGACATCTAATAAAAATGCATTTTTGATACGGGTAGCAAGGTACGGGGTGGGGGGTTGTTTTTCATATCTCAAAAACGGCTTATGCTAGAAAGTTGAAACTTGGTACCTATATGTAGATGTGCTACTGGAGTAATTAAAACTAAAAAAAAAATCGGCCAAAAGTCTGGACGCAACTTTATTATTTGATTGACTGACAACCTAAGGAATAACCAGTAGGCTATTTGGAACGTTATTTTTTAGGTTGTCAGTCGCATAGTAACCTACACCGTATCTTAGCATTAAACACGTTTCGGACTTCTACCCAAAAATTATAAAGTTGCGTCCAGACTATTGGCCGATTTTTTAGCTTTAAAACAGAACGGTTCTCAAGCTATCCGTTTTCTTCCCGCACTTTTAAATGGTAAACGAACCAACTTCGCAAATTCATCACTTAATGATGATAGACTAGTGTGTGATTCTTTTCTTGATACTCCTGATTGCAAATCGAACAAAACAAACCAATTTTCCTCAAGATGAATACAAATAGTGTGACACTTCAAATATTTACTTCTCACTGTAGCGTCCGTCTCAAGTTGCTGGCACTTATTCAATTTTCCTTTTTTTTCAAATGCAACTTCAAGCATGAATTCGTACCTATTATTTCTTAAGAAGCAAAAAAAAGCACTTTGGAAGGAAACAATCACCTGTTCATTCCAGAGATGTATCAGAAGCATCTGTTGGCACATTGCAATATGATGCAAGCTGCCAGTTTTTTTTTTGGGGGGCTTCATATGAGAGGGATGGTGTTGGTTGTAAGTACTTTTAAGGGTGGAAATTGTACTTATGAGTACGCTACTCTACGACATAAATTTCAGTGCTGTCTGGTAAATCTCACTTTTCACAAATGGGTTTAATGAACTGGTTGGATAAGAATATTTTCTTTCAACAGCATTCATTTGGATTAAGTGGCGAGATATTAGACGTTAATTTTTGTATTATCTCATACGAGTGTCGTTTCTATTCTTATTCCTACTTGTTTAGAACTCTGAGCCTATTAATCAATTTATTGGATGCTAGATTTGATTTTATTGAATTCTACTGTGTTTGTAGGTACTTAATATTGATATTGAACTCAGATAGCACGTTTACGCTCTCGACACTTTCCTCGTCCTTGAGTTCTTTCTTCACATGGAGTTGCGACTATGCATTCACCCTTCAGTGTCGACACTAATTTGTCAAGAGAATTCCGTCACTTTGAGAAGGCTGCGGTGCTCTGGCATATTCAATACTGTTCTGACCTAGTCGTTGTCGGCTGGTTTTGAATTTTGAAATCATCTCCAAGAAAGTCCAAGATCAAATGAATTGTTGTCTCAAAACGCGTGACTATAAAATGCATTCCTAAGTTCCTATGGGACCTCAAGAATACGCAGCTCCAAGACGCAATCCTTTAACGAGCCTCAATTGCTATCCGCTACCAGGACTTTTCCCTTCTCGATTACGGTGTCAACTCACCACAAGTATTCCTTGGGGATTCCACGCTAAACCTTATTCTAAAATTTGACAGAGACTTCTGGTCAGCCCGAATCTCAATGCCTCTATTAATCAGGATAAAGTAAAGAAAGCATGTTGAATTTTGTTGCTCTGCAGCCGAAGACCTGTGTCTAATACAATTAATTTTTTTAATCGACAATTTAATGATCACCATACCAAATTAACAGCTCCGGCATAGCCGGTCGCAAGCCCAGGTTGAGATAAGGAGGAGCGAGTGAACACATCCTGAATGGCTGGTAACACCAGTGCGTCTCAGGTAGTAGGTCTGAAACTGGTGTAGTTGGATTCGCGGCATAGCTGTGAGAACTCGAACACACCATAACCGGCTGAAAGTTGTTCACATGTCTATGTCTTATAGATCTGACCGTCCAAGTTGGAGGGTTAGGCCATGGCTAACAACTTATCCCCGGAAAAAAAGACTTATTGTTCCGAAAGCAGGACTACAGCCTCGGTTAAAATTGAACCGAGATGACTTCAGACACTGTATCCTTGGGAACCTGGCCCGATTTGTGCTGTCCCGCCATTGATAATGATACCAAATTAACTTTAAATCTCAATTATTAAAACGCATTTCGACTAAGAATACTGAAGATGGTAGTGTGCTTGCAAATACCCAAAATATTGGTCAGTGTTTTATTTGCAAACTTATAACAAGTGGTGAAGTTCAATCTCGTTTAAATGGGTTTGCAAACAAACAAAACTTCACGACATGAGGCACCGAAAATCCATGAGCCATTCATTAACGACAATTAGGCCCAATTATACGTGTACGGTTGAGCGCGCCATTACATCAGGGTTGGGTCATTGGGCCATATTTCTTCACAATCGAAAAATATCGAATTTTATTTAAAGCTTCTGAAAATAGAGCAGATTTATAAGATCCTCTAGTTAGAAGAGTAATGCTCAGACTTATTCATTTAGTATTAAATTGGTGATTCCTGAAACATACTTACTACAACCCGTTCTGAGCAAATCTAACCTGAAAGTTTTTACAAAATCGATGTTAAGCAACCGCTATACAACGGAAGAATTTCCCTTTTCTATCAGCCGCAGCAGTACACACGTCACAACTATCAAAACTCATACTATCGGTGATGTTACAATCGAGAAATCTAGGAGCTATCACAACTCTGATTGGATTAATAAAATGCTTTTAATGTCTCATTCTTAAACGAATTGTGTTTTTTGTTGGACTAACATCATATTGAAGGCTTTAGATTCTGATTTTCATTTGAATTTACGGTGACCCAAAATAGAAGCCGAAAATGGACTAAGGTGTTTTGTTTGGGAATATAGTGGTGATACCTTCTTATAGTTTATGGTCAGACTAACATTTCGAGAACCACCTAATCAGTAGCGTCATCAGGAAACTACGTCCTGTTTTGAGTTTAGATTTTTATGTGTATTATCGTCTTGGCACCAAATTAATGAAGCTACTAATGTAGTTTTTTCTCCATGAAACTAATGAGATGGTTGTTGGTTTCTTATCTTTCATCTAAGTCATATTTTAGTCTATTCCATTTTTTCACTCATACTTCTGCTTTCATTTGACATACATTCCCACATATCGACACGAAGAATGATAAAGTTGCGGTTTCATTGTTAACCGACTTTTAATATTTTATTCATGACAAAATAGATAGAAAAAATTCAATGCTGGGGGTTTTTTTTAAGGTGAAAAGCAGAGTAACATAATTTAGATTCAGATCTAGGAACATGTTTCGCTTGAGTTCTGTTCTCAGCTAATCCAAAAAATTTTGGCGGAAGATTTTTTTCGCCAAACTCCAAACTCCAAAATTTTAAATCACAAACATCGAGCAGAAAAGTCATAAATTGATGTTTCTCCTTGTACAACATACTGCCCATAAAATGGTTATGAATTGATTTAATGTTATCGCAATAACTGATTTCGTCCGTCCAGCATAAAATATATCGCTGCCTGAAATACCAAATTCCGTAATTTTGCTTGTTTCGTAATCATAGCAGAAAAAATTCCAAAAGTTCACACAAAATCTTACCATTTTATGATGACTACTTGAATAAGAGTCAGTAAAAAAGCCCAAAAAGATTAATTACCGGTAGATTGTATTTATTATTTTGGCAATATTACTACATACTTGGTTCGTGAGAACAGACACAACTAATTTTAACATAAACAATGAGAAATAAAAATATTCATGTCTTGCGAAAAAGAGCCACTGAATTTAAAAAATACCGTGATGGCCGCAAGACGGATGAAATACTGAACTGTCATTTAAATTGTGAATGGAAATCCATTACCTTCTATAGGTTAACCATGATTTTTAATGAGTTTTGTATGGAAGCAATCTGAATAAGTTACAGTATGTTTGTCATTAACACTACCTATCTTCGTTTTTGTTAATCATATAAAATTTTTATATTATACACAGGGAGTTAGTAGCACGAGTGAATGCAACTACCATTTTTTTTTGCAACTTTGTATGGCAGCTATAGTCATGGAGCTGACCAATTTTTTTCGATTCTCAATCTGAGATTTGAAAGGCAACTTACAAATTCAATATTTGCAGTAGATACTTCAATAGGTTTTCAACTTATTGCGCAACCAGTTTGAAGGAGTAAATGGTTTTTTTTTAATTAACGGAAGCAAATGTATTGATTTGTACCTTCAAAACGTGTTCTTGAGTTATCATGCATTTTAAGGACTTTTGCCTGTAAGCTATTAGAAGGAGTAAAACAAATTTTTTCCATACACATTCAAAATTAGAAGAAGAAACGTCGACGTGTTATCAAATTATCGCACGTCCAGTGAGACGTCCTTACCAAATTTTCAATGACATTGATGAGGAGTAGAAAGGATTAGAAAGTAGGAAGGAGTAGAAAGGATTAGAATGTAGTAGAAAGGATTTTCAAGATTTTTCTACTCGGACGTTGTGATTAATTTCATATCTTCACGTGTTCTTGAGTTATCGAGCAACAAGTGTGAATAATTTTTGTATGGCAGCAAGTCGAAAGAGTGGGAGATTTTACCTGCTAACAAAATTTACCTTACCTTGCGTCTACACTGGAAATTTATCTGGCAATGGGAAGGGCAATATTTCCATTGCGTTAAATGTCTAATCGTAATGAGTGGTCATTTGATTGCCAGGCAATTTTCATTTGAGCCAGAGAAGTGTCAAGTTCTGAAGTAAAGCAAAATTTCGGACATTGCATCAAAAAAAAAATCTATTGATAAGTTCTCTTTAGTCAACTTATTTTCAGCAATTTCGTGATCAAAGCAAAACAAAACCTTATTCCTACCTGTAGACAAGCGACGCTCACTTATGTCAAATGATGGGTTTTCTGGCAATATTGCTCTTAAAATTGACAAGGCAATGATTACCATGGCAATGTTGAGAGCAATATTGCCATATGCGTTTGATGCCTCTACACTGTCAATTTGTGTATGGCAATATTGCACTGTCAATTTGTGTATGGCAATATTGCACTGTCAATTTGTGTATGGCAATATTGCCGTCGTCATTGCCATTGCCAGATAAATTGCCAATGTAGACGCAGGATTACCTCTTATTCGAAACCAATTTGTTTAAAAAACATCAAGCTGACTGATGTTTCGAAATTAGTGTTGTATAGAGGCCAGACGAATGTGTCATTCGTTTAAGTGACGTGTAACTCCCAGCGTTCAAAAGTCTCGCTGTTTTAAGGACTTTTGAAGAAAAAGGACGCTTTCACCTGTTAACATACTTAATCTTAAAAATAGGACTCCAATTTTCTACTATGAATCAAGATAAACGTGGTCTGAAGCTATCTGCAATCGGATTTGAGGTTTTTGGCAATCATTGATCAAGAAAATCAAATTTGACCTTTTTTCGTCCGTAACAATTTTTCCGGGCTGAAAGAAGCTTGTAATAGTCTATAGATTTCATCTAGAGTATAACAATAGTAGATACGTAAGTAGTTGTGATTTTCAATTAAAAACGAAGTTCAAAATAGCTGCCATTAATCAGAGCTTAAATGGCTCTTTTGTTCAATGTTATAACATGTGAGCAGATATTCGATGTATAACTAGCTCTAGCCAATTGTAGATAGCCACTGCAGTTTTTATCAATCAAGTTTTGAGCATTACGAGCCAACACCACATGTGGTGATTTTCTGTTTAAATGTACAATTTTGTTTGCATAAGCTACTGAATCATCGAATCACTCATATAACTTATATTTAATTTTTTTTTTAATTTGAGCTATTAGATATTTAATCCATACTTCTGGTATGCATCTGACTTAAACTGAACAATTAAACTGAATGTAAAATATGGTGAAACTTATTAAGATTTTTTTTATGGTTCCCGGATTAGTCTTTGAATTCAAATAGACGCATTCTTCGACCGTAGAAGACGGAAGCCGTCTAGGTTTCGAAGTGGTTCTAGAAAATTAATTATGTACGTACACTCTAAGAAATATTGGAGTAAATTTATCATTATTATAGTTGGGAACTATTTTCCATCGATAGTAATGGTAAAATTACATGCTTGTGTAATTAGAGAGAAAATTACACAAATAAGTTGTAATAATTACACAACATATGCGTAATCAATACGCATCAGGTATGAAATCATTTCACAATAACTGCGTAATCAATAGACACAAGTAGCGTAATTATTACACAGATCATGCAATTAATACACACTTTTTGTGTAAAATTCCCATTTTATTATAATAATCCTCCATTTAGATTAGATTAGTTTAGATTAGATTTGATTTTTATTATTCCATATTACAGTTTTTATATTTTAAGATATATTAAATAATGCGATGCTCAGACCCTGCGGCCTTTTTAATTCGCGATTATTGTTTAGTTGTGACAAGAAGTTAATGAGTTAAAATTTGGTGATATGAATAACACGAGGAAAATGGGAATTGAAAAAAACCTCATGGATGTTACTTAAACTAGAACTTAAGGCTAGACTTAAAACTAACATTAAAATTAACTTAACTGAAGTAATTAAAATAGCTTATCTAACTAAGATATTGTTGATACTAAAGAGAATCAGCGAGTTTCTGCATTTTGAGGCAAACTTAGATGAAATATTAGAAATAATGTCGTCAACCATTTAATTCAGATTTATAATTATACGGTAAAATCTTAAACTAAAAACGCAATTTCACAATACATGTACTGTATTAAATTCAATTGAGTTGACAATGATAAAAAAAAATATATTACGGTTACTGATTCGAAAACTAATTTACAAATATTGCACAAAAACTTTTGGCTGATTTTACAAACCTGACGACGTGAAGTAGAATGAAATGAATTTTCGCGAACTTGCTTATTCTGGCGTAATATTACACAAAATTTAAAGTAAAATTACACTAAGCCTGAATTTACATAATTAATGGTGTAATATTATATAATTATGACTCCTAAATTTAATTTTTTTTATAGATCAAAATAGACATTATTACCTTATTGTGTAATATTACCTATTTGTGCGCTAAAAAACGATTATACGTCAATTATACATACAATTACATAGATTGTGTATTTTTCCACATATTTTTGCTTTAAATACAGAGTATTTTTACAAACTGTTTTTAGAGTGCAGAATAAAGAACTTTTGTAGGAAATTCTTGGTCATTTGCCAACCGACTGGAATAGAACGCTACTTTGGCTAGTGCTAGTCAATGCGGGTATGACATGAGAAAAACTTCCACTGCTAAATTTGTCATTTGAAAACTGTGTTGAACTTCTGTTCGAAATTTAGCTCGTCAACGTGCCGTATTTTTCCCTTGCAGTTTGGAGGTGTTTGTCGAAATTTTAGCTGATTACAAACTTGTCATCGAACTTGTTACCGGCACTTTTGTCCAAAAGAGTAAAATATTTCCCAGTAGCTATTTTAATTGAGATTAAAGTCAGCCTATTTTAGTTTCTTGTCCACATTTCTTAACGAGAATTTATTTTTTCATGGTTACCATTTTTGTGTCATCAACAGAACTGCATGTTATAAGCAAATTTGTTAATGATTTTCCGGTTGTCTGAGTGTTTGTGCGCTCATAACTTCAAAATTTCTAAGGCATGAAGAATATCAATGTTGTGTGTTCTTGAGAGGTATTTGAACCCATTTCTCTCAATAAAGAAATTTGACGTTTACGCTCAAAAGATACTACTTATTTCTTTTCTTGCCTTTTTTTAATCCGTCAATCTTACCGTAGTCGTATTCTTCTTATATCTTCCGACCAACTTTATTCTCTGTCATCGTGATACCTCGCTCTGTCTGTAACCGTCAGCGGTATATGTATACGTGTGTACTACTGTAGCTGTTTATGCCACGAATAGAAGACGTAACTACCTCTCATCATTTTATGCGGGAAGATTCTTTCACTGTGTAAAGAAGAGTAATAATCGATGCTTGAGAATGTCAGTGTATGATCGATGTTTGGGATTGCTATACACCGAATATGATGTTGGAAGACTAAAAATTTGTTTTCTGAAAATTGTCAGAATATAAAATTTACTGTTTTTTTTATGTAGAGTAGGTACATTCTCCTTATTTGAATCAATTTGATAAAAGCGCGTGCGAATCCCATCGATAATAATTTGATGAGTCTCATTTCCTCCAGTTTCATATCATACATGATATGTATTTAATATCTATCGTCCGTGGGTTACAATGATACTTTGTTTAATAGATCAATTAATTTTTTGGTAACCTGATAATCATTTTCGTATAGCCGAATGACAACATTTTTAATGCATATGACATAATAATAATAATCACACTACAAAGTATCGACTCGGGGCACAAGGGACTGCCATTAGGACATATAACGTAATATTAACGACTGTCATATCGTTAGAACATGGTGTAACATAATAAAAATCCTTCTTTCCGTCCTTGAGGTTTCCGTACGATTACTTGAGAACAAAAGTGAGCGATGTGTCGAGTTACTATACAATTCGAAGGATATTATGTAACTTTTACAGAATAGAGCTATTGTATTGTAGGGGAACCAAATTATCGTAAAAGGGATATCAATATTTTGTAGAGGTTATGTTTTAAGTTGAAGACGAAATGAAATAGAAGTTTAGGAAATTTTTTATATTCCAAAAGTCCAGATTTATTCTTGTACTCTAGAAAACAGTTGCCCCAGTTGCTATCCACCCGGCGGATGGAAATTTCTATCAACTTGTTTGATGTATTTTGTAACGGGCGAATCCATACTCTTTCGAGTTGTTCACATACAAAAGTTCTTAAAAAAACATACTTACACGTGTTGCACGATGTCTTGAGATCACGTAAAACTGAAGTTAAGCTAAGCTACCATACAAATTTACCAAGCCCAATAACAACTTGCATATGGCAGACACTATAGACAGCAGCTAACCGTATGATACTCATAAAGTTCTGAACTATATGGTCTTTCAACAAAGACGTTCAATTTTTAAATGTAAATAAAACAAGTTGTGTGTCAGATATCAACCCAATTCTTTTTTTATTTGAAATAATATTTTGTGGCATTAAGTATCGAATGTAACGTCGTTCAAATGTCCGGTCCGGCTTTGCTCGGTGGCACGTAGAGGTCCAATTTTCGACGATTTTCTCGCATAAATCTGGCTGAATTTGCTGGATGGCGTTCGTTATGCTGACTTAAAGGTCATCAATTGTTTGCGGATTATACGCATCGACTTGCGATTTAAGATAGCCCCGAAGGAATAAGTCGAACGGCGTTAAATCGCACGATCACGGTGGCCAGTTCCCGTCGCCGCCGCGCAAGATAACCATGACCTCAAATCGCTCGTGCAGAATGTCCATCGTGATATACGCTGTGTGGCACGTAGCACCGTCCTGCTCGAACCACATGTCATCGGTATCCATATCATCCAGTTTAGGCCACAAGAAGTTGCTTATCGTCGACCGTTTGACGGTTATGTCAGTGCCAGTTTCGTTTTGGAAAAAGTACGGACCGATCATTTCGCCATACCAAAATCCGCACCAAACAGTGACTTTCTAGGAAAGCATTTGGTGCTGGTGTATCTCGTGTGGATTGGTATTGGTCCCAAATCCGACAATTTTGCCTCGTCGTTAAAAATCATCCGCTCATTGCGTTTTTCGAACGGAGCTCTGATTTTGAAAATAAAATTTGATGATTTGCAGTATTTGCACACGTTGTTCAACGCTATAATCTTCCATGGTGATTTGCCATACACTACTAAACTATTCACAACAAATTCGACGGATGTTGGTTTAACAACATGGCCGCTATAACCTAACAAATTTCGACCGTTGCTGTTGAAACACCCTATATTACTTGATTTGTTATTGGGGGAGAATACAATAGCAGAGAATATACATTTATTACGGGAGGGATCATGTGGGTTGTAATAGAGTTAAACAATTTAAAATAAAATGAGTTTCGTAAAATTTCGGCTTGCTCGCTGAACGATTTCTTCAATAGTAGTGGATTCCAGAAAAATTGTACAAATATTTCAAGGACTTTTGTATGGAAGTTGAAGATGCAACGATTAGAAACGCATGTATGTAAACTTTGTAACTATTAGCTTGAAGGGCTCTGAATTTTACAGCCAATATTCGTGAACACGTTTGTTTGTTAACTGGTATACGCTACATTGTGCCCGGCCCCTCGTTTAAGAAGTCAATTCAGACATTTATTTAATTAAAAATGCACGAAAGACCTACCTTTTTCAAATTACTTCACTTCTTCAAAGTATTACCCCGTTGACAACGAAGGCATAAGCTGCGCATAAATAATTTCATCGAAGCACTACAAACTTGCTTGAGTAATTTTACAATTACCAACGCATTCCCTTCAATCAACCACATATAAATTCTGTTTTGTGAAAGATACCTCCATATGCTCAATTCACATATGAAAATAATTCCAGGTGGAAGTAACATCTAAGGCGTCCCTCTTTCCGGTATAAAAATATAACGACAAAAAATATAACCGCATCGGGCAGATGTTCGAATGAATGGCTCGTGTTTCTTTCAACTTACTTAATCTGTTCCAATTCGTTGAAGACAAGAAGGGGCTGTCAAGAAAAAAAAAAATTGTAGCCCTAAACCGATTTCAAGTCTTGGAAGAATATTTTCTTAAAATAAAATATAAACCGGAAAAAGGGAGCTCGTCTTCTATTTAAGTCATTTTCATCGTGAAATGAACGTGTCTAGCAAATTTATCGCAATAATTATGAGCATATTAAGTTTCGAGTGAAAAAAATCTTCTCATTATAATTTTATAAATTGGCTAATTCTGTTTCCACGCAACAATGTTATCTAATTTTGTAAGATAACACCTCTCCAGAGTAAAATTATGTTTATGGAAGTGCCTCGTATTTTAACTTAATTTATGATTCATTTTTCATAAATATTCCAACGGATACGGTGCTAAACAGTGGTTTGAAGCGATGCGAAATTTAGCGCAAACGTCTTTAAGACATGAGGCTCACAGCAAAAACGCAACAGAACTTGATTTAGAGTAAAAGTGAAACAGAATAAAACTACATAGAAAAATAATGAAATATATTTAAGTTCGCAAGCGTGACACGTATATGTTCGGGTCAAAAGCAAAACTAGATTTAGCAAAAGCGCGACAAACGAAACTCAGAGCAAAAACGAAACAAAAATTTGTTGCTGTTTTACTCGGAATTTAAATCTCACGGTTATCTGTTTCATTCTTGCGGTTTAGAATGTGATAATCTTACACCTTTCATCAATATACAACTGCATTTGACGCTAATTTCTCTTCAAACGAATTATGTCGAACTGTAGGTTTGTCCTTTGTCCGACTAGTCTTTTTCGAATTAGCTGTGTAACTTCGTGTAAAGTTATTGTAAAAGTTATTTTTGTTTGTTTAAGGGGGTCGTACTTTGTGCCGGGTCAGAAAAATCTATTTTTTTTTTACTAAATTACTTTCAAATCATCCCTAGAATATGTATGTAAAAGGATTTATCCAAATTCGAAGTCGTTATAAAGTAATAGCCGTATAATGGAGCAGCTGTTCGGAGCTCGCCCGGGCCACCACCGATCTTTAATTGCGTTTTTCTCAAAACTGCATTTTTCAAATTGGCTGCCACGATTCAGAAAAAACTACTGAACCGATTGCGCTGAAATTTGAATAACATGTTAAGCGGATCTCTAGTTACAACTGCTAGCAGAATCTTAGCGATATCTGTTGTAGTTTTTTTTAGCTGAAGCTAAATTCATCGATATTTCCGAAGGGATCGCTATGTGGGGCCTCTTTTGGTGCCTAGTGTGCGCTGCGGCTCAGCGTGGCACCCCTTCCTAAAACTAAAACTACTAAATTCATCGACAAAAACCCAAAAATTTAAAAATAAAATTTCAAAGTTACGTCAAGTTTTTAATTTTTAAAATTTTGACTTAATTCTGATACCAGTCAATATAGCCACAGGGCTATAAATGAAGTATCAATTTAATTTTTTGATTTCAGATGAGGAGGACAACCGGAATCATGGCAGCCATTTGACAATTTTTTTTTACAGCAGTCACTTTCAAGAGCTCTGCACGCGAAAAAAAAACAATATTTCTCCTTAAAAAATTTTTTAATGTTTGTTGAAATATGAACAAATATGTGGTAAAACTTTCAAGAATGGGTAATTCATAATCTGCAAAAAGAAATTCCAGAAAAAAACGGAAAAAAAACTGGCCGTCACATAGGACGACCTCCCTAAGAAATAATTGCTTCTTGAACAGAGTATGCTATCGCAGTTCCGCAACTTATAGATTCTGGGGATAACTTCTTAGCCTGTCGCCGAACCCCGAAAACCAAGACTTTCATATGCTTGTTTTAAAGCGCTAAACTGGAATCACAAGGGATAACCAATGTAAAAAAACACATGAAGAAGGTTGTACTTAAGAAGATACATTTCGAGCAAAATTAATAAAATTATTTTTTATTTAAAAAAAATTTCAATCTTATTAGCATTTTTGAAGCCTACGATTTTTTTTTAAACTTGTAAGTTAGTTTCTACGCCTTCTTTTCTGCTGTACTTATATGCCTTAGTGTGTCACATACGCCCTCATATTTTCCAGATATTTCTTTAGTTGGTCTTTTACACCGCACGCCCTTTTGAAAAGTGATCTCGTGCAAGAATTTCGATATTTAAATTTACTTTGAACAGTTTTTTCTTTAAAATAGGAATGTTTAAGATGGAACCTCTTAAGATATTTTATTAATGATCGCATAGCTATGTGTTTTTTTTCAGAAATTTTTTAATTTGTTTATCGGACAGTTGTTTATTTTTTTTCTTCAGGTCATTTCAGCTTACACGTTCCTATCAAATTTGGTTTTCTTTTATTAATTTATTCATTTAAATTTTTGACCACGCAGTAAAAAAAAAATACTACTCTCCAGAGTAGGCAATTTAGTGCCTACTCTGAAAGCAGTAAAATTACTATTATCCAATTTTTTCTGCACTCTTGTTACTTATGCTGAATAGGCTTGTGTAGTTCGCAAACGAACTAGTTCAGAAGAGCGTTCCCAGAAGAGAAATGAACGAGTCCCGCTCCTAGTTCGTTTGTATTCATTCATTGCCGTTTGTAAGTCAGTGGTAGAATATACTTGTGTTTTTAGGTCATCACATTGTACCTAAGGACCTCATCACTCTCATCACTGAACTTGAAGTTCGTTCTTTTAGTTTAATAAGTTCGCGAACTACTTCGTTCTTTAGTTCTTTCTAGTTCGCGGCTGAACTCCCGCGAACTAGTGAACTAAAAGAACGAACTAGTTCGCGAGGGCTTGCGAACTAAAATTGCTCGCTCCTTTCGGTGAACTAAAATGCGCAAGCCTAATGCTGAAACACTATTAACACGAAAATTCAGACATTAGTGTGGAAATCAATCGCTAAAAATGTGTAAATTTACTGCTGGTGTGGAAAGGCAAAATTTGACAATGTGTAAAATTACAAACGGTGTGGAAAAACTAATATGTACTACAACAATGTGACATGTTTATTATTATTATTATTAATTTATTGATAATATAAATGAATAAGCTTCAAGCGAATGATCGGCATATGAATTCCCAGACGTATTTTGAAGAGCAAAGGACACAACAATCGACAATTGGGAAAATTCATTGAGATCAATCAACACATGATAATTGAAAAAAAGCTAGGATATAGGTCAAAAAGAGTACAAAGTATAAAACACTATACATGTTTATTATATAAATTTAATTTATTTGTTTTAAATCTACAAGCTTCGCACGTTATTTTCTTTTTAAATTTTAAATCACAACTTACACAAAACCACGAAACAAGTGAATTAAACAACGAACCGGTCAAGTTAATACATATCACAAAAAACAAATTACTACTAATGAAGTATCAAAATTACATGCAAAATGTGTAATTTTATACACAATAACATATTTTACACATTGTACACACAAAGTGGAAAATTTCATTGGGTGTTGTAATTTTACTTTCCAGCCAGTAAATTCATGACGAAAATGTGTAAAAATACAAGCTTTTAAAAATTACTCGTAATTTTGTTAAATTTAATGAAAATTTGTAAATTTACTACATTAATTCGGAATATTTTACTGCTTTAAGGACAGTTATTTTGACAAATTTTTTTACTGTGCAGGGTATTAAATTCGTATGTAATATTTCCTTATTGTTCTGTATACGAGAAGTAAATGGTCGTATGTCACATTTAGTAAAATTGTCACAATCGAGAAGAATTTGTGGATTTCGGATGTTTTACTTCTTATTTAGAAGGACAGATCCTACCTTTCAAAGACGTCTAAATTTTTAAATGCATAATCTGCAGAAGTTTTGAAGTTACTTATAAAATTTTGAATAAAATTAGACAGTTGTTAGGACGTATACGCACCGTCTACGTCTAGTTAGAACAGTTTATGACATCAGGCATATGAGATTTCTGTCCCAATTTAATTTTGGTTTGTGTCTTGGTTTAGCTGTAGCAACCAGCTGACGAAGTCAAAAAGAGAGTAGACTTAACATTTTTTTTTAATAATAGAGGACAAAAATTTTAATTTTCTGATGTAAATAGACAAATAATGAGACGAGCGATAGATCATTAGAGCGTTGGTTTCTAGATCTCAGAAACTGCTAATTACAATTTTGAGGATACCGGTGTAGGAGGTGATCGTAAGAGTGGGTTGAAAGGGTAAAAAATTGATTTTCATTTCTCGAAAACAGCAAAGCGTAGAACGCTAAAAATTAACGGCTATGTAGAGCCACTACAGAGGCATCCTAGAAAAATGATAAAATAAAATATTAATGGGGGTAGCAAGGTACGGGGGTACGGGTGGTTTTTCATATCACAGAAACGGCTTATGCTAAAAAGTTGAAACTGAGTACGTATATGTAGATGCAGGAGTAATTAAGGCAATACAAAAGTTCAGATTTTCTTTGGCGTACAAAGGTGGAGTAAAAAAATGTGCGTGAAAAGGGTTTGTTTCCCATATTTTCACGAATTTCGTTATATCTTTTAGGCATGTCGAGTTATACAATTAATTTTACTTCTTCGGAATTTTCCAAAGGGCGCATAGAATCCTATTTTGAATGTTATTTTTTAGGTTGTCAGTCGCATAGTAATCCACACCGCATCCTAGCATTAAACGCGTTCTGAACTCCTACCCACTAAATAATAAAGTTACGCCCAGACTGTTCGCGAGGGCGAAATCAGAGGAATGATTGAAATTATGTCTAGTTTCAAATCATATAAAAACAATAACATAAATTATTCTTATCGTCCTTATAAGAAGTAGTCACCATCAAAAAAGTTCACATTTCCACAAAGTTTCTACAACGAATGTATTTCTGTCGCGGAATCGATAAAAATTGCATGACAAGAGCAGTTTCTACGCCCGTTTCCAAGTTCAGGTCATATAAGTCTATAACATTTATATGTAGGTACTTATATTTCACGATATGTCTCCTTAAGGTAGAAAGAGTTTTCCGTCACCGGAGGATCAATGTCACATATATAATTAAATAGTAATAGTTAGTCGTGTTCTTGTATATCGTGTGTCTTATTACAAAGAAGACCACAAGGCCCTACCTCGCTCAAGGTGCTGTTCAAGTTCGTGGTTTTATCAAAATTCAATCAATTTCAGTGACGTTAGCATAAACAATGTCTTTGCTATCGGCATATTTCGGGATAATGATCCTGTTTACAAATTCATTAGAGTTCAAAGAATTGCCGTAGGTATATTTATACTTAGCGATTAATCAAAGTATCTGTTTAGTTTTAAAGAGTTTATAGTCATTTTTTTTTTAAAGAAACCCAATTGAAAACAAATTATCGTTTAATTTTAACAAATTAATTTTCTATTTTCTATTTCAGATTCGGTTCATTTTACGAAGGATATGAACACTCCGAGTCTTTTGGAAGTCCAAACGTGGCTTGTTTATCAACGTGTAGCTATTGATTGTGCTGGATGTTTGTGTAAGTAAATATTTTGTTATTTTAACGAATTTCTTCTTGTCAGGATGATAAAGTCTTTGTTGATTTCTGAGCAACCTGCGTTCATCTGTGTAGTTTCTTGATAAAAAAAATCCCCGAATAAAACGAAAAAAAATCCAAGTGCTCTTATACGAGTAGGGGAGTTGTGGGATAAAAGGGACACTTATTGAAAGGGACCAAGCAAATATCAAAAAATTAAGATATATCTGATTTATGAATACTTATGCTCAACTATCCCTGACTCCAAGGCTCTATCATTTCACAAACCATCTAGATATAGGCGATTACAATTTTACATATTGTTACATGTAAACCTGGCAACCGTGCAACTCGATCGTTTCACATAATGAAAACAACAACAACCGAATACCTAGTTGCAAAATAATCGAATGCTCTCCAATGTACTAGAATCCAATTAGAATCAAAGTCGAAAGATCTCAAGCTCACTTGAACCTTCTACATACACCACTGAACGAAGATCAAAATCGAAAGCTCTAAAGCTTTCTAGAACAATCCACACGCATCGAACATTCAAGTACATCTTAGACTGCAACCGGCTAGTATATAAGCAGGTGAAGCTTTCAGCGAAGACACAGTAATTTTTATTACGTCGACTGTGACAGCCAGCGTGTATACGCGACCGTGTTGAGAGAGAACGAAAGTGAACGAGTCAAGCGATATATGGTATAAGCGGGCGGTATTGCCATACAGTGCGAATAGAATTTAAAGTGCGATTAATAAATAATCACTTATTTTTATTTTAACCGAATTGTGTTTTACTTGAAATCCCGGCGAACTCCTAGCTCGCAACAATATGCTAATATTTGAAGGTTTTTCGAGATGTTTGCGTAGAGTACTACTTCTATTGTTTTTAAAATGACTATTTGATATATCATTTGTATTCCACGGAAAAGTTGAAACAGTATTGTTGCTATGTTTTTGAAAGGGACCAATATTTATGACTCTTTTCTTAAGATTTAAAAGGCCGCCTAGAACAAGACATCGATTAATTCTATATAGAATACAACAATCGGTGAACAAAGTCCTTCAGAATGGGTCTGCGATAAGCTCAACTTCTAGACCTTTAAATATCAACAAATCACACTCGGAGCATTTAACCTTTTCTTGTCATAAGTTTCCTCATTTATTCAGTTCTAAATTTGACTGTCGATTTGTCAATTAATATATTTTGTAAGATATAATTCTTTGTTTTGTTGTTGCGAAAACAATGCTTTATTCTTGTTCATTATAGATTGCAGATTGTAGATGGTGGGGGACGGTATAACAATCCTGATTTACTCATTCACTGCGGCCTCAGTGGGCCTATTGTGATTGTCCTCCCTTATTATAACTCACTCAGGACGGTTATATCAATAACTTTTAAATAGTGCGATCAAGCGCCGAACCTGATTCCAGCTCAATTTAAGCAAATCGGAGGTTCGTTTCTTGGAGTAACCTTCCACGAACAGTTTGGACTGTCTGCACCGCACCTTATCTGACCAGTGGAGGTCAGCTTGGACGTTAATCCAGTCCAACAGTCTTTCTTTTGCCGCAGCTGTTGGCATTCCACTAAAAGACACAGGTTCTGTGAATTTTAAGTCAGCTCCTTTTTTCGCTTACTGGTCCGCAGACTCTTCTTCTTGTGTATAGTTTACTATATATGTACAAATAGTTACAATGATTTGTTAAACAAATACAAATACATACTGTCCCTTTCAACAATTTATGAATCAGATGCAACCCATGTGCGAAATGCCGGAGTCCAACCAGAGTTCCGTACACTGCCCAGAATTGGCATTGCATTGTCCGCCAAGACTTGTCAATCGGTATTGTTTTGGTACTGACAAACCACCAGACCAGTGTCGGGCCAATCCTGGTGATCAGTACTCCCACTTGATCTGAGCCGACTTTGGTCCGAGTTGCTGGGGCTATGTCGGGCCTAGAATTGGCTTATTATTGGTGTCTAAGCTCTTTTGGCATTGGCTCGACGGTCGGCTCTGTATTGGGCACATCTTGGTCGAAATATTTTTTGTTTCTCAACATATCAATTGATTCGGTTCGGCTAGTATTTCAAAAAAATAATAATAGCAAAATAAATTCGTAGTAAAAAAAAAAAAATGCTGTGCCGTTCTGCTTTTCGTACATGGAAACGAGCATTTTTCAAAAGTGAACAAAAAGACCTCTTAATGTAATCGGCCAAGCTATTATTATCACGTATAAACAAATATCACAAACTATCATTTTATTTGCTATCTTGTTCAGTACAAAAGTGGCCCTATAATCCCACCTCTCCCCTACAACTCAGGACCGATTTAAATACCAATTAATTTTAAAATATAAATCTATTTTATAAATAGTAAGCTACAATGTTTTTTAAGATTAACATTCAAAATCAATCATGTTTGAAAAATAACGTCCACATTTTCTTGGAAAGAATTTTATTTTATTATCAAAATTTTCGGAGTCACAATATTTTATGTTTTTTTAACCATTCTTAACGTAATCTTTAAATTTTGTTTTTGTTTTTTCAGAACTTATAGTTTGTGCTATTTATTATTTACAAAAAAGGAGGGATATTGATTAAACTTTCTTATAATTTTTCAACATTTGCTTCCGTTTACTGTAAGTATATTATGTTAATATTGTTTCTATTTATTAACTCTTTATTATTAGTTTAATCTAAGACCGAACATTTAAAACACATTAAACAATTTCTTTTATAGACCTATATGTGAGGGGTATATTTTTTATAAATTCAGTATATGAGCCGTTTTTGTTGAAAGTGGTATAAGTCCACCGGACGAAAAAAAATTGTATTTTTAATTATTATTTTTTACATTAAAAAGTCCATTTTAATAAAGTCAATATCAATAAAAATATGGACTTAAATTTCCTTTTGTTTTTATTTCTTATAATATGTTATTTTTGAAAGTGGTATAAGTCCATTTGGAGCTAAAAAAATCGTTTATTTTCTTTAACAAAATTGTTACTTTTAATTTTACTAATTATTATTGCCTAATAAAATTTAAAAGGTTTATAGTGTTAAAACATCACCCGAATTATATTAACGTATAATAATCAAATAAGGAACTTTCTGTTATTATCTATTATTTTTAGCGATAATTAAATAACAGACTCTTTTATCTGCTCAGTGCTTACTGTCTATACCAAAGTTGTAAAGACATTACGTCTAAACTCTAAATGAAAATTAACTGAAATATCGAACTGTATCTAAATTTAAAAAATAAATATATCTATCTATCTAAATAATAGACTCGGTTAGGCTTTGCTATACGTGATGACAATATGAGCCTATTTGGGAAAGGCTATACACAGAAGCAGAGTGTAGTTGTACATCAATTATACCGAAATGGGAGTGGGCAGAATGTTGAAGTTAGGAAGGAAACATACTTTTTGCCAAATCGTTTTATTTCGCCGAGGGTGAGCATTTTTAACTAGTGTGTATAGGGCTAGAAAGTAGTTCACGAATCATAGAGGAACAGCCCATATGCATACGTTTTCAAGGTACATAAACTTGACAATTGTTCACATTCATCAATCATTCATATGAGCTGTACGTTCTATCCTTTTTCAGTTGTCTGTATTAGAACTTTTCTTCTAGGTATTAGACTAACCTGAATTCATTTCAACGAGGTTATCGTTATATGCTATACTTATGACAAGCCAAGGTGGAAGGACATGGGGGCTACTTAGGATAAAGGTGGACGACTAATGACTCTACTCTATTTGGACAACCTGCATTATGAGTATCCTAGATAAATTAATATATGTTCAGGGACTGACACTAGTAATGGGTCGGTCGCTAACGATTCGGTCGAAAAGATCGGGTCTGAATCAACTCGAAATACGAAATAGAGCAAGTCGGTCAATTGGTCACTAGAAAAAATATTCGTCACATATCGTAACCTGATGTTGATAGCCGCACAGCGCACAAACATTCCATTCGACTTTCCGTCGCTCGGTCGGTTCTCGATGGTCGGTGTTCAAAAATGGAATCATTTCATATTCTTAGAACTGACCAACCAACCAACTATCGTGTACACGATTTTCTCTTCACTGACATTACGTCGATATTCGAAAGATTACCAATTGCAGTGTGATTGAAGAAATCGTCGGACGCGAACGATTCGGTCGAAGTGACCGGGTCAGTACAATAACCGAATTAACTGGAGTTGTACAAAATAGAACAATTTGTTCAATCGGTCACTAGACAAAATATTCTATCAACTGATGTTGCTAGCTGCACAGCGCAGACACATTTCATTCGACTTTTCGTCGGTCGGTCGGTCCTCGATGGTCGGTGGTCCAAGTCAATCAAATTTCATAAATCATCTTCATTCGATATTCTTAGACCAGCTCAACCATCTTCATTCGATATTCTTAGACCCGCTCAACCATCGATCCATCAAGTACACGATTTTTTCTCGACTGACCGACTCCAAATGTCGAATAGCTCAGTTAGCATGTTAGCGGTGCAGCCACGATACGAGACCGAGCTAATAGAACCTTTTGACCAATTGAACGACTTGTTCTATTTCGTATGTCTCGAGTCATTTCAATCATAGTACCGATAGTATACTGTCATTTCGACTGAATCATGACATACACACAAGTGATCGATATGACTCAAATGACCGCACTTTTTAATCGGTCACTTCAACGAAATGACTCGGTCATACTGCGAGTTAATGAAATGACCGATTTATCCCATCACTAGCTAGAAAGAAAACTTTTTTTTCGAAGACCTCGTCCGTAACTGAAATTCCTCCACTTCTTCCAATAGCTACTAAACAAAGGTCCTTAAAAGAAGTGTTTGTGAATATGAACCGATATCTTTAGAGTGTTTCAGGCTAAGAATTTAAATTTGACGTACTTTCATTTTCCTATAGGGTCAGGTAAAGGAATGAATATGAAGAAAATCGAAATATGTAGCCTCCAGACAAGGGTCCGTGCAAAAGCCGGTTTCTTTCAGAACTCACCATAACTCAAGAATTCGTTCAACCAGGAAGTAGAATTTTACTCTGGATTAGCTTTGAGTTGAAAGTGAAGTCGACGGTTTTAGTGAGCGAAATCCCCTGTAGCAGTCCTTGAAAAATGTTTTTCCGAATTTTTGCTATTTAACTTCAGAACACTTTAAACTAATTGAGGTAGGTAAATTTATAAAAATGAAAACAAATTAGCAATTCCGTAAAAGTCCTGGAACAATTGTAGCAATTGTTCAGCCACAAAATTTAAATTCTATACGAAATGTTGTTGAGTTAAAAGTGAAGTCCTTTAAGTTAGTCAATAAAGTCCTCGCACTCCTTCGGATGGATTCATCGAAAGGGTCCTTAAATAACGTGGTCAAACTTAACTTAACACCATACTATTTTTTATCATCATCATAAATGGCGCAACAGCCCAAATCGGGCCATGGTCTCCTGATATTTTTTTTTATCCCCGGAAATTATAAGAAGTAACATCCAAATAGTTGCCATACAAATTTCCTTAAATAAATTGTTATATGCATTTACATACACTCGGGTCTCCTCGAGAACGCCAAAAACAATGTAATTTAAGTGTAACAAAAATAAAGATCGGGTGTGTAAATAAGCTAAATTACATTTATCCTTGCTGTAGCTTCTATACAAACGTCTTTTAGACACGTAGTCAAATCGTCTGCATAATAACCCCAAAACATAACACGAAAGTAATCTAAAATTTCTCATACGTTAATATCCTTGTCCTTATCCTAATCTTCTTTAGGTAGCTACCATACAAAAGTCCTTTAAAAATGCAAAATATACTTGTATTCCTCATTTGTAATCTTTACCCCTTCTTTATTAAAATTAATAACACAAGTATTAAACTGATCGCTGATTACAATTACAGCGAAAAAAAAGATTTAACACAAATATTTAGCGCATCTTCTCTAACGTTTTATCCTATATTTTATTAATTTCTTTTGTTTATTATAATTTAGTTATTTTTTTTATTTTCATTTCAGCTTTACAAAATTATTAAAAAAAAATAAACTTTATATAAACCGACTGAAGGAAAGCGCAAACACATTAATTACTCGTTCTACTTTTTTTCATTTCCGATGATTGAAAGAGGTGAGTAGCTTCTACTGTTACGAGTATTATACGGAAGTTTATTATAGTCTTCGATCAATTAATTCACTTAATGAATCTTTGAATGGAGTAGAGCTACGAGTTTTATTGATGGTATTCCATGTGGATGTATTTTATTTTATTTTTTATTGTTATGTTTGACTATGCTGTAAACATTTTTCGAGTTACTTATCCGCTTACGTTTCGATAGAGAATTTTTTTTTTAATTTCCGCTGTAGCACGGTCACATCTATTTTCTTTTATAGAAGTCGTTAATTGAACATGAAACTAGTTAACTACGGCTTGTTTCCGTCATGTTCAATGCGCAAAAATGTAACGTTGTTAATTCTGTATGATCTCTACTTTCAGTAGGAAAATAAAACATGCGTTACTGATTGATCTTGGCAATATGTAAATATTTTAAGTCGTTGATTTGAAAGTACATTTCAATTCTATTGTTTGGGTTATGCTGTTATGATATTGTTTTTTTTATCTTCTATACGAGACTATTTATGATTAACTACTTTATTACAAACCCAGCAAGAAATTTAGCAGTTAGGTCCGCCGTAGCATTAACCGTTAATCTTTCAGTTAAAACGTATACGCCTCGTGACAAAATTAATTTATATCCTTCGTATCGGTGTTCATGCGTGTGATTCTCTACCTATTTTTTTCGATATTGCCGTCTTCTTTACACCTGGTTAACGATAACCGGTAGTTAACTGGTAAAATACGGAAACCAATACCGAAATTCTTGCGAGGCAGAATAACAATTAGAAGTTTTCGGAAGTCAGATGGCGCGCGCTGCTGTATGTACATGTTCATTGCATATGCACATACTTACTCCAACTATACGCGGTTGCAGGTTGGTCCAATGTAATAATGGTATGATTTAAAAAAATGATAATGAAGCCTATCCCAGGTTTGAAGGCTCCAATTTGAATCGCAAGTCGCAGTCGTGGGTCTTTTTGTGCACAAATCAATCGTTGAATAAAATTGAGCTTTCTTGTAAGATCCAATAAGATATTTATTCTTCTGAATGGTGCCATACACAGTGTTGAATAAACGCGATGTGTAATGCGTGTAGTAGCACAAATTAACACGCACGATTACTTCATTGAGGCGACACGCTATAACTATGAAAGCGATACGGTAGTAAGCTCTGTAGTAAAATCGCGATATTAAAATTATATTAAAAGCGTAAAGTCTAAAGTTTGATTATTGTTTTGTTGAAGTGAATTTCAATCATTTTACTCGAAATCTCGGTGAAGCCACAGTTCGCATAAATACAAATCTACAGTAGTAAGAGCTTAAGAATCCTTCAATACCTTTATCTTTAAATTTGTACTATATAGGTACACTGCGACGATCCTTTCTTCCTTTGAATAACGATTCTTCAAGATGGTTTGTGATCCAGAACGAAATGAACTTAAAATTTGCTGATAGTCTGACATGAAATTGTTTGCGACATTAAGAAACTCTAGTTTCTCTTCTTTATTATACGATAAGCTAGTTCCGTTAGTTCGTCTGTAATTAAACATGGTTGATCGACACGTCCTGCAATTTTTCTGCAATTCGCCGATCGGAAATTTTAACGACATTTGTTTGGGAGCTTGAAGAAGAATAAAAATTTGACAACAGACTTAAACTTGCTTTAGAATCAGAATTTGACAACAGACTTAAACTTGCTTTAGAATCAGAATTTGACAACAGACTTAGACTTGCTTTAGAATCAGAATTTGACCTCATACTTAAACTTACTTTAAAAACTTACTTTATTAGAAAACGACAATTTATATCTCTCATTCACTCATCTTTTGAATTTATTAGTTTAAGGGGTTACGTATAGTCGCAACGTCGAAAAAAGCGGGTTTTTGAGATTTTTTTTTAGTTCTGAATGGATATAATTATTTTAAAGTTTTTGCAGATTAAAATGTAATGTTTGAAGAACATTTCAGATTTTTTTTATTAAAAAATATTTTTAATTAATCCCCTGGTAGCAGTTCTTAGTCGACGCTTGGGAAAACACAGGATTATCTGAAATAAAAAAATCTAAAGGATTTAGTTAACATATTAGTTTCTTTCTCGGATGAACGATTTTATTTTGAAAAATGTGAAATTTAAAGTTTTTTGGCATAGTTTTGAACCAAAGAGAACGATTTTCACTTAAAAAATCATTCTATTATTACTTCTGAAAAAGAATAAAAATAAATAATTTAAAAAAACATTATTCATATAAAAGATGCATGACAAATTTCATGAAAATCGGTGCAGTACTTTTTGAGTTATGTTACGCACGAACTTCAAAAATCTAGTTTTGAGATAAACGCGATTAAAGTTTTCGGTGCGAATAAAAGTATTCAAATTAAATTATTACGACGACTACGAAACAACCGGTATCTTTGCGAGTTTTAATCCGATCGTCTTGAAATTTTCAGAGATTATTCCTGAGATATCATATAAATTTTTTTCGACCTGATGACTAAACTAACCCCTTAAACTATTAATAAATTGACTTTATCAAAATTTCAGATTCCAAGCTTAACGTGTTCTGAAGCTTTTGTCCAATAGGATTAACCGTATATTTTAAGAATTTTTGTATCTATAACTTGTGATTAAAAATTAAATAAAATAATTTTTAATCATATAGCTCAAAAAGTTGTCAAGTTATCATGTATTTGGTGGATGAATGCAACAACTTTTCAAAAACATTTGTATGGGAGCTACTCGAAAGGGTACTATATTTTCAAGATGTTTCTTTAATTATCCGCGTTAAAGCCAGTGAAAACACAGTATAGACACGGACAAGCCCTAGGAACCAGTAATTCTTGTAAGCACTCTTCTATAGGCGCTACATCAAGTAGTCAAGCTATGCCACCCACGGAGCATTAGCGTTGCTCCCGAACCAAACATTCAAAGTTTTTTTTTTGCTACTATTGAACAAAAAATCTACTTTATTGTTTCTGGAGGAAAGTATGAGAAGTGGTAAAAGTCGAGGTGCTTGCGAATTTGGTTAAACTATGTACACAGTGCGACAAATAAGTTTCGAGATAGATCATGGAAAACATCATTAAAAGAAAAAATCTGGATGTTTTTAATTTTTTTTATTATATTCTCCTTCAGTTCCAATACACTTGTTACAGCGATTCAACAGTGATTCAAATGCGTGTTCTAGCTCATTTTGTGGAATTGCCTCTATTGCTCGTGTTGAAGCTGTTTTGATGGTCGAAATGTCATTAAAAAAACATCCTTTCAACTTCAATTTCAATTTCGGGAATAGAGAGAAATCGCATGTGGCCAAATCAGGTGAATACGGTGGATGATTCAACACACAGACTTGATTCTGAGCCAACAATTGACGAACAATGAGTGAGGTGTGACTCGGTGCATTATCCAGTTCTCTGGATCACGATATTCGGGTCGAATACGACGGATTCTGGCCATCACACGCTTAAAAAGATAAAATGCGCCAGTAATTGTTTGGCCAGTTGGAACGAATTCCCTGTGGACAATTCCTTTGCTATCGAAGAATGTAATGAGCATTGTTTGAGCAACGTTTTAATATTTCAACATCGACAAAAAAGTTGTTTTGGGAGAACTGTCATAACTTTGCTATCTATCAACCGATTTAAATAATATTACCGGGAAGAGGAGTGTCAAAGCTTTCCAACGCCGGTCTGTACACATAGATGGTCCTACTAGTTACTCAGATATGGTTCGAGTCTCGGAACTTATTTGTCGCACTGTGTCAATGTGCTTATTCTTAAAATTTTGAATAATTTGTGTTTTTTATTATCAGTCTAAAGTTGTTTATAACATCCTAATGTCTAACTTAAGAATGATATTAAAAAAAGCATGCTCTTATGGAAGATATGAGAAGATATTTTCAAACACCCAAAAAAAAACCCCGGCAAATTTGACATGTAAAAGAGAGGAGTCTTACAAAAAACGGTTTTTTTACTGAAATACTGTCAATACCAGTATTGTACATTTCTTTCTCTTCTAAAAACTGATTAAATAGACGCATTTTGTTTTCAATAGACTCAATTCGTTTTTTGAACAATCAGGAAAGAAACGTTACCACTAAATGGAGAAAGGGTACAAAAAATTATTGATACACATAACTTAATTTGCGGAATAATTCAATTAACTCCACCCCACAAATTAAAATTTTTCTTTTCTAAAACGAAAAGTTTCAACATTCTACGTACACAAGTGACTGATACAGGAAAATCGCTTTACATCTCTCAGAAATACTTAATATTTACAAAGTTTCACTAGTTTCATTTAAGAGTCAATGTTTCTTTAAATATAAAAATACAATTGTTTTCTTTCTACGCTAATACCTCTCGAACGTTGCACTATCTAGTAACTACCCAGTATACTTACTGAGAAAATTGGAGGTAAAGTTGGAGTGTTATGTCTTAATGTAAACATATTTAATGTTTTAATTTTTTAGCTTAAGCCGTTCCTAGAAAAAATATGTGGATAACACACCACAATAAACATTTTATTTAATATTGATTGTCTTAGCACTATACAATTACCAAAGCTTAATGAAGTATACAGTAGGTATAAATAAGAAGGTCTAATCTCCAGGGAATCTTGAGATATTAAACGAAGTTTGCAAGATAATATTTTGATAGCCATCAAACCTTCCGTTTGGTATTTCATCACACCTTAGAGATATGACAGAATTCGTGAAAACCCTTTTTACCACTGGGGAGTTGAATATCGTAAAAACTTTAAATTATTTTTTAGGCGTTTGTATAAGGTTCCTTTAGAAATGAAAATAATTGTTCAACGGGTCTAAGAGATATTAAGGATTTCGTAAAAAAAACCTATTTCTTAGAACTAGTTTTTTTTTAAATATAATATAGTGTACCTTACGTACATGTGTCAAACCTTACTAATAAAAGCTAAAAAAAAGTAGCAGAATGTTCCTTTATTTTATTTAAATTTTTCTACATTTTTTAGGTAATCTCTTACCTTTTTTTGAAAGAAATGTTTATATAGCAAATTCATCTAGTTGATATATAGATGTATCTACAATGTTTTCAAGGTAGGCAAATCCTTGTGTAAAAAAATCGACTATATACTATCTAAAAATAATCTACATGTATGAAAAGTTCACCTCTAATGAACATTTATCTACAAACTCTGGAGCAGTCTTGTTGATGTGAAAAATTTAACTTCATGATTCTGTCTACATGTGTCCGAAATTCACCTACATTGTATGCAACAATTATCAACTTCGAGTGAAAAATTGTATTTGTTGTTTTTTGTAGAAAATTCATCCATAGATTGTAAAAAATTATCTAAAATTTTCGGTCAATTTTCTTACAGTTTTAAACTCAAATTAGCTATTTGAAATTGGGCGTGGCTTCTAACGGAAGTAATAGGCTTAAAATTGCACATTAGGCAAATTATCTAAAATTTTAGACAAAATAACTATTATTTTCTTTCTGTGGAAATATCTAGCTGGGGGTTCGTCGGGATTGTAAGTAAAACACATATCGTTTAAAATCAATAGAAACAATAATTTGTTTTTCACATAATTGTTTTTCACATTAAATATAATCGCACTAAATGGCAACGCTGTCCGATTTTATATACAACTCGATCACGCTCGATCGTTGCTTCCCAATCGCTTTACAAATACTTCGCGTAGAAATTGATCGTCGTATCGCTTCGCACCGTAGTAGAAACTGTCCTTTACTGCAAACTCTATCGTGCTTATTTACTGCTTCTGTTGAGTCGAGAGTCATCCCAAATATTCGTCGGTGTGTGAACTGTTGGAGAGTTCTGAAGAACATGTCACTCGCATTCGAGAAACATACCGAAGTTTCCCCGTTGGATATTGGGAGGCGTGGCTAATCGGATGTTTTTCTCCGATTCATCAGTTAGGTATTGCGAGGCTGAAACCGATCGAGCTGCGTGGGTTGTCAGGGTAGCATGTAACAATATGCTACATATGTATGTTTCAACTTCCTAATGTGAGATATTAAATTTGAATATTAAATTTTGAAGGTTTCACAATGAAAATCGTTTAAAGAGCAACCGATTTGGGTGTATTTTAATTTCAAGTGAACTTAGGTTATAAACTATATGATACCAGGATGTGCCATTTGCATAACGAGATAATTTTTATAGTTCTTAAGCATTGGTCGAGAATATTTAAACTCGCTGGATTCCTTGAAGTCTATCCGACGCCAAAATATCCGCCATCCAAACGATAATCTCTAACATTATGCAGATTTCTGAATTATGAAGTATATTTTCTTAATTACCATCTCTTCCTGGTAAGATCATCCGCCCGATGGCTGCTGGTAGATGATGGCGTAGGCTTGGTATGGTATGGTACCGTGATAAATATAATTTTACCTGAGCATAACATTTCATGGTTGGTGCCTGCATTTCACGCTCTATGGCTGCTCGTTATGATCATAAAGTAGCACTAAGTTAATTATCTTTGCGCACAGTTATTTATCGCTTTGTATATAGGAAGTTTATTTCTTATATTTTATGGTGGCTTCTTTTTTATTTCTACCTATACTTTAGAATGTTTTGTGTTTTGCAGGTATTTTGCGAAACGCGAAACCTGACGTCTGAGTAGTCCTTTGCGTGTCAACTTTTTTCAAGTTAATGCTGTACGTTATACGGTATGCTATTCGGATGCCGCACACCAAAAAAAAAATAATAATAAATTATGTTACAGTCGTAAAAGTATTCGTTAATTTCACAGTTTCTCATATATACGCAACCCTTCAAAAAATAGTGGAGGTAATCGATTTCAAATGGAATTGAATACATTCGTGAAAACAACGCCCATTTATTCTGTTTATAATTTTTATTGAATAAATTTTATATTTTAATAAATTCTGCACTTCCTTCAGGACAAAATAAGGTTTTCAGGTCTCTTTATACGTCAGGCTTCGTCTACCTACCCTCACCTGGAACTAGGAAGCATTTTCATACCGAAACCTATCACTCCTGTCTACAATTTGCATCGAACATGTTGAATAGATACTTTTAGCATATGGGTGGATTCTGCTGGTATCAATCTATCGTCCTTCAGGAGGATGGGAATTATTTTCTTACATGGTTTTCGATACAATGCAGAATATGGTTGTTCTTCTGAAGAAGGAATCCTTCGTTGTAACATCATATAAACTGTACAGGTATACAGACAGAATGTCTTTGAAAGGTATCTATTTTTTGTACAGGTATTTTTCAATCAAAAGCCGTACTTTAAGTATTTTGAATTGCAAATTTGATGCTGTTACGGGTATAGAGCAGAATCCTATATATCATATGTTCTTAAATGTATCGTTACATCTTCATATAGCTTTACTATCTAGAAAAATCTTTTTTTTTTTTTTACGGCATATTTATGACTCGCAATTGTAAGATTGGTAAGGGTGGTAAGGTAAAATTTACCTTCGAGTCCTTGGCTCTATTGAATTTTTCCACCTTGATTCGAACTTTAGCTACGAGTACATTCACCAGAATAACGTCTGTGCAGAGAATTCAGAAATTTTTATTGTTCTTTATGTTTAAGGATATTGCTAAAGGTG
This sequence comes from Beris morrisii, assembly GCA_951812415.1. Classification (NCBI taxonomy): domain Eukaryota; kingdom Metazoa; phylum Arthropoda; class Insecta; order Diptera; family Stratiomyidae; genus Beris; species Beris morrisii. The sequence goes on along the minus strand of OX638312.1, from coordinate 121,353,145 downwards.
CTCTTACACGAGCAATTTTTCAAGCAATTGATTGCTCGACGGCTATTGCCAAAACTAGTGGACCGATTAATGGAGCAATACAGGGCAATATCATGCTGGTTGCGGCAATATTTCGGCAATGTGGCAATATTTTAACATATTGCTGGTATTGCTCGCCCTATAGTTGCTGTATTTCCACTGACTTGGAAAATTCCGAGCAATTTTAAAAAAAAATTAACTTGGGATCTGAATGGGATCGGGGTCAAAAAAATCAAAGAACATCAGTGCTTCTTAATTATGTTATAGAAAAATTACAATTGTAACATAATTGAGAAGCACTGATGTTTTCCATTTTTTTGACCCCGATCCCATTCAGACCCCAAGTTAATTTTTTGGTATGTTTTATAAAACAGTATAACCTACAAAATGATTTTGATATATTCAAGGATAAAGGACAAAATCGTTATCCTTGAAAAAAAATTTCAAGAATAATTTTTATTCGGATTTATTTTTATATTGCGACAATTTCTAAACAACAATCTTTAAAATAAGTCCTACTTCATTATTCTAGGATAAAAATTACCAGAGATATGAATTTTCGAAGAGCACTCGAACACCTTTTTTGCGAAATTTTTAACATACTATAACTAACAAAAAAAATGAGATAGAAACAAAAAATTGAAAATATATTTTTTTTTCACTAATTCTTTGAGTACATAAATTTTCAAAAGAATCAGCGATGGTAAGGTCACAACTTTGGCGATTCTTAATAGAATGACCCTCAATCAATTTGTTTAGTAGTGCCTGATAAAGTTGATAGCACACAGCCCAAGATGAAAAGAATGATTCAGCTTTTCACATAGCATATTGTGATCAATGGAATAAAATTCTGTCTTAAAGTCTAGTAGTAATATAGGGACAACCCTTCAATAGGGACATAACAATTTTGTATTTAAATAAAACACAGAATAATTGGGATAATTTCCAAACGTTGCTTGTTCGTGAACTTCACCATGATAAAAATGTAAACATTGACTGAAGTTTTGACATTGACAGACCAGCAAAAAGGTTTAAGGGTACGTTTGTATTAACATACAAAATTGTTATGTATCTATTGAATAACCCAGTAGGATAGTGATCGATATGCAATGAATTATCTGAGTTATCTGCAATTTCAAATAATGCCTTGTCCATACTATGGCCAGCTGAGAAACCAGAATGAAATTGATGTAACAAATTATTGTCATTCAAAAAATTACTTAATATCAAAAGCTGGATCGAAAATCATTTATATCCAGATTAGGAGCTTTGGGAACGGGAATGATCTTAGCCACTTTCCAAACCGAAGAATAGACCGACGAGAAAATTTATAATACTTCAATTAAAAATTCAACATCACAATTTTAATTAATTAATTTTTAACTCCAATTTTCTAGCATTGGTCGTACTTGAGATTTAAAAACCACAAATTGTATCTACAAATAAAAAATTTCAGTTTAATCCTAATGCAAGGAATGCCTGGCACCTGCTGTAAAATGTAGGTCAAGAGGTAAAGTCAATATTTCACCTGAAGGTATAGAAATTGACAAACAGCATAGTGAAGTGAATGAAAATACTTTATAATTGGACTGGGTCACCACTTCAAAAATGCTAATAATGTTAATTTTCGTACTTTTATCAAAAAGACTTCCTCAAAATGATTCTACCTTGCAAGGATTAAATGAAAGTGGGCACACAATCTTTTTTGAAGTATTGAACTAGGTACCAAAATCCGGAAATCGGAAGTGCCTTTGTCTATTGTGTTGTTATGTTCTTCCTTCCGGACTATCCGTTAAGACTACCTTGAAAAAGAACAATTTTATTTTTTTAAATTGATCCGTTTCGGTAACACCTGTATCATAAAAAGGTTCAAATAAAATGCGACAATTCCTATGCTATTAGTGAACAATTAGGTAAACTCCCTTCAGGTTGTAGTATTCTTCCGGTTAATTGTGATAGACCTTCGTTTCGGCATCCTGTTAATAGAATATGTGCCCAAGCCACAACAGAAAAGGAAAAAATCTTTAAATATTTTCATAGCAACAAAACATGCAGATATAAAGTTATATCCTTAAAGGTTGTACAATTAATAAAAAATAGTTTATTATTAAAGAAAATAACAAAGTAAAATAGGCAAAAGCTAAAATAGATCCTTTTTTTTTATTTCAAACCCAATTGATTTAAAAAAATTAAAAAGTAGCAGTGGAACTAGATGGGAGAATGTTTGACAACGCAATTTTGACACTTGCTTAAGTTTCGAATGAATGTCTATGCAATAAAAAAAAATTAGACATTTGCAGGCTGCGAACAAAATATTTTGGAATTTGTGAATACTATTTGACAGTTGTGGCATGCAACTCAACGCGCTTTATAACTGGTGACACGATGTGGCACGCGCGATGCGATTGTACCACCGCCACTTCAGTAAGCTGCGGAAGGAAGCAAAAAAAATAATTAATTTGTTTTTAATTTGTCAGTCTTATGAATATTATTGTTGAATTAATTTTAATTACGCATTTTAAAATCAAATAGTCAATTTTACTATAAGCTAGCTTTTTTCAATTTTATAATTTAATGTACTGTGATGTTGTAGAGAGATTTGTAATAAATTACTGCCACGTTCATCAGAGAATATATTTTATACAAATCTTATAGAATAATAAATCATTAAAAAGTATATTTAATGGACACTTCTGGACCTTACACAGCGTTGTCAAATATCTGACTTTTTGCGCAGGCAACGGAAATACATTGAGAAATAGTGTAATCGTCAAACTTTTTTGTCAGTCAAATTGTTTTAATTGCCCTGGGGAAGATCTGTTTTATCAGAAAAATTAAGCTAGTATTCCACTGAATGCCATGGTAGTCAAATATTTGACTACAAACATTTGACAAAGAATTAAGTCAACTTTTTATTTCAAAATTGAGTGGTAAACAAAAATTTGATGATTACACGACGATTTGCCAGGGAAAATAGTCAAATATTTAACAGCGTGGCAAACTTTTTTAATAGTTATAGTTTTAGACTGAATTTCAATTTTTTGTTATTAAATATTTGAAAAACAGTTGCACTGAATAAGCTTGTTGTTGTAATATTTGTAAAAGCATATTTAATCCCTTCCCCACTAACAAAATACCTTCCATAAGGCCTTGCCCATGCTACGAGGCAGGGTAATAGCTTCGGTAAGGCCTTATAGAAGTTAGTTTGGTAGTAGGGTTTTCACATCATTTAGGTTGAATGTAGAAAAATTCTTGAATTACTTATTAGGAGTTTTTATAAGTAGTTCAAGCGAAAACGAACACGAAATTTGATCAGTACTAAAAGATATTGGAGAATTCGTGAAAATATATTTGACCTTTTTGTACCCCCTTGTGGGTTTAATATTGAAAAATTCTGTGAATTTATTTTAAACGTTTGCAGAAGTGAATAATTAGTGGGGCTTATGAGATATTGAGGAAGGAAAAAAAAATATTTATATATTATATTTAACTTTTTTACTGTAGGGTTAAAATTTCAAAAAAATCTAGTCTTGATCCGTGTCTCCGTCATTGAATGAATATACTGCAAGGGCATTGATATGTTACCTAACCCTTGTAGACAGAATTGGAATATGTAGACAGAATTGGAAAATTGTGAAAAAAAATTAATGGGGTCTATTAATGAAAGTAATCTTTTAAGCGTAGCTGACACGTATCAAAATGTGTTGTGTCTTGTTTCAATAAATATCTAATCAACAAAGTTTATCACTTATTCGGTCACATCAGCCTAACAACATCTAGCGCGAAAATTTAGGACATTTTTTTAGCAGAGCAAGCAACTGATCTAGAAAGTTGTTCACTAAGTTTCAAATCTAATATTCGTCAGTCCTAATATGCGGCGCAAGTAGGAATTAGATCTTACTGGTAAGGTAAATGGTAAAAACTTACCTAGACCAACTTCGATGAGTGCTTACCGCCGTAGGACCACCCAAACTAAAAGTAATCGATACTGTAATCAGGAAAGTAATGGGTTGAAATGATATCGATTACTGAATCGATTTGCCAAGCATTGCAGCTCCCAATCTGTTAAAGGTTTTGGAATATTTTAATGATTCTAATGCAAAGAATTCGATAAGAGGCTTTGGTGTTACTCGTCAAAAGGTTACGGAGTAGTAAGTGCGACGATTATCCTTCGTCCTTAAATTAAACATAATAATAACTTATTGTTCAGAATAATATCCCGATATTTATTTTAGTACTTTGGCAGTCTCGCGTCGGTCTGAATCACCCTGTAAGTGGATATTGTTATAACCATACCGTCAATATATCGATACTAATTCCACAACATATTAATGAAATATAAAAAGATAAGAACGAAAATATAAAAGACGTCGAAATATTTCAATCAAAATATGAACATAAGATCACATGACAAAACAGCAATCGATAAAGCTATAAAAACATATAAATTTTTCGCACAGTTATTCTAGTCGAGAAACTGCACTCAGGAAGGAGTGGAATTCCAAAGAGAAGAAACTAAGTGGCCAAACAAGAAACGCCACAAAGAAATCAGCTATAAGAAATGCCCAAGACAACGAGCGGCAACAGCAGCAACTTCAAATCGACCTTGCTATCCATATAACAACATCCATCCAGAGAGCAGAAAGATGGCAAAGTGATGTCACGAAGTCGATCCGATCTACCTGATGGTCACTTCCACTTCGCTCATATGTGGAATTGTTAAGAAAACCGGCACCGGCACGGAATAGCAATAAAACGAAGGTTTAATGTATTTGGGACAAGAAGTCTTACTACCAGAAAGATTTACAAGAGATTTCAATATGCCTTCTTATCTGTTGAACAACTGTTTGTAGCAAGCTTACATGCTTTATGAATTAAGAACTATTTAGTTCCATTTCAATCTGACCTCAATCAATCGCCTTTTGATCTAATTATCTAGTTTCATTTTCGGTCATTTTTTTACCTTAGAACTCCCAAAGGACAGATAGTCGAATTGTTTACAAAGTGCCAATGCCAGTTGTAGGAAAGCCCATTTACATGTTTAATTTATTGATCTGATTGACCCGATATCGTAACTGGTTCACTTCACTATTAGTCGATGGTGATTGAGCACGATATACATACCTGTAAAGATTTAGCTAAGGTATTTTTTTAGCTCTTTCCTAGGCAAGTTTTCGGTTCTGGTACATGTATTCTTTTTTTTAAACTATACAGGTGATAACTGATACGACCTTGTCGTGAGTAAAAATCAAACTCTGTCACTCAAAAATTGTTTGCCATCGTAAAGTTCCAGCTGAAAGCTGAATGTTATTGTTTTTAGCAGGCAACCACTTTTCAAGAAGCCAAAATCTTGTCCCCATAGTCATTAACTTCATTTCTATAAAAATGCTCATGTTAATAAGAGTTTTTCATGCATTATTCAATACCGCCAAAATGATTATTCGATAGGGGGAGAGGTAGGCGATTTCATAAAAAAAATATTCATCCTCTTGGGATTGAATATCAAAAATCTTGAAAGTACTTTTTTTGTATTTATATAAGTAGCATCTAACAGGAAAAACCAATTTAACATCTCATCCGGCTTTAAACAATATTTAACCCATTTTTCACTACTTCAGGGGTTCAAAACAGGATAAATCCAAATTACTTTGTAGACGTTTGTTTAAGACGCTTTTTGAAGAAAAAAGTAATTTCATATTTCATGGGGCTCAAAAGATGTGAAAGAGTTCTAAAAACATATTAACAGTCTTTTCACCACTTTGGGGGTTGAATATCGAATAATTTCGAAATAATTTTTAAGCATTTATTTATTAAGTAGCGTGTAGAAGGAAAAACAATTGTATCTTTTTTCTTTTCCAACCTAATCGATATTGTGTTATTTGTGGAAATATATTTAATCTCTTTTCATCTCCTTGAGATTGAATGTCAAAAAATCCTAAAATTAATTTTTAGGCGTTTGTATGAGTAGCCTGTTAAAGTGGAAACTAACTCGTTTTCGCCTCGGCTCAAAGAGTTACTGAGAAATTCATGAAAACATATTTAACCCCTTTTCAGGTCTTGCGGGTCGAATATCATAAAATCCTGAAAACTCTTTTTAAGTGTTTGTATAAGTAGCCTGTTGAAATGAAAACCACCTCGACCACCACAGTCCTAAGAGATACTGAGGCATTCTTGTAATTATTTAAACCCTTTTTACCCCCTTAGGGGTATAGAAGCAAAAAATCCTGCAAATGCCTTTTAATCTTTTTTGAAAGTGGACTGCAGAAGTGAATATGAAATTAAAATCTTATTGAATCTAAAAGATATTGAGGAATGAAAACAAATTATATTTAATCAAATCGCTTTTTGCCAAAAATATCATTCTTCCGGGTACTGCGGTTTGGGCTGGGCGGCGATACGTTACCCTCCTTTTTTTATATATAGTTCGACCGCAACTTTATTATATTTTGGTCAAAGGTTGGAGTCCGACTAAATGCTTGGCGCAACATAAGTTTTTTTGGCATAGCCACCCTTAAATATTTTAATTTTATAATTTCTTATTCAGTTTCTATATGCTCTATGAGACAGGATAATAATGGTGATATTTTTCAGCCTTGGTTTTAAATAATACTCTTTTCTTAGACCAGATGCAATGAGTCTTTGAGGTGGAATTCGACCCCAAAACAGCAGTCGTACTTGAATAGCGCGCTTAGCGAGGCCCTCGACTTATACAAATGACGAATTTAATTCAATTCATCTGTAAATACTTACGAGAATAGTCAAAATTTGACAATCGTGTATATCTGGCATAACTACCATGGGTTTAAATATTTTTTCAACATATAGTTATCATAATCCGTCCTTTCAAAAATTGAGAATACGCCCTTCCTCCCCTATACCCGTAACCCTAGCCACACAGGGTCATATCTACTAGAGTTTGAGATATGAGACTTAGTTCTTGTGCTAATTTATCATATCTCCCACTCCCGTTCTCCACAGCTTCGCCAAAAAATAAACTAAGGGCTATTTGTGCATTTTTCTGGTTTCAACTTTGTAATACCAGCCATTCATAAGATAATCAAAATCATGAAGCAAATTTTCAAATTCCTTTCTTGCATCGTTTTGAGTTTAACGGCTAATATTCGTGAACATGTAATTCAGAGACTTTTACATGGCTGCTAATCGAAGGAGTGGATTTATTTCACTACCTAGACCTCATTAGCCTAGTATGAACGTACTATTCTATGTTCCCGGAGATCGGTCGAGGTTTTCAATCAAACTCATAACATGGGCCTTGACTTATACTCAGTTTCCTACTTTTGAACAATATCCATTCCCAATTATCCTTTCAAAACCACCGATAGACTACCAATGTATCCCTGAAAGAGCTTCAGGAACACAGTTCGGACAAAGGGAACCATAATGGTTCAAATTCGATCGGAAAAATATGGTAAAATATGCCAAAAACAAAATCGACTTTATTTTTTTTTAAGATACCGAACCGACCTAGACTTAATGTAAAGTTATGGTAATCGCGACGCGCGCGCGTCACGCGATGCGACGTAATGACAGCTGACTATAATGCAGGTTAGTGAGTGTAGTTAGTTACAGTGATATTGCATCGCTTTGATAGTCTCTTATCTAACTTCGACGCGCGTGGAATACGATTTTGTCAAATTAAAAATTACATAAATTGTGAGACTCTATCGAAAATTATTTTTTTCATAGGGCAGAATAAAAATTTGCCTTAAAAACATTCAATTGTTAATTCAAATTACCAAAAGTCGTTAATTTTAATAAAATGTACTGAGAAAGTGATTTATTTGTATTTCTAAAGAGAAAAAAAATTACGGAAATTTCATTAACTTTCTTTTGATTTTAACCAATTTTTGCGTAGGAGCATTTCGGATCTATTTCCGAACGTTAAATAATTTACTGTTTAAAAAATTCTTCTAATTCGGGAAAACTGTTGCGCAATTTTATAATAGGTATACATTTCTGTGGCTAATTACCAAAACATGATATACACAATTGAACAACATTTCAAAAGATTGAAATAAATATTTACTCAAATTTGTAGATTTGAAATTTTTGCGTTTTTCACATAATGTTAATATGTTCTTTTGATGTTAAAGCTTTTCAGATGTTTTCAGACAAAAAAAAGCAACTTCTAATACAGACCACAACTAGAAAAGTAAAAATCGCCAAAAGAGACGTCAATTTTTGGCAAATAGCCACAAATTTGTCTTGTCCGATTATTACAAAAGGACGCTTGCTTTCGGTGTAAAAGGTGTTTTTTCCGTGCTATTTCTATATAAAAGGACACCTAAAATAAAATTTGCTTGAAATAAAAATTTAGACTTTAAAGAAAATTAAAAAGTTTTAACAAAAAAAAAATAATAAAATAAAATAATATAAAATATAATAAAATGTGCTAACTAAATCAATTTGGCAATTTGACGATTACACCATTTGACGGCATTTGCCAGTGAAAATAGTCAAATATTTGACAGAGTGGCACACAGTATACAATCTTTTGGCGAAATAAATCACATGTCTGTGATTATGAACTGTGGGGTCACAAATGTTCTTGATGAGAAGCAGACATCTTCATGTGCAAATTTTGGAAAGTTAAATATGTACTTTTCTATTCTTAGCACCTTTTTAAATTTATAATATTTTCTTAATGATTATAATAACTTAAAATAGATATTAAAAAAAAGTGATTTATTTTAAAAACTTTGTGCTTTATTTCAATCATAAATAATGGCTATGCTACAAAGCAAATAGTTGTGCACACGTTGATTATAAATGAAGAGTATGCGGCGTATCACACCGATCTATGCCATAAAACTAAAATTAGATCAGGAGAAATATTAAAATTTTGCTCTAAACAAATTTATATTCATGTTTAATGCATGTCAGCCACTATCTTCCATATTTTATTTTAGAACTTGATAAACAAAAATCCGATCGACTAGAGTGGCTCTTCGTCAAACATAAGTTCATTCTATAGAGAGAGTACAAGTTTTCCGTGCGAAGAATCTATTTATTCTTGATTACAAGCGACATTTGCACATACGGGTTGGTTCATTGTGCAACTTATGAATATAAAATGAAAGAACTGGCATATCGCATATTCGCATACGTAATGCAATCTTTTATGCAAAGATGTTTATACCTTTATCTAGAGAATTCTAGAGAATAAAATGCATATTTTTGGTCACATGCATATCACAGAATATGTGGAATATGACGACAATAACCCGCCCACAATTTCCTCTGATTGTCATTTCGAGTTTGTAATGATAGCGAAATTTTATGCATAGTACAATTATATTTTAAAACGCATTTTCGATGGATTAATTCAAAAGTCTGACAACTCTACGAACTCTCGAAATAATATAATGTAAAAAAAAAATTGTTTGCCATAAAATATATTGTGATGTTTAATTTTAAAATAAATAATGCCCAGGCAATCTTAATATGTAACTGTATGCTTCAAGTTATCGTTCAAGTCATTAAAAAAATGTTTATCACACTCGTGTATCACCTTAGCTATGACATATTTTTGATAGATAAGAAATCGTTTACCCGAGTTTCTTTCTTAGCAAGAATATGGTTTTAATTATTATTTTTACGATAAAAATTGCAATTTTAGTTTGATCGTACGTTTTACTGAGAACGCAGGACACGCGACAAAAGTGGTATTACTAAAAGTTAAATTCAATTACCAACCTCGATTTCAAAGTAAGCCTTTGTATATCTGCATCATCAAGTGAAATCAATTTTTTTTTAATAATTGATTATAGCCAAATAAATCGTTATCAGTGTGGTGCTAATTTTATAAATCTCGATTTAATTTGAAGTAGGTTTCAATTTTAAAAACTGTGTCTTTTGTTCACTATGACGGAGACTACTGATTATAATCTGATTCGTGAAAGTTTCTTAAATATCTAGGCGTTTTCTAATTAAGTTTTAGTGTTTTTTGTAGGCATGGCTAGAATCGTGAAAAGAAAAACGATCTTCAATTTTATTCGCGTGGTCGTCGTGTTGGTAATTTAATGTTTCTGATGAATCACATCGCAATGCTCAATTGTAAAATCAGAAAAGAACAAGTAAAAACATTGCAAAATTAAAATTTTGCATGTCGAGATTTCGCCAAATCTTAATCAAATCGTTTATTTGGAAGTCTTTTCTGACTCAACGTAATTGTTCTATCATTTGACTGGAAAAAAAAGATAAAGGCTAGAATTTGGGACTAGCATATATAGTAGAAATTTGTTTTGAAATTTGACTGTCAAAAAGTCTGTAGGGTGCTTCATAAGAGTTGAATTTTTCGGGGTTTTTTAGTCGCTTTCCGTTCACACTAAATTACGAAAATCTCGAAACCTACTTCGACGATCTTAATGATTTAAACGCTGTTCGATAGATAAAAAAATTGACCTTAATTTCTATGTGCAGTGCTGGTCAAAACAATTGGAACGGATATAAATTGTATTTTTTTTTTTTTGTTCCAATTGTCAGTATTAATTTTATTTTAGTCAAACTGCAAATTACATTTTTCAATTGACTAGCAATAAATTTTGCGAAATTTATAAACAAAAAATCCTTATTGCCAAAATATTACCACTTTGTTGATCATTAGAAAATCACGATACATTAATTTCCTTTCAAAATTTATATCGGAAATCGGATTGCAATGAGACTCAATTTTTTACCAATTTTTCGCATAAATGCTACTTATTTTGCCAGATATACTTTCAGTATATCTGAAAGTCTCAGGTTTTTGACCGAATTAAGAAGATGTGCGAGGACCAAAAATTGAAATACATTTCAATAAACACCAGGCATACCTTTGACTACACAATAGTTGCGAAAAAATTTTAATTGGAGATGATCTTAGCGGGAGGAACCTACGATATGGTCCGTTTAGATTCCTTTGAATAGGGTACAGTTAAGTGTTTTTCAATAGACATTCGTTTAGACCCTCACATTTTCGTTAGCATTTCGCCTGAGGAAATTCGATATTATTGTAAAAAACAATTTGATGAAATTACAAGGTTTTCTTGTTCACTGGTTTGTATTAATTTACAAATGAAACACCAGGCATGTAAATTCAATGAAACAAATAAGATAAATAACTGCAGTGGGTAATGAAGTTAAGGTTGGTACGTCAAAAGAATAATATAGGCATACCGCAGTCACAATTGGCTGTAAGCCAATCGTATGATACTCTAATTGAAATACTGAACTCCGTAGTTGGAAATAAAGTAAAATTAGAAGTGCGCATATAGATTATACTTTATAAAGGACTCTCGTTTAGTTGCTACTCGAAAGTAAAAGACAATAGCATAAGTGTTAAATTTCGTATCTAGAACTAGGTATATCACCGAAAGTAATATTTTCCTTTTTTAAGGACTTTAAAATTCACTCAACTTCTAGCATATGGATGGAAAGGGGGTTCTATACTTTTTCACGAATTCTGCCATATCCCTCAAGTCTGATCAGATATCGAATATATTTTCACTTTCAAGGGCTTGCGTAATAATCGCCTAAAACTTGTTTTTAAGTTTTTTCATTTTTCAGCCCCTAAGAGGGTATAAAAGGGTTTCACGAATTCCGTCATATCTTTTAGAAGTGATAAGAAATTGAATTGGTTTTTACTTTCTCGTGTTGTCTTCATATTTATCTACGAGGGCGGATTGATAATGACGTGCAAAAATTGAGAAAACATAATTTTATCCGGAAAAATTTATTTTATTTTTCAACGTAGTCTCCTTTTAGCTCGATACACTTAGTCCAGCGTTTTTCCAATTTTTTGATCCCTTCCAAATAATATGATTTGTCCAACCCTTCAAAATAGGCGTTGGTTTCACTTATGACGTCAGTATTCGTGGTAAATCTCTTTCCAGCAAGCCATTTTTTCAAGTCTGGAAATAATAAAAAGTCGCAGGGTGCCAAATCTGTAGAATACGGTGGGTGATGGAGCAATTCGTACCGTAATTCAAACAGTTTTGCCGTTGCAACAACGGACGTGTGAAACAACACTTTTTTCTTCGCGAAATGAAGCCGTTTTGCCTTGATTTCAACATCCAATGAAACCAATACCTCAGAATAATATGCTCCCGTCATTGTTTTTCCTTTCTCCAAGTAGTCGGTGAATATCATTCCATTGGAATCCCAAAAAACTGTCGCCATAACCTTTCCAGCCGATAGAACGGTCTTGCCTCCTTGAACCGACATCCTTCCATTGTTTTGACTGTTGTTTGGTTTCTGGAGTGTAGTGGTGACTCCATGCTTCATCAACAGTTACGAATCAACGAAAAAATTCATTTGTATTACGTTAAAACAGTTGCAAACCGTGCTGCGAAGTTGTCACACGATTGCGTTTTTAGTCGATTGTGAGCAAACGCGGCAGCCATCTTGCGGATAGCTTTCTCATGTCTAAATGGTTTTTCAAAATATTCCAAACACGTTCAAATGAGATGCTTACTACGTTAACTATCTCACGCACTTTTACTCGACGATCTTCTATTACGATATCATGGATTTTATCGATCATTTCTGGCGTGGTGACCTCATTTGGACGACCTGGACTTGGTATGGTCTGTGTGCTCGTACGACCACACTTGAATTCAGAAAACCATTTGTAAATCATTCGGATCGATGGTGCAGAGTCCCCATAATGCTTACCTAATTTTTCTTTGGTTACTTTAGCTGTTTTCCCTTTTAAAAAATTGTGTTTAATCAACACACGAAATTCATTTTTATCCATTTTTAAAAATTTTTATAAGTCGACTTGCTTAGATGGCTGCTTCTCGAAAACTAAACGAGGTATCAGGCTTAAACTTTGCAGGTAATCTATTTAAGGATGGTCCAGGTAAAAAAAAATAACGAATTCCTTACCTGCCCACTCCTTCTTGATTTTTGCACGTCATTATCAATCCGCCCTCGTATTAACTCCTTTCAGGATTTTTCGATATTCAACCCCCAGGTGGGTGTAAGGAGGTTGCATATCTGATGATATATCGAATTAATTTTTACTTCCTAAGGTTTCCTATATAAGCACCAAAAAGTCCATTTTAATATTTTTAGATATTCAATCCTAGGGGGTGTTAAGGGGTTGTATGCTTTTCAAAAAGATATTAGATCGCTTTTCACTTCCATAGACTTTTTATATAATCGCCTACAAACCCATTTCTCAAGTTTTGGATATTCAACCACCAAGATTTTTCGAATTTCAAAAACCAAGGGGGGGGTGAAGGGTTTGCATACGTTTTCACAAATTTTTCAAAATCCCTGAGATATGAAGTTGCATCTTATGAAATCGTCTAAAAACCTGTTTCACAATTTTCTCAAAATTCAAACCCCAAGTGGAAGTAGTGGCTTTGTATATGTTTTAACAATTCGTCATATCTCTTAATTCTGATTAGGCAGCAAATTAATTTTTACTTCTATGGGCTTTTACTGTACATAATGTAATATACCGAAATTCGGACTTTTTCATTGTTTAATCGGCTTAAAATCTCTATTTTAAATATTTTTATTTTAAGAACAAAACTAACTTTCCAAGAAACCTCATAAATTCGAAACAACTGATGATATACTCCGACTTTGATCGCTCCCGAACTTTGACCCGAAAAATAATAAAGTTTCGCCCAGACCATTGGCAGATTTTCTTATGTTATCATACGCATAGTAACCTACACCCCATCTCAGCATAAAACGTGTTCAGGACGTCTACCCAAAAAATAATAAAGATGCGTCCAGACTGTTGGCAGATTTTTATTTCCGTCTTCACTTGGCGAATTTTTGTGTTCCCGCATATGTGCCGTTGGGAGCAATGAAGGTATTCTAGCCACTAAGCAAAATTTTGTTACCTTGAAATTTGGGTTTTTTCACGTTTTACGACTCTTAAAGGAAAGAAATCCGTCTGTCCGCCGTATACGACGTACGCAAACGCGGTTGTGGGCTTGTACCGCACAAACCCGTTGAGGTATTAAGTTCAATTTTTTTTTATAAGTAGATTAGGTGGGGGAATTATATTTTAGGGTGGGGGGGTTGGATGCAGGGAGAACGATACACTTATGATAGCAGGCTTGGAATTTATAAAGAGCTGTGATAGTGGACCCATTTGCAGAAAATTTTGTGATATTGGTAAAGAGCTGTGGGAGTTGTGGAGTGGGGGGAGGGGGGGTTGACAATACGGCCAAAAGGTAAGATCAGAACATTCTAAAATCCATATCCCCTGAACGGATCATGTTAGAAGATTAAACTTTGTAATTGTTTGTTGGCATACTAGTGGTGTATAACAGTCAAAATTTTCAAGATGTAACGTGGCGTGTGGAGTGGGGGTGTAAAACTTTGGACTACAATAATTTCCAAACCAGTTATGCCAGAATGATAAAATTTGGTTTGTATATATAAGTTTTCAAGTGGAGTCCGATAAATGCACAATTTTTAAAGGTGTTGGTGGAGCACGGAAGAATTTTTCAAAATTCTACAATTCTTATATCTCAAGAACGTTTGAAATTTGAGAACAAAAAATTTTGAGGTGTAGGAAGTGAGAGTGGAAAAAAATTCTTTTTTAATCAGGATGCTATTTTGAATGTTAATTGTTTAGGATGCGCAAATCCATCTTTCCAAATTATTTGAAAACCATTTTTTTTTTAAATTCAAAACCCCTGAGAAAATAAACATTTAACCAAAATGTGTTCAGAATGGCCATTAATATTGTAGCAATTTATAAAAGCTCCAATTTTGCCTAGTATATAAAATAATAAAACTTTATTGATCAAAATGTAACTAATTTTTTGTTTTTTATTTTATTTTTAGTCATGACTGACAATGCATTTAAGGCTCGCGATATTGGCCTGCGAGCTCAAAAGAAAATCCTTTCACGTATGGCCACAAAAAGCATAGCAAAGGCTTTCATCGACGGTACAACCGCCTCGTTGCTGGATAATATCTACAGATTAGCAAAAATCCATGTAAGATATATTTTTGTTTTGTATAAATTATTGATTTTTAACTGCTATTCATTTTTTGTAGAGTGGAAGTAAAAAAGATGCCGAAAAACTAGTCAAAAACATTATTAAAATTGTCATAAAGATCGGTGTACTGCATCGAAATGGGCAGTTCAGTGCTGAAGAAGAGAGAGTAGCACAACGATTTCGAAATAAATTTCAGGTATATATCACACACATATTGCTCTCGAGAGCATTATATTGAAATTTATACTTTGCTTTCGATTTTTGATGCATTATTAATTTATGTAACTATTTGTTAAGTTCGTGTGTCGTAAGATTTTTTGTAGCGCTTTAGGATTTATGTAAATATTCCGCTTACTATCGACACGAACTTTGCCTAATTTTAACATCGTAGGCGTAGATGAACGCTTAATTATGTAGAATATGTTACGTAAAAAGAAACGCAAACGTTGAGCCTCTATTTGATTGAAATCAGGAAAATCTGAAATGTTTTTAAACAGACCGATCATCCCAAAGTTCACGTGTAGAATGTCCTCCAAAAGCCACCAATGTTGGTATTCAAGTTTTACTCTCATACAATTGTGCCAGTTTTACGGCGCGGGAATGGGTATTCGGGGGTTAATCCCGCCACCTATTGCAGAAATTGTATTTTTGGAAAATTATTTTTGGGGTTCATATTGCTTTCATCCGATCCAACGGGTCATGAAAGCGATTTGAATTCATGTTTACTATTTACTACAGTGAATAATCAGGTACAATACCCCTGAGTTACATTCACCTAACAAAATATACCCCCATGAGAAAATCCTCGTACCGGGACTGCATAAAACCCTTCTAGTGACGTATATTGTAAAAACTCATTGTTCATTTTCAGTGTGTTTTAATTGAAGTTATTAAAGTTGACTAGCATTTTTTATTTTTATTTTATTAACCACCAAACATCCTTAAATACATATTTGATATTACGGCAACATATCCACAAGTCATCGTTCTCCATTTACTGCCAAACTTCTTGTCTTTTCTAACTCGACATTCATTTGGCTTTTTGACGATCTCTTTGATGTTTTTAGTCCTGAGTCTGTCGGGAAATCCTTTACTTAGTAGTCGTTGACGCTTTTATCTTAGATTCGCATTGCCCATCTTGGATTGTTTCAGCTATTAGTTTTCGTCAGTGTAATTCAAAAAGTTCTTACCTCCAATCTACAGGGAAATGAAAGAAATGAACTTATTTTTATAAGTCTGTAGAAAATATTTTGAACCTCGGTAATTTTCAAACAAAATTCGTTAATTTTTCTTCATCAAATTTTCGTAAGAAATTGAATTGCGTATTTTGCGCATCATACAGACTTTTTGCTGTTCACTAATTATATTATTCATGTTATGTTAATCAAATTTTAGATTTTGACTTGCTTCAAGGTGTCGTCCAAGAACTTCTTGATGCGACTCGAATTTTTTAATATAATAATTTTAAAATAAACTTTTCAACGGTATGTGGTATAGCGGCTATATTCTTTAACATAGTCGTTAGATTAGATTTCATGAGGGGTGAAGAAATTCATTCCTCCAAGCACTTCGACTATCGTTCTATTGTACTATACCCCACTGAACTTTCTCCTGTTTCAACCTAGAGATTGTTGTACAATCTTATATCGTTGGGAGTTTTTGTTTTTTGAATTGAAGGGAGGAGGTTTTCTTTGGCAATATAACCTGCGTCCATAAGTTTTCTTTTGTCACAAGATGCTGTCCGATCAGAAGTTTCTTGAAGGTATTCCAGACTATGGAATTAAAAAGGATATGGGGGCGATAGCTTTTTAACTTGTGGTACTCATACTTGCATGCTGCAGCTGTTATGTTAGTTCGAGCTTCTGTTCTACCCGGGTGTCGCATCACGGATAGGAAGTTTTGCCTTTGAAAATTTCGATATCATTGAAAGTTGTGCTCTTGTCGGACGGCGGCTCAAATTCAACTTAGCTTTATTTTTCTTACAAATTTATTTTTAGTCTATTGCATCTAATATGGCCCACAGACAATAATACGGCGGATTGATTTCAGTTTCATAATTGTTAAGTCGTTCGCACATCTATGAACTGAATGGCTACTGTTATCCCTCCCAGAAATTGCTAATCTCTTTTCTATTTTAATAAAAAATAATATTTGGGGGCAAAAATCCCGTATATGACTTCCTTTCTAATTGCATTATTAGAAAATTGATACCTCTACTTCCAAATTCGGAAGCCGAAAATAGTTACTGTTGCTAGAAGTTTGTTTTTGAAAAAGATATTTTAGTTTTTGTCAGATGAACAAGTTAGGGGCTTAAATTCGGAGATAACATGAATGGCCAGCGAACAACAGGCCAACTCGAAGAGTGGCCTAAGCAATCAATATACCTATGTATTTGGGGTCAAGACGTTACTGAGAGAACACTAACGTAATATGTATAATAACCGCACGTAGAATTTTCGCAACCCCCTTATCATATACAACCCACCGAGGTACGCCGAACAACAAAAAGACCTGTTCCTCTACAATCCGACTCACAGCGGCTGCCGTCGCTGTCCTCAAAGGAAACACCAATGGGCATTTAGTAAAGTAATTCACCACCGTGAGAATTTAACAATTCCCGATCAGAGAGCGTGGAAGAGGGCCAACCAGATCGACGCATACCATCTCCCATGGCTTGCTCACTTCGGTCCTTGAGGCCATAAGGCCAGCTGGCAGTCTCCTTTCCGGCTTAATCGCCTGACAAACATTACAGCTAGCCACATATCGCTGTATGTCGGCTCGCATCTTCGGCCGGTAGTACGATCGTGCCACCCGTGTATACCTGCGAAACCCACCCGGGTGGGTCTGCATCCGTGTCTACTCCTGGCCTAGACTCTTAGGTTGTGTGTTGCTCACAATGTTGCTTCCTGTAAAAAAATACAATGTTTCGAGAAACACAATTGCGGATCGCATGACTAAAAGAATTTTCAGTACACACTCGTAACCGTAGACTACTCTACGAGTATCTCTGATAAATTTATATCGCGGAGGAATCAAATTGGTTTGCTAATTGGTACAGTCGCCATTGAATAAACCATAAATAAGAGCTCGATAACAAACATCACTTTGATAATCGGGAGATGGAAAGATTGCAGTAATTGAACCTTAAACCACAATTTAAGGCTCGGACTTCTACTTGGTTCGATTTTTTACCGGTCCGAAGATAATAGGCTCCGTCTTTCAGGATCGATGCGAATCATGTCTCATAGATATGTTTGTATTTTAAGTGCAACGACTAGATACCTTGGGGGAAAAATCCGATCTGGAAAAAACTAGTCAACAAAGGTTTCTTCAGATCGCAAAAACCGGACCATACATGCCTGGATCTTGAAGTTCGATTTTCCGTCCTCTCCAGGAAGGTCAAAACAAATAGAGTGACGCCGGTTTATTGAATTCGGGGGAATATAAGATTTGTGGAGCAATTTAAATCAGATGGGTAGATGTTGTTTTTGCATCACTGCAACGTTTTCTTCGTTTTCTCCACACAAAGAATATAATATACGAATGTCAATTTCTAGTGAATTAAATCACTTGCTTAGTTAGTTAGTTTCTGTAGTTAAAACATATCCTGATGTCGCGCACATTTTCTAAAACAAAAATTATAAATTTCTGTTCTGCTTCTTTTTTCAGAATACTCAAATGGCGATAATTTCTTTCTACGAAGTTGACTTCAGTTTTGATCTACCATATCTACAGAAAGCCTTTGCCGAATCGCATGCAACTCTTAAGGACGTAGTTCGACGACATCTAACTGATAAATCGCTAAATCGTATCGATGAAGTTTTTGATTTTTTCAGCGATGCAAGCCTTTTGGAGACCGCATTCAAAATAGACTCACCATATCGTGAACTAATGGGTAAAATCGTTACCGATCTCAACGATGCGATGGATAAGGGCGATTTATAATAGAAATTATTTTTTGTATATATGTAATATCGTTTTGATAAGATATTGTGATTGTGTTTATTGTAATTTTTATTTTTATTTTATTTTTTATTATTGTATTCATTTAGTTTCTAAGATTTAGGTGTGGAATTAGGGCAGTTTCGTTTAAGATATATTATTACGAGTTTACTTACTCTTACATTACACACATAAAGCGAACACAGAAACATTTCTTTTGTTTATTTTGTTATTTATTAAATGTTGTGTTTTAATGTTATTATTGTATAGTTATATCATGAAATAGGGAACAAAACAGAAGTCACTTTTAGTTATGTAAATTTAGTCACTCGCAAAGTATTATCCCTTGTACTCAATTTATTATTGTATTGCGTAATTTCTAATTACTGAATAAGAAGAATTGAGCAATGTAACAGTATTTACTCAATAAGAGGCCTTGGAATAAAACTTAATAAACGAATTTAAAAACTCATATCAAAATTAATTTATGTTAACTTTTTAATTTCGCAATTATTACAAGTTTTTATAGTGGTATTTTAGTTTTTATTTTTATGATCATATGACTATGTAAAGAAAAATATTGATTACATTTTGCCTGTATATGTTAGTAAAATTGGTTTCAGCAAAAATTCAGATGTAACATACTTCGAAATTCTAGTCCTTCTCAGGACCTGTATGACCCAGTCGGACGCTTACAACATTGCCAGAATTCTGTTGCCTCTATGCTACAATTTTTTTTTATTTAACGTATTCCAACCAGTGAACTTAATGTAAACTCGCTCTCTTAGCCATAAAGCCTAATCCCTGGCTAGGAACTATTTAACTTAAGAGGTAACACCACTGTAAATTTTGACCTTTTTACATCCCCTGACGCTACACTAACGTAATTCTATGTGAAAATGCTTCCAATGGAACACAAAAACTTTCTAGCGATATCTATTAGTGTATTCGAGAAGTTAGAAACCAACAGGTAAATCATTAGGCAGTAGCTTCTCAGATGGATACCTGATCCGACGCTGGTAGTCGTTGCGAAGCAGCCTGACGCGCTCGGTAAAGCGCTCGAAATGCCAGTAAAAAATTGTTTTTCATGTATTGAACTTTTTTCCCCATATTCTCTAAGGTTAATTTATTAAGCAAAAAAAAATTTATTTTTTCCTCCAGCTGCTAATTTTTAAGATGGCTTTGCTGTCTTCATCACCGTTTGTGTGGTTTGCCTACTGGCCTGTTACCACTCGCTTTACCTTTAAGAGCACGCTTGGGGATTCTTCTGTCTTCCATCCGCTCTACATGGCCAACCCACTGCAGTTTACGCAGTTTGATGAACGTTTGAAGCTTGTGGCTCATCGTAGAGTTGATACAACTCTAGGTTGTGTCTTATTCGCCATTCCGCTCCATTCTTCACAGGGCCCAAAATTTTTCGGAGGACCTTTCTTTGTGCTAACTGGTTTTTCGGAAGTTCACGTTAATGACCACGTCTGCCATACTAGAGCACAGCTCGTATATTAGTTTTATATATGTTCGGAGTTTGTTGTTCCTGTGCATATTGTTGGATTACCGGAAGTTGGAAGTACCGAATAATACGTTTTATTTGCTGGCATGATCCGTCAATTGATTTCGTCCGTTTCATTGCCGTCCTTTGCTAGATTAGCCCCAAGAGTTGTCCACACTCTCCAAATTATACTCCGCAATTGTTACATTCTGTCTGATTGGCGTTCTCTTTCTTGTTTGCGTCATTATTTATGTTTTACTTTCATTTATGCGTAAGCCCGACTTCTTTTGCGGCGGAGTCAAGAATAACAAATACCTCCTTCTTAGCACTAGGGAAGGATCTTGCGAGGATGTTTATATCGTCAGCGCATGCTACTAGTTGGGTGGACTTGAATAGTAGTGTCCCATTGGTGTCGACGGGGTTTTTTCGGATGATATACCTCTAGTGCCAGGTTGAAAAGAATGGGGGCTAGACCATCTTCATGCTTTAAACCACATTCCGTTCGAAAGCTGGTTGTGGAGTCGGTTTGTATTCTTACTTGCGATTCAGTGTTCGTCATTGTGAGTCCTGTTAGTCGGACTAATTTTGGTGGAATTCCAAAATCAAGCATGATTTGGTACAGTACCCTCCTTTCGATACTGTCATAAGCTTGTTTAAAATCTACAAAGATTTGGTGCACATCTGTGTTATATTCCCAGCATTTTTCAAGCACCTGTTTCACCGAGATTATCTGGTCTGTTGTAGATCGTCCGGTTCTGAATCCACTTTGGTATACGCCAATTGTTTCGTTAGTATGGGGCTTAAGACGACGTTCAATTTTTTTTTTCAGTATTTTGTAGGACGTACACAACAATGATATTCCGCTGTAGTTCACACAGCAGATTTTGTCTCCTTTCTTATAAATTGGACATATAATGCTTTTTCGCCATTCGTCGGGTATATTTTCCCCTGTCCAAATTTTACATATCATTTTGTGTAGTATTTCCACTACACAGTTTCCACCGTTCTTCAGAAGTTCAACTGGTATTTCGTCAATTCCCGGCGCTTTGTTTAGTTTCTGGTCACATAGGGCTGCTTTGATTGCGTCTAGTGTTGGTAGTGTCGATGATGGTTCTTCTTCGTCAGTTGAAACCTCAATTGAGATGTTATCGGTCGAAATCGGTGCTAATGGAGTGGGATTGAGAAGATGTTCGAAGTAGGAAGCCCATCTCCTTTTAATTTCTTGTGTGTCGCTGATGATGTTGCCCTCTACGTCTTTGCAAAGACTAGTTTTGGGCGTATACCACTTAATATGCTAATAATTTTGCCTTTTTGTTATTATATCAAACTTGATTTGCTTCAATTTTGTTCATAGTATTCAGCCCTGCCTCTTAAGAGGTGTTCATATCAAAGTCCTTTGTTCTTTAGGCGTTTCGTAGTGAGGCATGAGAATGATAGATTAAGATGTTCTGGACCGAAAATATGTTCTTTTCTCAATCATTTTGTGGCCTTTGTATGGAACGACGTGCTGAAAGTTTCCTCTTTTACAGCGTGACAACTAAAATCAGGTCTTGGCTCTTTTAAAAATCCTATAATTTTTTGCTGTAGAATATTTACTGGGTTTCTTGCAGAACTTATTACAAATAGAAATGTAAGAGGGATTGGACAATGGCGTAAAACTAGGGCACAGTTTCAGAAAATTTGTCAAAATTAAAAGTCAGTCTTGTGTTCAGTTGTTCGTAGCGAATAATTGTCGCACAGATTTTCGTTATAGTCGTAATTTCGATGAAAGCTATGTGATGCCCATATCACAATTTTTTTACTTACTATTGTACTGGGCTGGTTTTTTATAATTCATTAATAATAAATAGAACACCATTAACATATCAGTTTCTCTTTTCCTTTCAATTACCCAAAAACACGATAAGATTTCCTAAATGTTTTCATTGAAAAAAACAATTACCATATTTTCAGCAACCACCTAAAGAAGTCGTATTTATCTCTCTTTACATTGAGTGAATACTGTTTTCAAAAAATTAAATTTAATAATAATTATAAATAATATTAAGATGGACCACAAAAAAACATTAACTCATTAATGCTATACAGCTAGTATTTAAAGTTTCCTAGCACAGAACAAATATCTACTTCATTTTCTACGGCAACAATAATTTTGTCATTATTCGCCTACAATACTCGTATTAATCATTTTTTTTATTGTTTTCAATCGATACAACTATTGATGTTCTCAATTTATTCTATTAAATTTAATCATGATATTAAATCGTCAGACTTTTAGCTTCACCCCTGTTTGTGGTGATTGATTTCATTCTGTAGTGCATTAATAGAAGTGTGGAGAACATTTTTGTTTTTCTTTTTAATAAGTGAATAGGTGTAGGGGAGACTAGGTAGAAATGCACCATTTTTCATTAATTACTCCATATCTCCGTAGAAAATAGTGGAAGTTGATTAATTTTTCTTTCTTTATTTGATCAAACACCTTGCGCAAATATTTTATTCATAACAAAGAGCAAAATTTAAACAGATCTTGAGCCTAATGAAGAAGAACGCAGTCAGTCCAAATGGTGCATTTCTCCCATCATACGGGAGAAATGCACCACATTTTAAATATATAGCTAAGCCAAACCAAATTAGTTGAAACAAATAACGATCTAAACAGTAAATATATTAAACCTTTTCGATTTTTATACTAATAAAATATAATAGAAAATACCGAACAATAATAATTCAATGGTTTTATATAAGTTTTGATAAGTCAACGGATATTAAAATTTGAAAAATCGATTGCAAATTTGATATGTTACTGTTGTCTCCTTGTAGCACGAACCCGTTCCGGTTGCAGCAAAATAATTTCAATATCGTTAAGATTTGTGGCCATTAATTCAGGCAAAGGAGGCATAACAATCTGGTGCATATCTCCCTATATGCTCGTGGTGCAATTCTACCGATTTTTTTTATTGCACCTAACTGAACTTAGGGGTCAACCTTTAATACTGTCATGTACAGTCCGGTCAGTATAAGATGGGAGGAGAAATACAAAAAAAAAAATAATAATATGAAAGTAAAAATATAAATAAATAAAACAAAAGAAAAATAATATTAACAGTGAGAGGGATCAGAGGAAAACAATCGGTGGATGTTACGTTTAAAAGACTGTAAGTCATATCCGCTAGGCAACACAGTCGAAGGCAATGCGTTCCACATTCTGGTTGCGCGAGAAAGAAACGACTGACTAAATTTCACTGTACGAAAAATTTGTGGCGCGTAAAGCTGAACGAGTATCACGTGGGAACTGGACAAAAGGAGGTATAATACGACTGATTTCATTACTACAGCGACCGTGGAAATATCTGTAGTAAATGCTGAGTACGCCGACATTTCGACGATGTTCGAGGGAGTCAATAGTTGCCGCAATGGCATCGTCTCCAATAAGTCGGAACGCAAATCTCTGAATACGGTCAAGCAAAGAGAAATACGTTTTGGGTGCTCCTGACCAGATATGTGAATTGTAGTCAAGTCGGGTCCTGATATATGCCTTGTAGATTTTTGCGAGGTCTGATGGTGTGAGAAATTTTTTGCACCTTCGGAGGAAACCTAGGCGCATCATAAATGTGTTGACTTCAATCAAGTTTTTTACAGATGTTCATTCCGAACATTCCGAAGTGTACAATGCGACACCATCAAAAATAAGATCAGGCACCGCCGTGTCGTATTTTAGGAAAAGATGACAGGATTGTGTGTTTGAGGCATTAAACTCTACTCGGTTGACCCTGCCCATTCCAGGATTGAGATGAGATCAGAGTTTAAATAAGCAATTAACTCATTACGTTGAGAGGGTACCGAAGACTGGCGTGCCTCTGTAATCGAGTTGAAGCTGTAGGTGTTGTCAAGTGTACTATCATCTGCGAAGCTATAAATAGGATTGAGAGTGGACGACAAAAGGTCGTTAATAAAAATTAGGAATAAGGTAGGTGATAAAACTGAGCCTTGAGGGACGCCGGAGTTGATAGGGAAAGGGAATGATGAAACACCATCTAATACAACCTGTACAGTACGTTCCGAAAGAAAGCTCTCTATCCGTCGAATACAAGTAGGATTAATACCAAATGCATTGAGTTTGGATAGAAGGGCTTTATGCCAAACTTTGTCAAATGCCTTCGCTATGTCAAGTGCAAGTACTTGACCCTCACCGAAGTTATGAATACAAGCGTTCCAGCGTTCAGGCAGTGGATCTCCATCTCCATTCCGACCAGATGGATATTTTTTTTTCTTTTTTATAAATAAAAACAAATAATAAACTAGAACTTTACTAAAACAAACCTTAGACTACACACCTAGAAAGGTTTACGATCGATAATTTGTCCTTAAACAAAAATGTTGCATATATAATAAAAGTTAGTTTCCTTTGCTTTTTTCTTTTTCTCCGAATAACTGTTTGGCATTACTCGGTATTTTAACGATTCCTGAACGGGATCGTATGGATAGAAAAGAGAAAGAGAATACTACTTCTGCTTTGTATATTTTACTTGCGGGCGAGCGCCAATGGCGAGTGGTGCATTTCTACCTATGGTGCAGGGCTACCCATTCTATCCTATGTTTGACTACTTACATGCTTGAAGTTCGAACAAACTCTCTTATCTTGATCGCGTCCAGTCCAGAATCATGACATATGATCTAGTCGTCTCATTGATTGATTCTCATAAAAATCCACAAATTGTCCATTCACTAACTCTCTATCGTTGCTTTAATGGCGACAGCTTCAATTAAATTTTTCGAATTTTTACCCCCCAGAGCTCATTTCCTTTCTTTACTCGTTCGACTACATGTTGTAAATTTAGTAATACGTTTCTTAACGGAACGATTAAAATATGGAATGCGCTTCCTACCTTTGTACTCCATTGATTGTTACAATCTGCAACGATTTTAAACATTCTCCAACATTTCCAGCTTAATTCTCAAATCCCTTAATCGTATCTACCTCCCTGCAAAAGAGCTATTTACTGACACTGGAAACAAGAATTATTTTTGTTTGTGGTCTTCGTCATTCATCCATAAATTCGGACCTGATTATAATTTTTACTGCATTTGAATCTTAAAGCGATATGTTTTTAAATTCTTGTTATATTAAGTAACGATATTACATTTTATTAATGCTGACGTCCCTCAAGGCTCTGTCCTTTCTTTCTCCTTTAAATCTTTATCAATGATCTCATTTCATGTACTTCCTATCAAATCAATGATGAACCTTTTACCTTCTCTTATAACTTTACGTCTATCACTGAACTGCGTCGAAGTTCTTGGCCATCATAGGCAAAATATGATACGACTCGTTGAACTCAGATTTTGTTAAAATTCTTTTGAACTGGGGCAGGAAGAATAGAGTCGAATTGGATGCATCGAAAGCGGAAAATTGTCTTCTAACTCTCAAAAAAAGACTCAGATCCCATCTATCTAATTTGAAGGAATAAATATATCCAACGTTGATTCAAGCTGCTTGGAGTTAACTTATCGGAATTCTTGCGACCAAATGACCGTATCTTAGGATTCATTTCCAAATGTAAAAGTACTTCTCGCCATCTTATTTAGCTACCATTTAGACAAGTTATATTAGCCCCCGACTTGAATATGATTGAGTGGAGGCCTCGCAATCTGCCTTGGCCTTTCTCGATAAAGTGCAAGGAAGAGCTTTTAAGTTAATAGGTGACGATTTAATCACTGCTGATTTGAGTCTTTTTTTAAATAAATAATTACACAAATCGAATATTCTTGTCTTAAATGGCCACGTAACTCAATTCATCATTTAATTATCAAAACACAAACTCTACATAGCAAACTAAAAATAGAACACTACACATTCAAAATTAGGTCGGCACAACATATCGATGCGACAATAAATGAGTACATATTCATTTAATATTAAAAAACGCATAAATTCGAATATATTATAAAAGTTAAATTAAAATAAAATAAGAACAAAAATACGTTAACAAAATTTTGAATAGTGTCGAATCGACACATCGCGTCCATCCTTAGAAAATAAATTTTGGTATATCGCACACTATTAATGTTCGATGATATTGTAAGAAAATTATTATTATGATGAAAAATTAAAAAAAAAAAACTAACTTACTTTTGTGTCTTCTTCGGCCGGCCCCTCTTTTCGGCGTCCGATTTCGTTGAGCCGATATCATCGTCAGCTTCAGTTTCAGTGTAGCTGGATGCATCGTGATTATGTAGATGGTCGTAAAATGGTGAAAACGCTTCGAAAGACCCGAGTGAGTGAAGTGGTACATATTTTTAAAACAGCGCCATACTTTGCGAATTTAGTTTTGGAGTCACAATAAGGTAGCTAATATTTTGCAGACCATGCCATCATGTACAGCAAAACTTTTGTTTTCGATCTTTTGTCACTGAAAAATATATTTACACAAAATCCTTGAAGCACGAGTAGTTCAATCACATACCTGGTTCATCTTGGAATAAAAAATTTAGGTTGTGATTATTGTTTGAGTAACCCACGAAAAAAAAACCTTTATCGGAGGCTCATCTAAACAATAGGGGAAGAATCAAACTAGCAAATCTGATGTAAGACCTTAAACGTTTAATTAAACTTCGAAATTAAAGAAGAAAGAAGAATCCCTTGACGCGTTTTGTAGAGCAATGGGTGAACCTCGCAAAAAGCGGTAGAACTTATTTGACCCAGATATCAAAACACTACAAGTTCTTCTAACCGGAGGACGCGGTCGTGAGATGGATTAGACTGGCGACGATGTACGGAAGCTTTAAATACCTACACAAAATCAAAAATAACAATATTGAATTATGGTTACCCCATATGAGATGGAAGCAACACTGTTTCACAAAAAAAAAACAATTAGTTGGATTTTACATTAATTTATTAACTTTTTTTACTTAAATTTCAAATACTTTCGATTTGATTTTCTTTAAATAAGTTTATCACATCATACGAATGCGTCCTCTTGTGAATCTACCAAGCATTATCTTGATATTAATTTAAAATTTTCGTTATATATAATTATCTAATTTTCTAAGCCTAAAAACGTCGTCCCTTTTTATACACAAGTCATTTTATAGTTCTCTTCAGTTTTATTCATTTCAAAAACTGTAGAAGAAAATTCTTTCGATTTCTTTCAGTAATTTCCAAAACAACGGTTTTCTCGTAACCGAAATTTCCATTGTTAGAACGTAATAGGGTTTTGTTTTGAGTTATTTTTAAGATAATCCGTTTATTTTTATTATTAGAGAAGAATAAATTTATTTTCAATTTTATTGTGTGAGTCGCACTTTGGTACTACTTTCTTCCTCTTCGGGTGTATTTGTTGTCGACGTTGGAGATGTTTCGGCAGTGGCCGTACCACTAGCAGGAGTTGTTCTTCTCGCGTATTGCGGAGCGCAATCGCCCTTAACGCATTCTTCGGTTATATGAACCGTTTTTACGTCGGAGCCGGGCACTTCGAACATTGGATCCAATAGAAGATTTTCCTGGAAGAAAAAAATTTTTTTTATTTTTTTTTTTAAGAATTGGAATAAATAACTTTATTATTTTAATTATAAAGTTCAAATGAACGCACTTATAATGGACTTTTAGTGGGCACTTGTTTATAATGGATTTTTAGTGGGCACTTGTTTATAATGGACTTTTAGTGGGCACTTGTTTATAATGGACTTTTTGCAAGGACCCGTCTCAAGAGCTTAAGAATAATGCTACGATTAGACGGTCACTCAAAACCGTCAATGCATTGACACTGTGAGGTCACGTAAAAATGGAGTGTCAATCGTCATTGTGTCAATTCTTGACGAATTGACGATCACACGGAATGACCATTTTGGTCATATCTGTCCCAAAACTAAATTGACAATCAGACTGACGACGCTGGTAGTCAATTCGATTTGTCGAGTACGTTGTCAACGAATGGCACGAAAAAACTATGATCACACAGGATTGACATATCTCTAGGAATTGACAATGGATAGGACATTCACATCAGTAGAAATTTGTATTTACTACATTTTTCAAATCAAACGGGATTGACAGAAAGCTGTGAATTGTGATTTTTTTGTGTGAGAAAAAAAGATATATAGTTCCGCGTTCAGTGAATTTTTTAAAGACAATGACAAAACGAAATCATTTGGATATAGCGATTTTAGCGGCTTATATACTGAAGAAGAAGATGACGACTTTGCCGACATGTCACGAAAGACGACGTTCAATTATTTTTGTTAGCATTTTGTAGGACGTACACAACAATGATATTCCTCTGTAGTTCTCACAGCAGAATTTGTCTCCTTTCTTATAAATTGGACATATAATGCTTTTTCGCCAATCGTCGGGTATATTTTCCTCTGTTCAAATTTTACATATCATTTTGTGTAGTATTTCCACGACACAGTTTCCACAGTTCTTTAGCTTCGTTTAGCTTCTGGTCACATAGGGCTGCTTCGATTTCGTCTAGTGTGGGTAGTGTCGATGATGGTTCTTTTTGGTCAGTTGAAACCTTAATTGAGATGTTATCGGTCGTAATCGGTGCTAATGGACTGGGATTGAGAAGATGTTCGAAGTAGGAAGCCAATCTCCTTTTAATTTCTTGTGTGATGATGTTGTCCTCTACGTCTTTGCAAAGACTAGTTTTTGGCTTATACCCCCTTTTTAGGTCTTTTACTATTGCGTATGCGTCCCGGGTTCTATTTTGTCTCATATTGTCGTCCATTTTTTACATTATTATTTTTTAATAATAAAGTATTGTAATCGACCTGAAATTTCAAAAAAATTTGCTACCCTGAAATTTTGTATTTTCACGTTTTAGGACTAGTAACCCCCAAGAAAGCAAAAAAAATGTCCGTCTGTCCGCCGTAGACGCCGTACGCAAAATCGTTTGAAGGCGCGTAGCTCCCAAACCCGTTGAGATATTAAGATGAAATTTGTATGGTGGTTAGATTGAGTGAACCCTTACGACTGGACTGGGGAGCGTTTTATACGAAAAATTTTGGTTTCTAGATCTCAGGAACTACTTATGATAGGAGGCTGAAACTTGCAATTTATGTAGTACTATGATACTGGACTCATTTGCAAAAATATGGTCGAAAGGGCCTTTGGGGGATGAGGAGGGAGAAGGGAGGGTTTCGGGGGCTTCCGCCAGCGAAGCAAATTTGTTTTTGCTGGCCATGCCAGCCGTCAAATGGAAAAGTCAGGTTAGTCGATTTGTATAAGTGTGGCTTGGTGCACTAAGAATTACCTGTTTTTTCACCGGATTGTCTATTAAATTGTCTATAAGGCACTAAGAGTACACGGGCACAATAATACTGGGGCGCGCGTAGCGCTCCACTTGTTCAAGCAGTCCACAAAGGTCACTAAAAAGGTTGGGCCGACGGCCCTTACCTCAAAAACTATTCTTCTAAGTCTCTGTCTTAGGATCACTCAGGGGCCGCGAAGGAGGCTCACCAGGGGTGAGGTACACACGGGGGTGCTTCACTATCACTTCCGTCGCAATCCGCTCGCTAGGTCGCTCGAAATCCGCTTCCACTCGGCAACAAATTCGGGCACGTCATCACAGGCTGACGTTTAACACGCGAATGAGAACTAGACCTGCTGGTCACAGTACCATACTCAACAACATCTTGGAGTGTAATATCGATAGGGAAACGGACTTCACTATGCCAGAAATAGATTTCGGTTGGGAAGTTTCTATCAAAATCCCACACAGGGACGATTGGAATGAAGAACGCTACCTAGACAATAGAACCACAATGATCTTCACCGACGGTTCGAAAATGATTTCTGGCACAGGCGCGGGGGTATTCTCACGGGAACTTGAGATTCAAGAGGGCTACAGGCTACCGGACCATGCCAGTGTATTCCAAGCGGAAATCTTTGCAATAATTGAAGCTTGCAAAATTATTGAGGCAAAGGTGTATGCAACACAAGACATCACTACTTGCATTGACAGTCAAGCAGCCATTAAGGCTCGAACACAACACGATCAAAACTAGCTAGACATGGTGGTATTTTTAACACTATCGGCACACGGCACAAAATTACCCTCTGCTGGGTGCCAGGCCACTGTGGAATCCAGGGGAACGAGCAAGCAGATGAACTCGCTCGAGCAGGCTCCAGCCTAAGCTCACTACTGGAGGACCAGCACATTGCTATTCCCATCGGATCCATAAAACAGTCTATCGACTCACACTATGCTTTCAGTGGCAGGCAATAGATGGTCAAACCTAACTACATGCTCGATATCAAGAACTCTTTGGCCTGAATATGATCACGTGAAAAGCAAGTATATCGTGAGCCTGAGCAGAAAGGATGCTAGCACACTAATCAGAGTGCTCACAGAACACTGCCTGATCGGTAGACACGCTAGACGACTGGGAGCCGAGGCAAATGATCTCTATCGTAGCTGCGGTGACCCAGAAGTGGAAGAGTCAATCTTCCACGTCCTATGCGAGTGTTTGGACCTATCGGAAACGAGAAGACGGAACCTCGGTGCTTATTTCTTCGATGACCTTGGTGATATCGATAAGGGAAAGCTATGTAACATAGCAAACTTTATAAAATCTATTAAATAGTTTTAGGTTCCAGGAGTTTTCATACTCAAACGGAAAGCACAATGGACGAACAACAACGTCTAAGTGAAGGAGGATGATGGCATCACCACCCCATATACCATACCATACCATAGGTCATTAGGTTTTCTGAGATTGTGAATTCATTTGACTTCCACGAAATCATCAGATAAACGAGTCTAGAAATAGTTCTCTATTCAAGCATTCATGAATTCCGTCATATACTTTAGGTCTTATTAAATATTGAATTAGTTTTTGCTTCCGCAGGCTTTTTATGTAACCGCCTAAAAACTGATTTCATGATTTTTCAATAATTAGCCCTTACCTGCGTGTATACCTTTTGCACTAATTTCGTCATATTTCTAAGTTTGATCAGATATCGAATTGGTTTTTACTTTGCTCTATTTTTACTTCAATTTTTATATGGAGAGCTAGTATTATAAATATAAATTTTTAAAGTTTCTTATAGGGACCTACAATAAGTAACAACAGAATTTTCAATATTTGACGAAGCTACTAGCTAGTGTATTTCTCTGAATCACCTATAGCAGATATTTTCGAAATTCTCTGTCCTGTTATCAGCATTTCACATCAAGAAACATTTTTTTTGTAAAACCTATTGTCAAGATTATCAATCAACAAGTAGTACAAGTACTCACGAATACTTGTTACAGAGTAATTTTTCTATTCCGTGGCAAAACGGCGTAGTGGAATTTTCGAAGCAATCACTTCACATGAGTGCGAATTATATTAATCACGTTTCATAAAACATTTGACCATCAAAATGTTGTTAAGCTCACATTTACAGAGAAATTTTAATTGACATTAAGCTCCTGCTTGAATTGTTGAAATTTTAAATAGTAACAGAAAATCGATCAAGTACCAAACATAAACAAGAAAAATTAAAGAATATGTAAAGACATACCATTATAGCACGTAGTCCTCGCGCTCCCGTTTGTCTTTCCATTGCTTGCTGAGCTATCGCTGTTAATGCGTCTCCGGTGAAAGTGAGATCAACTTGATCCATTCCAAGTAGTGCACAGTATTGCGGAACAAGCGCATTTCTCGGTTCAGTCAAAATCCTTACTAACATATTTACATTAAGACTGTGGAAAGGTACAAGAACTGGAAATCTGCCAACGAATTCCTACAAAAAAAGAACAGAAAAATAGTAAAAAAAAAATAACAATTAAAAAAAAAATAATAATTACAGGAATCATTCCAAATTCGACTAAATCTCGAGCTTGAACTTTCGTTAAACTGATGTCTCGTTCTGCTTGGTCGTTGTCCATTGGTGATGCAGAAGCCTGGGCGGCTCTTCTGCCTTCTGATGTATTCGATGGCATACCGAATCCTAAATACTGCAATTTTGATATTTTAGAGAATCAATTGAATTGAAAACATAAACAACTAGTTACTTACTTTTTCATTTAATCGCCTAGCAATTAAACGATCTAGGCCGGTGTATGCTCCAGACGCAACAAACAGAATGTTTGTAGTGTCCACTTGAACTGTTTCGCCGCGAAGCTTTCGCGGTGAATTACGTTCGGGCACATTAACAATTGTTCCCTCAAGCATTTTTAGCATGCCTTGTTGTACACCTTCGCCGCCAACATCGCGTAACTGATGTATTCCAGGTACAGCACCAATTTTATCAACTTCATCCAAGAAAACGATTCCAGTTTGTGCTCGGTCAACGCTAAAAAAAAATAGCCAAAAATGTGAAAAGTAAATAAGCGGTAATATTTATTTCCTCATTTAAATCAAATTACATACTTATAGTTTGCATCTTGTAAAAGTTTTGCAATAACACTTTCAATGTCTTCGCCAACGTAACCGGCCTGCGTAAGTGTTGTACAGTCGCAAATCGCAAATGGAACGTCCAAGCACTTGGCAATAGTTTGCGCAATAAGTGTTTTACCCGATCCCGTTGGTCCTAACATTAAAATATTACTTTTTTCCAGTTTCAATTCGTGGGTTTGTTTGTCGAGTAAATCGGATCCAGGATTTTGATTTTGTGGCGGAGTTAAGGGAGGCCTAGGCACTTCAGATGGCGGCGAACTCATTATGGTGTGTCCGATTCCTGATATGTGCAGTAAATCTGACCGACCCATGGCATCCGCCTGTTGCGTATTGTTCGTTGGCGGCGGAAGATTATGATAAATTCGTTTGTAGTGATTATAAACGGCAACGGATAGAACTTTTTTCGCAAGATCTTGACCAATAACATGTCTATCTAAATATTCCATAATTTTCTTGGGCGGTGGTGGTGGCTTACGGTGTCCTTTTGCTTCTTCTTTTACGGTCTTTTTCGAATCGACTTCGCTCAAAACAACGAAGAAATGATGGCATTTTTCACACTTTACAAAACGCGTAGAACTAACGAATGTTTCGACATGTGTACATGGATCACCACATTTCGGACATGATAAAGAATTTTTCTTATTTGGTGGCTCTTTGCCGCCGCTGCCACTTGATACTGATGATCCACCGCCGGCTGAAGATGCATCTTTTGATTTATCACAGATCGATGTAAGATGGAAGTCTCGCGTGTTTACAATGTGACTGCACGTTTTCGGATGCGACGATACAACGTATATTAGACCTGAAAGCAAAGAGTAAAAACAAATAATATTATTAAATGGAACAAAATACAAGCATTTTTTTTTTCATATAAATTTTGATCTGTATCATTGACCATGACATTTTTTTCTCTAGCGGTAATCACAGACGAATGCCACGTTCAAAGTCAAATTTCTCAAGCTTTTGACCAAATATTGCGCAATTTAATGTTTCTGCTGTCTGAATACAAACAGGATTTAGTATAACTAATACGTGAAGAGTTAATGTTGTGTTTAGTGTAGAAAATAGTCGCGTGGGTCCATGTTTATAACATTCATTGTGGGTTTATCATAACTTTGCAGTGACTGAACTTGAAACATGATACAGAATTTCAGATCGGAGCCAGTAAGTTTAGGTCGCAACAAACGTTTGATCGATGACCCACTTCTGCTTAATTTTTGTTTAAACAAGAATGTGATAGTGAATTTCTAAGTGCAGTGAAAACAATGGTTGCGCTTATACAACTTATTACCTTAAGGGCTGTATTAGCTTAATAGTACTAGCGCACTTCGAAAGCACTGTTATTGTTTATGCTTATTTATATATAGTACTACAAGATTGTATATTCACAGGTAGATTATTCCAAATCCTAATCGACTGAACAAGGAAGGAGCTCTCACCAACTGACCTCGAATATCGTGGTGCAAGAAGCCTTTGATGTCGCTTCGAGTTTAACGGTATTAAGCTAACTCTTAAATAAGATGGTTCACCTGTAACAAGAACGTTATGCAAGACCAACAGGATTTTACGTTTCAACTAAATTGAGAGGGAACAACCCAGCAATTCATTCCTGTAAGGAGAAATATGATCGTAGCGTCTCAAGCGGAATACAAAACGTAAGCATTCATTGAAGGCGATGTCTAGCTTTCGTTGGCAGTTGGAATCGAATTAGGGAAAGATAACACTACCATATGTAAAGCAAGGAATTATGAGTGAACGCACCAGCTTTAACATAATGTTCAATGGTAGGATACTGACGAAAAGCCAGAGCCTACGTAAATCACCATAAACCTTCTTCAATATGGTAGATACCTACATGAGAACAACAACTCATAGAGCTATTTAGTGATACACCCAGATTTCTGACAATGGAGTCAAAAGGCAGCGATGATTCATTCAAGATAACCCTTGGAAGACACTCCTCAAGAAGGCGGTAAACTTCGTAAAAGACAATGCACTGTGACTTCAGCTCATTAAGTTTGAAATTATTCCGAACAGACCAATTGAAAACTCGCTTCAAGTCATCATTGATACGACTCGCGCAATCTTCAACAAGTCCAATTGGACGACTTAAGTAAAGTTGGACATCATCTGCATATAAGTGCAAAATGGAGTCAACAAGTACATGGTGGCGCGCGGCAGACGCATGGATTTGAACAGGTCATTGCTCCCTTCCTAGCGGTCGTAGAGGGTTGATAGTGGGGTGCTTCCAAAGAGGGGGAAGGAAGGTTTGTTAGCACTTGGTTTCAGTCGCCAAGATGGAGTAGCCTGTTCAACATCGTTTTTTTTGTGTGCAAGCCTATTTTTCAAACTAACCTCTCGATCGTCTGTGTGCAGCGTGCCTTTCGTTTACAGTTCAATATCACCCCTCGCGGTCGAGTTCCCGATCGAACCCGAATTCTTGCGTGGGTTAGTGCCTTCCAGGATAGCGGAAATGTGTCCACGATAAGAAGGGGGCCTTAGAGAACTGTTTTTACCACAGAAAACATCGAGAGGGTTCGAGCTGCAATTGAACAATCTCAGACGCGTTCAATTCGTAAACAGGAAGGTGCCCATGGCCTTTCGAGACGTTCCATTCAACGAATCGTTAAAGAACATCTTCACAGCCCACACAGCAAGAGTTTGCATGGACTTTTTGCTGGATAGATTCCCCGGGCGCCTCATCTCCCTAAGAGGCGATTTGAACTGGCCAGCGCGCTCTCCTGATTTAGCGCCCTGCGATTATTTCCTGTGGGGATACCTAAAATCTCTTGTTTACAACGATCGTCCCACACAACCCTAACAGCCCTCAAAGACAACATTCGCACCCGCATCCTCCAAATTCCTGTGGCAATGCTTGAAAGAGTGAACGAAAACTTCAGAAAAAGGCTTACACAATGTTTGGAGCGTGAGGGCCGCCATTTGGCAGAGACATTGTTTAAAAGTGTATGAACTTAAATCTCCCATGTAAATAAAGCATGAAAAAATAGCCATTTTCGAACAGTTTGCGTTTTATTGATGTTTCAAATTCATGCGTCTGCCGCGCGCCACCCTGTACCTCAGGCAAATCATTAATATAAAAAGAAAAAAGTAGTGGACCTAATATTGATCCCTGAGGCACACCACGCACAAGTGCAAGGAATGATGATAGAACATCATTCACCCGATTAGATTGTAAATTTGGAAATAGGGGTTGGTGTCACTGCAGCCACAGTTGGGCTTATTGTGACGTCCCCCCGGTTTGATTATGATTCCTCTTCAATCCCTGCGCTTACAATGAAGCCTAGTATTTTGCGAAGAGGAATGGTCAGGAATTCCGATGGGTCCATGAAACCCTGACCGAAGTGACGAAGCCTTTTGCGAGTTAAACCCTCACATTCACAGAGGATATGCTCTGGTGT
Organism: Beris morrisii; assembly: GCA_951812415.1. Taxonomy (NCBI): domain Eukaryota; kingdom Metazoa; phylum Arthropoda; class Insecta; order Diptera; family Stratiomyidae; genus Beris; species Beris morrisii. Next base: position 121,316,915 of record OX638312.1, on the reverse strand, counting down.
TTCGTCTTCGTCATTGCATATTCTGCAAATTTTAGTCTCAGAGAGACCAATCCTGTTCACCCGAACGAAGAAAACTATGGAGTAGCGAAACCGAGGCCAGATCAAAATTGAAGTTCGATGATAATTTAAGCAGTAGTTTCTTATGGTCAACTGAATCAAAAGCTTTGGAAAAGTCTAATAAGACGAGATAGGTGATCATATCTGAATCCATTGCCTTTCTTACATCGGAAGTGACTTTCAATAATGCTCACTCACATCTATGATGCGGACGGAAACTAGACTGCCAGCGGGATATTAATTTTATGTTATGTAAGTAATCCTGCATTTGCATTGACATAACTCTCTCAAGCACTTTTGATAGAAAACAAAGAATACTGATGGGACGGTAGTCACTAACAGTTGAGGGACCGTTGGTCTTCGCAATGGGCAGCACCGTTGCAACTTTCCACGCAGAAGGGAAAATACTCATAGATAAGCATGAATTCAAGATGTCTAAAACATAATTACTTATACATGGGAATATGGCTTTTATAAATTTATTATTGCTTTTAATATTATTTAATTTTGTAAATCACGAGTGATAAGCCCATTTGGATTTCAGAGACACGACCTCTGTGTTAGTAGACCAATAAGCTTTACTATTAGACCACCGAGACGGTAGGTTGGAATGTAGGCAATCGCATATTTGGTGTCACTCAACAATATTAGGATCAAGAGTAAGCATTTCGAGTTCAACGTCAACTGGAAATGAAATATTCGACAAACTTTTTACAGGATAGGTCTTTCAGTACAGAGAGGAAAAACAGGAGTGCATAATGCCGTTGTTGCTATTTATTCAGTTGTTCAAGCAAAAAAACGCGGTAAAATGGGTTTAATCTCAACAATATTGCTGATGATTGGCCACGGCACGATCGACAATATATTTTTTTAATTACACCGTACTGGTTTTAGGAGGTTAGCCTTTAATACACAGTAGCGTACAGTCCAATCAGTTTAGGGATAGGAAGGTCAAGAATCGGGCCGGATATAGTGTGTTAATATTTTTATTGCGTTGGCTGTGATACGATCTACCAGAACAGCAAAGTAGCCTATAACAAATCAACTACTATCTGGTAAGTCTAATAATACGAGCAATAGTGGAACAGAAGCAGAAGAAAACTAGTTCAATGAATTGCACTTAGTTTATGGCAATGGTACCACGTTCTAGTTGTCTTAAGGCGTATTCCTACTATCGCCAAATGCGCTGACAATTTATGGTGCCATTTGTCCAAATTTTTGTATTATGTTACTATTATAGAATTTGCTTTCCATACATTTTCCCAAACTTCTCTCAATTGCCCTTGTACTATTGAAATCTTTTTTATTTCACTTGTCCTTGGATCACAAATCTCAAAATTTTTTCTTGTTATGCAATGGTGCATCATTAATTTTTTTTTATTTCCAAGCCGAAACAAATTAGAAAAAAAGCTGATCATTTCAACATCGAAACATTAATGAAACTTGTGAGGAATTGAAGTTAAGGTCAGTGATCTCTCGTTAAACTATGGATTGGAGACATACATAGTTGTTACAAACATTGCTACGTTATCTCTGTTGTTATATCTAACAGAGCGATGATTTCGGCCCGAAAAAAGTATTGCCTCAGGAGAATGACCAGCGATGAACTAAGCCGCAAGGTGATCATCACACTTTCATAAGCTAAATATACTTATTAAGAGTAAACAAAACCGTAGTTCGCCTTTCCAAAACACCTTGATTTCAATCACGGAGAGTACATATACTCGGGATCACCATAAATAGTAATTTTTGGTGCACGATCTACAAAGTTTACGTATTTTGGTCGCAATGGACTCGTCGCAAAACAAATAAAATTGCTCGAAACGTCGTTTTAATTGTCGCGATCAAGGGGATGGTCGAATGTCAACGTCAAAGATGGATTGACCTTAAAAACGGAGACTAGTGATATTACGCTGGGGAGGTCAATGTTAGCGACTAACTTAAAGACTTATTAGCGCTTTATTGTACGTCTGGTATTTTTATTTCTGTGGGTAAATACGAGTTTGTACCATATGATAGTTAAAAGAAACTGGATTGGCTTCATATATCAATTTATGAGTTAATAAAAGCTAACAGTTTTCATTTCCTGCGTTACAACAATTATTAAAACCTGTTTGATAACATAAATTAAGATTTTCTTCGGTATTGGAATAGATTTTTCTGAAGTTGAGGAAATACTTGACCTATCTTTCCCATCTTTTCGAATTTGTAAAATAAATATAATACGATTTGATCGGCAGCGTTTAATTAAAATCGCAGCCGGCGATCAGCCGACCTCGAGGTAAGAAGCGTACCAACATTTCAGATTACTCAGTCATCAAAGTATGAATTTTTTTACTTGACTACCTTATGAAACTTGAGTACCAAACAGAATTTCGACCTCGATTGCGACGGCGATTTTTATCAAATTCCCAGCCTATCGCTCAAACAAAACTGAATTGCGACGGCAACTTTTCCTGCTGATAATATGAAAACCGGGTTTCAATGTTCGTCAAATTACACGTGTAGGTTTTTGGTAGCTGGCACATTTACAAACTGAGTGAGAACACGACTTCGCCGTCATATCCCTGTTACGCCGAAGTCGAAATAAATACGTTTCTCAGGACTGGTTTGGTTAAGTCCGTCGAAAACCGTTGAACGACGAAGAGGTGCAGCTTGCTCTAGAGAAGAGTCGCTCAGAGTGTGATTACGATTAGACAACTGTAATCAAAAATTTTGTTAAATAATGTTTTATGAGATTTGATTAATGAGGAAAAAATGGTAGATTTCGTCACCGTTTTAAGTCAAACACATGAATACAACGATGACGAAACAATTCGCCTCCGGAACAAGTGCAACACAGTTAAAGTTTTTCACCAGTTATACTCTCAATGGCTTGGTTTGTTTAGTCGTGTTATGAGGGCTATTCAAAAAATCGCGATTTTACACAGTGTTGGTGCCACGATTAAAAAATTGCTATTACTTTTTGAACCTTGCGATCATAGAGATATATATACTGGAGATGACAAGCAGCGATTGAGTTGAAGGCGGACATCGTCGCATTCACTTACACGCAAAACAACAACAATTGACATAACGACCCTGTTTTGTCTTCCTCACTCCCGCTTTTGAAACACGCTAAACAACAACAATTTGATATAACGACCCTGTTTTGTCTGACTTCAAAGCGCTTTATACAAAGCCGGTGGCTTGTCGTCTCCAGTATCTCTATACTTGCGATCAGTAGTTTATTCGTTTTGGTCATGTAAACAAACAAGGTATGGTGTTTCTCGATAATAAAATAAAAAGTCGAATATCGCAATTATAAAATACTTTTTTAAGGATACCGAAGTAGACTCAGGGGTTTAGCCTTTAATAGCTCACAGTAACGTTCAGTCCAGTCAGTTAAGGGACTGGAAAGACAGGAGACAAACCGCTTTTGACAAGGACATGCAAGTGTTAATAATGTCTGTGACACGATCTACTAGAACAAAAAATGAACTATTATCTAGTAGCTCTGAGGAACTGAAAAAATCGTAAAAATAAATTATGTGTTGAGTGAAAATTGAACCCTCGACATCGTCGGAGCAAAGTTTTCAAGAGCTAGTACACTACCATTAAACTACATCTTTTTTAAAGATTTAACGCAAACGAAAAAAAAAACAAAATAGCTTACACTTCCACGGATTCTTCACCATCCTTTTCAACAGTCAAAAAATGGCCGGTTGAAGTTATTAAAATATGTGAAAGGGTTCATAGTAGAGATGGGCAAAGTAGTTCCTTTCAGTGAAGCACTTCACTCCGAGTCACTCACTTTAAGGAACGAGTTCAGTGAAGTACTTCCACTTCGTGCCATCGTTCCTTCGTTTTCGTGCTATCGTTTAGTAGTCACTAGTTATTTCAATTGAAGGGTTCACTCACTCATAGTTCATTACTTGAACACTTGAAGGGAGTTCAGTGATGAGTAGTCGTAGTTGGAAGACAGTAGGTCTAGCAAGATGATGAGCAAAAAAAAAATTCAGTAGATCTAGTAGAAGATGATCAAATAAAATAAGGTCTGAGAGGGGCAAAACGAGAAGATTTTGTTGGTCGTCTGCCTAGCTTGTTAGTCTCTATTTTTCTTTCATGAGTAGGTATATCGTTTTTAATTTTTTTGTCACGTGTCCAATGGAACTGCAGTTCACCGAAAGGAGTGAGTTACTTCACTCACTCACTTGAATGAAGTGTTTTTTTGGAACAGTTCACTCGTGAACGACCATCACTAGTTCATGGTACTTGGATATATTATAACTAACCCTATAATGAAAATAAAAAAAAACATCAAACTTTTTAACTTCTATAGCTCCATCAATAATTAAATGTTAACTTTCAAGGGGAAATGATTCCTGAGATAAATACACTTAAAATTTGTTGGGTCCTCCTTTCGTACTTAACACATTGAGTGCCAAACTTTTTGGCAAAAATTTTATCAATGCTATTTAAAGGGGTCAAAATTTGGCACTGCACGTCCTCTAACCAGGTGCGGACACCGATTCTACGATACTCCTGGTGCAGTTAAGTACTATCCCTGCCTGTTAGCTCGGGACATCCTAAACATCGTGAATGCTGGCACTTTAAGTCCGCTCCTACTTCATACTTTAAGACATTTCTGAGATATGAAAATCAGAGGTTATGTTTCGTTTACCCTTAAGCCTAGTACTAACTAGAAGCGAAACGAAATTTCCCATACAAATTTTCCGTTCCAGCGAAAATTGTTAGTGGATTTTGTATGTGATTTGGCAGAAAATTTCGTTTTCGCTTCTAGTTAGTACTAGGCTTTACTTGTTTTTTCAATTTCTGTACTTCGGCCTAAGGAGATGTCTGGTAGTAGCAGAGAACTTCTTCATTTGTATCGTAGGGAAATAAACTAAAACAGTCATCGGCAAGACAGTTAGTTGCTGAGGCCGAAGCCCCAACCGTCGGCTCTAATACCGACTTTACCGGTGTGTATTAAAGCGGTCTAATGGTTTAATTAGTGTAAAATTTCTACTTCCTGGATGAACATTATCTTAGGCTATTTTCGGTTCCGAAAGAAGAATGCACAAATTTCCCGGACTTTAGTATGGAGATTATACGAAGGGGTCGCTAACTTTTCTCGGGCCATGGCTGTACAACTTGCGGGATTCGTATATTTCATACAATTTAATTGTAAATTCTTGCTTCATCAAGTTCAATGTGAGGAATGAAGTTTTTGCACTTTTTTCTAGTGGCACTCGTTAGTTACTTGGGGATTGTATTGTGTGTGCCCGCACTCTACACTCTGCATGTAACTGATCTACTTACTTCATCATATTACAGATTATTACTGCATTACGATTACCATGAATTTTTTAACGATAATGCGATAAGTGCAAAAAGTGAATCGGTTACAAATCGGCGCCAGAATGGTATCTTTTCACTCCGATATATCGTAATATTAACTCAAAACGTCAGTCAAATACGATTTCTGTTACTCAATGGAATGCAAAATTATAAGAAAATCAATTATAGGCTTTCGTAACGTAATAAATAAACTTAATGGAATTGTTGGCACACATTTATGAACATAAATGTAGGATACTAAAATTAGTTTTCAGTAAATCTGTGACCAGTGTGAATGTGGGGAACTGAAATCTGACCTTCCCGATGAGCGCAAGAGAATACACTGTATGTGAACCCCGTGAATGAAGGTATCTAAATCAGGACCAAAGACCAAAACGAAAAACAGCAAGTTAGGCTTATAGGACTGACACTTTGGAACTTAAATCTGGACGCTCCAATCAAAGAAGGAACACGGTGCAGGTAAACCCTGTAAAAACGAAGAACCTAAACCCGAAGAACTAAGGCATAGTGACGGGAATACCACTTAAACATGCAGAACTTGAGAAAAGGTCCTTTGGATAGAAAGAAAGAAGAACGCAAAGGAATTTGTACAGAAAGAACTGGACCTAGCCAAGGTGAGAATTTCGTCAAGAAGTCGGACTGGCTTGGGAAATGTGAAAAAACTTCGTAGCATTAGCCTCGCTTTTTAAGAAGGGAGGAGTTAAGAAATCCAGACCGGTATGAATTTCGAACGGGCTTGAAAAACAGGCATAAATATTTACCCAATTTTTTCGTTTATACTTTTTTATTAATTTAGATTAACGATATCCGAGAAAAATGGGAAAAAGGCGACGAAGGAATATGAGGGATGTTTTCGGCGAAAAGAGGGTTATGAAACCACTACTCGGAGAAAATAACTTACGACCCTTTACACCTAAACACTTCGAGATTTCAACTACAATTTTTTTGACAAAATCATAAAGATAAAGTTACAACTTTATAGCATGAGACGGTATTATGAAATACATATTAGAAAGTTCTTCATTAAGGCATCCTTTCCGTCTCAGGACCTAAGTTTGCCTTTTGTGAAAATTTGAAGATTATATTTTAACTTTCGAATATGCAGTTGGATTTCGAGGTTGAAATAGTCACTTTCATTTAGGTCCGTTCCTACGATGTTCAGTTACGTTCTATCTAACAGATTTCCATACAAATCTTCTAGCTAAAGTTCCAGTTAGAGTATAACTGAAGATTGTAATAATGGCCCTTAGTCTATCTAGTTTATAACATATTAAGCTTCGAATTTCGAGGACGGGGCGGAATTTTTAGAAGGTCGTATGACTGGGTTTTCAGGGATTCCTCAATATCTCTTAAGACCGACGACATATCGAGTTGGTTTTCACTTATATATCAGCCGGCTTATAGAAACGCCCAAAAATTGTTTGAGGGATGAAATGTCTAAGCCCAAAGCCCTACACATAGAAACATGAAATTTGGTTAGAATATTCATTACGTTTCTTGAAATTTAATCAATGCAAAGTAGGCTTGTGTAGTTCGCGAACGAACTAGTTCAGAAGAGCGTTCCCATAAGTGAAATGAACGAACTAGTTCGCAGTCAGGTCCGCTCCTAGTTCGTTTCTTTTCATTCCGTTCGGAACTCAGTGAGTAAACTTTTTTTTTTTTGGTCATTGTCATCATTGCCGTTCGGAACTCAGTGAGTAACCTTTTTTTTCTCCATGATTCATCTTCCATCTTGCTTCCTCGATCCCCGATCCTCCATCCTCCATTCTTCATTCTCCATTATTCATCTCCATCCTCAATCCTCAATCCTTAATTCTTCATCCATCATACTCTATCCTCAATCCTCTATCCATCATCTTTAATCCTCCATCCACTATCCTCTATCCTCCATCCATCATCCACAATTCTCCATCTACCATCCTCTGTCCTCCATTCTTCATTCTCCATCCTCAATCCTCAATCCCTTATTATTCATCCACAATCCTCTATCCTCAAACCTCAATCCTTTATCCATCATCCTCCATCCACCATCCACCATCCTCCATCCTCCTTCCTCCATCCTCCATCCTCAATCCTCCATCTTCCATCCTCAATCCTCCATCCTCAATCCTCCATCCAAAATCCTCTACCCTCCACCCACCATCATTCATCCTCTATCATCCATCCTCCATCCCCAATCCTCCATTCTCCATCCTAGATCGTCCATCATCCATCCTCCCGTCATCCATCGTCCACCATTCATCATCCTTCCTCCATGCCATGATCATATTTCATGAACGGACTGTGATCTGGAACGATCACAGTTCGTTCAGGAACGATCACAGTTCGCGAACGATCACAGTTCGTTCAGGAACGATCACAGTTCGCGGATGATCACAGTTCGTTCAGGAACGATCGCAGTTCGCGAACGATCACAGTTCGTTCAGGGACCCGCCCTTTTAATCGGCCGATTGTTTAGTTGAGCATGCACATCAACCGAATTTTTCAAGTGGTCGATAATTCCCTTTTGATCAAATAGTTGTCCAACTATCGGGCAAAAACTCTATATGCACAGCAGTGTGCGCATAGATATTGACTACATAGGTCAGTCGGGCAGTAAAGAGTGCGCGTAGCTAGATCCAATTAAAAAGTTAATCGACTGAATAACCCTAACATCTGCTAAATACACTGGTAGAGAGATGTTTCGCGGCGCAGTCCCTTAGACCAAAAACAACCCAAACAAGCTTGGAAAAATCCGACTGCACCTCTGATTCCTATAAAGCTAATATTAAGCAGGGAATACACGATACAACGGTTGTACCAACTGTTGGCCCAATTTGCAGTTGTATGCGACGATTGTATGGTGTATGCGCTTATAAACAACGGTTGGGCCGATATCGCACGGTTGTATGCTCTCAACCGAAAACTGGCGGTCGCATGCGACAGGTTGTATGTATATTGTATAGTGTATTATCATGAATACAACTGTTGTAGCGATTTCATTCGTAAACTTTTGGTGCTTCTGTGTTATCAAAAACTGTATTGGGAATAACTATGAAATCTTGTTGGTAGAAAATTGTAAGCAAATCGCATAGTGTGTATCGTGCATACAACCGTTGGACAGATATCGCAACACACGTCGGTACAACCGTTGTATAGTGTATTCCCTGCTTAACACTGTATAAGGCTTGTGTAGTTCAGAAGAGTGTTCCCAGAACTGAAATGAACGAACTAGTTCGGAATCAGTCTCGCTCCTAGTTCGTTTCTATTCATTTATGAAGAATGACGACTTCACTGCCTTTCTCATCACTGAACTCCCGCGAACTAGTGAACTAAAAGAACAAACTAGTTCGCGAGGGATTGGGAATCGGAAATGATCGCTCACTAAGGTGAACTAAAATGCGCAACCCTAATGCAAAGTAAGTGATGAAAAAGAGGTAAAGACGGTTATTTCATTCCTCAATATCTCTTAAGCCTAATCAGAATCGAAGTTATTTTTATTTCTGTAGGCTGCACATACAAACGCATAAAATGCATTAGCAGGATTTTTCAAAAAAGTGGTAAATATATTTTCACAATTTTCTCAATATCTCTTAGGACCGATGAGATGGCGATGATTTTCCTTTCACTTCTTCAGAATGCTGTTATAAATGCCTAAAAAGATATTTCGGAATTTTTCGATATTCACGTCAAGGGTGTGAAAAGGAGTTGAATGTTTTTTCACGAATACCTCAATATCTTCAAAATATAGCTACCAAGAGTTTTCCTCTCTACAGACGGCTACTAACATTAACGCCTAAGTAATTTCGACTTTTTCCGATATTCAACCATTCAAAGGGGTGATGAGGGGTTGAGTATGTTTTAACGAATTTCTCAATATCTCTTAGGTCGAGATATGCAAAAAATTTTCGCTTCAACAAGCGAATTATATAAACACCTAAAAAATGATTTCGGGAATTTTGGATATTCGATCAAAAAAACGGTGAAGAGTTTGTTTTAGTCATTATCTTTTAGACCCAATAAGATATTGAATTGGTTTTTGATTCCGTCGGCTACTTATTCAAACTCTTACTTAATTCTAAGGATGCGAAGCTGGTTCCATAATTTTTCACTAGTTCATGTCTCGCATTTAGCGGGATTGGTGTCGAATAGGGACGTTTTTTTGGCTGGTTAGGAGTTCAACCACTCACTGCTTTAGAGCTAATGACACATATAAATACTGCCAATGCAACAACGCGGACGTTATAAAATATGAATGAATTACATCTAAATAAAAAAACAACACCATTTAAGAAATTATAAACGAAACATACCACATGGAATACCAATATAAGCAATTTTCTTTAAATAAATCAATAAAAAATGGGCTCGGGACAACTGTCCACTCAACCACCCCCTTGTTACGACACTATTACTGGAATTTATTTAAAAAAAATTAAAATTTTCTATTCGAAAACCCGACACTCGCAAAACCTGTACGCTCATTCAAGTCATTCATATTTTTTTTAATATTGGGGTCTATACTAAAGGTGGAATTATAGTGAAAGCGATCAGCGTGATGAAACAATAGCGTCGCGCACAGCACATCGCGACATTAGTTATCATAAGCGCGTTGAAATGCTTGCCACAACTGTCAAATAATATCGCGTCGCATAGCTTCACGACCACGCGCCGCATTCACTATAATTTCACCTTAACTCTAAAATGTGAAAATATATTTCAGGGCAGTAGATTTTATCTGAAGACGATCCCAAATCGATAATAAACTTTTAGTGTAATGTATTCGGAGCATGCATTACAATTAGTCAAGTCAACATCGCTGATCGCAGAATTGCTTTTTCACTCCAAAAATATACGAGTATATACTTTTAAAGATACACATAATACTAAAAACAAATAAAGCTAACATGAAATTGAAAACGAAATGAGTTAATTTGTTTGCCAATGACCTTGAAAATTAACACAAGCCTGCTACGTGTACCGATCATTTTATCAATTTATGCAACTTTTGATCACTTTGACTCACAATTTTCATAAAAAGTAACACAAACACAGTAGGGTAAATGCACCAATAATCGGCTATTTAAAATATCTCTTCTTCAAATACGTTTGTTCCCTTGCACAGTTAAATAATTTTTTTTTGTTTTCACGTTTGATTGATTGATTTAAATATTCAAGGTAATTCCCAAAATGAACAAGTTTTGCATTATTATTTTAATAAATAAAAAAATATGTACTATCATCGTTTGACCGAATATTGGTGCTATCACTCTACACACAATTCAACAGTTTTTTAATGGTATTCAAATCACAACTCAATTAATGTTTTCAACAACATAAAAAAGTACTTTTTACGCAATTTACCTTCGGTGTACAATTCACGAAGAATTGGTCGATCCAATGGATCGCAAAGAATGGCAATGAGTTCACAGTAAGAGGGGCCAAATTTAAATTTAGTCAAATTGAATTAAAAAAACGATGCACTTTAATATAATAGTTGACCGCAAAATTAGATTAACTTTGAAAATTTTTAGCTTTTTTTGAGTTGGGTGGTTCGACCTTTCAAATTTTTTATGAAATTTTTTTCATTGATTGAATCGAAAATAAATTGTTTGAAATTATAGAAATAAATGGAGCATTGTACACTTACTGGCATAAATTATGTAATTTGCGTTACGTTTGGAAGTAGATTTGTTGTTAATATTATATAGTACAAAATATCAATCTCTAAGGCTTATGTGGTTAAATCTAAAGGAAAGTCGGAAGTCTTTGTTTTATGTTGAGCTTAAGTGCAAAAGTATGTCTACTTCAAATTTGCTTATATTTCATCAAAAATCTTATTTGACCTAATAATATAATGCAAAAACCTATTAACAACTTTTTATCCAGTAAAAGTATGTCATGTGGTTCGTCATTGGCCTCTTTCGTCAAAAACTATATTACTAAAATATTGCAGATACAAGAGTAGCTATGAAGATACAAAAACCATGTCTTTTATACTTTACAGCATAAGCTGTAATAATAATAATTTTTAAATTGGAAGGTTTTTCCTCGAGGTTTTTTCCAGTCTTCTCTGAACAAATTCAAAGTTTGAAGGAGCACATTTTTGGGGATAATTTTAGGTGATTACACCGTATCAAATTTTCCAATTCGGAGAACGCACGGAGTCATTTTTTAGTCCACCTAGTCAGTAAATAGGACTCAGGGACATGGCAGACCATAAACACTCAACAAACTTATGTTCAATTTGGAACGCATTCAAACGCTCCATTTTGGATGCATCCAAGCACCTTGTCAAGTCAAATCTGTCGTGTATAAAAGGGGCGAGTAATCGAGCTGACAGCACGCATTCAAGGTATTGAATAATAATTGATTGTTGCAATAACTGATTTTGAAACTACTGGCACACTCTCTTAGATCTGATAAGTTCCATAGTCGTTTCATTCGACGTCCTCCAGTTCGCGGATCGGCTTATCAGACATATGTAGCCCTCTCGTCCGAATACTAGCAATACTATTTTTCTAAAGCCACCCGAAATAACTCCAAAAGACATGGTAACAAGCGATAGTATTATCGGTACATGTCTCTCGAAGTAATCTGTATCCTTGTAGCAAACTGTTTAATCCACAAGGAGGAGCATTTCTTCCCGCAGTGCCACCAAGTCTGCTTCGGATTACCACGATGGAGCCTCCTGGAGAAGCAGTTGATTTTTATCAAACCAAATTGTTTTATTAACAGATCAAGGAACTTATTGCGGTGGTTACTCCCTTATAGTTTCATACATTGTCCCGATGATGTGTCACAGGTTTTCGAAATAAGAGCCAGACCTGAAACAGTTAAGATTTTTGCACTTTGAGTCCTGCAATCTGGCGACAAGATTTGAATATTACTCGTTGGAGCTGAGTTTAATATAGAAACGAGCTCAAAATTGGGTACCGCTTTGTCCAGTGAAGACAGCTAGGACAAGGTTTTGTTAGCTCCATTTTGTATCCTTGGATCAACCAAAAGCTGGGATCAGTGCTGTAATTTCGCTTCCTTTGCAATCTTGATTGAATAAACTTAGTCCACTTTCCATAGAACAGACAACACTATTCGTTTCTAATGATTTTCCCACACCAATCAAATAACTACGACTTTACGACCCTATGGTCAATTTTGCAATATCTGTTCCGTCTTTGTGTAGTAAATACTAGTATACCGTTGACGAAAACGCTGCCAACAGTTAACAGATGAAGTCAGAGGTTAGATAAATCCGAACTCAAGTGTGGTTTTAATTTAAGCATTAATTGTAAAGCTTAGTTGTCTTGAAATTGTTCAAGACTCTTAAGTGAATGTTTCCATGTCTTATTTCTTAAGCTTTGACCAATGGAAATTTTTCATCACCAGATTTATGTCCCTACAGAGACTCTCGTAAGGATAGTCCTTAATGCATCCGTAACTTGTTCAAATGAAGTGCAATATCATGTAAAAAGTTTTGACAGAATGATTTCTTGAATAGTGAACCCATTCATCAAATGATTTGTGAGCCAGAATCATCAGAAATATTACCATCCTGTCCTGAATTCAGGATTCATCCTACACGGTTTTGGTTGGCATCGAGTAGTTAAACAACGACTGAAGGATTTCTACGTACGCCAAGTTAGATATCTCAATCCTTGAAATGCCACTATGAACTCGAGCTGTACAATTTGTTTGTATCTCTAATTTGGGAACTCTACCGCGGATGGTATCAAAAAAAAAAGGAATAGCAGAGTTAACCTCTCTGCTGAAGGTACAGCCATATCCTCTTATCGGTTCTGTCGCTGACAAAGTTTAGGTAAACTTCCGGAACTCCTTTTATACAATGTACGAAAAATGGCCAACCGACACCCAGGTGCCGCAACGTCAGCAGCATCAGGCCGCTGGCTGAACAATTCAGTTCTCCTTCGGTACTGAAAATCAGAATTGGTTCAGAACTAGGGTAGCTGAACAGTGTAAAATAATACATTGGTTCGATTCGGTCGAGGATACGAGTATGATGTCCTTTTAGTCTTATCATCGATGGAGTCTGGCCGTGTATACGTGTGGCAAAATAAGGATGCTCCCGATTGGATCATTATTTCAAATTTAAATTTTCCAACGCTATGAGAAGACGACTTCCTGTTTTAAGATGTTTTAATAAAGTTTATTCATATGACAAATCCATTTCCTATTTCACATCTGAACCTCAATCCCAAAGATTGTGGCTGGAGATAAAATTTGGCCAAAATATTTCACATTGATTTATGAAAGTTTGAAATTGTTTAGATTTGACACAAGATTCAACTGGATTGTCTTTAAATTCAAAAACTTTATTGCCATCTTCCCCAGGGAGGTTCAAAGACAAATCTACTTTGAATAATTTAATGCGTCTTATTAAAAATCGGTATTCGATAACGACACAGGATTTAATTTACTCTCTCCTTACAAACATCAGAGCGGAATTAAAATCTGTAAAATACTAATGATAGAAGAGTAGTGATAAATTCAACACGAAATTCCACTTAAATTAAAAATTTTAATATCTGTCTATTTCAACTAGTACTGCAAGACAGCGAATTTATTTATCCAATAAATCGCATTAACATTGTAATATAATTTTCGACAGCTTATTGCACATTAGGCTTGTCCTCACGTCCGATAATCAGGATTAATAGAGTTTTAAGAAAACAACAAGATAAGTGGAACACAATACCAAATAAAATGTATCGTAAAAATCCTCAAACTCGTTGAAGAATTAGACCGCAAGGCATTCAATGCCAAACAAAGCCCTGCTGGATTGATCAATTTATTGTAATCTTAATTTTCAACCAGCTTTCTCTAAGACTCTTCGACCGTATTATCCATTAATAAGGAAGGAGTAAAGAATAACTTAAAGGCTGTCACGTACCAGATCGTTGACATCGATAAACTCTGTATGGGATGTGATAATATTGTGAAAGTTTCTACGATTGCATAATTCGACTTCTAAACGATTTTGCACTTAGTGCTCTTGTCTACTAAAACAAAACAATAATTGGTTGCCTTTATTGGTCTTTTTTTTACTTATTGTAAAGGCGCGTACATTTGTTTGTTGTTGACAGAATTACTCAATCAACCTTTGTTTTCTCAGCATCTCGCTATGCGTCGATTCTCATTAGGTCACGTGTAGCTTTTGTATGGTTGGCGCAATCAATAAAATAAAGGAAAATTTCCTATTGAATAAAACACGACTTCTTTTGAAATGGCAAGAAGATATCGTGAGAAACACTCCAATTAAAAGAAATTAAAATGCATCTTCTTATTGATGCTCTATAAAGGTTCACATTAGAAATTCATGATTTATTGATTTATTTATTTCGCGATTGCTTGATTTGGCGAATTGTTGACTTGAGTTCTCCTTCGGTATTGAAAATCAGAATTGATTCAGAACTAGCTGGAAGATGATGATTCAATTACAGTCCAGTGATAAAAGAAATTGCTCCATACGAATCCCGAAAATTAAGTTTTTTTCTGATGGCATTCAGTACTAAAAATTTTTTCGGGGCACAAAAGAAGAAATTCTTGTTCTTGATATTATAAAAGCCTCTTTTACATAGGATTTATGTTGAAAATTGATTCATTGCCATACCTTCTGTTGCTAATCATTCAAATTTTTTTGAACAACTGAAGGTCCGATATTGCACTTTCAATGCTCAACAGAAATGCAAAATATTATCAATAGAATGAATTTATAAGAATTAATTTAAATCTGTTTTATTTGTTAAAAATAAAAATACATATCTTCAAAAGTATTAAAGCTAATCCAATAAAATTTTCCTGATATGAAAGGTAAGAAAAAAGGCTTTGAATGGCCTGAAAATATTTTTCAGTACTGAATGTCATCAGAAAGAAACTTAAATTTTGGGAACACGTTTTTTTTTTAATCTTTTCCTAGGGAGGAATTTTTTTTATCACTGGACTGGTCCAAATGCAGACATATTATTTTTAGACATATTTACATATACGATTCAAATACAGTCATATTTGCCATTCAAATATTTGAAGTTCGATATACCAGGTATGTAAATATGAAACCGGAATTTGCCCATAGATGGCCCTAGCTGTCAATGTAGTTACCGCCAAACCGCGTCATTGGCGTCATTTTCTTGTTTTGACATCTGACAAAGATTTTCAACTCACAACAATACAACTTTCATACAACAGCATAGTTTGTAATAGCGTTGAACATGTCGAAGCTTACGGTGAGTATGCTCTTGGTAAATCACAGTGCTTTGGTTTAAAAAATTCAAAAGTGGCCATTTTGACGTGAGAATCGAAGAACGTGGGAAACCACAGAAAAAGTTTGAAGACAGCGAATTATAAGCTCTGTTGAATGAGGATGACGCTCAAACGGAAAAACAACTCGCGGATCAATTACATAAATGTGACACGAGAAGCCATCTCCATACGTTTGAAAGCCATGAGAAAAATCTGGAAGATGGAGAAATGGGTTCCAATGAACTGAATGAAAGACAGCAGGAAAACCGAAAAACCACTTGCGAAATGTTGCTCGCCAGGTACCAAAAAAAAAGTCATTTCTCCTTTGAATTGTTACTGGCGATGAAAAGTGGATATATTTCGAGAATCCTAAGCTTAAAAGTTCATGGGTAACTCCAGGCGAACCATCGACATCGTCTGCAAGGCCAAATCGCTATAGACGGAAGACAATGCTCTGTGTTTGGTATGGGATCAGAAGGATATGATCTATTATGAGCTGCTAAAACCTGGTAAAACCGTTAATACTGAACGATACCGACAACAAATGATCGATTTAAATCAAGCTTTGCGTAAAAAACGACCAGAATATGAAAAAAGGGAACACAAAATGATTTTGCTTCATAATAATGCACCATCATACACAATAAAAGCGGTTAAGGAAACGCTTGAGACGCTTAGCTGGGGAATACTTCCGCTTGCGGCTTACAGACTTGGCTCCGTCCGATTACTCCTTATTTGCATCGATCGGACACGCACTTGCTGAGCAGCACTTCATTTCTTACGAAAATGGTTCGATGATTGGTTTGCCTTAAAAAAAGCAATAGTTTTTTTGGCGTGGCATCCACAAATTGTCAGAGAGATGGGAAAAGTGTATAGCTAGCGATGGGCAGTAATTCGAATAAAATATTTTCTTTCATTTTCATACAATAAACATGTATTTTCTATAAAAAAAAAATTCCGGTTTCATACATACCTGGTATATTAAGATATTAAGAAATATGACAAACCATGAGAGATTTAACCCTTCGTGGTCACACGGGGCAGAATCGACCCGAAGACAAACTTTGGGCGTAAAACGGACCCACTTCATATGTCGGAATAAATACCTTTTTTGGTACGCCCACTACACTACTATTTTTTCCAAAAGCATCATATCTAAGAAATGAAACACCAAAATTTTATGAAACAAGCCAATCGTATAATACTCTAGATGAATACTGAACTCCGATTTATATTGTAGTTGGGGATAAAGTAGAATTACGTGTGTGCATGATTGCTACTCAAAACTAAAAGACAATATTCATTGTTTAATTTCATATCTTGAACTGGGTAAGTCATCGAAAAAAAAATGTCCTTTTTGAAGGACTTTCACATGGGAAGTGCAGGAAGGACTCACTCGATTTCTTACATATTTATCCTTTTCCTTGAAACCATTTAAAAATGAACGTGTACAAAATTTCAAATTCGTAGCTTGAAGCGTTCAAAAGTTATCGAAAACTAGATGAATGCTGAACTCCGATTTATATTGTAGTTGGGGATAAAGTAGAATTATTGCTACCCAAAACTAAAAGACAATATTCTGTGTTTAATTTCATATCTTGAACTGGGTAAGTCATCGAAAAAAATGTCCTTTCTGAAGGACTTTCACATGGGAGGTGCAGGAAGGACTCACTCCATTTTTTACATATTTATCCTTTTCCTTGGAACCATTTAAAAATGAACGTGTACAAAATTTCAAATTCGTAGCTTGAAACGTTCAAAAGTTATCGAAAAATATTGTTGAACACGTGTCTTAAGAACATTTTGTATGGCAACTACTAGAAGGAGTAAAAGGATTTCACTGATTAGTAAACTCGAACTTCGTTTTTACTCAAAACTAATTTGTACAAAATTTCCAATTCATAGCTAAAAGATTACTTGAGTTATAGTAAGTTCCGTAAATTAAGTGAAGACGTTTTGACAGGATATTTGTATGGCAGCTACACGAAGGACTAACAGGATTTTCTTCATAATCATACATTTAGCTCCAACCATTGCAAAAATAACACATACAAAATTTCAAAGACGTAGCTTAAACCCTTCTGAAGTTATCGGCCAATATTCTTAAACACGTGTTTTAAGGACATTTTGTATGGCAGCTACCAGAAGGAGTAAAAGGATTTCGCTGACTAGTAAAGTCGAACTTCCTTTTCACTCAAAACTAATTTGTACAAAATTCCGAATTCGTAGCTAAAAGATTACTTGAGTTATAGTGAGTTTCGTAAATTAAGTGAATACATTTTGACAGGATATTTGTATGGCAGCTACACGAAGGACTAACAGGATTTTTTTCATAATCATACATTTAGCTCGAACTATTGAAATTTTCAAAGTTGTAGCTTAAACCCTTCTGAAGTTATCGGCTAATATTCTTGAACTCGTATTTTAAGGACATTTTGTATGGCAGCTACCAGAAGGAGTAGGACGATTTTGCCCGTTAACGAACAAATTCAACCAAACATCCAGATTCAAAATTTCAAGATCCTAGGTGAAGGCGTTCTTGAGTTATCGTGTTCACGGACAGACGGACGGACGGACGTCAAGCGGATTTGAGGTTTTTGGCCACAAATAAACAAAAAATAATATATAACTTTTTTTCGTTCGAGGCTTGGTTCTATGCGTTACAAACTTTTGGGCTGGATTAAACTTATAATACTCTATATGATTTCAACTAGAGTATAAAAATATTGAACATTGACGAAGCTATAATTTTTTTAACGAAAAAGTATCTTTTTTACGTTTTCACCTCATCATAAAATTTGTTTAACATGTCGCCATTTTATTTCTTATAAATAAATTTTTCGTACATCATCTAGAACGTTCAGAGCATGTTCTGTAATTTTTTTAACCACGTCGGACGTATAGTTGGTTCACCATACCGTTTTGAACTTTTTGACTGGGTAAAATCGACTAAGTGTGACCACCGAAATTGATTACAGAGATGTGACCACGAAGGGTTAATAAACAATAAACTAATGGAAATGCGTTCAATAACTACAGCATAAACTTATTTTTTATTCCCAGCCAATTCTTCTGAATTGAATAATGAAGACGTAATTATTTAAAATTACAAATAGTACTACTGTCCACTATTGCTTTCTCCAAATTGGACACAATCTCACCTTTATCTGCTTGCATGTTTTTCCTTCAATCTTAGACGGTATTTAATTGGATTTTCTAAGGTTTCCATCAAACAAAAACAACAAAACTTTAAATTTAGCTTCCTCGCATCACAACTGATCTGTTGTACCTAGTTTCTTTTTATTTTTTCTTCATTAACTTCATTTCTATTTTCAAGTGAATAATTTTCTCAGATTTATGACATTGTCCGTATGCGCGATTGGATTTCAAACAAGAAAATAATCGAATAATTGTTTTGATATGTGATTGTAACGCGATCCCATACGTTTGTTTTGTTTGATGTTAGATTCAAGATTCACACGCCATTTCAATTTCAAAACAATTATCACACCTTTCGATTATCCAATAAGTAGAGCGATACGTCTATACCTGTGAAATTCTTTTTTTGAAAATCCCTCACAAAATATTTCACTTTCTTTTCAATCAAAACAAAATTAAGAAATTGTCAGCATAATTAAGGATGATGCATGATTGCTCGAAGGGGTTTCGATTAGTGTATCAAATTTTGAAAATAAAAAAAAAGCTTAATATGTGTACAATTAAAATCTCTAATTGAAGGGCCTGGCTTCAGGGTACGAAATTGAAAGTTTTGATCGATTAATTGCAGCATTTCAATAGGAGCCATGAGACCTTCGTTTTGGAACAAAGCCACAATTTTACGCAACAAATCGATTTATAAACTTTTCAATGTTGTTAGGGCCCGTAGCCAAAAAAAACACCACATAATACTTTAGTGCGGCGTTGAATCAACAAACTTATTTTTAAAAGAAATATTTCAAATCAACCGCGCATCGGAGCGTCGCCTGTTTTTATTTTCTTTGTATACGTTAAAATGTCATGACGAAGTACTCCGAATGTTATAAACAATAATAAAATTCAAATCGCAATATAATTCTTTGACCAAACATTTTCTTTCGGGAGTGCTTTGTCGAAATTGAAATCACCTTTCGCGCAACATTTTTACAATAAATAGTCTTGTTATTACGGACAAGAAAATTTTATAATATTTTTAAATTGCGTAGAGCTGTAATGATGTTGCCTAAAGGAGATACGGTTCGACGGCATTGACCCTAATCAATCTAGTGATTTCTTTGTGGACACCTTCTTATACGCAACACTTTAATAGAAGGTGGTAAAAGTATGGTGAATTTTTATTTTGATTCGAAACGATTCACTGTGTTATTAAAAATAGCTAGCCGCACAAGCAAGAAAAAAAAGACACTTAAAAATGCTGATTAATTGCTCTTTATTTATCAAAAATGAACAGTACGACCAACTGAACCACCTCCTGGAACATTTAATAAATGGATCAATCAACAATTTAATTTCAATTTTAGAGTTTCTGTTGATAACCCCATCGACCGAGAGAACCTTTGATCATGGCAAGAATCTAATCATCGCGGTAGAATTACTTAGACAAATGAGAACTTGACTTTCTTTCGATTTAAAATCTTATAAATAAATACAGTATAACTTCTCTATCGCGGACACCTTTGGGGAATTCAAAAGTGTCCGCTATAAAGAGGTGTCCGCTTTTCGGGGGTATTGAGTTTAATACCTAATTCATTGGGGAATAAAGAACTGTCCTCTATAGGGAGGTGTCCGGTTTTCGGAGGTGTCCGGTAATAGAAGTTTCACTGTACTTATAAACAGTTTAGTTCAGATTGTCTGCGTGTTTCACGACAATACTTAATTTGATTTTATTTAATTTTAATTTGACTTAATTTGATTTATTTGATTTTTGTTCACAGTCTGCAAAACATATTGCTCCCGTTTTTTTAGTGTATAGGCATTTATATTTATTAACCTGTCGCATCTTCTAGTGTTGTAAAAAATCCCAAACGAAAAAAACATAATGATCTTGAAAATACCCAATAAAACCCGAAAAACCCCAATAAAACCCGAAAAACCCAATAAAATCAGATAAAACCCAATAAACCCCCACTGAACCGTTTTTTTTAAATGTTCTTTTTTCAAACCCCGCTTTTTGAGTGTCCTGAAAACATATTTAACCACTTTTCACCGCCTTGGAGCGAAATGAGGGGCTTAATACCAAAAGATCTTACCAACACATCTTACAAAATTTTTTTAAATCAATTCAATGTCTCATTTGGCAAGATATATTAAGACATGAAAAAAAACATAGTTAACTCTTTTAATTTAAAAAAATCTCTGCGAATATATTGCCAAAATTTCATGATTGTAGGTGCAGCGATTTGGGCAGGGCGTTGATACGTGACGTTACTCTTTTTTTATGCATATTATGTATACATCATCCAAATTACCCATTAAAAAGAACTCCCCCACTGTTTTATTAACCCCAAATACAATTCAAATGTAAATTTAGCATTTCGTCGAGAATAGCTAGGTTGTTTTATATCACATAAAAACAAATTCCTGTAGTACATATACAAAATTGTTGCTATGTTTCTGTAATCATATCTGAATATTACTGAAGCTTATTGCTCAGGAGCATCACTGTGATAAATCATCCTAAACTTGTTTAGAAAGTGTAAGACTATATTTTAGGCCTTAGGGTGCGGTGGCTACGGTTGACTAGCTAGTTCTAGAAAAATCTGGGGCCTAATGACTAGCTTGGAATTTGTAGGTCATACTGTACGACTAGTATCTTAGTATTCCGTATTTCTGCACATTTAACAATACTTAATGAACGCTTTACAAATATTTCCGTGATTCCAGTTTCATAAACTCCGGAAACCATTTACCACATTTATTTGTTAGAAAAATATTTAAACGCTTCTCTGTCCTTACTCGAATTCATACATAATAGTCTTTGCTTCTGTTTTGTATAGTAGCATTATGAAACCGTTTTTTTTTTTACAATAATTATTCATAATTATGCAGACTACATGTGTTAATATTGTAAACAAAACGAAGAGCGTAAAAAGAAATGCAACTTTAGAATAATTATGCAAACTTCGAGTTACAAATAAACGAGAGTAGTTATAGCTAAACCGTCATTAGACTCGAATATGGTCGGTATAAAAGTGAGTACATATTTTGATTGATTGATCACGTAGCGGAATTATTCCTCTGATTTTTTTTTAATTCCAATTTGCGTTATTTTCATCATGTTTTATACGATATCGATGGTAGCAACAAGGTCTTCAATGCATTGAAAATCTAGCAAAAAATGCGTAATCTTTGTACAACGCTACTACCGACCCTCCGGAACAGCAAGAAGATCCCTTCATCTTTATAGATGCATTCAAGGTGATTTTTCCTACGAGCTCGTTGAGCTATCGCCTCTTAGGTGATTATTAACCAGAGCCACCAAAGTGCTATAGACGAACACTGAAGTCCTTTTCGTCGAAACTCTTGCAAATAATTACTTACTTACTTACGATGACTCTACAGTCCAAATCGGACCTTGGCCTCCTGTATGTGCCGCCTCCAGCCTTCTCGGTTCAGTGACCACGTCCTCCAGTTTGTGAATCTTAGAAGTGATTTGCTGTCTGTGTCAATAGAATCCTCCCAGCGCTTCCGTGGTTTTCCAACTGGTCTTTGTCCATTAACTTTTCCCTTTAGTGTGCGTTTGGGGATCCTTCCGTCATCCATCCGCTCCACATGACCAACCCATTGTAGCTTTTTGAATTTTATGAGGATCGATACTTCCGGATTATAAAAGATGGCATACAATTCTCTATTGCATAGTATTCTCCAGATCGAGTCATCCCTCACAGGTCCGAGGATTCTTCTGAGGACTTTTCTTTCAAAGGCGTTAGCTAATTTTTCGGACGCCTGAGTCGATGTCCACGTTTCGCTGCCATAGCATAGCACAGGTCTTATAATTGTTTTGTATAGTTTAAGCTTTGATTTCCTATGCACATTTTTGTTTTTAATTATTGGGAGTACCGAATAATACGTCTTATTTGCCATCATTCTTCTTCTTTTAATTTCGATGGGTTCGATTCCATCCTTTGATATATTTGCCCCGAGATATGCAAATGATTAAACTCGATAAATATCGAACCTAGAAAACTATTTTTCCAAACATCAAATGTGGATTCCGATCTGGTCACAGCGCAATTCACCAGCGCCAAATGATTGCAAAGGATATCAAGCAAAATATGAATTCATTAAATTAAATAAAAAAGCAACTACCTCCCCCATACCTTATTACCCCTATCGACAATTTTATTTTTCTAGTGTCCCCTTACAGTGGCTCTATACAGATGTCAATTCTAAGCTTTCTACCCTTAACGGTTATCAAGGAATAAAAATCATATTTTTTTACTTTTCACCTTCACCTAAAAATTGTTTTATTCTGCTAGAGGTCTACTATGCCTTACTCCAGTAAAAATTTCGAAAACATTTTATGAGTTATACAATTTTTTTTTCAAGAGGTTGTGGCTTTAACTTCCGTTTCTATATATGTATTTACCTATTTTCTGAAACCAACAACTTCGCAATTCTCATCAGCAATCGAAACTAAGCAGTAATCTAACAAACAACATCCAAGATGAAATAGCAGCACGGAGTAACATCAAACAGAAATGCGCCGTAGTCATGAGCGTTAGATAAACAGTCGAAAAAAAAGAAATGGTGGGAATTTTGAAGTTAACTTCGTATAGCAGCATTTTTGCAAACGGGACGAGTGGACGGATTTCGTCGTTATCTCAGAACCGACTTAGAAGAAAGAAAAAGTTAGCAAAACGGGGACAGAATGAAGAACTTTCTTTGCAACTGGCTTTTGCGTTCTAGTTTTGAGATTAGTTCTTTACGCAAAAAGTAGTACTTTATTGTGATCGACTAAAATTTATCCCAAACAGGAAGTTTTCATATTTCAAAAATGCTTTCTGTTAAAAGTGTTATTAAGAATAACATCCTGTACTCATTACTAATCATCGTAAGTCTGGTTTAATCACAATAGGCACACTGTGGACCCGTCCTCCACCATCTACAACTCTGGTTGTAGGTGGATTGAAAATTGTGATGCTTTATAAATAATTCAGATCTCTCGCTTCAAATATTTTTTGCGGAATTTTATAACCTCGGTTTCAATTGACAACAGCATTTAGCACTAAGTCATGAACAAAATACTGAGTGTACAAAAAAATTAAATATTGATATTTGCGTATTAAACGACAGCGAGTATATTGAACAATTCAATATTAACTCGCTCACGGATCGCACTGTTTTAGATAAGATAAATGTGGATATTTGAAATCTGGCTGAAAACTCTTGTTAAAAAATTAAATAAAAAAAAAGTTCGATTTTTGAACATGCTGCCTAGCAATTCCAGACTTCATACGTATGAAAGTAGTCAAAAACCGTTTTTTCTGCTACATGTTTTAGGACATGAGAGTACTTTGCATCCACCATTACTTCATTTCATGACCTTGCTTTCCTATATGCCTTTGTTTAACGATATCCGTTTTAATCTGATGGTTTAATTTTTGAGGAAAAAAAAGTTCAATCGAAAATTCATTTGTAAGGAAGATACTTTCCTTATGCTTCTTAAGTTATTGCCGAACTACCTAACCATTGTGAAAAACCAGTTCTGGTTCTAAAACGCAATTTGATTTCGAAAAATAGGTTTGACTCAAAACAATATTCAACTAATCTCTCCAGTATAACTTTTTCACCTTATTATGCCCAATAGCTTAGAATTGGTTTGATACTAGCCTACTACCGACTTCTTAAGCCGTTTGTACACTCAGTATTTTGTGGTCTTCATACGTTTTTCTCTAGCATCAAATAGCAAGAAACCATCACGTTAAATTCGATGAAAGCTCTCCCATGAGATAATAAGAAAAGCAAATTAATAAAATAAAAAATATTTGGCTTCACTGCACTTACAGAGCAGAGCAGCAGGTTTCATTTTTCACATCTAGATGGCGTTGTGGCTATATGCAATATATTTTTACCCGAATACGTTGTTTGTTTGAAAGTGACGATTTTGCTATGACTACCTCCAATAATACCGTGCAACTGAGACGTCAGACCGATAATAGAGACAAAACTTACTGGCTGGCAGCGCAACCTAGGAGTTAAACTTTGCATTTTCTCGGGGCCACCGGCGCATGGTAACTGGAGACGGCAGTTTGTCTACTTTGTTGTTTCTTATGAAGCTATAAAGAACACACTTAACCAGTAATAACACTAGAGAAAACAAAAAACAAGTATCTATATGATTGTTTGTTCAAAACAGCATAAATTTAAGTCGTTCATTTTATCAGCAATTTTTGGGAGAACGCAACTATAGTCTCACTTATCGTTCACTTCACGGATTATGACAGAAAATTTAATCAACAAATTTATGGAAGGTAGTAGAAATTTTCCTTCGGATGGAGGACGGAGGGCGCATTTAAATGCAAACATTGATAATAACAAGTAGAATCAGACAACAAGCATTTAAGTCGAAATCGTAACCGCTTTTCTACAAATTTCAACGAAATTACTTAAATAAATAGGCTTCAAGATAATTATTAGTGTAGATAACTACTGTAAATTTTAATAATCGTAACGCTAACAATGTTAAAAGCTGAGAACAACAGTGTTTTATAATTCATGCACGCTTTAAGTTAGTAAACATATAAAACCAATAATACAAAAACTTAATAGTGAACAGCTATACCGATAAGTCGACTAATTAACTTGTTTATTGCCAGGGTTAAACCTTCGACCTGAACATTGCCGAGCTATCGAAGCCATGGATTTTCCTAATAATCCTAACAAATACCAACAATTTATTTCTCTTTTTGTATTAAATATTTCCTACATAATTCAACAGTTCTGCTTGCTAAATTTCATCTCGCTTTGAACGTTATAAGTGCAAAATAATGTTATTAATATTTACTGCATAAAATAGAGTTGCACCTTGAAATATAAAAGTTACATTGTAGTTGAACCACATACAAAGTCATAAAAAAGAAGTCAAGTACGACGGATCGACACATTTTTAACAATGTCAGATTTTCGCGAGGGATTCACACGCTATTAGCCAGCGTCTTTGATAGTTAGATTGGCAATTTGAATAAAATTCGAGAGTAACTTACTTCCTGAATTAGATATTCAGTAATTTGTTTAACGATCTGTAGTGCTTTGTAAAAAAATGTAACTTCTACTCGCTGAGTTAATGTGCCTTTTCCTTTCTTTATTTTAATTTGAATTATATTCTCGTAACTTTCCTGTACAACAAGTTACCAACTAGTGAAATAATTGCCAGCCTTATTTTCTTTGAAGACAATTTGCATAAGTTTTCTTCGCTTCACTTCAATATATCATTTCTTTTTTCTTTTGTAAGTAACAGCGTGATTGTTGGTTACCTTTTTGAGCTTGTTAGTAGTTGAGTAAAGTTACACATAACATACCAACTCTTGAACGATGAGCTCAAGGATTAAGAAATTCTCACAGTTTATTCTATCTGGAATTTGAATTTCAACCTGAACGATCGTGCGCTTTACTTCGAAGAAATATTATAGTTTTGCTACACTGCGAAATATCTCGTCGGCTATGACTGTGAGACATCCAAAATTATTGCTCGCAGCGAAAAAAAATCATAGTTGCCGGAATTTTTAAACAGAAGTAGAACTACTGCAGGCGGATCAAGCGCAGGGCGTAGCATGACTAGCTTCTTATAATTTTTAACCACCACATTGGAAAATTGTAGTTAAGATTCGAAACAAACGATCATAACACTTTGTGCTTTGTCGCACGCTTCTGTAAAATCCCATTTAAGGATTAACCAAATAGAAAACAGAACGGTTCCTCAATCTTGTTGAATGGCCATTTATCCTGCCGATCAAGGGAGAATTTAACGTAAATGATGGGCAGAAACTCAATCAAATTTCAAATCGCTACTGAGATTTTAAAATTGAAGAACACGATCTGTTTGTCAAAATTACTGAAGACAAGTCACGATATCTACCGCATCGAATTGTTCAATGAACACGTAAACTCAATATTTGGGTAACGCGATTGTCACCATGAATTTTATGGATATGAGAAGTTGCTGAAACAGTCTATAGATCAAAATACGGGAATAACACTTTTATTTAAAAAAAACAATAACAGAAACAGGCTGCTGGTAATAATAGGGACAATAGACTAACTTTCCAGAAATCATTAATATTGCAGCATCCCATTTTTGATTTGATTACATTCCTATCGATATTTTTAGCCAGTCCAAGGTTGTAAAGGTACTCTTTGATTTTCAGATGAGTATTGCGCTAAAGAAGATTGGTATATTGGTAATCGTCTCAAGAAAAGCGAAAATTCATAGGATAACATTGCGATTATTCTTGGACGATTTAAAAATTTCGTGGGTCCGACCTAAAATAATTTCAGATTCCAAGGATCACCTTATTGTTGCGTTAGCCAAAAATGGCAACCTTATTTCGTCAAGAGTTAATTAAATAAAATATTAGGACAAAAACGATACGAAGAAAATTAGGCATCGGATCCATAAGAAAAAGTAGGAAGGCATTACTCCAAACAAAACATAGAGTGCGGTTGAAGTTCATGCGAGAACATAAAAATTGAACAGGTTATGATGGCACTAAAAAATGGAGAAATATCCTCTGGGGCGATGTTTGGATCGGTTTCAGGCAGCAATATTGGTCGGCAGCTGCCGCACGATAAGGATAATATGCCAATTGATCCAGTTCAATCTAAGTATGTATTAGACGGACACGCGTTATTTAAAATTGACAATGTACGTGATCTTGGGATTCATTTTAATAAACTTTTTACTTTCGTCGATCACGTCGATCATATAAACAAAACTAACTCCGTCTGGGGTTTTGTGAGACGATGGTCTAAGGAATTCAATGACCCTCACATTACGAAGACTCTGTACTGTGCTTTGGTTGGGTCTGTTCTTGAGTATGCGTGTCCAGTTTGGGCACCTTACTACAGGAATCACATCAGTGACGATAGACACACTTGGCGCTAATAAGGTCTTGTGTGATACCACAGAATCATGAAATCCGCGTTGAATTCTCGTAACTTCTGTATCGGCCAATCGCAGACATTTAGAAAAGAATAATCCTAGGTGAGCTTTCGTACAAGCCGATAGTCCCGAATAGGTGCAGAGAAGATAAAGAACTATCCCCCTCCTTGTCCATGCAACATCTACAAAAATCGTTTGCGAACAGGTCTAGCCACTTTGCATGCCTGCCTATACAATAATGTCCGGCTAAGGAATCTACTGTGGTTTGATATTTTAGATCTGTCTTGCAGTGTGATGCGTATTGTCATTTGCCCATTTTAAATTGGCCATTTCAGTTGAGTCCAACTTGAGCTGCAGTCTACATGCGGCAAGATGTACACCCAGATCTCGTTTAGCCGACATTGCCTACAAAGTAGTGCTACGCAGAGCGTGTTCATCAGCCATTCAGTTATCTCGAATATCCAGAATGAGATGATTTATTAAAAAAAAAACACCTCGCTCAGCCCTTTATTAGTAAAAAATTAACAACCGCTTCCTCCAGAATCGAGTTGGGAAAGTGGATAGGAAGTTTTGGTCAAAAACAAAACTGTGAAGAATGTAGTCAAGAGTTTTCGAGAATCTGCTTGGAAGCTTTAATTCGGATGGTTGCACTGGCATCCATTTGATTTGCTTTTTACCATTTTTTCCAGAATAGAGAGTCCGACAGACATTTTTTCTAAAGGCCTTTTTACATACACGATTTTCGGGTACCGATATAATCGACGCATTTTGGAAATGTTGGCCAGACGTTGTTTCCAATGACGATCTTTAGATGGCGAATGAATTGACCAAGTCAGGCAGTGAGATACTCAGAGATTAATTTTGATCGGACACACCCTGGGGAAGCCAGAACAAAAGATCTCCAAAGAGGCCGATGATTGCGTCTCGTAGAGAGCACTGATGATGCCTTTTGCTCTCATTGAAAGTCGTGACGTTCGTCAGCCTAAAGGTACTGTCTGGCTGGAACTGCCGACCGTCGCGGTCAGCAGTAACTGCCAACCGCGACTGCTTTGCATTCTCACTTCTCACCGCAATGGCCAACTGCCGCGATTAGATTGTTTTTAGCCTTAAATTCACACGCTGCGAGGTCGGAGAATAGATAACGATACCGTTTTGGCCGCTTTGGGTAGAAATCCAAAACGCGTTTAATGCTGATATGCGGTGTAGGTTACTACGCATGAGACTGACAACCTAAAGAATAACTAGGAGGCTATTTGGAACGTTATTTTTTAGGTTTTTAGTCACATATATACTTCCACCGAATCTAAGCATTAAACACGTTTCGGACTTCAACCCAAAAAAAATAAAGTTGGGCCCAGACTGCTCATAGATTTTTTTATTTATTTACGTATATGTTCTCAATAGAAGATTCAATAGAAGTAAAAACGAATTCGATCCTATTAAACCTAAAAGATTTTCGGAATTCGTGAAAACTTGATCAATACCTTCCTTACACTCCAGGGGGTTTAATATCGAAAAATTCTTAAAACTATTTTTACCGTTTATATTTAAAGCCTTCATAAATGAAAGAGAATTCGATATTTGATATATCGTCTAATGAGACCTAAGAAATATGTCGGTATTCGTGAAAATGTACACAACCACTTTTCATCCTCTTAGGGATTGGATATCGACAAATTGTAAAAAGTGTTTCTAGGTGCTTGTATAAGGAGTCCACAGAAGTAAAATTAATTTGATAACTCTAAAAGATATAATGAAATTCATGAAAATGTGGACCTTGGTACGCCAATGAAAATCTTAAGTTTTTTTTGCTTTAATTACTCCTGTAGTACTTCCACATATACGTACGAAGTTTCAACTTTCTAGTTTAAGCCGTTTTTGAGATATAAAAAACCACCCCCATCCCGTACCTTGCTGCCTCTATCAAAAATTGTATTTTTCTAGGATACCTCCATAGTGGCTCTAGACTCTAAGAAAAATTGAGTTATTTGGGCTCCGAAACGGAGTTCTATAACACTTTCCGGAGTAAAGTTACACTTTTCCGAATAGTTGGAAGTAAACTCCATTTCAGTGTGAGGATTAAATTCAACTATTGTGTTAAATCCTACACTGCAAGCAAAAGTTAAGACTTTGTTTTCACATATTTTCAGTGTAACAAATTTCGTAATTTTTAGCTGTCTATGCTTTGCGGTTTTCGAGAAATAAAAATCAGAAATCTTTTCGTTCCACCCGCTCCCACGGTCACCCATTTCACCATTACCTCAAAATTGTTTTCCCTGCTAGAGGTCTACTAGGCCTAACTCCTGTAAAATTTCTAATATCATATCTGGTACGGTTCTTGAGATATAAAAATTCAATTTTGTGAAAAATTGCTATCTCCATACTTCCGTGCTCCACTCACCGACCGCAAAAATATTACTTTCAATACACTCTACTTGTAATCCTATATACAGAAACCAAATCTTATTTTCCTGGTACAATTGGTTCGGAAGATATTGTAATCCAAAGTTTTTACTTGTACTGAACGCGACTGCTCCACTGGTCACGGAGCAGTCAAGTATCAGCAGTCGCGCGGCTGAGTCGATGACATCACGACCGTCAACTGCCGAGCAGTCGCAAACAGGAGGACAGCTTGTTTTAGCCTGAAGCAGTCGTCTACTGCCGGCAGTTACTGCTGACCGCGACGGTCTGCAGTTCCAGTCCAGCCAGACAGTACCTTAAAGTTGAGCGGTTACTTATCTGGCGTTGGAGTAAAGGTCACGATTCCCGTGCCTTCTTTAGATCAACGCCTGAATCGCAAATAGGCCGTAATACTGTTGCCAATTGTCCAGACCTATGCCATAATTTAGAGACTAGACTTCACGTTTTAAATGAACATGTCAACATTGAATTAAAGCTTACAATAGCCTTGACTAATTTCCAATGACAAAGTTATCATTAGCAAGCTGGTAGCTGCTGGCAAGATAACCCAATTCTGCTGCACACTGTTCGAATGACAGGGCACAACTTCAAACTGCAATCGTAAACCTGAATCGTGCGGAGTTGCTGATAAGGTTGTTTCGTAGATAGGTGAGCTTTCGACTGGTGGCTAGAATATCACGTCAGCGACTCGTGATTCGAATCAACAGCTGAGCCGACCCACGGCAAGTGAATTCTAGACGATTGTCAAAACACTACACGGGGGCAAAGGCCTA
Source organism: Beris morrisii (assembly GCA_951812415.1). NCBI lineage: Eukaryota > Metazoa > Arthropoda > Insecta > Diptera > Stratiomyidae > Beris > Beris morrisii. Next base: position 121,285,991 of record OX638312.1, on the reverse strand, counting down.
AGTTTTTTTGATTTTTTCAGTCATTGGTTTAATAAAATTTCAACTTACCCATTCGCATGTAATTGCTTCGGCTTGGATGGACGGCCAAACGGCTGATGGCCAAGCCATTTCGAACCACACGCATTCTGAGCGCTTCTTTCTGCCTGTGCTACGCTTAGGATCGATCAGATCGGAACGGCCGGACAACAGGTCAGCAAAAAGAACGACTAAGTGATTTGCTCACCAAAACGATTTCGTTCCTTGAACTCGGGGGGGCCTCGATGACGATGGCAACGACGACACCGCTGCGATGTTTTCAATGATAAATAAAAGTCCGCTTGTTTTCGTCGTGAGAATTAAGCTGCGATTTTATTATATCACCGCATTCGCACAGGCAACCGAAAAAGACAACGAGCACGGGCAACGTCAGAACCGAGCGATCGTTTTTCTGTTTTCCGACAAAAGAAATTGCGACTTAGGAAAACTAAATTCAAATTTTCAGAACATTGAATTTCTATTTGCAATTAATTTCCGCGAGGAATGCAATTGATGAGAATCGAGTACGGAGCAATTTGATACCGGGGTTGAACGGGGGCGGAAAAATTTGCTATAAAATTAAAAAAAAAATTCAGTTTAATATTTTTTGCATTTCGAACGAAGACGCACGGCTGTGATTTTTTTTCTAATTAATTAATTGAATCGTACACTGCAGCCCTGTGTCGGAATTTCGTTACGGCGCGGTCGGAAAACAAAATGATGAAAAATTCCCGAATTCCAAACTGACAAAACGGAACGGAAGTTTTGTTTTTAAGCGGCGCACGATCACGCGTTTCGTTGTCGTCGAGAGCCGCTCGAAACTCGTTAAGCGCAAAAAAAATGGATTTAATTGAAAATCGGGCAGAGGAGACGACAACACGGCACGAAAATTCCCAGACAACTGACAGCGCGCCAAAGCTCCGATTTTCTCAAAGGCCCCGCATTCGACAGAAACTCGGAACGATTCTTTTTCTCAGATCGACTTAATACGTGCTGTTGTTGGGAGTTGGGAGCTTGTCTTTCAAGGTCTTCGAAAAGAAAGTGATGCAACAAATATACCGAAACCGATGAAAAAATTATGTGGACGGTGGAGGAACACGAGCGCGAACGAATCACACTGGGCCGCCGCGATCAGTTTTGCTCGGTAGCAAATTGCTCGCGTACAACAAGATCGATTCAATTCTTATACTTTTGACTATGACGCGGGTAGATTTTCACGCCGGAGCAGCTCGTCGCGGTTATTTCACGTTTTCCGGAGCCGCGCACTTACAGGGAATTTTCTTTGCGAAATTTTTACTTTTTTGTGCAATGTCACAGGCAAAAACAGAGGACATTTATTTTTTTCGAAATTAAATGCCAAAAATTCGGTCGGTTTTCGAAATGGTGCTGCCTCATCGAAAAACGAATCGGGAGCCATCTGGCGACTCGAAACCGATTTTCGAACGGATGTAAACTCTCAAAAAAGTGGTGAATTGAATTTAAAAAAAAATTCATGAAGTGACGCTGTTTAGACGCGATTAATGTTTATTTATTTTACCGTACTATATATTTACAGTAGCGTGCGTGCAAAAAAGCGGGAATGAAAGGGTTTGAAAGTAATTCACGAATTCCACCGTTTGTTTTAAGGACCGATGAGACGAAGAACTGCTTGTTATTTCTGTGGACTGTTACTTTTTTTTATAATAATAGATTTAATCCCTTCATGCAAAATGGGCAACTCCTTCCAACTCAAAAAGTCGGAGAAGAATTCCTCATTTGGGGGGAATGCTTCCCTCCATCGAAAACTAGTACTATTGATGAAAAAGGACCCTAACTTGAAGTCAAAATATTCAAAATTGATCCCTTCTGATCCACATACTCCGAAAATGTACGGTTTACCAAAGCTCTATAAACCTGATGCTCCACTTTGCCCCATTGTTAGTTCCATCGGATCAATTACGCAAGGTTTAGCCAAAGCATTCGCGGCTGAGTTGCGCCCATTCGTTGGAAACATACCCAGGTCCATAAAAAATTCTACACATTTAGTAGAAACATTAAAAAACATTCAAATACGCCCGGAGGACATACTAGTAAGTTTGGATGTGGAATCCTTGTTTACCAACATACCGATCAAGGACACCATGGACCTCATCAATAAACTCAGACCAGATAACAGAGTGGATTTAGTTGATTTTTGCCTAAACAACACCTATTTCTCAGCTTTAGGCAAACTCTACAAACAGACGGAAGAGCCGCTAAGGGGTCCCCGATATCTCCAGTAGCTGCGGAAATTTTCATGGAAGAATTCAAAAAGAACGCGCTCAACTCAGCACCACTAAAACCGAAACTATACCTTCGGTATGTTTATGAAACCTTCATCACCATGAAAAAGAGGAATTAGAAAAGTTCCTGGACCATATCAACTCATGCCACAGAAACATCAAATTCACAATGGAGATCGAAAAAGCCTGCAAACTCCCCTTCTTGGATGTACTAGTTGAAAAATCTGCTCCATCTCTACATTTCTCTGTTTATAGGAAACCTACTCATACAAACAGGTATCTACACGCATCATCCTAAGCAGAAAGAAGGAGTACTTAGAACACTTATCCACAGAGCATAGTGTGTGGTAACCCACACACCCTTCGCAACGAAATGGAACATCTACAGAAAACCTTTGCAGCCAACGGATACACGAAAAATCAACAGAGTATGCAAACAAAAACCAAAAGCTATGAAGAACCAGGAAAAAAATGATAAGAACGACCATACTATCAAACGGTGGGTGACATTACCTTACATAGAAGGTACCACAAATCAAATCGGCAGGGTATTCAAGAAAGCTGACATACGGACGACCTACCCTACGGCAACCACGATCCGAGGCATCTTAGGAAATCAAAAGGATAAAATCCCACTGGAAATGGAGGGCATTTATAAAGTTCGCTGCGGGTCTTGTAACAAAGTCTACATAGGAGAAACGGGACGGACTATCAGAACAAGGATTCGTGAACATCAACGCTGTACACAAAAAGACCAGGTCCACTCATCGGCAATTGCGAAACATGCAGCAGTAGAAAACCACTCAATCGATTTTAACAACGTTGAAATATTGGTCAAGACAAAACACTACCATCAAAGAAACGTAAAAAAAATATATTATGTAAAAAATAAGAAACAAAAAAATAAACAAACAAAAACTTGAAGTTATCAGAAAAATAAAATAAAAATAACCTGAATTTTTCTTTTTTGACAAAAAGAAATAAATGTAAAAAAATAAAAGTGGAAATGAAAAAAAAAAGTTAAAATTATAAAGATTACCAAAAATTAAAATATTTAATTATAGTTATAAATAAAGTATAACTAATAGTAATAAAAATAAAGATAAAAATAAGCAATTCGCAAAACATGCAACAACAGCACAAACCACAACCAAATGCTTAGGCGTCAGTCTCGTCCGATAGCTCGAGGGCCAGGTCTTCGATAAGTAGGTGAAGCCGCCTGACTATATTATCTGATTTAGGTCGTCTATAATTGCAACAATTCAAAAATCACATTCGTAGCTTCGTATTGAAGGTAAAGAGTTATATTCACAAATTGCCGCAAATACAGAATCTTTTCTAAGTCGGTCAGTCCTGGGACAACCTTGTTGTCTAATAAAATCTGCACTTCTTGTGTTAAAGTTGTGTATATCGTGATTGTGGATCAATTTGATTGAGGATTTTAGTCTATTGTTTTTAATATTATAAATAAGCTTAATACGTTCCAGGCTTATGTGCTGTTGTAAGGTAAGTTTTCCATAAGTATAATAAAGTTCCTCCGATGGTCTTAAATAGGATAAATTATGAATGGCTTTAATGCCCCTATTCATAAGTCTCGCAATTTTGTCTAGGTTTCTTTTCGAGGTTTGGCTCCATAGAAGAAGTCCATAACTTATGTTGGATAGAATAAAAGCATTATAGAGCATATTCTTTATTGGTACGTGTAGATAGTCGCTACGCCTTATTACTCCAATAATGGGGGCAATTTTGTTTCTACGAGTAAGTTTAGTAATGTGAGGAGTCCCAGTAAGTTTATCGTCAATTATCAGCCCTAAATATTTTGTTTCATGTACTCTCGTTAGTTGAATTCCATCTATTTCTAGTTTCAAGTCAATATCCAGTTTGTTAATTTGTCTAAAGATCATATAATTTGTCTTCAATGTATTTAATGTCAACATATAAGATCCAATGTTGAAATAGTTTTAGATTAGAATTAATCAACAACTCCAGTTGATCAGGATATTTACCTTTATACAGAAGTAATGTGTCGTCAGTAAAGGTCATATATTTTGCTTTAAGGCCCGCGAACTGATATAAAGTAGGTCCGATAATCGAACCTTGAGGGACTCCTATACTGACTGTCATAGGAGAGCTTAGTTCGTCGAAATTTTTAGTAATGTACTGTCGATCAACTAAAAAGTTTTTTTTTTAAGTCATTGGCCTTTCCCTAATTCCAATTTCCTTCAATTGATCAAGCAACAATATATGGTTTACTGTGTCGGAAGCTTTTTTTACGTCCACAAAAATCGCAGCGACATAAGAACTCTTGTCGAGGCTTTCATTTATAAACTTCATTGCATCCAATAAGGCTGATATCGTATTGCTGCCTCCCTTAAATCCATATTGCTGTTTATCAAAACCAATATGTTTCTTTATAAAATTCAGTAATCTCCTGTTTATTACTTTTTCGAATATTTTGCTAACTACGCTAGTTAAAGGTATTGGTCGATAGTTCTTAGGATCTTTTATTGAGCCTCCTTTATGAATGTTAGAAATCGGTGATGTTTTCAAACAAGGGGGAAATGTACCCCAGTTTAGATGGTTATTTATGGCAGTACTTAGTTGTGAAGAGATGATTGTCTTAAGTGTCTTCAGATCATTTGTTAAATGCCATCTATACCGGGGGCTATGTTGGATTTGAGTTCTTCTATAATATTTTCAATTTCAATATAATCTGTTGGAAAAAGAAACATAGCCTCTGTCACTGAAGGACAGCAGAACCTTTGAAAATTCGCCGCATTACTATGGTTTATCATGCCTTAATCGCCAATGATTTAAATGAACACTTCGGTTTAGATTCTCCGCAAAAGTGGCGCCAATCGTTCCGAAGTGTTCATTTAAATCATTGGCGATTAACGCATGATCTTTAATCAGACCATCTCGGGAATCTAACTCATCAATTCCCTTTTTTTTAACTTCGTAATTATCGCTTTTGCCGATAGATTCTCTAATTACCGTCCATAGCTTCCTCGAATTTCCATCCGTCGTAGCGAATCGGTAATTATAGTACTGCTCCTTAGCCATTCGGATCATATTTGTTGTGCGGTTCTTATCCGCTTGTAATCTTCACGTAGTTTCTGGTCATTGGGATTCATCAACATTTTTTTGTAGCTTTTTTTTATTATCAATTTGCTTTAATATGCCATACGAAATCCAAGTATTACTTCTTGATTGTCTCATCTTAGATGTTGTCGCTACTAATTTGGCGGATTTTTTTATATCAATTAAAGATTCAATTGTTTGAATTTCTTGACCTCTTAGCCTTTGCTTCTTTTATTAAGATCTCTCTGTCGAGAAATTGGACCTTTTTTTAGTATTTTTGTAGTCTTGACTCTGGTATTATCAATCGTAAGCGTTCATACTGTATGATCTAGATCTGGGCAGTCATCTAATTCAATACTAAACTCTTTCTCTTCCAAATATTTGTTTTTTGTAACGTGATCAATTAATGATGATGCCTGTCCGTTAATTCTAGTAGCTTTAAATTCGTTTAGTATCTCGACGTTGTTGATGGCTAACATTTCTTTATAGCTATTATTATATACTTCACTTCTCAACTCGAACGGCTTAACAGAGTTTGATCTTAAAAATTGCAGAGGTGCGCAGAGCTATTTTCGCTTATTAGTAAAAATAAACAGTCCGGAGAAGTAAGAGGTGAATAAGAAGTTCCACGTCTCATCAGTTCTAATACATTCGCAGGAATCGAGAAAACATTTTCAACGCCGTTTTTCCTTTCGTTTTATGTTTCAGTTAAAGCATAAAGTCTCAATAAATTTGAATTTTAAAATAAAATGCTCCGAATCAATGGTGAATTGAACGAAGTTTTTCACCACACATTTCAGTCGTACCAACAACGACGCATCACATGACGGTCAGTGCGACGACAGCGCACAATCAAAAATCTAATCGGATTTTTGACAGCTTAATCCGTGCAGTTCCGTACGGGTGTAATTTTCGCGAGTTAAAAAGTCGCTGTCGAGTCGTTTTCTCGTTTCCCGAATTTTCGTTCGTCAATTTTTTGAATTAGAAGGAAAATTACCGATTGGATCTGGCCGAATTGCAGTAGTGCGCAATGAAATAAAACGGAACTTACGTTCGGTCTGGGCATATACACGCGAAAATACAAACTATGTATGAAAATTCGAAATTGAACTTTTGTGACGAATTTCGTGCGGAAATTGTGTAAATTGTCGTGTAAATTTCATGCAAACGGTACGCGTCAGTGAATAAAGGACTAGAAAATTTTATCGGGATTCGTTTCAAAGGAGTTTTTCGCTTTCGTTTCGTTTGATTCGGGATCGGGGGAAAGTTTTGCAGCAGTGGTGTAGCGCCGCGCACGAAAAATGGCCGAAGCAGTTGTCGAGGACCGGCCACTGCCGCCGCAAAGATTCTACTGTCATGTGTGCAGCGTCGAAATTCAAATGGTCACTTCGGTAATTATCCCGTAAACAATTAACTGATTGATTAAATGGAAATGTTGCAGAGGTTATGATTTATTTTTCGCAGGCAAAGCGATTGTAGATGATGCGCGACAGTTTTTTTCTGTCTGGAGGGGACCTTGGTCTGTCGTCTGGTCGTAGTTTTTACGTCGAACTTCTGGAAGTTTTTTTTTCAATTGAATTCTTTTCTGAAGATATCGATAGTGTGATTAGAATTGTCACCGTGTGTTGACAGAGTTCTTATCCGAAGTAAATAATGGGAATAAAATGCCAAGTAATCGTAGACATTGCGTTCATATTGAACGGAACAACGGCACCAGGTCGAGCTCGGTGTGTTCGTGTTCAGTTATTTTCTGTTTACTCTTGCGATCGGTGTCAGCTGAATTGCGTTCGATATCTCGGCAATAAATTGCAATCGCGCATATTTTAGCATATTAGCACATCAGATGTTTTGGGTCCGTTTGCTTTGTAAATCAAGTAAAAGTAATTCACTCTGAACGAGATACCGTAGTAAATTTTTGTGCTTGCGGTACTTGCAGTGACCGCTTGCTTATGACCTTTATAGTTGGGCGTTTTACTCTCAAAATGTCTGATGATAAAATTTCTTCAGTTTTTATACTCTAGATGAAATCATATAGAGTATTATAAGTTTAATCCAGCCCGAAAAGTTTGTAACGCATAGAACCGAGCCTCGGACGAAAAAAAGTTATATATTATTTTTTGTTTAGTTGTGACCAAAAACCCCAAATCTGTTTGCTGTCCGTTCGTCCGTCCGTCCGTCCGTTTGCACGATAACTCAAGAACGCGTTGCCCTAGGAAGTTGAAATTTGGTCACCACCTGTAAAATGGAAAAAGTAAGGCTAAGTTCGTTAATGGGCAATATCCTTCCATTCCTTCGGGTACCTCCCATACAAGAGTCCTTAAAACACGTATTCACAATTATTGCTCGAATGCTTCAAGTTAGGAGCTTGAAATTTTGAATACTTAAAGTTTACAATGTTTGAAACGAAAGTTCCGAATATGATGCAAATCGAATGAGTCCTTCGTGTAGCAGCCTTCAAAAATGTATACAAGTTACAGAATTCACTATAACTCTAGTACGAGTTAAAGCAGGGATTCAACATTTTACAGGAATTAGTTTTATATCAAAAGCAAGACTGATTTCATTAATTAGCGCAATCCATTAACTCCTTCGGGTAGCTGTCATACAAAAGTTCTTAAAACACGTGTTCACCAATATTGAACGATAACTTTAGAACGCTTTAAGTTAAGACTTTGAAATTTTGTATACGTTGATTTTATAATAGTCGCAGCTGAATATCCCGTAAGTCCTTCATTTAGTTGCCATACAAAAATTCTGTAAAAATGTCCCAACTTAATTTATGGAACTCACTATAACTCAAGAAATCGTTTAACCATCCATCGAGTAGCCACTATACAATAGTTTCTACCTGTAAATAAAAGGTCATGCAATAATTGTACATATTCTTTTGATATATTCCCAACTAAAATATAAATCGGAGTTCAGTATTTCATCTAGAGTATCATACGATTGGCTTGCAGCCGATCGTGACTGCAGTATGTTTTTTTGTAACCTACGAGTGGATCATGGGATAGTAATAGCTCTTTTCTCCTAAACTAAAGATTAGGTTCCAGCCTTTAACAAGCACCACAACTTATTCACGCCCTGAAGTTGTCTTCTGTGGATATGCTGGATTCCAGTCCAGATAATGTTTTTGGTGTCACCATAAACAAACCATTGCAACGTCTCTGGTTGGCTCTCCAATTTGTCCATTAACAGAAAGTAAAGTAACACCCCTTCAGGCGTCAATTTCTGCGAAGGTTGCTATTATTTCTGTGGTCACAGTGAATAACTAGGTAAGTCTAAAAACGAAACTATTCCTGGCAGCATTTTTTTGCTATTTTTACTATTGAACTATTCCTGTAAATCCAGTTTTTGTGAAAAAATTAAATTTGTTGACATCTCAGTGATCGAATAACATATAACAATAACTTTTTCGCAGTGCGTGTAAGCCTTGGGAGATGACCACAGTACACTTATCCCATTTTACTATTTTTCGACTTACCTAGTTATTCACTGTGGCCACAGATTTATTCATCTTTATTGAAGCGAACCACCAAATCTTTTTAACAGCTCGTTTGATACTACCGTTTTTTTATTGTACTCGAACTCATGCACAGTTTTATTCCAGTCTCCTTGCATTTATAATCCAAGGAACGGAAATTTGATTTGCATTTCGATTTTCGAGCTTCGCTGTTTGACTAGGCAAACTTTGATAGTCAGCTCAGCACCTTAACGAAAACCGTTGCGTCCTCTGTTACTAATGATACCTGTAGGTTCTCAGCAATTACTAACAGAACCGGGGCTTTAATAGTGCACAGCTTTTGCTAACACCGTTCTTCAGTTCCTACGTGACCCCAACCGGGGATAGGACAGCAAAAATACTCCTTCACAAGACACGGTTCGATAGCCTTTAACTGCCATCAGCACTAAAGTACTCCTCGATTGTTCTTCTCATGTGGACTACCCGCTTTACGTCTTCCTTGTTTCAGAGCCTGCTTGGAGATGTTTTGCCTCGGTTTTTTTAAAATTATTTTCTATATTCATTACATGCTTGATTATATAATAATAATTGATTTAATCCCTTCATGCTACACGGGCAAGTCATCCCCATTTCAAGAGTAGGAGGCAATACAGTCTCTTAGCTGAAGCCAAAACGGAACAGTACCGCCCCATAACTCAGTGAAATGAACAAGATAATTGCCCCGTTTTGGGTACACTTTCTCAGCTCAAGGAGCTGGAGACATAACCGTCACTCAGCTAAATGAGCTAGAAACTGTTCGCCATATCGCCATGCAGGTATGATGACATTGGACTCAATGCCTAATAATCTACCTTAACCCCTAGTACTCCTCAGTCAGTATAGCGCAGTCAGTAGCAATGTAGTGGTGATAGTGTGACGGAGTGAATTTTTTTTCCTTCAAAAATAAAGAAGTTACAGTGTTTAAAGCTTTAGTAATCAGTTTTTTAAGAAAAATTTGCGTTTAAAAATTTATAAAAAATTGTCCAAGCAAAAAATTAAAAAAACCTCTGTCACACTATAGAGAAAACAATTGACGGGCTTAGAACCAGAGGGGTACAAGTGCAATTCAAGTAGTTTCGAGTAAAGTCATATCAAAGTCTTTTAAGTGTTAATAATTATGGCTAAGACCTACCGACCGGGTTGTTCGGTTTTCCTCGTAGGGACTTAGTATTCTAAAGCCCGCAGCGGCGCCAAAAAGAAATATATATAATTTTCCGAGATATACTGTTTAACGTGGTTTGAACTCGTGAAACATTGCACTTGTACTTATCTGGCACTGAACTTTAACGTATATTTCCATGTATTTCATGTTATTATTTCTGAAATTCTTTTGATAGGTAGATTGAGTGAACCCCTACGAGTGGTACTCCTGGGGAAGGGTTGTTGGGGGGAGGTGAGGAGACGTTTTAGACGAAAGATTTTGGCGCATAAAAAACTTTGGATTATGATATCTCGCGTACGAATTACGCAGTTGAGATGAAATTTGGTTCGTGCATACACTTGGCAAATTTTTACTTTATTATTTTTTAATAATAAGAGGGAGGAGGTGCGTTTTAGATGAAAAATTTTGATTTCTGGATCTCAGGAATCGCTTACGCTGGGAGGCTGAAACTTGGAACTTACGGAGTACTGAGATAGTGGAACCATTTGCGCAATGGTTGAGTGGGGTTGAGGGGTGTGGAAGTGGGGAGCAAAATAATGAGTCCGATACGCTCCAAAGCTGGAATTGAAACATTCTAAAATCCATATCTCCTGAACGGTTGATGTCAGAAGATGGTGGAGTGGGGCTGTATTAAGGGATACTACGAGCCAGTGGCGTGGCGTGATAATTGAACAAGGGGAAGCAATTGGTTAATATCAAAAATTTATTATTATTATTCTTTCTACAAACTTACTGCGTATTAATTGAACCTCCTCCATTAGCTACTTTTAACATTACTAATAAAAAAGCACCCAACAATCACGAACGGGGACCAGGAGGCTATTTGGAACGTTATTTTTTAGGTTGTCAGTCGGAGTCACCTACACCGCATCTCATCATTAAACGCGTTCCGGACTTCTACCAAAAAAAATTTATAAAGTTGCGCCCAGAGTGTTTAAAGTGAATTGAATATCTCATAAGACCCAATATATGGAAATTCGTGACAATGTACAGAACCAAACACAACGTTTCTAGGCGCTTAAATATAGAGCGCGCAGAAGTAAAATTTATTTCGGCATGTCCAAAATATATAAGTCTACTGGGCCTAGGTTAAGTTAGGTTAGGTGGGTAGCTATTGACAGAGATAGCTAACACATAGACCGCTAGATGGGTCCGTTGTGATCCCACTGCACCACGGCACGGCGCCTATGGCTGATGGTTGTTTTTGGCTAATTTTCAAGAACATACTGAGCCCAATTGGCCGCGGTATTGTTCTATCAAATATTTTTTCCGTGTTTCTTGGTGCGAAGGAGAGGAGAGTTGGAAGGAATTGTGGAGAAGAAAGGGGATACCGAACTTAATAAGTTTTTAGAAATGAGAAGGAAGATCAGGAATCGGGCCGGGTATGGCAGTGTACTAGCAGGTGTTAATGATCATAATTTTGCAGTACTATTGGCTGTGATACGATCTACCAGAACAGCAAAGTTGCCTATAGCAAATCATATTTGTGAATCTGATAAGAATGTAAACAGAACTTTATTTGCTCAGGTTTAAATCCTTTACAAGTGACCCTATTAAACATTCCGCACTGTTCACGATTTATATTAATATTCTGAAACCAATAGAAACTGAAAAATGCATATAAATAAATTATGCATTGAGTGGGAATTGAACCCCGGTAGCAATGTTTTCAAGACCTAGTACACTACCACTGGACTACACCCGACTTACACCTACTGGGCCTAACTGCTGTAAAATTTCTAAGATCATATCTGGTACGGTTCTTGAGATATAAATTAAAATTTTTTTAAAAACTGCTGTCGCCCCACTTTCGTTCTGCACCTCCCACTTAAAAAATTTTACATTCAATGGACTCCACTTGTAATTCTATATACACATACCAAATTTTACCTTCCTGGCACAATTGAGTCGGAAGATATACTAATCCAAATTTTTTTACACCCACCCTTACACACCACCACCCGATTAAAAAATTTAGCTTTTGATTAATCTCCCATTATCCCTTAAGATAATTACAGAGTTTCAATCTTCTAACATCAACCGTTAAGGAGATATTTAAGAATGTTTCAACCCCAGCTTTCAAGCACTTCGAACACATTGCTTTCTTCCCCACTCCCACACCATTGGCGGATACAGGGGGGGCGGAGGGGGCGGCCGCCCCCCCCCCCCCCCCCCCAAGAGCAATTCCGAATTTTCTAAACATACATACCTACTTCAACCGTTCTCCGATTTTTTTTACTCCACTGCAATGTGGACTGTAATTAGCATTTACTTAGAAACAAAAACTTGAATTTCAATTAATTTTTTCACTAGTTCTTCAAGTACAAACATTTTCAAAAGAATCGGAAATGGTAAGGTCACAACTTAGGCGATTCATGATGGAATGACCCATAATAAGATGAAAACAATGTGATCCCGTTTTTGCTAAGAGCAGTCTATGTAGCTAAATTCACACAGAACTTGATCAAACAAAATAGCCAAATCAAAAAAATTTCCGCCCCCCCCCAAATGCAAAGTCTGGATCCGCCACTGTCCCACACTCCTCAACCCTTATCGCCAATTTTTTTGCAAATAGGTCCACTATTATAGTTCTACATAAGTTCCAAGTTTCAGACTCCTAGCGTAAGTGATTCCTGAGATCTAAAAACCAAATTAAATATAAATGAACTATTTACCACAATTCAATTCCAAACTTTTAGGTTTAATGAGATGAAATTAGCAAATAAAATAAAATTAGCTATGCTCGGCACCAAGTTAAGAAAATACGAATAAGTCCAATGGAAAGCTTGAAAATTTACCCAATACGAGATTTTGAAAATTAAATATTGGCTTTAACAGAAAACCAAATCGTTATATCAAGTAACAAAACTTAACAGGAACAAAGCTTACCATGATCGCTAAATACAACTAAGTGCAAAAAAACCAAGAATAATTTGATTTGGCTCGTTAAAAAGGAGCCCTAGTTGCACTTGTACTCCTCTGGCTCGTATCATTGGCGCTTTTTCGTTTAGTATTGGATTTGTTTTTTAACAGGTAGCAGCGTTAAGCTACTCTTACACCTGTGCATCACCACTTGCTATCAACTCAATTTTCGCGAATTTGTCACTTGGACCCCTCTGGTTCTAAGCCCGTTAATTATCCAAATTTAAAAAAAAAGTTGAAAAATATTGAAAATTGACTGAGTTATCGTGCCGACACTGTCTAAAAATATAGTTTCGAGAAAAACGCGTTTAAAGTTTCTGGTAGGCACAACGTGAACTTACGACTAGTCACCCATTCCAGCTTCGTACTGTACACCTCTTCCCCTTGTCTCTTCCTATAAACTTGGTCCTATAAACAACCTTGTTTTCTAAGCAACCCAGGTTTTGCGAACAAAAGAAATACGAAACGCAGCTGTTGAGAGGGGCGCGCCAGTTAGCCAGATCACATTTATTGTTCAGGAGTATGTGAGCCCTTAATAAAATAAAAATAAAAAATAAAAAATATATAAAAAAATAAAATAAAAAAGGATTTAAAAGATAATATAAAAGACGTATACATGCTACAACAATACAAACCACAACCGTTTCTTCAAGCGTCTTTCAGGACTGCTTGCCTTTTTTTTCCATAGATAGCTGCCCCTGTGAGCTCACTGAGGCAGCTATTCGCGTTAAATTCTCTAATCTAGCCTACTATCTATGGAAAAAAAGTTATAAAAACGTCATAAAAAGAGCAATGTTGTTGTTGTTTTGTATATAAATTTTCTAAACTGCTCTGATCTGGATAAGTGCGCAAAATAACACACCTAATGTTAACTTCTTGTAGTCAGAGTAGAGAGTCAACGAAGGCGTAAGTCGAGGGAGATTGTATTCCGCCTTGATTCCCTTGTTCATCAATCTTGCAATTTTTTTCAGATTATACTAAGCTGTTTGGCTCCAAGAGAGTAGTCCATAGTCCTATATTGGAAAGGATGAAGGTATTGAATATGAGGTCCTTCACCTGATAGTCAATATGATGGTTGCGTCTTAATAATCCAATAATGGGTGTAATTTTTTTGCGTATTGCTCTTATATGAGTTCTCCAGTTTAGGTTTTCGTCAATGATTAAACCTAGGTACTTAGTCTGGTTGACTCTAGAAATTTCCTTGCCATCAATTTCAAAATGAAGCTGAATATCTGGCTTGTTTTTCAATCTAAATAGTATATAATTTGTTTTTGCGGCATTTAGAGATAATCTATTAACATTTAACCATCTATTGAACGTAGCAAGATCATTATTGATTGTAGGTTCTAAGATTATCTGTCCGTCACTCTTACACAACAGCAGGGTGTCATCCGCAAATGTAATGTATTTTCCCGAAAGTCCCGCAATTTGAAGGTTATGAATATATATGAGATACAAAGTCGGTCTCAGGATTCCCAAGTTGATGCGTCTTTCTTCGCTGTAGATGTCCATGTTTTTTGTGATATAAGTCCGGTTAAATAGATAGTTCCTAATTAAGGTTTTTGGTTTTCCACGAATACCCAATTCCTCAAGAGTTCTTAGTAATAGATCGTGGTTGACTGTATCAAAAGCCTTTCTGAGATCAATGAAAGCTGAAGCTACGTAGTTGCCTTTTGTTGCCATGGCATCCAGTAAAATTTTGCTAATCGTGCTTGTAAGTGCTATAGGTCTGTAATTATTAGAATCTTTCTTTGAGCCACTTTTATGGAAAGGAGTAATAAGCGATTTACTTAAATGTTCTCATGCTCTTTCCGCAGGCCTAGCTGGTTTGATTTCTTACGAAATTCACTGACTTGTCAGCTCCTTCATCAGAATTGAGCATAGATCAGGTTTCTTTACTTTTCAAAGCTGGTTTATCTTATTAGCGAAGTGTTGGTCCTTGGTCCAAGTCGATGTATCCCTCGTTTCTTATAAAGTGAACGCAAAATAACTCTGAATGAGGATTCTTTCGTCTCCAAGCCGCTTCAATTCCCTTCGAAATCCAAAGCTTGGCTGTGTTCAGATACTTAATTCCTCCCTTCCCAGTAGGCAAGCAACAATACTACGCAGCTGCTTTCTCTTCCACAAGCCGGTTCCTAATTTAAGAATTTTTTTCAGTTTCTCCAAGTCCGTTCGACTTGATAAAGTTTTAACACCTTGGCTAGGTAACCAACGGCATTCCACTTCAAAGAAAACCTTCGGTATTCTCACGAACAGCAGGTTGTTCAACTCGGTACTGCGTGAATTTGAAACGTGTGTAGTCACGATGATACCAAAGCTCAACTTTGTGCAGAGGCTTTAGTGTTGCAGTCCGGAACGAAACAACTGAGTCGAGACAAATCGGCTGAAACGTTAGCCGGGGCAGTATAATAAAGGGCGGAAGCAGCGTTCTGTGTTCCTGAGCGAGGGGAGAGGAGCTCATAGATTTTGGCCTAGCCAAGATATTGGACTTCATCAAGAAGTCGAACCGGCCTGGTGGAACTGAAATGACTCCTGAAATAAAGAACTGGCTGGAGGAAGAGGAAGCAGCCGCGTATCAATTTTGCTTGCCATATTTTGCGTTTACTTCATGAGAAACGAGGGATTCACAGATCTGGACCTAGCCACTTCGCTTAGAGGTAAAACTGACTTGGGAAGGAACCTGCCAGGGTATGAATTTCGTACCCGGCTAGACTTGGGGGAATGCGCATGAACATCGGTAAGTTTCTTAATAAAAAAACAGTGATACAATGGACCTATTTGCTGGCGTAAGTATCGGTTAGTGGTATCTTGCAGCACTTCATCAGGTCAACATCTTTGAGCTCACCGCATCAGCAAAGGCTGGGGACCGCGCTGGTCACATATGGAAAAATAAGGATTTTCATCCTCCGTTCGTTCAGCCATCAGTGTCCTGGTATAATAGAAAATATGTTAGCGAGATCCCTTCGTTTAAGTTCTAGAAGAAACTTGGTTCTTCTAGAATCTGGCCCAGGTAAGAACACTTTTGATTGTCTGCAGTGGTCCAGATTAATCCAACGGCCTTTGTGTCATTCTATGCTTCTTGTGTATGTCAGATTTACTCCCCGCGTAGGTTACATTTTCTGGTATGTTGGAGTGTCCCGGAACCCAGGCTACAGTAGCCTTATTACTTCTCCCCAATTTATTCAGCCTGACAATGCACTTCTCAAGGGAGGGCCAAGTTATGTAATTTATTGATTTGATTCCTAAGTAGATGGTGTAGCTACTTTTAACCGAACCAAAAATTGCTCGGAAGCTTGTAAAATACACGTGCTCTTACACATGGCCTTAACAAATGCCATTCCCATTTTTTTTGTTATGATTTTGTGGTAAATGATAAGCCCAAGGCGGGAGTGTGTTTCGAACGCATCAGCTCCGAACGGGTAGACGGCACACTTACTACTTTGGCTGAACTGAATAGGGTTTTACGAGTGAAATTTTGTATTTCCAAAATAAACTAGCAAACATTGATGTAAATAGTTGGTCACATTTCTTATCGGCTTATCAACATTTTTCATTTCATTTCCCAGACTATTTGAAATGTTCTACTTGATTCGAGTTAATATTAAAATTTATCTTCAATAGTGGCGGCATCATTTAGGTTTTGATTGATGAAAACTGAAGTAGGTTTTAAGTGCTGTACATACAATTGCCTACGATTGATCACGTGTATGAGCGCGTGAATGGGACAGACTTTTTTATTTATTTTTAACAATCTAAAATTTTTTTGTAGGTTTGTCGTAAAGGCGCAACGAAATTGACGTGTATTTAGGAGTACAAGTAAGAAACAAAAATATTTAATCTTATACCCCACTAGTCTTGCAAATTTTTTGGAGGCCTCTTTAGTTTCTTGCTCAATGCGCCAAAACTTGTTGTTTTCTGGTTCGATTGCTAAATTTTATGCAAATTCTGAAGGGCTAACTTTGGTTACGTCGTCTAAAACGACGTAATAAGGTCTCTGTTCCATCCTCATTTTCTTTATTATAAAGCTTGTTAGTTATCTATAAATGCTGGGGAAGAAAACCATGTTAAAGTTATTTTAAACTCATGCACTAGATATGGTTGCAACAGAAATTGCTGTGACAGTGTGAAGTTAGCTTTTACAATCCCGAATTTTTTTGTCGTGTCCTCTCTACCCCAACATCAATTTCGTATGTTTAGTCCGAACTACAGTGTTGAAACTAGTTCTGTCCTCATTATCAGCAAATTCAGAAATACCATCAGCGCTATCGGACAGTAGTTGATTGGCTACATTCCAGTTTGATCTCCTGGTAGAGTGAAAAGTGCTATTACACAGCCATACTAGTCCCGAACTTCCCATTCCTTCCCTCCTCTATATTTCACTATATCTTTGGAAAATTAATAAAAATACTTATGACTATTGAAAAAGAACTCCTCGGAAACAGCTTGTCGTCTTAATTCGAGTGGGATTTTCGCTCCCTTTTAGAGTTATGTTCGTACGCAGAAATACTTATTCCACTTAGGCATGGGGTGAAAGTCGCACTTAATATACCGACATAATTTCTAAAAATTACCTTAATTTGTTTTAACAGTTACTGGGTTGGTTTTTGCTTTCGAAGTTCTTATGTGCCGATATTTTCGAATACGCCGTGAAAAAACGTTCATATGAAATATTTTTTTTTGTTTTATTTTCCAGGATTACACGTGCCCATTTTGTTCCGGTGGCTTCATCGAAGAACTGCCAGCAAGTGCTGAAACATCTTCAGAAGATGTTGAACTGACAGAACCAAACGGAGTAGATGTAATTTAAATGCAGACATAAATTTCAGCAAATTTCTTTAATTTTCTTTATTCTCTTCATTTCCAGAATCTAGATATGATACGCGACGAATT
This sequence comes from Beris morrisii, assembly GCA_951812415.1. NCBI lineage: Eukaryota > Metazoa > Arthropoda > Insecta > Diptera > Stratiomyidae > Beris > Beris morrisii. Next base: position 121,268,158 of record OX638312.1, on the reverse strand, counting down.
ACGAACATTGTTAATGTCGCGTACCGGAGGCGCACGGCCTGCCGAAACAAATACACCCGACGACGAGCAACAAAGCGGATCAACTGGAGGACGAGGTGGTAGTCGAAGAAATCGCCGACATCATAGAATGGCTAATTCCGATAGATTTGACAATATTTTACTCGAAATACTGCATACACTTTCCGGTGGCAATGAAGCGGCATTCGGAAATGCTTCAATGTTTTTTATGGGAAATCCCGGAGATTATGCCTGGGGACACGAGGGAATTGATACGATAGTAACTCAATTGCTCAATCAAATGGATACGACGGGTCCGCCACCTTTGCCTAAAGAAAAAATAGAAGAAATTCCAAATGTGGAAATAACACAGGAGCAAGTTGATCATAAGCTACAGTGTTCCGTGTGCTGGGAAGATTTTAAACTAACTGAATTCGTACGAAAGTTACCGTGCCAGGTAAGCCTACTAAATCAATTGAATTTGACGCTATTTAATATTAAAATCTACGTTTATTTCATTTCAGCATGTTTATCACGAGAACTGTATAGTACCTTGGCTCGAATTACATGGAACGTGTCCTATATGTCGGAAAAGTTTAACACCAGAAGCTGCTGATGTCACAAATAGTTTACGTGAGTAAGCCTCTTACTCTTTTAGTTGATTAAGCATTTGCGTCTTTATCCTTATCTTTATGAAAATATTTGATATATTTTTGTTCGTGCTCTTTGTCGAGTGCATCGCATAAAACTGTGAGTCTTGTCTAGTTTCTAACTTATAAAGGTGCTCACATAACACGTTATGTGATTGTTCTGTGTTTTTGTTTTTTTTTACCGATAATAAATTCTAATTATTTAATAAAGTCCTTGCTTTCGTTTTTTATAATTGTATTAGTTGATGTGGATAATTGGCAAGATAACATTTTAATTTGTTGGTGATTAGGTCCATGATTTTTTTTGTAATATCGACCATGAATGTGTTTTTTAAGTAGTAAATTGTAATGTGAAGGTCTTGTCTTTTGTTTTATAAGATTTTCATAATATTTGTTTATCGTAACCAATTTGGATGGGGATCGGGATGCGACATAAGTTTAAGAAACTTTCGTAAATTAAATGCACATCTTGAAGTTGAATAAATTTGAAAGACATAACAAGTGCACTGTATTCTGAGGTTCAGGGGAATCCAGAATACCATTGCGGATCACCCGATCACTAACCAAACACAATCGGAAATGATTCTTTCAGGTAGCATTTTGTAAGGTGTAAATCTGAAACAGGATATGAACAGCAGTAACACTATTGCTTTACAAGCGGGCAAGCGCAGATTATTTAGTCGGGCAACTTTTTAATTGGATCGTGCTCTGTTCTGTCCGACTAAACTACAGAACACCATTCATACTACTCGGCCGATAGTTACAATCGAATGAAACTGCAAGACAGTTTGGCTTACTAAATGATTATATAGGCTTTCGTTACCGCTGACGGTATGATGTGATTGTAGGCCAAGGAGTGATCAGGTTCACTTGAAAACATGGGGATACGAGGCACTTGGAATATATTTCCTAATAGATAATGTAGCTCCGATAAGCTTTGTTTTTGCGCGGCTTCGATTTTAAAAAAAAATGATTTTAATTCGAAAAAAACTAATCATTTAATTCTAACTAATCTAACCATTGAAAAATACTGAAACAAATTCTTTCACTCTTCGTTTTTTCTTTCTCTTTTCTCTTTTTTCTTTTTTTCCCATTTTGGGTTCGACTTCTTATCGTTGGATAAATTACACATTGAAAAATTTGAAATTTTTGCAAACGATTATCACTCACCGGGCACAAAAAGTTCGTTGCGAATGCTCCGACAAATGGTAAGGGATGAAAACGCACGGTGGACAATGTGAAGAAAAGAGACTCGTTTAAAATTTAGTGCGAAAGTCGCCGGAAATTTTGATCACACGTGGCTTCAGCACACATATTCAAGATCCTTGAAAAAGCGAAGAAAATTTTCCCTTTTTCCCCTGTCATAATAAAAAAAAAGTGCTTTTCTTTTTTTAATTTGATTCTTATTTAATCCTCTCACGAATTGAGCATTGATCCAGCCACACAAAAGGTAAACGCAACACCATAAACTGTTCGCCATTCATATTCAACGACGAACACAGGCGCGAACGCAGAAAATTATTTGGGGCGGGGGAGGGGTTTGCTTACAGAAAAATTACATCGTTAGAATACTTATTATCAAAATGAATTTCCATTTGAACTCCTTTTTGCAAGAGTATGTCCCCTCAAATCAGATCTCCATTGTACCTTTTAAGAAATCATTTAAAAATACTTCTAGGGGAGCTTAAAACGAGATCTCTCATGGAACTAATTCTGGAGTACTCGTGCAACTAGTAAATGTCCCGTGATTAATCCTGGTGTACTCGTCAGGGAGGTTCGAAGACCTCGTTTTCTCCTCCATTCGACCACCTTTTTGCAAGAGCATGTCCTCTGAAATCAGATCTCCATTGTAAGTTCCAAGGAATCATTTAAAAACTGTTGCAAGGGTGCATGAAACGAGGTTTCTCGCACTTCTTTAGAGATGCTAGAACACCTTGCTTTGCCCTTCTTTTCTCCTCCTTTTTTTCGTTGCAATCTGATATTCAATCTAAGTACAGTGGAATTATTAAAAAAACATAATGCAGTCACGATTGGTTGCAAGCCAATTGTAAAATACTCTAGAAGAAATACTGAACTCCGATTTATATTGTAGTTGGGGTAAAGAATTAGGAGTACCTAGTCCTTTATTAAGGAATCTCATTGTTGCAACTCGAAACTAAAAGTCAATATCATCAGTGTTCAATTTCATATCTATAACTAGATAAGTTACCGAAAGTAAAATTTTCCATTTTGAAGGATTGGGTGGTACAAGAAGGACTCACTCGATTTCTAGCATACTTGCCCTTTTACCTGTAACCATTTAAAAATTAATTTGCACAAAATTCCAAATTCCTAGTTTGAAGCATCCAAAGCTATCGGAAAATAATCTTGAAGACATGTCTTACGGATTTTTTTGTATGGAAGCTACCCAAAGGAGTAGAATGATTTCGCTGACTAGTGAACTTTCACTCAAGACTAATTTGTACAAAATTCCGAATTTGTGACTGAACGATTTCTTGAGATATAGTGAGTTCCGTTATTTGAGTGAAGACATTTTACAGGATTTTCGTATGGCAGCTACGCAAAGGACTCGTTTAATATTCATTCATTTAACTGCAACGTTTGAAAAACCAACGTATACAAAATTTTATAGCCGTAGCTTAAGGTGTTCCGAAGTTATTGGTCAATATTCTTGAACACGTATCTTAAGGGGGAACATCCGAGTAGAAAAAATTTAAAGTTTGTAGTCTTAAGAATATTCTCTGTAAATTTCATATTGAAATTCCAATAATTGTGAAAGTTATAGGCAATTAACCGGAATGGGCCCTTCGTGAATTCTCTGTATAGAGCGTCATTCAAACGCGATTATCTCGAAACATACTATTCAAAGACGGTCCCCAAAATCTTCGGAAAACGGCTTGACCGATTGCTTCCAAAATTTCACACTATATTTTTGGATAGGTTTTCTACTTCGCTACGTAGGATTTTTTTTTTTACTTATTTACTTTTTTTTATCAAGCCAGAAAGGTCGATAATTGAGGTCAAAAACTGAAAATAAAGTTCAATCGGCCGCCATTTCGTGAACAATTTTTTTTTTCAAAAAAAAAACGCCTACGTAGCGAAGGGCATCATACTTTACATTTTCAGAATCTTTTTGAAATTTTTGCTTTGGATCAACCGACTACATGTAATCTTGGGAACCGCAGACCGTGCGAGCGACGGACATTCTTTACGCCGACCATGACAGCAGCGCCCCCGGTTGATATATATTTATAAAAAAAAATTAGTAGCGTACTTCAACATATATACTTTCGAATGGATAAAATCGAGCAAATAGTTTTTGAGATAATAATTTCTAAAATTCACCTATTTTGTCTGCTTTCTACTCAGATGTTCCCCCTTAAGGACTTTTTGTATGGCAGCTACCCGAAGGAGTAGGACGATTTTGCCCGTTAACGAACTTAGGGTCATTATTACGATCTTCAGTTAAACTCTAACCGGAATTTTAATTGGAAGTTTTGTATGAAAATCTGTCAGTTAAAATTCCAGTTAGAACGTAACTGAACATCGGTAGGAACGGGCCTCAGTTTTACAAATTCGACCAAACAAACTTTTTATTTTCGTGGCGTTCAGTTCTCACTAAACTGGAAAAATCTCGCAAACCACTTTCAGAATATTTCCGGAGCTAACTATGTATAGTGAAATATTCATTAAAATACATTTTATTTTAACTTCCAGGAAGCACTCTGTAGCACAGGATGTTTCGCTATAGACTTCCTAAATGTGAAATTCGACACAATTTCCTGCATTCAATGAAAAAAAAACCCTAATCGCGTTTTTGGAGTAAAATGACTAAAAAAACTAAAACTAAACACAAATTTATTAGTTCAAATTAGATATTTTTAAATTGCGACTGCGTGATAGAATCGACGCGTTCGATGGAAAATTTCAAACTAAAGGGCGATTTAAAACATATCAGTAACTTTCCTGGAAAATTGAAAACTAAAAAATGGTCTTCATTATCCCATTTGGAGCAAACAAATAGATGTGGCGGTTTTCTCCATAATCTTGCTAAAAATCTCCTTATTTGCTCCATTGATAATAATACTAGATACCTTCATATTTGCTCCCACATTGAGTTCTCCTCGAACTTCTTACTGGGTAATTATCATATCACTACGTTTCCATTTCCATCGCGAGTTATTTTTCGTGGAATTACGAGTTGAGTTGAAATATGAAAAGTACAACTTAACTTAGCTCAGCATTAGCATGTAAAAGAATTTACGCGTCGCGTATTAGTTACAGTTGTGATTTTTTAATTACATGCCCCCCCTCTCCGCTCCCCTGCGTTCTCGCCAGTCCGAACAGTCTAAAAAACAAAACCAACTTGTACGACTGAGTACCGGGCAGTTAGTAAAAACTTCATCAGTAGAATGGTAAATACCGAAAGGTTTACCATTATAAATACTCCAATACATACCGTGAGTTGCCAAGACTTGACGAATGCTGCATTTCTTCGCCAGCTTAAGGTTCTACGCCGCTGTGGACAGGGAAAAGTTTCTTCGGAATACTTCCTGTCCCTATATGAAATTGTGTTTAACCAGAACACAGGTTATTGCGCTTTCTACTGTCCTCGTGTGCGTCCATTATTTTCGCTTCTGCTAGCTGTCTCAAAATAAGAATTCCTTTTTTAGGTCGTAACTGTACATTTCACACATCCATCGTTTTCAAACAACGCAGCAGTTTGTAGTCCTCCCCGTGCAACATCTTGCGATTATCCGATTGCTTAGCGATTATCCAGTGGCTTAGTGAAATGAGCTCCGAAGTGTACATCCAATTTTGCTTGGGGTCTCATCCAATTAAGTCTGATCATCACTGATGAAAGCTCGTAATCCCAGCAGGATGGATTGCTTCACGAATTTGCTTGGAACAGCTCGGGCTGTACAAATGTTCCACTTCATACTTAGTCATCGTGGAGTTAATCATATCTGAACTAAGTTGAAAAGCTATTTTCGAAGAGGATCGTATATGATGTCCCAAACTGCCTTTTCAAGATGGTGGTGGATCAAAAAAAAAGACTAATATCCTCTTTCCCAATAGCAACTCGCAACAACCGCCAAGCTAAATGAGTACGCCAATATAATGTCGATTCCCTTTAGTGAAGAACAGTGAAATTTATACAATCTTTCATTCGCCGAACGTCAGTAGTGTGGAACGCATTGTCAGGTAATCTCTTTCGTCGTTCTCTTAGCTGTGCAACTTCATTAAAGAGTGATCCATTAACCCATTTCTACCACCGCCAAAAAGAACATTTTTCAAAGGAGGACGAATTTTAATTTGCCTACTTGAAAATGGAAAAGAATTAACGTATGCGTTTAAATTCGTACCCTAAGGACTCTAGTGATTTTGATTCTTAACTAACCTAATAGCATTGATGCTCATATAGAAAAATCCTCGGCAAGGTCTAATCGCCCTGTGACGAGTCAATGCAACCCGAGGATGAAACAGGACCTTCGGACCTAGTCCAACAGTTTTTAAGATAGTCTTTCAAGTAAACGTTTTTCAACTGTCATCCCCTCAAAGACTGAAGTCAGAGCATCGAACGTTCGACGCCGAAAAACAACTCAAAACGTTTAGAAAGTGAACTTAGTAGAGTTACCAACTAATACGTTAAACTTGTCAGAGTTCCGTCGATTATTCGCGATAGATATACGTTGTAAAGACTCATACACAAATAAATAAATAATCTCCATGATTTTATATTATTGTTATATTTTGTACATTGTCTGATTATTCGCTTCGTTTGGTCGCCTTTAAAAATAAAGAGACATCGAATAAATCGATGAAAATTGTCCTTCTATGCGTTACGTTTGTGTAAGTATTTTTAGGAAAACATTATTTAAAAAATATTTAAAAATTCCAGTACCAAAATTAATTGATTTCGTTCGAAATTTATCAAAAATTCAACTTTGTTCTTATTCTTTGCAGGAAACGTAGCTTCAGCATTCATTCGTAGCTCGTCCGAAGATGCGGCAGCGGCTAACAATAGTAGCAATGGTATTTCGCAAACAAATAATATGTCAACTAGTCAACCCGACCTGCAACTACCGGAAGTCGATAGCATCCTAAACGCAATTCCTCTAACATTTTCAAGAATATTCTCACAGCCAGGAACATCGGGCATGATGTCCTCACCTGCAACAGTTACAATGGTTCTAGAGCCAGCTGATTCTATCCTCTTTCATAGGTCCAGTGATAGTAGTGGTGATGGAGGTGGTGGTGGAGGTGGTGGCGGCGGTGGAGGTAGCAGTGGCGGTACCAGTACCGGCAATAATAGCAGTAATAGTCGAATGAATAACAGCAGTCAAAATGATATTTATAAATACGACGATGGTAACGTGGATTTCGATTTCGATTAATACTAGGACGAAACGATTTAAAACAAATATTGTAAACTTTTGCTAAGTGAAATTATAAAAAGGAAATAATAAGACAAAAACAAAAAATAAATAAAATTCGTACTCGTATAGTAAAATCAGGAAATACAAAACGCTTCGATAAGTGATGATTGAACCATGTGTGGTATATATAGTGCATATATTTATATTCAATAATAACTATAATATTTAACAAACAAACAAAAAAAAAATCAACCAACAAAATAATCGGTCAAGTAAATTTTTTGACAGTAAGCAATCTTTTCTTGTTTTCATAAAGCTTGGAGCGTTGTTAAAAGTTCTTTCTTCAAAAAAATGTAGTCTAAAATTTCACTTAAATTATTGTACATCATAAAAGCAAATTCCTGTAAATATTTTGTTCTATTCAAAGCGTTTACATTTTGTTTTCTTTTTTAAATATAATTAACTATGAAATAATAATAAAAAGACTAATTATGCAGTGACACTGCTAATAAGACGCATGGATTTCTTTCGCAAAAGAACATGCAAAGTTGCAGTACACAAGAAATTAGTTTGTGTTTGTTTTTATCTTCTTTTTTTTTGCAGCGACCTTTGATTGTTGAAGTGGAGGGCCCGTTTTATGTGAAATAAAAATGTATTATGAAATTAAATCGTAATTTTCATTTTATACTTGAATTTTAACTGCTTTATTTTTCAGTGGTTTTCAGCTACGTAGAAATATTCTCAAATATCGAAATCAAGACATGACAAATCATCATCGTGTGCGGCCAAAATATGACTGCTACTTTGGCTCGATGGTTGTTCAGAAAGCGGACAAGGCAAGCTATCATAGGCACTATCTTCGGTTTCCTAAATAAACGTGAATATTTTAAATATAATGTTGTAGAGCAAGAAATCTAATTCTATGATTTAAAGAACACCTAAGAATCATTTTTACTGAACGACCAACACGAGCCAAGAAAGATAGATATGACGAGCTTCGGCGTTTTACAAAAAAGACCTGCAGGCGAAAGCAAAGGAAGTACTATAATGACCAGATAGAAAAAATGGACGACAATATGAGACAAAATAAAACCCGGGACGCATACGGAATAGTAAATGACTTAAAAAGGGGATATAAGCCCAAAACCAGTCTTTGCAGAAACGTAGAGGGCAACATCATCAGCGACACACAAGAAATTAAAAGGAGATGGGCTTCCTACTTCGAACATCTTCTCAATCCCACTCCATTAGCACCGATTACGACCGATAACATCTCAACAAAACAACTGACGAAGAAGAACCATCATCGACACTACCCACACTAGACGAAATCAAAGCAGCCCTATGTGACCAGAAACTAAACAAAGCGCCGGGAATTGACGAAATACCAGTTGAACTTCTGAAAAACGGTGGAAACTGTGTCGTGGAAATACTACACAAAATGATATGTAAAATTTGGACAGAGAAAAATATACCCGACGATTGGCGAAAAAGCATTATATGTCCATTGCAGAGGAATATCATTGTTGTGTACGTCCTACAAAATACTGACAAAAATAATTAACCGTCGTCTTAAGTCTTATACTAACGAAACACTTGGCGAATACCAAGGTGGATTCAGAACCGGACGATCTACAACAGGATAGATATTCTCGGTGAAACAGGTGTTTGAAAAATGCTGGGAATATAACACAGATGTGCACCAAATCTTCGTAGATTTTAAACAAGCATATGACAGTATCGACAGGAGGGTACTGTACCAAATCATGCTTGATTTTGGAATTCCACCAAAATTAGTCCGACTAACGAGACTCACAATGACGAACACTGAATCCCAAGTAAGAATACAAACCGATTCCACAACCAGCTTTCGAACGGAATGTGGTTTAATGCAGGGAGATGGTCTAGCCCCCATTCTTTTCAACCTGGCATTAAAATATGTCATCCGAAAAACCCCAGTCGACACCAATGAGACACTACTATTCAAGTCCACCCAACTTAGTAGCATACGCTGACGATATAAACATCCTCGCAAGATCCTTCTCTAGTGCTAAGGAGGTATTTGTCATTCTTGACTCCGCCGCAAAAGAAGTCGGGTTACGCATAAACAAAAGTAAAAAAAAAAAAATTACGCAAACAAGAAAGAGAACGCCAATCAGACAGAATGTAACAATTGCGGAGTATAATTTGGAGAGTGTGGACAGCTTCATATATCTTAGCGCTAATCTAGCAGAAGACGGCAACGAAACGGATGAAATCAAACGACGGATCATGCTAGCAAATAAAACGTATTATTCGGTACTTCCAATAATGAAATCCAAGAAATTGCACAGGAACAATAAGCTCCGAATATATAAAACTATTATACGACCTTTGCTATGTTATGGCAGCGAAACGTGGACATTAACGCGAACTTCCGAAAAAGCAGTTAACGCATTCGAAAGAAAGGTCCTCCGAAAAATTTTGGGACCTGTGAAGGAAGGAACGGACTGGCGAATAAGATACAACCATGAGTTGTATCAACTCTTCAACGAACCAGAAGCTTCAACGTTCATGAAACTACGTAAACTGCAATGGGCTGGCCATGTAGAGCGGATGGAAGACAGAAGAATCCCCAAACGTGCTCTTAAAGGCAAAGCGAGTGGTAACAGGCCAGTAGGCAAACCACGCAAGCAATGGGAACACTCGGTTGATGAAGACAGCAAAGCTATCTTTAAAATTAGCAGCTGGAGAACGCGGTCGTTGGATCGATACTATTGGAGACGCCGACTTCAGGAGGCCAGGGCCCGACTTGGGCTGTCGCGCCATTGATGATGAAGAATCATGGAATATTAAAAAGATGGTAAGGTTGCATAAAATTCTTATTCGTCGCCACACCGTTGAAGAGTGGGCACGTGTATGTAAGAGTCGTTGGATTTTTGTTTTGGACAAAATGCCAGAAAAACTTGAACAGCGTTACTGCATCATATTTTCTTTAAAGCTTGGGGATTCTCAAGTGGAAACAGAGAAAGGAGTGGTGCAACCGTTTCAGGAATGAGCGCTCATCAGTGGAGAGTGAAGCACGTTCTGGTAGTCCCGCAACATCTAAAAATGAGGTTCTCATTAATCAAGTAAGGACCGTGGTGATGCAAAATCGTCGACTAACGGTCAGAGAACTTACAGACGAGCTGAACATAGGATCCTTTCATTCCATTTTAACCCAAAATTTGGCCAACGCGAGGATTAATGAAGCAGAAGCAACTTCGTTTGAAGATCACACCGGTCATGCTGGAATTCCACAGTCTCCCAACTTTCTCAATACACTGATCACTGGTAATGGGACTTGGGTTTATGGATACGACCCATAAATCAAGTGCCACAATGGAAGCATGGAACATCCCGGAGACCAAAAAAGTAAGCCATGTCCGCAGCAATGTCAAGCCCATGCTGATCGTCTTTTTTGACTCCAGTGGTGTGGTTCATTATGAACAGGCCCTATACGACACTACTATCAGCAGAATTTCTCGGTAGTACCGAGAGGTTCTGCATCGCCTTCGTGAGCCACAAACAGCCGGACCTGTGGGGCAAATGGCAGTTGGCGATTTCATCACGATAGTGTACCCGTTCATTCTTTACGCATGATTCAGGCTTTCAGAGATAAAATTTATATGACTAAAATATATTTGATCCTTTTAGGTGTTCAAACTAATCTACAAATCGGGGCTATCTATAGTACGGAACAAATAATTATAAATTAAAAAACACTTACATTCTTCTGTGATTTTCCATTCAATAAATAATTTGCGACAACTTCTGAAGGACTCGTCTGCACCAAGTTCGGATTTAGGAAACAATTAAGTTTGGCCAATGTTTGCGACAAAATACGAGGCTTTTTATTTGCACTCGCTTCTGACGAAGTTGAATGATTTTCTGTGATATTCCTAACGGATAGATGAGAATCAGAACTCTTTCGATTTGTTTCATGCGATATTTCCTTTAAAGGTTTCTTAGAAATCTGGATGTCCGTTCTTAATTCCAAACTGACAACAGGTTTAGATAAAGGAATGTCAAATTCTAAATCGTCATCATCGATCATATGGGAATCCAGTGGAGTAAATAGTCGATTTAAGAGATTTGTGCTGGAATTGCCAAGTGGCGTTGAATTTATTGTTTGTGCTGATGAAGTGCAAGCAACTTCTGCGGGTTTTATTGTAGTTGATAGATTGGTTTGTATTTTGTCTTCGGCTAATTTTGAACCGAATTCGAAATTTTCGAGTAGATCAAAGTCACCGGAATCTTCAAGCAAAATTGATTCAATTATTGAACTCTTTACAGTGGTTCGACCATTTTCTGTAATCACATCTTTGCAGATTTTTGTTTCCTTTATTTTGGATAACAATTTATTTGGCGCTCCGACAACTAACGTTGTGCTCGTCAAATCGACATTTTCCTTACAGTTGTTGATGCTTTTACTAGTAGAATCTTGCACACGCTTTGATCCGTTATCAGAACTATTTTTTGGCACTTTATTAACGTTATTCCGATTGAATCCAAACAAACTTTCCAAGTTTCCGATTTTTGGAATTGTTTCTTCCTGATTTTGTCTTCTTTTCTGATAGTCACTGTAACATGTATTGAAACTATCGAATTTTTCAAAAATACAATTCTCCAAGTTCTCTACATCCAGCAGTTTAACAACTTCGCGAATTTGAGATTCATTAGGTCCGAGTGGTAGATTCTCTCGTAAAATATGAATCGAATTTAAAAGTCGCCCAAAACCCCAAGACGATTCCATCAGGCGTATGATAGCAATGGCATCGATAGCTTCGACTCTATCGCGAAACATAAGCCGGGCATGCGATTGGGCCAATCGATTTAAACTATCCAGAAGTCGAACAGTTGTCCGCGATGGATCACGCATCGCGTCCGACCGACAATATTTGTAATATGATGCCAGGATGATGTTAGCTTCATCGGTCAATTGTGGATTAATATTTTGGACTGCTAAGAAATGCGACTGCAATCGATCCATATCCCATATGTCGTCAGATATGGTTTTGCAATTTGTGTTTTTTAGTATGTGATCTGATATTCTGTTGTCCCACTCTGGATCCCTTTCATCGCGTAAAATTAATACAATATCGAATCGGCTTAGTAGTGGTGCACCAATTCCTATATTGATAAAACTTGTTCCTTCGCTTTCTGACATAGTGTAAAGATTCTTCGGATTCGTTGCGGCTAATACAACACATCGGGTATTCAGCTTACATACCAATCCTGCCTATAGATTTATATTATTTGAATAAACGATAGCGTATCTATTTTATCTGTATACCTTTGCCATACTGATAGTTTGCTGTTCCATGGCTTCATGAATCGATGCTTTATCAGTTTCACGCATCAAGTTAAACTCGTCGATACAACATATTCCACCGTCTGCTAAAACAAGTGCTCCGGCTTCAAGATGCCATTCGCCTTCTTCCTGAGAAATAAAATACAAAATTTTTTTTTCATAGCGCGTATTATTGAGACCTTAGTTATACCTTTATAGCAGCTGCAGTTAATCCTGCTGCCGAACATCCCATCCCTGTTGTATGAACTGAACGCAAAGCGATTCGGGACGCTGATTTCAAAAGTTTTGACTTAGCCAGACCGGGATCACCGACTAGAAGTAAATGGGAATTACCGCGCTTACTGTCGCCAGCCGCAAATGAACACTGCATCCCACTGCATAAGGCCAAAGCAATTGCCAACTTTACCAAATACATTCCATGTATTTCCGGACATATCGATTGTATTATCATGTCGCGTGCATTTAATTGTCCGACTGAATCTATGGTGTCTTGCCATTGAGCGCGAACCGAAATTAATTGTTCAGAAAGATCTTTACCGACGTTGATATTCTCCTCATCCTTACAAATACTTACGGCACGCAGTGCAATCACAACTTCGGATCTTTTTCCTCGTATAATAGGCCGCCAACGTCTTTCGATTGTTCCGCTAGAAGTAAATACAGTAATTTTTGTAAAACACCAAATGCCAGTTTTTTTTACCAAACTTACCACACTGTTATACATTCTCCTGGATGACATGAGACCACTAAATCATTTTCTAGACTCACTACCAGAGATCCTGGTACGTTTTTCTCACCAAACAGTTCCTAAATGAAACAATTTCAATCTCAGTTATTTCTTACCATGGAAGAAGATGGTATTAAGTACAAACCTGTATACGAATTTCCTGATAGTCCATGCAATACTCTGGTTTTGGATGTGAATTTTTTGGATGCAAATTCCCTTTGCATGTTCCTGCTGGACCAAGACAGTTTCTTGGAACTTCAAATGAAAACATTTTAATATAGTCAGCCTCCAGAACAAAGCACTTTTTACATCGACTGCATACATATTCTCGCTTGAATTCGAGTAATCTGGCTTCGGTCATTCGGACCACATTACCTGAAAGTGTATGGGACTCTTTAAATTACATGTAAATTTAAATTCTCCTATGCGATGTGGCACTAAACGAACATTGTTTTTGCCGGGCAACCCGTTAGGACAGTCTTAAGGGGATTACGGTTACGTACCAGCATTACTAGAGCTCCAGGAAAACATAGCATACTCAAAAACCACACAGCCCCGTTGTTGCCTCTGATGTCTGAAAATCAGCCTCATGCGCCATAGTACTCTCGTCTAAGACAAAAGGCTCGCTTGATATTGCAAAAGTTGTGGGTGCATTAGATTCAGGGAAAACTTGAATTACATACACACTTTTTTTCAAAGATCAGTACAAACAAATTTTTGGGTCCTATATCTCAGGAACCGCTGTTGTGAACGGAGCCCTTGGAGTGAATATTTTGACTTAAAAGGTCAAAATATTCGAACGAAAGGTAATGTATAAGGATATAGAGGGCTAATTCTACCTACCTACGTCCATTGATGGGTGAATTTCAAGCGGGAGCGACGCACTTGCTGGAGTCCCGGCTTACTGCGGCTATTCGTGGCACGAAAGACAGACCATAAACCCTAGGCCTGTACAACGAAAATTACTCACGCCGGCAGATATTTCCCCATAGGTCGTGAAAGACCGAGAACCGATGGTTTCCGCGATTTCGCGAGTTGTCAGGGCGCTCTGCACAGAAGTGAGAAAAATATTTATTCAAATATAATTAATAAAGGGTCGCAAGGTGCAAACCTCTCCAAACTGAAGTGAAAATGGTCAAAGTCTGAAATTTACAAAAAAATTTGTGAATAAGGATTTAGACTTCTGGCAAAAATTATATTCGTAGACGAAAGCCAATTTAATATGTATAAAGCTAGTATTACACTGTTTGACCAAGTGGTCAAATTGCAGTAATAAGCAATGCGAAATTGCGAGTACAAATTAATCTCACAGTATCCGCCCGGTCAAAAACGCTTTTGCGCATTGCTTATTACTGCAATTTGACCACTTGGTCAAACAGTGTAATACTAGCTTTAGAGTGACACTCTCTAAGAAAAAATGAGAAGGAAAAAATAAAATCTTCTGCACAAAAATTGAATATACAGGACGATTTTTATTTTTATCAATGTACAGTAGAACACGGATAAGTGCATACCGATGGTGCATGTTTTTTGTGTGCACTTATCAGTGTTATGCACTTATCAGTTTTTGCTAACAAATATAATTATAATTTGATTTCTTAACACATAATGCATATTATCTATTTCTTTTTTTTAACAAATATTGTCATGGTCAAAAAATAAATTAAGAACCAAATATGTTTATAAGCACATAAATATAATTACAATATTTTATTAATTGTAAAAAGAGGAAAGCAAAATTAACAGTCTTTTTATAATTAACTAATCAAATGCAAAAATAAGTTAAAATTCATTTTACAAAATTTTAGCAAACTAAAAATTAATAAAACACAATGAAACTTTATTTCTTGAAGAAGTCTGGAACTTTTTTCTGGATCAATTTTTTCCCCGATAACTTCATTAATTGATGTTCCACTTCATCCAAAGATGTAACCTCAGCACCGCTTTGGTCGACATATCTCCTTATCGTAAATAAGGATCTTATTGCATCCTGAAGTGTTACTTTTATTGTAGGTTCTTCGATAATCTCGTCATCTGTTTCCATATCGGAACTTAGCTCTGCATTTTCTGGATGAACTTCATTGATGATCTTTTCTTGGGTTAACTCACCATAACAATCCAAGTTTTCATCGCAGTCAAGAAGTTCATTAAACTGATCCTCGGGTATAAGAAATTCAATGATTTCCTCTTCATCTTCATGCACTTCCTGCAAAGGTTGGTGAACAAATCCAGCTTTGCGAAAACAATTTTTAATTGTTGTTGGTGAAACTAACCACCAAGATCTCTTAGCTAGCCTTATTGCCTGTAAGACGTCTAAAGATTGCCCAAAGCTTTGGAGAGAAGATCCTTGTTCCAGGGCCAGAATTTGCTTTCTGACTATTTGTGTAAAAGTGCGAATAATACCCTGGCCCAATGGTTGAATTAAGGCTGTCGTATTAGCCGGTAAAAATACATTTTTCACATTTCGCAAACGGATATGGTCTGCCAATTTATGACAAGCAGCATTGTCTATAAAAAGAGCAACGTTTCTATTTTGCATCGCCATTTCCCTGTCAAAATCTGCAATTATGTTGGTCCAAATCTTACTTGTCATCCAAGGTTTACTGTTAAAATAGTATGGAAGAGGAATTTCCTTCCCACGAAAGCAACGTGGCTCCTTGGAGCGACCAATGACATAAATATGCTTGTTCGATCCACTCATATTTGTTAGAAATAACAGCGTTACACGATCTTTTTGAACTTTTCCACCTTTAACAGAATCTCATCCAAAAGCAAGAGTTCCACGGGGAAGGGCTTTATAATATAGGGCTGATTTATCCGCATTGAACACATCTTCAGCATTGTAGTCTTTTAGTATATCTGGAAGCACGCTTTTAACCTATAAATTAACCCAATGAACACAAATGAGAAATTTTGATAAATAAAATCCTTCACAATGTACTAACCCAATAATAGGCTGATGTTTCATCAGAACCTGCTTTTCACCATGAAATTTGAAATATTTAATATTATTCTTTGTTTTCCAACGATGTATCCAACCGCTATTCGGTTCAAAATGTTCTATCCCCATTTTTAAAGAAATTTTTTTTGCTTCTTCCAAAATCATTGGTCCTGAGCTTAGATTATATACCTAAAAGGATAGGACACCCCGGTGTAAAAGCACGAAAAAAATAGAGACCAAAACTATTTTGACAGCACCATGGGATCCAAGGATGCCAAGGGATCTTGCTTGTCAAAAACACACGTAAAATAATTATGAAGGAATATTTTGTTGTTTGTTTTGATTGGTTGTCATGGTAACCTGAACGGCTTGGATCTTGGATCCAATGGCGTAGCAAAATAACGTTATATTTGGGGCCTTCCAAAAGCGTTACAAAGGTGAACATTCCGAACATGCAACTGTACTTAGAAAAAAAATATTTATTAAAATATCCATTTCTGTACAAATGCTTTGTATCGAAAGAAATCTTTTCGATGACTAGACTCCCTTGAGTTCACAACAATATAGCCTTCTCATTAAATTAGTAATAGAAAAATGATTGCATTATTGTTAAAAATAAGTCTGACGAAATATCGTAATTTGGTGTTTATCAAAAAAGTACGCATTTGAAAAAACTACTCGTTTCTGGTATTTCGCCGAGATTTCAGTTACAGAATCGTACCAGATCATAAGTGAATATGTAAATATATAATAAAATAACATACATCTGTAAAGCACACATACATAGATTACAAAGAGATAGATAGTTTTATACTCTAGATGAAATCTGAGAGTATTATAAGTTTAATCCAGCCCAAAAGTTTGTATCGCTTAGAACGAAGCCTCAGACCAAAAAAAGTTAAATATTATTTTGTGCTTATTTGGGGACAAAACCTCTAAATCCGCTTGACGTCCGTCCGCCCGTCCTTCTATCCGTTAGCATGATAACTCAAGAACGCCTTGACCTATGATCTTGAAATTTTGAATCTGGATGTTTCGTCGAATTTGTAAGGCTAAGTTCGTTAACGGGCAAAATCGTCCTCATCTAGAGTATCATTGCTTGCAGCTGATCGTGACTGCAGTATGTTTATGCAATATATTTAATATATGCAAAAAAAAATTTGAAATGCGCGCCAAAATTGTTGCCCCTAAAATAATCAGTTTTGTACGCCCATGCAGCTTTTACTTTGACATGGGCATTAAACATCTTGGCTCTTTTTTATTGTAGCATGTCCAATCCTTTTAGGTATATAATCTAAGGTCCTGAGATAACAGCATTTTTTTGCCTCATTTGTTGAAACCATATTATCATTGCCTCGTCTAAATCTTCATGATTTTCACTGCGAATTCTCTTTCTTTTCACGTTTTTATTTTCCATAGCAATTTCACGAATCTTGTCTGCGTTCCTTACAATTCTGGAGATAGTAGACACATCACACTATACTCAGTGGCGAGTTTTTTCCTTGTTTCGCTTTTCAGTTTATCCAAAATTTCAAGCTTTTGCTGGATTGTCAATGTAATAATTTTTTTTTGGACTCCATTATATACGAAAAGGTGCTACAAGATCACTACAATCACAAATTACACTAATTACAAATGTGCGGCTTTTCACCACACACTGCACAAGACAATCCCAAAATTTCCACGCATTCAAGGAAAGCATAATGACCAAAGCCTAAACCGTCTGATTTTCGGGGAATCCCCCATTACTGAAATAGCAGACTGGTCGAATTGTGCTACTTTTTATGACAGACAATGTTTTACAGTGGCTGGTAAAAAAGGAAAGAAAATGGGTTTTAAATGTGCACTTAGCCGTGTCAAATTCTATACAAATGTTCGATATCATGCAAAAAATTCCGTGCACTTTCACGTATTTGTGTACTTAACCGTGTTGCACTTATCCAAATTCAAATGTATGAAAAATTCTCAAAAAATCTCGGTGCATGAAATTTTAGTGCACATAAGCGCAATTTGCACTTAAGCGTGTTGCACTTATCCGTGTTCTATTGTAATGACCCCAAATATAAAGCATGGGACGTCCGTACGTGGCTTCTATATACTTATTTTCATGTGTTGGATACTCCACCTCAAACTCCACCCCAATAGACATAGACCACATATGTGCTCACTTAGAAGGGGAATTAAAAAAAGTGCCAAATTCGAGAGGAATCGCGGGGCTCAGACTTAAATTGGATAGCGTATGGGCTGCAACGTCTGAAAATTTGAAAATGTACCAAAAAAGCTAGTGGAATCAATCTCCAAACGACTGACAGCAGTGATTAAGAATAAGAGGAACCACACAAAGTATTAGGTAAAGATTGTTTGAATATCGAAGAATCACAGGGATGACATTTTTAAATAAATAATTCGAAGTAAAATCTCTATCAGCATAAATTTTATTAGAATTCGAGGCTCGGTTCTATTGTGAATATAGGTTCTATGAGTTACAAACTTTTCGGGCTGGATTAAACTTATAAAAATATTTCCAACATTCATTCTGTCTGAACTCAAACTGAATGCATCATATGAAGACAGAGGCAGAGTATACGGGAAATCCCCATTTTTTCAGCTACTAATTGGCTCCAAATGCATATCTTACTCATCGGATCATTTGCAATAAAAGAACTCAGAGTAAAACAGTCTAAAATAGAAACTTGAATTTGAAGCCACAACGTCAACCCCACCACTTCCAGAAACTTTGCAGTAGAGAAACTTGAACAGAAATCAAAACTTTGCTAGATTCAGTTAGTAACTCAGTCTGTGTTCCGTCGTGTCGCGAATCAGTTGCTTATATTTTGGGTGCGTGGTTAAAAGTCGACGAGACTGTGTTGTGTTATAAATTTAATAGTTCCAAAAGGGTGCAACTACAGCATGTCTGAACTAACGCCTGATGCTACAAAGAAGAAGAGACGAGCTTCCTACCAAAAGAAGAATTATACAAAACCAAAGTAATCAAGATTTATTAAAGAGCTGAAAAGGAAAAAAAAAAACTTAAAATGTTTCTTTAAGTTTCATGTGGAGAATAAAAAAGCCGCTTATGAATATGATTTCATACTTGTGGTTATATAAAAAAGCATTTCCGTTTTATACATGGAGATAAGAGTTGGGTTCTTACAGTATAATGTTCTGTTCTATCAGAGATGAGTGTCGAAATTCTTGGCGATTTTATTGGTATAACAAAATAAGACAGAACATATGGTATTTGTTGGCTTACTTTGGGCGCTACCAGTAATCCATGAGGGACAAACCTTGTCTATCTGTGAATTTGTAGATGTTGGAATACCGTCTAAAATCCAGATTCACTGGGACCTCTGTGGGCCTATTGTGATTGCCCCCTCGCGTCTTTCTACCTTGAAGTGGTGGGCTTAAGGCACATTGTACCGAACCAAGAGATAGACACAGTATCCAAGCCAAGGTGTGGATGTGTGCTGAGGACTGAATGGTGCAGGATACGCAAACATGTGTATCGCGAACGGCCACCATGAGATACCGGGCAACCTTTCATTGTATCTAGCCTTATGCTTGCAAGGGAGCTCTGCAGGCACGAACCAACCACTTCTCGCCTTACTTGTGGGACCATACACGAATAAAACAAAAAACAAACAAAACGAAACCAAAATTGATGTCGAGGGTATCTCATCGGGCAAGGAAAAACAACTCTTCCTCAAACATCTTCGAATCCCAGGAACGATGCGGACCATACCCCTATGACTCAGTCCGTTGAGGAACCGGAAAAGGAAAGCGTTATTACACACATGGAGCCATCGGCCCAGTTTGTTCAAGACGTTGAGACAGTGATACGACATCTCGAGCTGGAGACTGAGCGTGAATCTGTAAATTTGGTCAGGTTTCTTTTTGTTTGGTACGTTAAAATCACGTAAATAGCATACATTTTTTTTAATTGAAGATGATCCGATATGTTTTGTAGTGGCACGAAGTAGAGCGACGTCTTGCTTCTCAAAACTGCGTACTTCGTAGTGAGAAGATTGATTGAAAGTTCTTTACATTGGGGAAGAATTGGAGTGCACTTGTTCGGCGTTGATAAATATTCTTATATAACGAAACTAAAGTTATTTAATTTATAATATTATCATTATTTAAACATCTTATAAAAGGTATTTCGTTGAAATCAATATCGTAATTAATTTTCATAACAATTGAAGATTTTAAACTATTGTAAGTTAATAAATATCACAGATCACAATTCGATTAATTAAATTATTATTACAGTTTGTTGATTATTGAAAATTGTTGTTGCTTGAAAACTCATTCTATCTACGGTGTATAACCTTAAAACGATCGTTTTTTAGTCAGAAAAACACATGTTTTTTTCAAAGAAAACAAAAACAAATTTATTCGGAGTACTCACCCTCGCTAGCTACACATTTCTCTCATCTCTCGTGCAATTTGTGGATACCACGCCAAAAAAATTCTTTCTCTTTCGAAGCAAGCCATTTTCGGACGTCTTCGTAAGAACCGAAGTGTTGCTCAGTGAGCGCGTGGCCCATCAACGAAAATAAGTGGTAGTCGGAAGGGGCCAGGTCCAGTGAATTAGCGGGAGGGGGTAGCATCACCCAGTTGAGTGTGTCCAAGTAGTTGCGGACCAGTTTTGACGTGTATGATGGTGCGTTGTCGTGGAGAAAAATCACCTTATCATGTCTTTTTTGATATTCCGGCGTTACGGTGCAATTTGATCAATTGTTGGTGGTAGCGGTGGGCATCGACAGTTTCACCAGGTTTTAAGAGATAGTAGACGATACCCTGCTGATCCCACCAAACGCACAAAATTGTCTTTCGTCCGAAGCGATTTGATCTTGCGGTAGATGTTGATGGTTGACCGGGATCAACCCGCGATTTTCTGCGCTTTGGATTATCGAAATAAATCCACTTTTCATCGCCAGTCACAATCCGATGCAGAAACGACTTTCTTCTTTGTCAAACGAGCAACATTTCGCATGTGTTTTGGCGTCGCTCCATCTGCCTATCGTTCAATTCATGCGGCACCCATTTTCCGATCTTTTGAACCTTCCCCATGGCACGTAGACGCTTGGAAATGGCTGCTTGAGTAACATCCAATTGCTCGGCAAGTGTTTTTTGCGTTTTGGTTTCGTCCTCGTCCAAAAGAGCCTGCAATTGATCGTCCTCAACCTTTCTGGACCGATTTTCGCGCTTCTTGTCGCTCAGGTTAAAATCGCCGTCTTTGAATCGACGAAACCAAGCCCTGCACGTTGACTCCGCTAAAACATTGTTATCATAGGCCTCCACAAGCATTTGATGCGATTTAGCAGCCGTTTTCTTCAAATGGAAGCAAAAAAGCAGAGTTTCCCGCACATGCTCTTTTTCTGGCAAAAAACTAGACATGATCAGCACAGGACAAACGTATGTTGTTGAATGAAATTTTTGACGATGTGCACCGATTAATGTTAACAACTAACCAACCCTTAAATAAAAAAAAATAGCGTCCCTAGGTTGCTTAACACGCTTACCAAAGCCATCTATGTGTCAACGATCGTTTTAAGGTTATACACCTGGTAAATCAAATATTTATTATTTTCCGACTGACTTTTTGGTTGAATTTTTTTATTATCTTTTATTTTTCTTTCGGGTTGCTTGATTTTATATATATAAAATAAAAATCAAACAACCGGCCACTTTGATTTAGCGAATTGTGTGAAGTGTGTGCCACACGTGTTCCCCACAAGTAGCCGGTGAAGATGAAATTTATGTTCAGTTTAGAGCTTCGACAGAGCCTCTAGTTGAGGTCTGTTTATCGTTCGTCTGATTGGGGTACATTGAACAGTAGGGCTATTATCTAATTGGAACACGGAGTAAAAAATTATGTATGTAATTAAATTTCACACTCATGAGAAAAACACTGAGTTTGTCATAATTATAAAGTGACTAGCAGCTTATTTTTTTCGGGAATGGACGAAATACCAATTGAACTTCTGAAAAACGGTGGAAACTGTGTCGTGCAAATACTACACAAAATGATATGTAAAATTTGGACATAGGAAAATATACCCGACGATTGGCGAACAAGCATTATATGTCCAATGTATAAGAAAGGAGACAAACTCTGCTGTGAGAACTACAGAGAAATATCATTGTTGTGTACGTCCTACAAAATACTGACAAAAATAATTGAACGTCGTCTTCAGCCCTATACTACCGAAACAATTGGCGAATACCAAGGTGGATTCAGAACCGGACGATCTACAACAGACGAGATATTCTTGGTGAAACAGGTGCTTGAAAAATGATGGGAATATTACACAGATGTGCACCAAATATTCGTAGATTTTAAACAAGCATATGACAGTATCGACAGGAGGGTACTGTACCAAATCATGCTTGAGTTTGGAACCAAAATTAGTTAGACTAACGAGACTCACAATGACGAACACTGAATCCCAAGTAAGAATACAAACCGATTCCACAACCACCTTTCGAACAGAATGTGGTTTAAAGCAGGGAGATGGTCTAGCACCCATTCTTTTCAACCTTGCACTGAAGTATTTCATCCGGAAAACCCCAGTCGATACCAATGGGACACTACTATTCAAGTCCACCCAACTAGTAGCATACGCTGACGATATAAACATCCTCGCAAGATCCTTCCCTAGTGCTAAGGAGGTATTTGTCATTCTTTACTCCGCCGCAAAAGAAGTCGGTTTACGCATAAACGAAAATAAAACAAAAATAATGACGCAAACAAGAAAGAGAACGCCAATCAGACAGAATGTAACAATTGCGGAGTATAATTTGGAGAGTGTGGGTAACTTCATATATCTTGGGGCTATTCTAGCAAAAGACGGCAACGAAACGGACGAAATCAAACGACGAATCATGCTAGCAAATAAAACGTATTTTTCGGTACCTCCAATAATGAAATCCAAGAAAGTGCACAGGAACAATAAGCTGCATATACAAAACTATTATACGACCTGTGCTGACAACAAACAAAGACGCAAACTTCCGAAAAAGCAGTTAACGCATTCGAAAGAAAGGTCCTCCGAAAAATGTTGGACCTGTGAAGGAAGGAACGGACTGGTGAATAAGATACAACCATGAGTTGTATCAACTCTTCTAGGAACCAGAAGCTTCAACGTTCATCAAACTACGTAAAGTGCAGTGGGCAGAAGAATCCCCAAACGTGCTCTTAAATGCAAAGCGAGTGCTAACAGGCCAGTAGGCAAACCACGCAAGCGATGGGAAGACTTGGCTGATGAAGACAGCAAAGCTATCTGAAAAATTAGCAGCTGGAGGACGCGGTCTTTAAATCGAGATGATTGGAGACGACGACTTCAGGAGGCCAAGGCCCGAGGGCTGTCGCGGCATTATGATGATGAGCAGCTTATTTTTCCAATGGTTCCCTGAGACGAGATCCCCATCTGCTCCCACTATTTTCTGGCATTTTCTTTCGACTTTATGCTACAAAAGAGGGTGTTTCCAGACACCATAACATTTGAAGGTGTAGTGATCTAAGAAGCAAAACTATAAGGACATTAGGAATTTGAGTATTGAACGTTTTGCTGGTTATGATTTTTTCTTCTTAATTCACTTTAAGGGGGTATTTACATCTAACTAACAAAAAAATAAGACAATTTACAGAATTTATTTTTCAAAGAGGATACAAAAAAATTAAGTCGATAGCTTATTGGGTTCAAGCTCTAGAATTTACGTAAGTTCGCAAATCGTAGTTTCAAGAAAAACATGTTTAAAGTTTTTCTTTAGTACTTTTTACCATTAGAAATCCATAAAGTATGTGCCTAAATGATACGATAGCTCGTATAAAGTTGATTTCGAAAAAACCGTTTAAAACATGTATTCTACACATGTTTATCTACCGAAATAAGAAAAAAAAGTTTTCGATTTTTGCATTGAGTTTAATGTATGCACTATAGAATTACTTGCATTGTTTGTAAAGTGTTCTTTTTTGTTTCAGAATTCTCCTCGTCTCAACACTAGATGGTAAACTACAAGCTCTGGACTTACGACTTAGTGGAAGAGTTCTTTGGACAGTAGTTCCTCCAAATCACATGTCTTACTTATTCCCTTATTTTAATTTATTTCGGAGAGGAAAACCAATTAAAATAATTCCATCTTTAAATGGAGACCTGTATCAGTTCGACGGGCAGTGCCTTCAATCGAAACCAATTGCTACCGCCGAAAACTTAATGAGATTTAAATTCTTCGACGATGTGGAAATATCTGGTTCCAGGGAGATCGAGACTCTCTTATTAAAAGTGAGCACCGGTGAATTTATATCAACTGACTTAGAAAACGAAAAAAAGGATTTGCTAGAAATTATTCGTGTAATTTACCATGTTATTGTGAAAGGTACATCGAGCCAAACTGAAGAGCATTTTCAAATTGCACAATACGAAATTAGTGATTCGAAAGCTGTAAGCTATCATCTTAGAGAATTGGAGTTACGTTTTGTAGTTCCCGCAGGAAAAGTGCATTACAAAATAAAACAAAACAGTAAAACGTATGAGGTGGGTTTTTTTTATGTAATTATTAAACTACAGTCCTAAAATGAATGTATAATCCGATTTTTCATACAGGATAATATATCACTCCATAATAATTATTTATTTATATATTTCTGAATTTCTTAGTTGGATAATCCGATTGTGAGCGCCTGGCAAATTAACGGGAGCAGTCGTGCTACAGCAATAAACGTATTTTCATCTCAACAACGTGAACTTAATAGTCCTGTTAAATATCTGACACCATCATTTTATCTAGGACAATTTAATCAAATCGTTTACATTCAGGTTTGTATAATATTATTCCAGCGAAAGACACAATATTTTTAAATTTTCTAGAATTTCGTAAACGAGAATATTTCGTCAGAATATTGAATCTAGATTCTAATCCGACTTAGAGCTAGAATAATCTCCATGTTTCGATGAAAACTTTAAGGTGGTCTTTCTCTAATGCGGTTCAATTTCTTACAAAATTCATCATTTGATTAGGACCAGATTAGAGACCTCCTTATTTTCGACAATTAAGCAATAATTCTGCGAAGACAGTTCGACTTCTTGACGGGAAAAAACCTTGAATATGTGAATGAGACTTTTTCGTACAAGGTTTTATGGAGTCCGAGTCTGCATATAAATTGCATGATAATATTCAGATAGTGTGTCTTCTGCTTTAAAGTACACTACTAGATTAATTAAAAATTAATAAAACTATTCCACTTACAGAACTTGTTAATGGATTCGTCAAAGCAAATCAGTATCAGTGCAAAGGAAATTTCGTTCGATATAGCGTATCCTGCTTCCGGATATAATGTAATGTCATCATCTTTTTTAGTTGAAAAGACAATATGTTTCGATATTCTACTGTCTATAACGCTTGCACAGGAAACAAATGTGAGAAGCTTAACTATGCCCCCAAGTTCAGATGATCACAAAACCACTGATGAATTATTAATTTATCAGAGAAGTATTTCGGAGCCAAACAAAAGTTCTCCTGTTAGCACTAATTTAAAATCAATTTTCTCTTCACAATTTGATATTATTGGATGTCTCGGGTACGGTGGTTTTGGAATAGTATTCGAAGCAATGGGAAAACTTGACTTAAAAAATTACGCAGTTAAACGAATTCCTGTTCCAACTAAAGAAAAATCACAAAACAGGATTTTACGAGAAGTGAAGACACTATCAAAATGTGAACATCTGAATATTATACGTTATTATAACGCGTGGTATGAAGAAGCATCGGCCGATTGGGAAGATCCTGTAATTAAAAAAGCTATTCAAGGTTTGCCATCATATGATGACTGCACTTACAGTGATTCAGACAAAACAAGGACTAGTTGTTCAGATTTTTCCAGACAAACTGAAAAATCATCCGTAAAGAATGAGAACGTAAAAAAGTTCTACCTCTTTATTCAGATGGAGCTGTGCCATTCGCAAAGCCTAAAAAGTTATATTCAAAATAATTCTGTTGCCCAGCGTAGCCCATATGTTAAAAGCATACTTAAACAGATCGCGGATGGAGTACATTTTATACATCAGCAACGTTTAATCCATCGAGACTTGAAACCAGGCAATATATTCTTTTCGCTCGATAGACAAATTGTTAAAATTGGAGATTTTGGTCTAGTTACAGATATACCGAACAACAGTGGCAATCCTACGAATGCATCTACTTCTCAAGATACTCAATCAAAAGACGTAGGCACTGATTTGTATATGTCTCCTGAGCAAAAAGCAGGACAACCATACGATTCTAAAGTTGATATATATTCAATGGGAGTAATTTACGTCGAATTGCTTACCAATTTCGATACAGAAATGGAACGATGTAACACTTTAAGAAATTTAAGAAATGCCATTATTCCTAGAAAATTTTCCAGAAACATGATATTGAAACGTATGTTGACAAAGAATAAAGATGAACGACCGGATATGGTTGAAATTCAAAAATTGTTAAATGATGACTGTAGACATGGTAAGAAATGTAATCTTCCTATTCGTCTTATGATTGATTCGCCAATTAGTACTATGGGGATCTTATTACTTTCAAATGTTGATCAATCGCAATAATAATATTTGGCCATATATGCGGAATAGTTCGAAGCTAATTTCGTATATATACCCTTAAAAAAAACACATATTTTAATAAAAACGTTCGCACCAAAGTTTCAAATTTCGAGGATTATTCTCGATATACAAAAATTATAAGCTCTCATATCGCAACCCATTCTTACTACTGAAAATAGTATGTCAACATTTATTATTAACGTCCTCTCGGGGTTAGACGACAGTCTAACAATCAATTTGCGGAAAAATTAACTATATTTTGACGCTTCGATATAAAATTCAAATCGGATCAAAAGGTGATGAAGTATTGAAAGAAAAATCATCGAGGCCCTAGAACGCCACAGAAGAAGAAAATCGATGATGCGTAACCGCACAAATCCAGTATAAATCTCAAGGACAGATAGTCTTCTCGCTGGACTAATCATAATCCACAATTCACTATGCAAACCACTTCAAACAGAAGATCATCTAATAAGTATTAATATATTTACTCAACGATTAAAAGAGGGATCTGATAATTAACCCAATTGATAGAAAGTTAAAAACAAAGTACAGCTTTAAATATTAATTAAAAAAAATTATGTTTATATGAAATTAAAATTAAAATAAGTTATAGAAAACTGAAGTAATTCTCATACATTCATAGTTTGAAGATATCGATAGAGTGCTAACTCGTTCGATCTGTACGTAAAAATTGTAAAAAGCAAATTTTAAATTTGTAACATATGTAATTAGTTATCGCATTTTTTTATTATTTGTTTTTTTTTGTATACGAGTATTATACACATATATTTTTTATATTACTTGTTTTCGCTGTTTTCTTTAATTTTTTTATTTTATTAATTTTACCGGAGTAACTTTATCTCCTATTTTCGCCCAAAAAAGTTACGTTCGATTTTTTTTAAGTGGTCTTGTTTCGGCATCTTTTTTTTCATTTCGAAGGTTGTCAGAATATATACAACCCTTCTATTGTACATATATCCTTTGGGAGTTGAGTATAGAAAAATCCTGAAAGCGCGTGGAAGTAAAATCCAATTCGATATCTCATCAGATCGAAATATCAAAGTAGTAAATTCACTGAACTCCCCTTTTGTAATCGATTTAAAAAAATTAATTTGTTACCCTGATGCTCTGGTCACATCTGCGTTAACGGCTAAGGGATGAAAACGCGTTAGCTAAAGCAAAATTACGCGCTAATGTAACCACATAAACTACGCGTTATGCCTTTCACTGTGCCAAAAACACATTAACTCGAACTAAAAAAAAATATTCATTAATATTTTATCGCTTCTAATTTGAAAGACTCGTTCAACGTTGTTCATTTTTTGAATCTTACGATCCTAAGTTACTTGTGCAGTGTAACGCCATTTCGGCGTTTTGACTTTAGCGCTCTACTGCGTGGCTATACCTGCGTTTAACATCATATCGCATCACGTTAGGCGCAGTTATGGCCCCAGCATGAAAAACAATTTTTTTACGTGTTAGGACTCGTAGACCCAAAAGCCAAAAAGATGCCTGTCCATCCGCTGTAAACGTTGAGATATTAAGTTAAATTTTTTTTGGAGTAGACTGGGTGAACCCCCTTATGTGCTGACTTTTGAGAGAGTGGGGCAGAATAACCAGAGGAATTTTAGAAACGGTATTTTTTTAGGTTGTCAGTCGCATAGTAAGTAACCTGCACTACTTCTCAGAATTAAATGCGATCCGGGCTTCTACCCCACAAATAATAAAGTTGCGCCCAGACTGGAGTTTTCTGAGATGGTCACGGTAGCAAAAATTGTATTTTGAAGTAAATTTCCCAAGAGCGGGTACAGCACAATATCGACACTTGCATCAAATAAAAGGTGATTTGATTCCCAAAAAAAAAAAACTATGTTACAACATGTAATTGTGATTATTAGTTTTGAAGATTTAACAGTTTACGTGTGAGGGTACATGTAGGAAAAAAAATTTAATTTACTGTATCTCCGCCGATATTAAAATTGATCAACCCTGTGGAATATTTTTTTTCTCAAAATATATCAAGGAATTACACCTTAAAGTTTCCAACCATGTACCGGATACCCTGTATACATGGGCAAGGTGAGTTCGCTGAATATTAAAAATTTACAGGGGGCCGTTGAGCAAGGAATTGGAGGGATATGAATTTAATAAAAAAAAATCTGCCAATGGTCGAAACGAAACTTTATTATTTTTCGGGTCAAAGCTCGGGAGCGGTCAAAGTCGGAGTGTATCATGAGTTGCTTCGAGATTATTAGATTTCTTGGAAAATTAATTTTGTTCTTAAAATAAAAATATTTAAAATCGCGATTTTTAGCCGATTAAACATTGGAAAATTTCTTTCATCTTAGCATTTATACTCTCTTAGGAGCTGAAAAAGGAAAAAACTTAAAAACAAGTTTTAGGCGATTATTACGCAAGCACGTGAAAGTGAAAAGATATTCGATATCTGATAAGACCTGGGGATATAGTAGAATTCGTGAAAAAGTTTACAACCCCCTTTGCACCCCCTTAGGGGTCGAATTTTAAAAAATCCTGAAAACACTTTCTAGGTATTTATATGAAAAAGATGTACAATAAAAACGAATTCAATATTTGGGAAAACCTAATAGATATGACGAAAACCGTAAAAATATATGCATTCCATTTTCACTGATCATTTTTTTTGCCCCCCCTCCGAACGCCAATAGATATTTGAAATTTTTTTTTATCTAAATTAGTTTTCTAGTTGATCTACATAAACATACCGAGTTTCAACTTTGTAGCATAAGCCGTTCTATAGATGGGAAAAACACCCCCCACCCCCGTACCATACTGCCACTATAAAAAATTATATTTTTCCAACATGCTACTAATATAGATCTATCTAAATGCTAAGTTTCAGCTTTATATCATTATAGGTTCTCGAGATATAAAAATCGGAACTTTTTCTTTTTCACCCTCCCCCACCCTCACCCTCTACACCCCCACTTCCAAAATTTTGTTTTCTGCTAGGGGTCTATTAGGCCCACTTCAGGTAAAAATTTTAAGCATATATCTTACACCGTTCTTGAGATATGAGACGTGATTTTTTAAAAAAATTCTTATCCCCTCCACTTTCATGATCCACCGCCCTCATAAAAAATTTTACTTTCAGCAAACTTCATTTGTCAACCTTTATACAAAAACCAAATTTTATTTGTCTAGTGCAATCCGTTCGTTAGATATCGTAATCTAAAGTTTTTCACCCCCCACCCCCGTACGCCACTACCCCCACTCAAAAATTTATTTCCGATCTATTCTCCTAGTATACCTACAGATATTCATCAAGTTTCAATTTTGTGACAGTAACCGTTTAGGAGATATAGAATTTAGAATGAGTCAATCTCGCCTTTTTTGCGTTTCGGACGCATTATTTTTCCCCCCACTCCCAAACCCCTTCATCTATATCGGCAATTTTTTTGCAAATGGGTCCACTACCGAAGCTCTATATAATTTCCAAATTTCAGCTTCCTAGCATAAGTGGTTGCTGAGATCTAGAAACCAAAATTTTCCGTCTAAAACATTTCCCCCTCCTCCCCCCTAAGAACCCTTCCACTACAAATTTGGGTACGTATGGGGTACGATCGTACCCCATACGTACCCCATACTGGGTATGAGCGCATAGGCTGAGATTTTTACAAGTGACCACTTAAATTAAAATTAAAATTAAATTCAAAACCGCAAACAGATTTAAAAAAACAAAAATTTGAGCCCAGGAGAGCGGAAGTTCATTTTGGATGCGTGGAGTACGTATAGGGTACGTATGGGGTACGATCGTACCCCATACGTACCCCATACTGGGTATGAGCGCATAGGCTGAGATTTTTACAAGTGACCACTTAAATTAAAATTAAAATTAAATTCAAATCCGCAAACAGATTTAAAAAAATAAAAATTTCAGCCCAGGAGAGCGGAAATTCATTCGGGGGGCGTGGGGGGTACGTGGTGGGTACGAAACGTACCCACCACGTACCCCCCCGGGGTATGAGCGCATAGGCTGAGATTTTTACAAGTGACCACTTAAATTAAAATTAAAATTAAATTCAAATCCGCAAACAGATTTAAAAAAACAAAAATTTGAGCCCAGGAGAGCGGAAGTTCATTTTGGGGGCGTGGAGTACGTATAGGGTACGTATGGGGTACGATCGTACCCCATACGTACCCCATACTGGGTATGAGCGCATAGGCTGAGATTTTTACAAGTGACCACTTAAATTAAAATTCAAATTAAATTCAAATCCGCAAACAGATTTAAAAAAACAAAAATTTGAGCCCAGGAGAGCGGAAATTCATTCGGGGGGCGTGGGGGGTACGTGGTGGGTACGAAACGTACCCACCACGTACCCCCCAAGGGGTATGAGCGCATAGGCTGAGATTTTTACAAGTGACCACTTAAATTAAAATTAAAATTAAATTCAAATCCGCAAACAGATTTAAAAAAACAAAAATTTGAGCCCAGGAGAGCGGAAGTTCATTTTGGGGGCGTGGAGTACGTATAGGGTACGTATGGGGTACGATCGTACCCCATACGTACCCCATACTGGGTATGAGCGCATAGGCTGAGATTTTTACAAGTGACCACTTAAATTAAAATTCAAATTAAATTCAAATCCGCAAACAGATTTAAAAAAACAAAAATTTGAGCCCAGGAGAGCGGAAATTCATTCGGGGGGCGTGGGGGGTACGTGGTGGGTACGAAACGTACCCACCACGTACCCCCCCGGGGTATGAGCGCATAGGCTGAGATTTTTACAAGTGACCACTTAAATTAAAATTAAAATTAAATTCAAATCCGCAAACAGATTTAAAAAAACAAAAATTTGAGCCCAGGAGAGCGGAAGTTCATTTTGGGGGCGTGGAGTACGTATAGGGTACGTATGGGGTACGATCGTACCCCATACGTACCCCATACTGGGTATGAGCGCATAGGCTGAGATTTTTACAAGTGACCACTTAAATTAAAATTCAAATTAAATTCAAATCCGCAAACAGATTTAAAAAAACAAAAATTTGAGCCCAGGAGAGCGGAAATTCATTCGGGGGGCGTGGGGGGTACGTGGTGGGTACGAAACGTACCCACCACGTACCCCCCAAGGGGTATGAGCGCATAGGCTGAGATTTTTACAAGTGACCACTTAAATTAAAATTAAAATTAAATTCAAATCCGCAAACAGATTTAAAAAAACAAAAATTTGAGCCCAGGTGAGCGGAAGTTCATTTTGGGGGCGTGGAGTACGTATAGGGTACGTATGGGGTACGATCGTACCCCATACGTACCCCATACTGGGTATGAGCGCATAGGCTGAGATTTTTACAAGTGACCACTTAAATTAAAATTAAATTCAAATCCGCAAACAGATTTAAAAAAACAAAAATTTCAGCACAGGAGAGCGGAAATTCATTCGGGGGGCGTGGGGGGTACGTGGTGGGTACGAAACGTACCCACCACGTACCCCCCAAGGGGTATAAGCGCATAGGCTGAGATTTTTACAAGTGACCACTTAAATTAAAATTAAAATTAAATTCAAATCCGCAAACAGATTTAAAAAAACAAAAATTTGAGCCCAGGAGAGCGGAAGTTCATTTTGGGGGCGTGGAGTACGTATAGGGTACGTATGGGGTACGATCGTACCCCATACGTACCCCATACTGGGTATGAGCGCATAGGCTGAGATTTTTACAAGTGACCACTTAAATTAAAATTAAAATTAAATTCAAATCCGCAAACAGATTTAAAAAAACAAAAATTTCAGCACAGGAGAGCGGAAATTCATTCGGGGGGCGTGGGGGGTACGTGGTGGGTACGAAACGTACCCACCACGTACCCCCCAAGGGGTATGAGCGCATAGGCTGAGATTTTTACAAGTGACCACTTAAATTAAAATTAAAATTAAATTCAAATCCGCAAACAGATTTAAAAAAACAAAAATTTCAGCCCAGGAGAGCGGAAGTTCATTTTGGGGGCGTGGAGTACGTATAGGGTACGTATGGGGTACGATCGTACCCCATACGTACCCCATACTGGGTATGAGCGCATAGGCTGAGATTTTTACAAGTGACCACTTAAATTAAAATTAAAATTAAATTCAAATCCGCAAACAGATTTAAAAAAACAAAAATTTCAGCACAGGAGAGCAGAAGTTCATTTTGGGGGCGTGGAGTACGTATAGGGTACGTATGGGGTACGATCGTACCCCATACGTACCCCATACTGGGTATGAGCGCATAGGCTGAGATTTTTACAAGTGACCACTTAAATTAAAATTAAAATTAAATTCAAATCCGCAAACAGATTTAAAAAAACAAAAATTTGAGCCCAGGAGAGCGGAAGTTCATTTTGGGGGCGTGGAGTACGTATAGGGTACGTATGGGGTACGATCGTACCCCATACGTACCCCATACTGGGTATGAGCGCATAGGCTGAGATTTTTACAAGTGACCACTTAAATTAAAATTAAAATTAAATTCAAATCCGCAAACAGATTTAAAAAAACAAAAATTTCAGCACAGGAGAGCAGAAGTTCATTTTGGGGGCGTGGAGTACGTATAGGGTACGTATGGGGTACGATCGTACCCCATACGTACCCCATACTGGGTATGAGCGCATAGGCTGAGATTTTTACAAGTGACCACTTAAATTAAAATTAAAATTAAATTCAAATCCGCAAACAGATTTAAAAAAACAAAAATTTCAGCCCAGGAGAGCGGAAGTTCATTTTGGGGGCGTGGAGTACGTATAGGGTACGTATGGGGTACGATCGTACCCCATACGTACCTCATACTGGGTATGAGCGCATAGACTGAGATTTTTACAAGTGACCACTTAAATTAAAATTAAAATTAAATTCAAATCCGCAAACAGATTTAAAAAAACAAAGATTTGAGCAGAGGAGAGCGGAAATTCATTCGGGGGGCGTGGGGGGTACGTGGTGGGTACGAAACGTACCCACCACGTACCCCCAAGGGGTATGAGCGCATAGGCTGAGATTTTTACAAGTGACCATTAAAATTTAAATTAAAATTAAATTCAAATCCGCAAACAGATTTAAAAAAACAAAAATTTGAGCCCAGGAGAGCGGAAATTCATTCGGGGGGCGTGGGGGTACGTGGTGGGTACGAAACGTACCCACCACGTACCCCCCAAGGGGTATGAGCGCATAGGCTGAGATTTTTACAAGTGACCACTTAAATTAAAATTAAAATTAAATTCAAATCCGCAAACAGATTTAAAAAAACAAAAATTTGAGCCCAGGAGAGCGGAAATTCATTCGGGGGGCGTGGGGGGTACGTGGTGGGTACGAAACGTACCCACCACGTACCCCCCAAGGGGTATGAGCGCATAGGCTGAGATTTTTACAAGTGACCACTTAAATTAAAATTAAAATTAAATTCAAATCCGCAAACAGATTTAAAAAAACAAAAATTTGAGCCCAGGAGAGCGGAAATTCATTCGGGGGGCGTGGGGGGTACGTGGTGGGTACGAAACGTACCCACCACGTACCCCCCAAGGGGTATGAGCGCATAGGCTGAGATTTTTACAAGTGACCACTTAAATTAAAATTAAAATTAAATTCAAATCCGCAAACAGATTTAAAAAAACAAAAATTTGAGCCCAGGAGAGCGGAAGTTCATTTTGGGGGCGTGGAGTACGTATGGGGTACGATCGTAACCCATACGTACCTCATACTGGGTATGAGCGCATAGCCTGAGATTTTTACAAGTGACCACTTAAATTAAAATTAAAATTAAATTCAAATCCGCAAACAGATTTAAAAAAACAAAGATTTGAGCTCTGGATAGCGGAAATTCATTCGGGGGGCGTGGGGGGTACGTGGTGGGTACGAAACGTACCCACCACGTACCCCCCAAGGGGTATGAGCGCATAGGCTGAGATTTTTACAAGTGACCACTTAAATTTAAATTAAAATTAAATTCAAATCCGCAAACAGATTTAAAAAAACAAAAATTTGAGCCCAGGAGAGCGGAAATTCATTCGGGGGGGCGTGGGGGGTACGAAACGTACCCACCACGTACCCCCCAAGGGGTATGAGCGCATAGGCTGAGATTTTTACAAGTGACCACTTAAATTAAAATTAAAATTAAATTCAAATCCGCAAACAGATTTAAAAAAACAAAAATTTGAGCCCAGGAGAGC
The DNA here is from genome assembly GCA_951812415.1 of Beris morrisii. Taxonomy (NCBI): domain Eukaryota; kingdom Metazoa; phylum Arthropoda; class Insecta; order Diptera; family Stratiomyidae; genus Beris; species Beris morrisii. Next base: position 121,233,357 of record OX638312.1, on the reverse strand, counting down.
GGAAATTCATTCGGGGGGCGTGGGGGGTACGTGGTGGGTACGAAACGTACCCACCACGTACCCCCCAAGGGGTATGAGCGCATAGGCTGAGATTTTTAGAAGTGACCACTTAAATTAAAATTAAAATTAAATTCAAATCCGCAAACAGATTTAAAAAAACAAAAATTTGAGCCCAGGAGAGCGGAAGTTCATTTTGGGGGCGTGGAGTACGTATAGGGTACGTATGGGGTACGATCGTACCCCATACGTACCCCATACTGGGTATGAGCGCATAGGCTGAGATTTTTACAAGTGACCACTTAAATTAAAATTCAAATTAAATTCAAATCCGCAAACAGATTTAAAAAAACAAAAATTTGAGCCCAGGAGAGCGGAAATTCATTCGGGGGGCGTGGGGGGTACGTGGTGGGTACGAAACGTACCCACCACGTACCCCCCAAGGGGTATGAGCGCATAGGCTGAGATTTTTACAAGTGACCACTTAAATTAAAATTAAAATTAAATTCAAATCCGCAAACAGATTTAAAAAAACAAAAATTTGAGCCCAGGAGAGCGGAAGTTCATTTTGGGGGCGTGGAGTACGTATAGGGTACGTATGGGGTACGATCGTACCCCATACGTACCCCATACTGGGTATGAGCGCATAGGCTGAGATTTTTACAAGTGACCACTTAAATTAAAATTAAAATTAAATTCAAATCCGCAAACAGATTTAAAAAAAACAAAAATTTGAGCCCAGGAGAGCGGAAATTCATTCGGGGGGCGTGGGGGGTACGTGGTGGGTACGAAACGTACCCACCACGTACCCCCCAAGGGGTATGAGCGCATAGGCTGAGATTTTTACAATTGACCACTTAAATTAAAATTAAAATTAAATTCAAATCCGCAAACAGATTTAAAAAAACAAAAATTTGAGCCCAGGAGAGCGGAAGTTCATTTTGGGGGCGTGGAGTACGTATAGGGTACGTATGGGGTACGATCGTACCCCATACGTACCCCATACTGGGTATGAGCGCATAGGCTGAGATTTTTACAAGTGACCACTTAAATTAAAATTAAAATTAAATTCAAATCCGCAAACAGATTTAAAAAAACAAAAATTTGAGCCCAGGAGAGCGGAAATTCATTCGGGGGGCGTGGGGGGTACGTGGTGGGTACGAAACGTACCCTCCACGTACCCCCCAAGGGGTATGAGCGCATAGGCTGAGATTTTTACAAGTGACCACTTAAATTAAAATTAAAATTAAATTCAAATCCGCAAACAGATTTAAAAAAACAAAAATTTGAGCCCAGGAGAGCGGAAGTTCATTTTGGGGGCGTGGAGTACGTATAGGGTACGTATGGGGTACGATCGTACGAAACGTACCCACCACGTACCCCCCAAGGGGTATGAGCGCATAGGCTGATATTTTTACAAGTGACCACTTAAATTAAAATTAAAATTAAATTCAAATCCGCAAACAGATTTAAAAAAACAAAAATTTGAGCCCTGGAGAGCGTAAATTCATTCGGGGGGCGTGGGGGGTACGTGGTGGGTACGAAACGTACCCACCACGTACCCCCCAAGGGGTATGAGCGCATAGGCTGAGATTTTTAGAAGTGACCACTTAAATTAAAATTAAAATTAAATTCAAATCCGCAAACAGATTTAAAAAAACAAAAATTTGAGCCCAGGAGAGCGGAAGTTCATTTTGGGGGCGTGGAGTACGTATAGGGTACGTATGGGGTACGATCGTACCCCATACGTACCCCATACTGGGTATGAGCGCATAGGCTGAGATTTTTACAAGTGACCACTTAAATTAAAATTCAAATTAAATTCAAATCCGCAAACAGATTTAAAAAAACAAAAATTTGAGCCCAGGAGAGCGGAAATTCATTCGGGGGGCGTGGGGGGTACGTGGTGGGTACGAAACGTACCCACCACGTACCCCCCAAGGGGTATGAGCGCATAGGCTGAGATTTTTACAAGTGACCACTTAAATTAAAATTAAAATTAAATTCAAATCCGCAAACAGATTTAAAAAAACAAAAATTTGAGCCCAGGAGAGCGGAAGTTCATTTTGGGGGCGTGGAGTACGTATAGGGTACGTATGGGGTACGATCGTACCCCATACGTACCCCATACTGGGTATGAGCGCATAGGCTGAGATTTTTACAAGTGACCACTTAAATTAAAATTAAAATTAAATTCAAATCCGCAAACAGATTTAAAAAAACAAAAATTTCAGCACAGGAGAGCAGAAGTTCATTTTGGGGGCGTGGAGTACGTATAGGGTACGTATGGGGTACGATCGTACCCCATACGTACCCCATACTGGGTATGAGCGCATAGGCTGAGATTTTTACAAGTGACCACTTAAATTAAAATTAAAATTAAATTCAAATCCGCAAACAGATTTAAAAAAACAAAAATTTCAGCCCAGGAGAGCGGAAGTTCATTTTGGGGGCGTGGAGTACGTATAGGGTACGTATGGGGTACGATCGTACCCCATACGTACCTCATACTGGGTATGAGCGCATAGACTGAGATTTTTACAAGTGACCACTTAAATTAAAATTAAAATTAAATTCAAATCCGCAAACAGATTTAAAAAAACAAAGATTTGAGCAGAGGAGAGCGGAAATTCATTCGGGGGGCGTGGGGGGTACGTGGTGGGTACGAAACGTACCCACCACGTACCCCCAAGGGGTATGAGCGCATAGGCTGAGAATTTTACAAGTGACCATTAAAATTTAAATTAAAATTAAATTCAAATCCGCAAACAGATTTAAAAAAACAAAAATTTGAGCCCAGGAGAGCGGAAATTCATTCGGGGGGCGTGGGGGTACGTGGTGGGTACGAAACGTACCCACCACGTACCCCCCAAGGGGTATGAGCGCATAGGCTGAGATTTTTACAAGTGACCACTTAAATTAAAATTAAAATTAAATTCAAATCCGCAAACAGATTTAAAAAAACAAAAATTTGAGCCCAGGAGAGCGGAAATTCATTCGGGGGGCGTGGGGGGTACGTGGTGGGTACGAAACGTACCCACCACGTACCCCCCAAGGGGTATGAGCGCATAGGCTGAGATTTTTACAAGTGACCACTTAAATTAAAATTAAAATTAAATTCAAATCCGCAAACAGATTTAAAAAAACAAAAATTTGAGCCCAGGAGAGCGGAAATTCATTCGGGGGGCGTGGGGGGTACGTGGTGGGTACGAAACGTACCCACCACGTACCCCCCAAGGGGTATGAGCGCATAGGCTGAGATTTTTACAAGTGACCACTTAAATTAAAATTAAAATTAAATTCAAATCCGCAAACAGATTTAAAAAAACAAAAATTTGAGCCCAGGAGAGCGGAAGTTCATTTTGGGAGCGTGGAGTACGTATAGGGTACGTATGGGGTACGATCGTACCCCATACGTACCCCATACTGGGTATGAGCGCATAGGCTGAGATTTTTACAAGTGACCACTTAAATTAAAATTAAAATTAAATTCAAATCCGCAAACAGATTTAAAAAAACAAAAATTTGAGCCCAGGAGAGCGGAAGTTCATTTTGGGGGCGTGGAGTACGTATGGGGTACGATCGTAACCCATACGTACCTCATACTGGGTATGAGCGCATAGCCTGAGATTTTTACAAGTGACCACTTAAATTAAAATTAAAATTAAATTCAAATCCGCAAACAGATTTAAAAAAACAAAGATTTGAGCTCTGGATAGCGGAAATTCATTCGGGGGGCGTGGGGGGTACGTGGTGGGTACGAAACGTACCCACCACGTACCCCCCAAGGGGTATGAGCGCATAGGCTGAGATTTTTACAAGTGACCACTTAAATTTAAATTAAAATTAAATTCAAATCCGCAAACAGATTTAAAAAAACAAAAATTTGAGCCCAGGAGAGCGGAAATTCATTCGGGGGGGCGTGGGGGGTACGAAACGTACCCACCACGTACCCCCCAAGGGGTATGAGCGCATAGGCTGAGATTTTTACAAGTGACCACTTAAATTAAAATTAAAATTAAATTCAAATCCGCAAACAGATTTAAAAAAACAAAAATTTGAGCCCAGGAGAGCGGAAATTCATTCGGGGGGCGTGGGGGGTACGTGGTGGGTACGAAACGTACCCACCACGTACCCCCCAAGGGGTATGAGCGCATAGGCTGATATTTTTACAAGTGACCACTTAAATTAAAATTAAAATTAAATTCAAATCCGCAAACAGATTTAAAAAAACAAAAATTTGAGCCCTGGAGAGCGGAAATTCATTCGGGGGGCGTGGGGGGTACGTGGTGGGTACGAAACGTACCCACCACGTACCCCCCAAGGGGTATGAGCGCATAGGCTGAGATTTTTAGAAGTGACCACTTAAATTAAAATTAAAATTAAATTCAAATCCGCAAACAGATTTAAAAAAACAAAAATTTGAGCCCAGGAGAGCGGAAGTTCATTTTGGGGGCGTGGAGTACGTATAGGGTACGTATGGGGTACGATCGTACCCCATACGTACCCCATACTGGGTATGAGCGCATAGGCTGAGATTTTTACAAGTGACCACTTAAATTAAAATTCAAATTAAATTCAAATCCGCAAACAGATTTAAAAAAACAAAAATTTGAGCCCAGGAGAGCGGAAATTCATTCGGGGGGCGTGGGGGGTACGTGGTGGGTACGAAACGTACCCACCACGTACCCCCCAAGGGGTATGAGCGCATAGGCTGAGATTTTTACAAGTGACCACTTAAATTAAAATTAAAATTAAATTCAAATCCGCAAACAGATTTAAAAAAACAAAAATTTGAGCCCAGGAGAGCGGAAGTTCATTTTGGGGGCGTGGAGTACGTATAGGGTACGTATGGGGTACGATCGTACGAAACGTACCCACCACGTACCCCCCAAGGGGTATGAGCGAATAGGCTGATATTTTTACAAGTGACCACTTAAATTAAAATTAAAATTAAATTCAAATCCGCAAACAGATTTAAAAAAACAAAAATTTGAGCCCTGGAGAGCGTAAATTCATTCGGGGGGCGTGGGGGGTACGTGGTGGGTACGAAACGTACCCACCACGTACCCCCCAAGGGGTATGAGCGCATAGGCTGAGATTTTTAGAAGTGACCACTTAAATTAAAATTAAAATTAAATTCAAATCCGCAAACAGATTTAAAAAAACAAAAATTTGAGCCCAGGAGAGCGGAAGTTCATTTTGGGGGCGTGGAGTACGTATAGGGTACGTATGGGGTACGATCGTACCCCATACGTACCCCATACTGGGTATGAGCGCATAGGCTGAGATTTTTACAAGTGACCACTTAAATTAAAATTAAAATTAAATTCAAATCCGCAAACAGATTTAAAAAAACAAAAATTTGAGCCCAGAAGAGCGGAAATTCATTCGGGGGGCGTGGGGGGTACGTGGTGGGTACGAAACGTACCCACCACGTACCCCCCAAGGGGTATGAGCGCATAGGCTGAGATTTTTAGAAGTGACCACTTAAATTAAAATTAAAATTAAATTCAAATCCGCAAACAGATTTAAAAAAACAAAAATTTGAGCCCAGGAGAGCGGAAGTTCATTTTGGGGGCGTGGAGTACGTATAGGGTACGTATGGGGTACGATCGTACCCCATACGTACCCCATACTGGGTATGAGCGCATAGGCTGAGATTTTTACAAGTGACCACTTAAATTAAAATTCAAATTAAATTCAAATCCGCAAACAGATTTAAAAAAACAAAAATTTGAGCCCAGGAGAGCGGAAATTCATTCGGGGGGCGTGGGGGGTACGTGGTGGGTACGAAACGTACCCACCACGTACCCCCCAAGGGGTATGAGCGCATAGGCTGAGATTTTTACAAGTGACCACTTAAATTAAAATTAAAATTAAATTCAAATCCGCAAACAGATTTAAAAAAACAAAAATTTGAGCCCAGGAGAGCGGAAGTTCATTTTGGGGCGTGGAGTACGTATAGGGTACGTATGGGGTACGATCGTACCCCATACGTACCCCATACTGGGTATGAGCGCATAGGCTGAGATTTTTACAAGTGACCACTTAAATTAAAATTAAATTCAAATCCGCAAACAGATTTAAAAAAACAAAAATTTCAGCACAGGAGAGCGGAAATTCATTCGGGGGGCGTGGGGGGTACGTGGTGGGTACGAAACGTACCCACCACGTACCCCCAAGGGGTATGAGCGCATAGGCTGAGATTTTTACAAGTGACCACTTAAATTAAAATTAAAATTAAATTCAAATCCGCAAACAGATTTAAAAAAACAAAAATTTGAGCCCAGGAGAGCGGAAGTTCATTTTGGGGGCGTGGAGTACGTATAGGGTACGTATGGGGTACGATCGTACCCCATACGTACCCCATACTGGGTATGAGCGCATAGGCTGAGATTTTTACAAGTGACCACTTAAATTAAAATTAAAATTAAATTCAAATCCGCAAACAGATTTAAAAAAACAAAAATTTCAGCACAGGAGAGCGGAAATTCATTCGGGGGGCGTGGGGGGTACGTGGTGGGTACGAAACGTACCCACCACGTACCCCCCAAAGGGGTATGAGCGCATAGGCTGAGATTTTTACAAGTGACCACTTAAATTAAAATTAAAATTAAATTCAAATCCGCAAACAGATTTAAAAAAACAAAAATTTGAGCCCAGGAGAGCGGAAGTTCATTTTGGGGGCGTGGAGTACGTATAGGGTACGTATGGGGTACGATCGTACCCCATACGTACCCCATACTGGGTATGAGCGCATAGGCTGAGATTTTTACAAGTGACCACTTAAATTAAAATTAAAATTAAATTCAAATCCGCAAACAGATTTAAAAAAACAAAAATTTCAGCACAGGAAAGCAGAAGTTCATTTTGGGGGCGTGGAGTACGTATAGGGTACGTATGGGGTACGATCGTACCCCATACGTACCCCATACTGGGTATGAGCGCATAGGCTGAGATTTTTACAAGTGACCACTTAAATTAAAATTAAAATTAAATTCAAATCCGCAAACAGATTTAAAAAAACAAAAATTTCAGCACAGGAGAGCGGAAATTCATTCGGGGGGCGTGGGGGGTACGTGGTGGGTACGAAACGTACCCACCACGTACCCCCCAAAGGGGTATGAGCGCATAGGCTGAGATTTTTACAAGTGACCACTTAAATTAAAATTAAAATTAAATTCAAATCCGCAAACAGATTTAAAAAAACAAAAATTTGAGCCCAGGAGAGCGGAAGTTCATTTTGGGGGCGTGGAGTACGTATAGGGTACGTATGGGGTACGATCGTACCCCATACGTACCCCATACTGGGTATGAGCGCATAGGCTGAGATTTTTACAAGTGACCACTTAAATTAAAATTAAAATTAAATTCAAATCCGCAAACAGATTTAAAAAAACAAAAATTTCAGCACAGGAGAGCGGAAATTCATTCGGGGGGCGTGGGGGGTACGTGGTGGGTACGAAACGTACCCACCACGTACCCCCCAAAGGGGTATGAGCGCATAGGCTGAGATTTTTACAAGTGACCACTTAAATTAAAATTAAAATTAAATTCAAATCCGCAAACAGATTTAAAAAAACAAAAATTTGAGCCCAGGAGAGCGGAAGTTCATTTTGGGGGCGTGGAGTACGTATAGGGTACGTATGGGGTACGATCGTACCCCATACGTACCCCATACTGGGTATGAGCGCATAGGCTGAGATTTTTACAAGTGACCACTTAAATTAAAATTAAAATTAAATTCAAATCCGCAAACAGATTTAAAAAAACAAAAATTTGAGCCCAGGAGAGCGGAAATTCATTCGGGGGGCGTGGGGGGTACGTGGTGGGTACGAAACGTACCCACCACGTACCCCCCAAGGGGTATGAGCGCATAGGCTGAGATTTTTACAAGTGACCACTTAAATTAAAATTAAAATTAAATTCAAATCCGCAAACAGATTTAAAAAAACAAAAATTTGAGCCCAGGAGAGCGGAAGTTCATTTTGGGGGCGTGGAGTACGTATAGGGTACGTATGGGGTACGATCGTACGAAACGTACCCACCACGTACCCCCCAAGGGGTATGAGCGCATAGGCTGATATTTTTACAAGTGACCACTTAAATTAAAATTAAAATTAAATTCAAATCCGCAAACAGATTTAAAAAAACAAAAATTTGAGCCCTGGAGAGCGTAAATTCATTCGGGGGGCGTGGGGGGTACGTGGTGGGTACGAAACGTACCCACCACGTACCCCCCAAGGGGTATGAGCGCATAGGCTGAGATTTTTAGAAGTGACCACTTAAATTAAAATTAAAATTAAATTCAAATCCGCAAACAGATTTAAAAAAACAAAAATTTGAGCCCAGGAGAGCGGAAGTTCATTTTGGGGGCGTGGAGTACGTATAGGGTACGTATGGGGTACGATCGTACCCCATACGTACCCCATACTGGGTATGAGCGCATAGGCTGAGATTTTTACAAGTGACCACTTAAATTAAAATTAAAATTAAATTCAAATCCGCAAACAGATTTAAAAAAACAAAAATTTGAGCCCAGAAGAGCGGAAATTCATTCGGGGGGCGTGGGGGGTACGTGGTGGGTACGAAACGTACCCACCACGTACCCCCCAAGGGGTATGAGCGCATAGGCTGAGATTTTTAGAAGTGACCACTTAAATTAAAATTAAAATTAAATTCAAATCCGCAAACAGATTTAAAAAAACAAAAATTTGAGCCCAGGAGAGCGGAAGTTCATTTTGGGGGCGTGGAGTACGTATAGGGTACGTATGGGGTACGATCGTACCCCATACGTACCCCATACTGGGTATGAGCGCATAGGCTGAGATTTTTACAAGTGACCACTTAAATTAAAATTCAAATTAAATTCAAATCCGCAAACAGATTTAAAAAAACAAAAATTTGAGCCCAGGAGAGCGGAAATTCATTCGGGGGGCGTGGGGGGTACGTGGTGGGTACGAAACGTACCCACCACGTACCCCCCAAGGGGTATGAGCGCATAGGCTGAGATTTTTAGAAGTGACCACTTAAATTAAAATTAAAATTAAATTCAAATCCGCAAACAGATTTAAAAAAACAAAAATTTGAGCCCAGGAGAGCGGAAGTTCATTTTGGGGGCGTGGAGTACGTATAGGGTACGTATGGGGTACGATCGTACCCCATACGTACCCCATACTGGGTATGAGCGCATAGGCTGAGATTTTTACAAGTGACCACTTAAATTAAAATTAAAATTAAATTCAAATCCGCAAACAGATTTAAAAAAACAAAAATTTCAGCACAGGAGAGCGGAAATTCATTCGGGGGGCGTGGGGGGTACGTGGTGGGTACGAAACGTACCCACCACGTACCCCCCAAAGGGGTATGAGCGCATAGGCTGAGATTTTTACAAGTGACCACTTAAATTAAAATTAAAATTAAATTCAAATCCGCAAACAGATTTAAAAAAACAAAAATTTGAGCCCAGGAGAGCGGAAGTTCATTTTGGGGGCGTGGAGTACGTATAGGGTACGTATGGGGTACGATCGTACCCCATACGTACCCCATACTGGGTATGAGCGCATAGGCTGAGATTTTTACAAGTGACCACTTAAATTAAAATTAAAATTAAATTCAAATCCGCAAACAGATTTAAAAAAACAAAAATTTCAGCACAGGAAAGCAGAAGTTCATTTTGGGGGCGTGGAGTACGTAAAGGGTACGTATGGGGTACGATCGTACCCCATACGTACCCCATACTGGGTATGAGCGCATAGGCTGAGATTTTTACAAGTGACCACTTAAATTAAAATTAAAATTAAATTCAAATCCGCAAACAGATTTAAAAAAACAAAAATTTCAGCACAGGAGAGCGGAAATTCATTCGGGGGGCGTGGGGGGTACGTGGTGGGTACGAAACGTACCCACCACGTACCCCCCAAAGGGGTATGAGCGCATAGGCTGAGATTTTTACAAGTGACCACTTAAATTAAAATTAAAATTAAATTCAAATCCGCAAACAGATTTAAAAAAACAAAAATTTGAGCCCAGGAGAGCGGAAGTTCATTTTGGGGGCGTGGAGTACGTATAGGGTACGTATGGGGTACGATCGTACCCCATACGTACCCCATACTGGGTATGAGCGCATAGGCTGAGATTTTTACAAGTGACCACTTAAATTAAAATTAAAATTAAATTCAAATCCGCAAACAGATTTAAAAAAACAAAAATTTCAGCACAGGAGAGCGGAAATTCATTCGGGGGGCGTGGGGGGTACGTGGTGGGTACGAAACGTACCCACCACGTACCCCCCAAAGGGGTATGAGCGCATAGGCTGAGATTTTTACAAGTGACCACTTAAATTAAAATTAAAATTAAATTCAAATCCGCAAACAGATTTAAAAAAACAAAAATTTGAGCCCAGGAGAGCGGAAGTTCATTTTGGGGGCGTGGAGTACGTATAGGGTACGTATGGGGTACGATCGTACCCCATACGTACCCCATACTGGGTATGAGCGCATAGGCTGAGATTTTTACAAGTGACCACTTAAATTAAAATTAAAATTAAATTCAAATCCGCAAACAGATTTAAAAAAACAAAAATTTGAGCCCAGGAGAGCGGAAATTCATTTTGGGGGCGTGGAGTACGTATAGGGTACGTATGGGGTACGATCGTACCCCATACGTACCCCATACTGGGTATGAGCGCATAGGCTGAGATTTTTACAAGTGACCACTTAAATTAAAATTAAAATTAAATTCAAATCCGCAAACAGATTTAAAAAAACAAAAATTTGAGCCCAGAAGAGCGGAAATTCATTCGGGGGGCGTGGGGGGTACGTGGTGGGTACGAAACGTACCCACCACGTACCCCCCAAGGGGTATGAGCGCATAGGCTGAGATTTTTAGAAGTGACCACTTAAATTAAAATTAAAATTAAATTCAAATCCGCAAACAGATTTAAAAAAACAAAAATTTGAGCCCAGGAGAGCGGAAGTTCATTTTGGGGGCGTGGAGTACGTATAGGGTACGTATGGGGTACGATCGTACCCCATACGTACCCCATACTGGGTATGAGCGCATAGGCTGAGATTTTTACAAGTGACCACTTAAATTAAAATTCAAATTAAATTCAAATCCGCAAACAGATTTAAAAAAACAAAAATTTGAGCCCAGGAGAGCGGAAATTCATTCGGGGGGCGTGGGGGGTACGTGGTGGGTACGAAACGTACCCACCACGTACCCCCCAAGGGGTATGAGCGCATAGGCTGAGATTTTTAGAAGTGACCACTTAAATTAAAATTAAAATTAAATTCAAATCCGCAAACAGATTTAAAAAAACAAAAATTTGAGCCCAGGAGAGCGGAAGTTCATTTTGGGGGCGTGGAGTACGTATAGGGTACGTATGGGGTACGATCGTACCCCATACGTACCCCATACTGGGTATGAGCGCATAGGCTGAGATTTTTACAAGTGACCACTTAAATTAAAATTAAAATTAAATTCAAATCCGCAAACAGATTTAAAAAAACAAAAATTTCAGCACAGGAGAGCGGAAATTCATTCGGGGGGCGTGGGGGGTACGTGGTGGGTACGAAACGTACCCACCACGTACCCCCCAAAGGGGTATGAGCGCATAGGCTGAGATTTTTACAAGTGACCACTTAAATTAAAATTAAAATTAAATTCAAATCCGCAAACAGATTTAAAAAAACAAAAATTTGAGCCCAGGAGAGCGGAAGTTCATTTTGGGGGCGTGGAGTACGTATAGGGTACGTATGGGGTACGATCGTACCCCATACGTACCCCATACTGGGTATGAGCGCATAGGCTGAGATTTTTACAAGTGACCACTTAAATTAAAATTAAAATTAAATTCAAATCCGCAAACAGATTTAAAAAAACAAAAATTTCAGCACAGGAAAGCAGAAGTTCATTTTGGGGGCGTGGAGTACGTAAAGGGTACGTATGGGGTACGATCGTACCCCATACGTACCCCATACTGGGTATGAGCGCATAGGCTGAGATTTTTACAAGTGACCACTTAAATTAAAATTAAAATTAAATTCAAATCCGCAAACAGATTTAAAAAAACAAAAATTTCAGCACAGGAGAGCGGAAATTCATTCGGGGGGCGTGGGGGGTACGTGGTGGGTACGAAACGTACCCACCACGTACCCCCCAAAGGGGTATGAGCGCATAGGCTGAGATTTTTACAAGTGACCACTTAAATTAAAATTAAAATTAAATTCAAATCCGCAAACAGATTTAAAAAAACAAAAATTTGAGCCCAGGAGAGCGGAAGTTCATTTTGGGGGCGTGGAGTACGTATAGGGTACGTATGGGGTACGATCGTACCCCATACGTACCCCATACTGGGTATGAGCGCATAGGCTGAGATTTTTACAAGTGACCACTTAAATTAAAATTAAAATTAAATTCAAATCCGCAAACAGATTTAAAAAAACAAAAATTTCAGCACAGGAGAGCGGAAATTCATTCGGGGGGCGTGGGGGGTACGTGGTGGGTACGAAACGTACCCACCACGTACCCCCCAAAGGGGTATGAGCGCATAGGCTGAGATTTTTACAAGTGACCACTTAAATTAAAATTAAAATTAAATTCAAATCCGCAAACAGATTTAAAAAAACAAAAATTTGAGCCCAGGAGAGCGGAAGTTCATTTTGGGGGCGTGGAGTACGTATAGGGTACGTATGGGGTACGATCGTACCCCATACGTACCCCATACTGGGTATGAGCGCATAGGCTGAGATTTTTACAAGTGACCACTTAAATTAAAATTAAAATTAAATTCAAATCCGCAAACAGATTTAAAAAAACAAAAATTTGAGCCCAGGAGAGCGGAAATTCATTCGGGGGGCGTGGGGGGTACGTGGTGGGTACGAAACGTACCCACCACGTACCCCCCAAGGGGTATGAGCGCATAGGCTGAGATTTTTACAAGTGACCACTTAAATTAAAATTAAAATTAAATTCAAATCCGCAAACAGATTTAAAAAAACAAAAATTTGAGCCCAGGAGAGCGGAAGTTCATTTTGGGGGCGTGGAGTACGTATAGGGTACGTATGGGGTACGATCGTACGAAACGTACCCACCACGTACCCCCCAAGGGGTATGAGCGCATAGGCTGATATTTTTACAAGTGACCACTTAAATTAAAATTAAAATTAAATTCAAATCCGCAAACAGATTTAAAAAAACAAAAATTTGAGCCCTGGAGAGCGTAAATTCATTCGGGGGGCGTGGGGGGTACGTGGTGGGTACGAAACGTACCCACCACGTACCCCCCAAGGGGTATGAGCGCATAGGCTGAGATTTTTAGAAGTGACCACTTAAATTAAAATTAAAATTAAATTCAAATCCGCAAACAGATTTAAAAAAACAAAAATTTGAGCCCAGGAGAGCGGAAGTTCATTTTGGGGGCGTGGAGTACGTATAGGGTACGTATGGGGTACGATCGTACCCCATACGTACCCCATACTGGGTATGAGCGCATAGGCTGAGATTTTTACAAGTGACCACTTAAATTAAAATTAAAATTAAATTCAAATCCGCAAACAGATTTAAAAAAACAAAAATTTGAGCCCAGAAGAGCGGAAATTCATTCGGGGGGCGTGGGGGGTACGTGGTGGGTACGAAACGTACCCCCCAAGGGGTATGAGCGCATAGGCTGAGATTTTTAGAAGTGACCACTTAAATTAAAATTAAAATTAAATTCAAATCCGCAAACAGATTTAAAAAAACAAAAATTTGAGCCCAGGAGAGCGGAAGTTCATTTTGGGGGCGTGGAGTACGTATAGGGTACGTATGGGGTACGATCGTACCCCATACGTACCCCATACTGGGTATGAGCGCATAGGCTGAGATTTTTACAAGTGACCACTTAAATTAAAATTCAAATTAAATTCAAATCCGCAAACAGATTTAAAAAAACAAAAATTTGAGCCCAGGAGAGCGGAAATTCATTCGGGGGGCGTGGGGGGTACGTGGTGGGTACGAAACGTACCCACCACGTACCCCCCAAGGGGTATGAGCGCATAGGCTGAGATTTTTACAAGTGACCACTTAAATTAAAATTAAAATTAAATTCAAATCCGCAAACAGATTTAAAAAAACAAAAATTTGAGCCCAGGAGAGCGGAAGTTCATTTTGGGGCGTGGAGTACGTATAGGGTACGTATGGGGTACGATCGTACCCCATACGTACCCCATACTGGGTATGAGCGCATAGGCTGAGATTTTTACAAGTGACCACTTAAATTAAAATTAAATTCAAATCCGCAAACAGATTTAAAAAAACAAAAATTTCAGCACAGGAGAGCGGAAATTCATTCGGGGGGCGTGGGGGGTACGTGGTGGGTACGAAACGTACCCACCACGTACCCCCAAGGGGTATGAGCGCATAGGCTGAGATTTTTACAAGTGACCACTTAAATTAAAATTAAAATTAAATTCAAATCCGCAAACAGATTTAAAAAAACAAAAATTTGAGCCCAGGAGAGCGGAAGTTCATTTTGGGGGCGTGGAGTACGTATAGGGTACGTATGGGGTACGATCGTACCCCATACGTACCCCATACTGGGTATGAGCGCATAGGCTGAGATTTTTACAAGTGACCACTTAAATTAAAATTAAAATTAAATTCAAATCCGCAAACAGATTTAAAAAAACAAAAATTTCAGCACAGGAGAGCGGAAATTCATTCGGGGGGCGTGGGGGGTACGTGGTGGGTACGAAACGTACCCACCACGTACCCCCCAAAGGGGTATGAGCGCATAGGCTGAGATTTTTACAAGTGACCACTTAAATTAAAATTAAAATTAAATTCAAATCCGCAAACAGATTTAAAAAAACAAAAATTTGAGCCCAGGAGAGCGGAAGTTCATTTTGGGGGCGTGGAGTACGTATAGGGTACGTATGGGGTACGATCGTACCCCATACGTACCCCATACTGGGTATGAGCGCATAGGCTGAGATTTTTACAAGTGACCACTTAAATTAAAATTAAAATTAAATTCAAATCCGCAAACAGATTTAAAAAAACAAAAATTTGAGCCCAGGAGAGCGGAAATTCATTCGGGGGGCGTGGGGGGTACGTGGTGGGTACGAAACGTACCCACCACGTACCCCCAAGGGGTATGAGCGCATAGGCTGAGATTTTTACAAGTGACTACTTAAATTAAAATTAAAATTAAATTCAAATCCGCAAACAGATTTAAAAAAACAAAAATTTGAGCCCAGGAGAGCGGAAGTTCATTTTGGGGGCGTGGAGTACGTATAGGGTACGTATGGGGTACGATCGTACCCCATACGTACCCCATACTGGGTATGAGCGCATAGGCTGAGATTTTTACAAGTGACCACTTAAATTAAAATTAAAATTAAATTCAAATCCGCAAACAGATTTAAAAAAACAAAAATTTCAGCACAGGAGAGCGGAAATTCATTCGGGGGGCGTGGGGGGTACGTGGTGGGTACGAAACGTACCCACCACGTACCCCCCAAAGGGGTATGAGCGCATAGGCTGAGATTTTTACAAGTGACCACTTAAATTAAAATTAAAATTAAATTCAAATCCGCAAACAGATTTAAAAAAACAAAAATTTGAGCCCAGGAGAGCGGAAGTTCATTTTGGGGGCGTGGAGTACGTATAGGGTACGTATGGGGTACGATCGTACCCCATACGTACCCCATACTGGGTATGAGCGCATAGGCTGAGATTTTTACAAGTGACCACTTAAATTAAAATTAAAATTAAATTCAAATCCGCAAACAGATTTAAAAAAACAAAAATTTCAGCACAGGAAAGCAGAAGTTCATTTTGGGGGCGTGGAGTACGTATAGGGTACGTATGGGGTACGATCGTACCCCATACGTACCCCATACTGGGTATGAGCGCATAGGCTGAGATTTTTACAAGTGACCACTTAAATTAAAATTAAAATTAAATTCAAATCCGCAAACAGATTTAAAAAAACAAAAATTTCAGCCCAGGAGAGCGGAAGTTCATTTTGGGGGCGTGGAGTACGTATAGGGTACGTATGGGGTACGATCGTACCCCATACGTACCTCATACTGGGTATGAGCGCATAGACTGAGATTTTTACAAGTGACCACTTAAATTAAAATTAAAATTAAATTCAAATCCGCAAACAGATTTAAAAAAACAAAGATTTGAGCAGAGGAGAGCGGAAATTCATTCGGGGGGCGTGGGGGGTACGTGGTGGGTACGAAACGTACCCACCACGTACCCCCCAAGGGGTATGAGCGCATAGGCTGAGATTTTTACAAGTGACCATTAAAATTTAAATTAAAATTAAATTCAAATCCGCAAACAGATTTAAAAAAACAAAAATTTGAGCCCAGGAGAGCGGAAATTCATTCAGGGGCGTGGGGGGTACGTGGTGGGTACGAAACGTACCCACCACGTACCCCCCAAGGGGTATGAGCGCATAGGCTGAGATTTTTACAAGTGACCACTTAAATTAAAATTCAAATTAAATTCAAATCCGCAAACAGATTTAAAAAAACAAAAATTTGAGCCCAGGAGAGCGAAAATTCATTCGGGGGGCGTAGGGGGTACGTGGTGGGTATGAAACGTACCCACCACGTACCCCCCAAGGGGTATGAGCGCATAGGCTGAGATTTTTACAAGTGACCACTTAAATTAAAATTAAAATTAAATTCAAATCCGCAAACAGATTTAAAAAAACAAAAATTTGAGCCCAGGAGAGCGGAAGTTCATTTTGGGAGCGTGGAGTACGTATAGGGTACGTATGGGGTACGATCGTACCCCATACGTACCCCATACTGGGTATGAGCGCATAGGCTGAGATTTTTACAAGTGACCACTTAAATTAAAATTAAAATTAAATTCAAATCCGCAAACAGATTTAAAAAAACAAAAATTTGAGCCCAGGAGAGCGGAAATTCATTCGGGGGGCGTGGGGGGTACGTGGTGGGTACGAAACGTACCCACCACGTACCCCCCAAGGGGTATGAGCGCATAGGCTGAGATTTTTACAAGTGACCACTTAAATTAAAATTAAAATTAAATTCAAATCCGCAAACAGATTTAAAAAAACAAAAATTTGAGCCCAGGAGAGCGGAAATTCATTCGGGGGGCGTGGGGGGTACGTGGTGGGTACGAAACGTACCCACCACGTACCCCCCAAGGGGTATGAGCGCATAGGCTGAGATTTTTACAAGTGACCACTTAAATTAAAATTAAAATTAAATTCAAATCCGCAAACAGATTTAAAAAAACAAAAATTTGAGCCCAGGAGAGCGGAAGTTCATTTTGGGAGCGTGGAGTACGTATAGGGTACGTATGGGGTACGATCGTACCCCATACGTACCCCATACTGGGTATGAGCGCATAGGCTGAGATTTTTACAAGTGACCACTTAAATTAAAATTAAAATTAAATTCAAATCCGCAAACAGATTTAAAAAAACAAAAATTTGAGCCCAGGAGAGCGGAAGTTCATTTTGGGGGCGTGGAGTACGTATGGGGTACGATCGTACCCCATACGTACCTCATACTGGGTATGAGCGCATAGCCTGAGATTTTTACAAGTGACCACTTAAATTAAAATTAAAATTAAATTCAAATCCGCAAACAGATTTAAAAAAACAAAGATTTGAGCCCTGGAGAGCGGAAATTCATTCGGGGGGCGTGGGGGGTACGTGGTGGGTACGAAACGTACCCACCACGTACCCCCCAAGGGGTATGAGCGCATAGGCTGAGATTTTTACAAGTGACCACTTAAATTTAAATTAAAATTAAATTCAAATCCGCAAACAGATTTAAAAAAATAAAAATTTCAGCCCAGGAGAGCGGAAATTCATTCGGGGGGGCGTGGGGGGTACGTGGTGGGTACGAAACGTACCCACCACGTACCCCCCAAGGGGTATGAGCGCATAGGCTGAGATTTTTACAAGTGACCACTTAAATTAAAATTAAAATTAAATTCAAATCCGCAAACAGATTTAAAAAAACAAAAATTTGAGCCCAGGAGAGCGGAAATTCATTCGGGGGGCGTGGGGGGTACGTGGTGGGTACGAAACGTACCCACCACGTACCCCCCAAGGGGTATGAGCGCATAGGCTGATATTTTTACAAGTGACCACTTAAATTAAAATTAAAATTAAATTCAAATCCGCAAACAGATTTAAAAAAACAAAAATTTGAGCCCTGGAGAGCGGAAATTCATTCGGGGGGCGTGGGGGGTACGTGGTGGGTACGAAACGTACCCACCACGTACCCCCCCAGGGGTATGAGCGCATAGGCTGAGATTTTTACAAGTGACCACTTAAATTAAAATTAAAATTAAATTCAAATCCGCAAACAGATTTAAAAAAACAAAAATTTGAGCCCAGGAGAGCGGAAGTTCATTTTGGGGGCGTGGAGTACGTATAGGGTACGTATGGGGTACGATCGTACCCCATACGTACCCCATACTGGGTATGAGCGCATAGGCTGAGATTTTTACAAGTGACCACTTAAATTAAAATTAAAATTAAATTCAAATCCGCAAACAGATTTAAAAAAACAAAAATTTCAGCACAGGAGAGCGGAAATTCATTCGGGGGGCGTGGGGGGTACGTGGTGGGTACGAAACGTACCCACCACGTACCCCCCAAGGGGTATGAGCAAATAGGCTGAGATTTTTACAAGTGACCACTTAAATTAAAATTAAAATTAAATTCAAATCCGCAAACAGATTTAAAAAAACAAAAATTTGAGCCCAGGAGAGCGGAAATTCATTCGGGGGGCGTGGGGGGTACGTGGTGGGTACGAAACGTACCCACCACGTACCCCCCAAGGGGTATGAGCGCATAGGCTGAGATTTTTACAATTGACCACTTAAATTAAAATTAAAATTAAATTCAAATCCGCAAACAGATTTAAAAAAAACAAAAATTTGAGCCCAGGAGAGCGGAAATTCATTCGGGGGGCGTGGGGGGTACGTGGTGGGTACGAAACGTACCCACCACGTACCCCCCAAGGGGTATGAGCGCATAGGCTGAGATTTTTACAATTGACCACTTAAATTAAAATTAAAATTAAATTCAAATCCGCAAACAGATTTAAAAAAACAAAAATTTGAGCCCTGGAGAGCGGAAATTCATTCGGGGGGCGTGGGGGGTACGTGGTGGGTACGAAACGTACCCACCACGTACCCCCCAAGGGGTATGAGCGCATAGGCTGAGATTTTTAGAAGTGACCACTTAAATTAAAATTAAAATTAAATTCAAATCCGCAAACAGATTTAAAAAAACAAAAATTTGAGCCCAGGAGAGCGGAAGTTCATTTTGGGGGCGTGGAGTACGTATAGGGTACGTATGGGGTACGATCGTACCCCATACGTACCCCATACTGGGTATGAGCGCATAGGCTGAGATTTTTACAAGTGACCACTTAAATTAAAATTAAAATTAAATTCAAATCCGCAAACAGATTTAAAAAAACAAAAATTTCAGCACAGGAGAGCGGAAATTCATTCGGGGGGCGTGGGGGGTACGTGGTGGGTACGAAACGTACCCACCACGTACCCCCCAAGGGGTATGAGCGCATAGGCTGAGATTTTTACAAGTGACCACTTAAATTAAAATTAAAATTAAATTCAAATCCGCAAACAGATTTAAAAAAACAAAAATTTGAGCCCAGGAGAGCGGAAGTTCATTTTGGGGGCGTGGAGTACGTATAGGGTACGTATGGGGTACGATCGTACCCCATACGTACCCCATACTGGGTATGAGCGCATAGGCTGAGATTTTTACAAGTGACCACTTAAATTAAAATTAAAATTAAATTCAAATCCGCAAACAGATTTAAAAAAACAAAAATTTGAGCCCAGGAGAGCGGAAATTCATTCGGGGGGCGTGGGGGGTACGTGGTGGGTACGAAACGTACCCACCACGTACCCCCCAAGGGGTATGAGCGCATAGGCTGAGATTTTTACAAGTGACCACTTAAATTAAAATTAAAATTAAATTCAAATCCGCAAACAGATTTAAAAAAACAAAAATTTGAGCCCAGGAGAGCGGAAGTTCATTTTGGGGGCGTGGAGTACGTATAGGGTACGTATGGGGTACGATCGTACCCCATACGTACCCCATACTGGGTATGAGTGCATAGGCTGAGATTTTTACAAGTGACCACTTAAATTAAAATTAAAATTAAATTCAAATCCGCAAACAGATTTAAAAAAACAAAAATTTGAGCCCAGGAGAGCGGAAATTCATTCGGGGGGCGTGGGGGGTACGTGGTGGGTACGAAACGTACCCACCACGTACCCCCCAAGGGGTATGAGCGCATAGGCTGAGATTTTTACAAGTGACCACTTAAATTAAAATTAAAATTAAATTCAAATCCGCAAACAGATTTAAAAAAACAAAAATTTGAGCCCAGGAGAGCGGAAATTCATTCGGGGGGCGTGGGGGGTACGTGGTGGGTACGAAACGTACCCACCACGTACCCCCCAAGGGGTATGAGCGCATAGGCTGAGATTTTTACAAGTGACCACTTAAATTAAAATTAAAATTAAATTCAAATCCGCAAACAGATTTAAAAAAACAAAAATTTCAGCACAGGAGAGCGGAAATTCATTCGGGGGGCGTGGGGGGTACGTGGTGGGTACGAAACGTACCCACCACGTACCCCCCAAGGGGTATGAGCGCATAGGCTGAGATTTTTACAAGTGACCACTTAAATTAAAATTAAAATTAAATTCAAATCCGCAAACAGATTTAAAAAAACAAAAATTTGAGCCCAGGAGAGCGGAAATTCATTCGGGGGGCGTGGGGGGTACGTGGTGGGTACGAAACGTACCCACCACGTACCCCCCAAGGGGTATGAGCGCATAGGCTGAGATTTTTACAAGTGACCACTTAAATTAAAATTAAAATTAAATTCAAATCCGCAAACAGATTTAAAAAAACAAAAATTTCAGCACAGGAGAGCGGAAATTCATTCGGGGGGCGTGGGGGGTACGTGGTGGGTACGAAACGTACCCACCACGTACCCCCCAAGGGGTATGAGCGCATAGGCTGAGATTTTTACAAGTGACCACTTAAATTAAAATTAAAATTAAATTCAAATCCGCAAACAGATTTAAAAAAACAAAAATTTGAGCCCAGGAGAGCGGAAGTTCATTTTGGGGGCGTGGAGTACGTATAGGGTACGTATGGGGTACGATCGTACCCCATACGTACCCCATACTGGGTATGAGCGCATAGGCTGAGATTTTTACAAGTGACCACTTAAATTAAAATTAAAATTAAATTCAAATCCGCAAACAGATTTAAAAAAACAAAAATTTGAGCCCAGGAGAGCGGAAATTCATTCGGGGGGCGTGGGGGGTACGTGGTGGGTACGAAACGTACCCACCACGTACCCCCCAAGGGGTATGAGCGCATAGGCTGAGATTTTTACAAGTGACCACTTAAATTAAAATTAAAATTAAATTCAAATCCGCAAACAGATTTAAAAAAACAAAAATTTGAGCCCAGGAGAGCAGAAGTTCATTTTGGGGGCGTGGAGTACGTATAGGGTACGTATGGGGTACGATCGTACCCCATACGTACCCCATACTGGGTATGAGCGCATAGGCTGAGATTTTTACAAGTGACCACTTAAATTAAAATTAAAATTAAATTCAAATCCGCAAACAGATTTAAAAAAACAAAAATTTGAGCCCAGGAGAGCGGAAATTCATTCGGGGGGCGTGGGGGGTACGTGGTGGGTACGAAACGTACCCACCACGTACCCCCCAAGGGGTATGAGCGCATAGGCTGAGATTTTTACAAGTGACCACTTAAATTAAAATTAAAATTAAATTCAAATCCGCAAACAGATTTAAAAAAACAAAAATTTGAGCCCAGGAGAGCGGAAGTTCATTTTGGGGGCGTGGAGTACGTATAGGGTACGTATGGGGTACGATCGTACCCCATACGTACCCCATACTGGGTATGAGCGCATAGGCTGAGATTTTTACAAGTGACCACTTAAATTAAAATTAAAATTAAATTCAAATCCGCAAACAGATTTAAAAAAACAAAAATTTGAGCCCAGGAGAGCGGAAATTCATTCGGGGGGCGTGGGGGGTACGTGGTGGGTACGAAACGTACCCACCACGTACCCCCCAAGGGGTATGAGCGCATAGGCTGAGATTTTTACAAGTGACCACTTAAATTAAAATTAAAATTAAATTCAAATCCGCAAACAGATTTAAAAAAACAAAAATTTCAGCCCAGGAGAGCGGAAATTCATTCGGGGGGCGTGGGGGGTACGTGGTGGGTACGAAACGTACCCACCACGTACCCCCCAAGGGGTATGAGCGCATAGGCTGAGATTTTTACAAGTGACCACTTAAATTAAAATTAAAATTAAATTCAAATCCGCAAACAGATTTAAAAAAACAAAAATTTCAGCATAGGAGAGCGGAAATTCATTCGGGGGGCGTGGGGGGTACGTGGTGGGTACGAAACGTACCCACCACGTACCCCCCAAGGGGTATGAGCGCATAGGCTGAGATTTTTACAAGTGACCACTTAAATTAAAATTAAAATTAAATTCAAATCCGCAAACAGATTTAAAAAAACAAAAATTTGAGCCCAGGAGAGCGGAAATTCATTCGGGGGGCGTGGGGGGTACGTGGTGGGTACGAAACGTACCCACCACGTACCCCCCAAGGGGTATGAGCGCATAGGCTGAGATTTTTACAAGTGACCACTTAAATTAAAATTAAAATTAAATTCAAATCCGCAAACAGATTTAAAAAAACAAAAATTTGAGCCCAGGAGAGCGGAAATTCATTCGGGGGGCGTGGGGGGTACGTGGTGGGTACGAAACGTACCCACCACGTACCCCCCAAGGGGTATGAGCGCATAGGCTGAGATTTTTACAAGTGACCACTTAAATTAAAATTAAAATTAAAATTAAATTCAAATCCGCAAACAGATTTAAAAAAACAAAAATTTCAGCACAGGAGAGCGGAAATTCATTCGGGGGGCGTGGGGGGTACGTGGTGGGTACGAAACGTACCCACCACGTACCCCCCCCGGGGTATGAGCGCATAGGCTGAGATTTTTACAAGTGACGACTTAAATTAAAATTAAAATTAAATTCAAATCCGCAAACAGATTTAAAAAAACAAAAATTTGAGCCCAGGAGAGCGGAAATTCATTCGGGGGGCGTGGGGGGTACGTGGTGGGTACGAAACGTACCCACCACGTACCCCCCAAGGGGTATGAGCGCATAGGCTGAGATTTTTACAAGTGACCACTTAAATTAAAATTAAAATTAAATTCAAATCCGCAAACAGATTTAAAAAAACAAAAATTTCAGCACAGGAGAGCGGAAATTCATTCGGGGGGCGTGGGGGGTACGTGGTGGGTACGAAACGTACCCACCACGTACCCCCCAAGGGGTATGAGCGCATAGGCTGAGATTTTTACAAGTGACCACTTAAATTAAAATTAAAATTAAATTCAAATCCGCAAACAGATTTAAAAAAACAAAAATTTGAGCCCAGGAGAGCGGAAGTTCATTTTGGGGGCGTGGAGTACGTATAGGGTACGTATGGGGTACGATCGTACCCCATACGTACCCCATACTGGGTATGAGCGCATAGGCTGAGATTTTTACAAGTGACCACTTAAATTAAAATTAAAATTAAATTCAAATCCGCAAACAGATTTAAAAAAACAAAAATTTCAGCACAGGAGAGCGGAAATTCATTCGGGGGGCGTGGGGGGTACGTGGTGGGTACGAAACGTACCCACCACGTACCCCCCAAGGGGTATGAGCGCATAGGCTGAGATTTTTACAAGTGACCACTTAAATTAAAATTAAAATTAAATTCAAATCCGCAAACAGATTTAAAAAAACAAAAATTTGAGCCCAGGAGAGCAGAAGTTCATTTTGGGGGCGTGGAGTACGTATAGGGTACGTATGGGGTACGATCGTACCCCATACGTACCCCATACTGGGTATGAGCGCATAGGCTGAGATTTTTACAAGTGACCACTTAAATTAAAATTAAAATTAAATTCAAATCCGCAAACAGATTTAAAAAAACAAAAATTTGAGCCCTGGAGAGCGGAAATTCATTCGGGGGGCGTGGGGGGTACGTGGTGGGTACGAAACGTACCCACCACGTACCCCCCAAGGGGTATGAGCGCATAGGCTGAGATTTTTAGAAGTGACCACTTAAATTAAAATTAAAATTAAATTCAAATCCGCAAACAGATTTAAAAAAACAAAAATTTGAGCCCAGGAGAGCGGAAGTTCATTTTGGGGGCGTGGAGTACGTATAGGGTACGTATGGGGTACGATCGTACCCCATACGTACCCCATACTGGGTATGAGCGCATAGGCTGAGATTTTTACAAGTGACCACTTAAATTAAAATTAAAATTAAATTCAAATCCGCAAACAGATTTAAAAAAACAAAAATTTGAGCCCAGGAGAGCGGAAATTCATTCGGGGGGCGTGGGGGGTACGTGGTGGGTACGAAACGTACCCACCACGTACCCCCCAAGGGGTATGAGCGCATAGGCTGAGATTTTTACAAGTGACCACTTAAATTAAAATTAAAATTAAATTCAAATCCGCAAACAGATTTAAAAAAACAAAAATTTGAGCCCAGGAAAGCGGAAATTCATTCGGGGGGCGTGGGGGGTACGTGGTGGGTACGAAACGTACCCACCACGTACCCCCCAAGGGGTATGAGCGCATAGGCTGAGATTTTTACAAGTGACCACTTAAATTAAAATTAAAATTAAATTCAAATCCGCAAACAGATTTAAAAAAACAAAAATTTCAGCACAGGAGAGCGGAAATTCATTCGGGGGGCGTGGGGGGTACGTGGTGGGTACGAAACGTACCCACCACGTACCCCCCAAGGGGTATGAGCGCATAGGCTGAGATTTTTACAAGTGACCACTTAAATTAAAATTAAAATTAAATTCAAATCCGCAAACAGATTTAAAAAAACAAAAATTTGAGCCCAGGAGAGCGGAAATTCATTCGGGGGGCGTGGGGGGTACGTGGTGGGTACGAAACGTACCCACCACGTACCCCCCAAGGGGTATGAGCGCATAGGCTGAGATTTTTACAAGTGACCACTTAAATTAAAATTAAAATTAAATTCAAATCCGCAAACAGATTTAAAAAAACAAAAATTTGAGCCCAGGAGAGCGGAAGTTCATTTTGGGGGCGTGGAGTACGTATAGGGTACGTATGGGGTACGATCGTACCCCATACGTACCCCATACTGGGTATGAGCGCATAGGCTGAGATTTTTACAAGTGACCACTTAAATTAAAATTAAAATTAAATTCAAATCCGCAAACAGATTTAAAAAAACAAAAATTTGAGCCCAGGAGAGCGGAAATTCATTCGGGGGGCGTGGGGGGTACGTGGTGGGTACGAAACGTACCCACCACGTACCCCCCAAGGGGTATGAGCGCATAGGCTGAGATTTTTATAAGTGACCACTTAAATTAAAATTAAAATTAAATTCAAATCCGCAAACAGATTTAAAAAAACAAAAATTTCAGCCCAGGAGAGCGGAAGTTCATTTTGGGGGCGTGGAGTACGTATAGGGTACGTATGGGGTACGATCGTACCCCATACGTACCCCATACTGGGTATGAGCGCATAGGCTGAGATTTTTACAAGTGACCACTTAAATTAAAATTAAAATTAAATTCAAATCCGCAAACAGATTTAAAAAAACAAAAATTTGAGCCCAGGAGAGCGGAAATTCATTCGGGGGGCGTGGGGGGTACGTGGTGGGTACGAAACGTACCCACCACGTACCCCCCAAGGGGTATGAGCGCATAGGCTGAGATTTTTACAAGTGACCACTTAAATTTAAATTAAAATTAAATTCAAATCCGCAAACAGATTTAAAAAAACAAAAATTTGAGCCCAGGAGAGCGGAAATTCATTCGGGGGGGCGTGGGGGGTACGTGGTGGGTACGAAACGTACCCACCACGTACCCCCCAAGAGGTATGAGCGCATAGGCTGAGATTTTTACAAGTGTCCACTTAAATTAAAATTAAAATTAAATTCAAATCCGCAAACAGATTTAAAAAAACAAAAATTTGAGCCCAGGAGAGCGGAAATTCATTCGGGGGGCGTGGGGGGTACGTGGTGGGTACGAAACGTACCCACCACGTACCCCCCAAGGGCTATGAGCGCATAGGCTGATATTTTTACAAGTGACCACTTAAATTAAAATTAAAATTAAATTCAAATCCGCAAACAGATTTAAAAAAACAAAAATTTGAGCCCTGGAGAGCGGAAATTCATTCGGGGGGCGTGGGGGGTACGTGGTGGGTACGAAACGTACCCACCACGTACCCCCCAAGGGGTATGAGCGCATAGGCTGAGATTTTTAGAAGTGACCACTTAAATTAAAATTAAAATTAAATTCAAATCCGCAAACAGATTTAAAAAAACAAAAATTTGAGCCCAGGAGAGCGGAAGTTCATTTTGGGGGCGTGGAGTACGTATAGGGTACGTATGGGGTACGATCGTACCCCATACGTACCCCATACTGGGTATGAGCGCATAGGCTGAGATTTTTACAAGTGACCACTTAAATTAAAATTAAAATTAAATTCAAATCCGCAAACAGATTTAAAAAAACAAAAATTTGAGCCCAGGAGAGCGGAAGTTCATTTTGGGGGCGTGGAGTACGTATAGGGTACGTATGGGGTACGATCGTACCCATACGTACCCCATACTGGGTATGAGCGCATAGGCTGAGATTTTTACAAGTGACCACTTAAATTAAAATTAAAATTAAATTCAAATCCGCAAACAGATTTAAAAAAACAAAAATTTCAGCACAGGAGAGCGGAAATTCATTCGGGGGGCGTGGGGGGTACGTGGTGGGTACGAAACGTACCCACCACGTACCCCCCAAGGGGTATGAGCGCATAGGCTGAGATTTTTACAAGTGACCACTTAAATTAAAATTAAAATTAAATTCAAACCCCATACGTACCCCATTCTGGGTATGAGCGCATAGGCTGAGATTTTTACAAGTGACCACTTAAATTAAAATTAAAATTAAATTCAAATCCGCAAACAGATTTAAAAAAACAAAAATTTGAGCACAGGAGAGCGGAAATTCATTCGGGGGCGTGGGGGGTACGTGGTGGGTACGAAACGTACCCACCACGTACCCCCCAAGGGGTATGAGCGCATAGGCTGAGATTTTTACAAGTGACCACTTAAATTAAAATTAAAATTAAAATTAAATTCAAATCCGCAAACAGATTTAAAAAAACAAAAATTTGAGCCCAGGAGAGCAGAAGTTCATTTTGGGGGCGTGGAGTACGTATAGGGTACGTATGGGGTACGATCGTACCCCATACGTACCCCATACTGGGTATAAGCGCATAGGCTGAGATTTTTACAAGTGACCACTTAAATTAAAATTAAAATTAAATTCAAATCCGCAAACAGATTTAAAAAAACAAAAATTTGAGCCCAGGAGAGCGGAAATTCATTCGGGGGGCGTGGGGGGTACGTGGTGGGTACGAAACGTACCCACCACGTACCCCCCAAGGGGTATGAGCGCATAGGCTGAGATTTTTACAAGTGACCACTTAAATTAAAATTAAAATTAAATTCAAATCCGCAAACAGATTTAAAAAAACAAAAATTTCAGCCCAGGAGAGCGGAAGTTCATTTTGGGGGCGTGGAGTACGTATAGGGTACGTATGGGGTACGATCGTACCCCATACGTACCCCATACTGGGTATGAGCGCATAGGCTGAGATTTTTACAAGTGACCACTTAAATTAAAATTAAAATTAAATTCAAATCCGCAAACAGATTTAAAAAAACAAAAATTTGAGCACAGGAGAGCGGAAATTCATTCGGGGGCGTGGGGGGTACGTGGTGGGTACGAAACGTACCCACCACGTACCCCCCAAGGGGTATGAGCGCATAGGCTGAGATTTTTACAAGTGACCACTTAAATTAAAATTAAAATTAAAATTAAATTCAAATCCGCAAACAGATTTAAAAAAACAAAAATTTGAGCCCAGGAGAGCAGAAGTTCATTTTGGGGGCGTGGAGTACGTATAGGGTACGTATGGGGTACGATCGTACCCCATACGTACCCCATACTGGGTATAAGCGCATAGGCTGAGATTTTTACAAGTGACCACTTAAATTAAAATTAAAATTAAATTCAAATCCGCAAACAGATTTAAAAAAACAAAAATTTGAGCCCAGGAGAGCGGAAATTCATTCGGGGGGCGTGGGGGGTACGTGGTGGGTACGAAACGTACCCACCACGTACCCCCCAAGGGATATGAGCGCATAGGCTGAGATTTTTACAAGTGACCACTTAAATTAAAATTAAAATTAAATTCAAATCCGCAAACAGATTTAAAAAAACAAAAATTTCAGCCCAGGAGAGCGGAAGTTCATTTTGGATGCGTGGAGTACGTATAGGGTACGTATGGGGTACGATCGTACCCCATACGTACCCCATACTGGGTATGAGCGCATAGGCTGAGATTTTTACAAGTGACCACTTAAATTAAAATTAAAATTAAATTCAAATCCGCAAACAGATTTAAAAAAACAAAAATTTGAGCCCAGGAGAGCGGAAATTCATTCGGGGGGCGTGGGGGGTACGTGGTGGGTACGAAACGTACCCACCACGTACCCCCCAAGGGGTATGAGCGCATAGGCTGAGATTTTTACAAGTGACCACTTAAATTAAAATTAAAATTAAATTCAAACCCCATACGTACCCCATTCTGGGTATGAGCGCATAGGCTGAGATTTTTACAAGTGACCACTTAAATTAAAATTAAAATTAAATTCAAATCCGCAAACAGATTTAAAAAAACAAAAATTTGAGCACAGGAGAGCGGAAATTCATTCGGGGGCGTGGGGGGTACGTGGTGGGTACGAAACGTACCCACCACGTACCCCCCAAGGGGTATGAGCGCATAGGCTGAGATTTTTACAAGTGACCACTTAAATTAAAATTAAAATTAAATTCAAATCCGCAAACAGATTTAAAAAAACAAAAATTTGAGCCCAGGAGAGCGGAAGTTCATTTTGGGGGCGTGGAGTACCCATACTGGGTATGAGCGCATAGGCTGAGATTTTTACAAGTGACCACTTAAATTAAAATTAAAATTAAATTCAAAACCGCAAACAGATTTAAAAAAACAAAAATATGAGCCCAGGAGAGCGGAAATTCATTCGGGGGGCGTGGGGGGTACGTGGTGGGTACGAAACGTACCCACCACGTACCCCCCAAGGGGTATGAGCGCATAGGCTGAGATTTTTACAAGTGACCACTTAAATTAAAATTAAAATTAAATTCAAATCCGCAAACAGATTTAAAACAACAAAAATTTGAGCCCAGGAGAGCAGAAGTTCATTTTGGGGGCGTGGAGTACGTATAGGGTACGTATGGGGTACGATCGTACCCCATACGTACCCCATACTGGGTATGAGCGCATAGGCTGAGATTTTTACAAGTGACCACTTAAATTAAAATTAAAATTAAATTCAAATCCGCAAACAGATTTAAAAAAACAAAGATTTGAGCCCTGGAGAGCGGAAATTCATTCGGGGGGCGTGGGGGGTACGTGGTGGGTACGAAACGTACCCACCACGTACCCCCCAAGGGGTATGAGCGCATAGGCTGAGATTTTTACAAGTGACCACTTAAATTTAAATTAAAATTAAATTCAAATCCGCAAACAGATTTAAAAAAACAAAAATTTGAGCCCAGGAGAGCGGAAATTCATTCGGGGGGCGTGGGGGGTACGTGGTGGGTACGAAACGTACCCACCACGTACCCCCCAAGGGGTATGAGCGCATAGGCTGAGATTTTTAGAAGTGACCACTTAAATTAAAATTATAATTAAATTCAAATCCGCAAACAGATTTAAAAAAACAAAAATTTGAGCCCAGGAGAGCGGAAGTTCATTTTGGGGGCGTGGAGTACGTATAGGGTACGTATGGGGTACGATCGTACCCCATACGTACCCCATACTGGGTATGAGCGCATAGGCTGAGATTTTTACAAGTGACCACTTAAATTAAAATTAAAATTAAATTCAAATCCGCAAACAGATTTAAAAAAACAAAAATTTGAGCCCAGGAGAGCGGAAATTCATTCGGGGGGCGTGGGGGGTACGTGGTGGGTACGAAACGTACCCACCACGTACCCCCCAAGGGGTATGAGCGCATAGGCTGAGATTTTTACAAGTGACCACTTAAATTAAAATTAAAATTAAATTCAAACCCCATACGTACCCCATTCTGGGTATGAGCGCATAGGCTGAGATTTTTACAAGTGACCACTTAAATTAAAATTAAAATTAAATTCAAATCCGCAAACAGATTTAAAAAAACAAAAATTTGAGCACAGGAGAGCGGAAATTCATTCGGGGGCGTGGGGGGTACGTGGTGGGTACGAAACGTACCCACCACGTACCCCCCAAGGGGTATGAGCGCATAGGCTGAGATTTTTACAAGTGACCACTTAAATTAAAATTAAAATTAAAATTAAATTCAAATCCGCAAACAGATTTAAAAAAACAAAAATTTGAGCCCAGGAGAGCAGAAGTTCATTTTGGGGGCGTGGAGTACGTATAGGGTACGTATGGGGTACGATCGTACCCCATACGTACCCCATACTGGGTATGAGCGCATAGGCTGAGATTTTTACAAGTGACCACTTAAATTAAAATTAAAATTAAATTCAAATCCGCAAACAGATTTAAAAAAACAAAAATTTGAGCCCAGGAGAGCGGAAGTTCATTTTGGGGGCGTGGAGTACGTATAGGGTACGTATGGGGTACGATCGTACCCCATACGTACCCCATACTGGGTATGAGCGCATAGGCTGAGATTTTTACAAGTGACCACTTAAATTAAAATTAAAATTAAATTCAAATCCGCAAACAGATTTAAAAAACAAAAATTTGAGCCCAGGAGAGCGGAAATTCATTCGGGGGGCGTGGGGGGTACGTGGTGGGTACGAAACGTACCCACCACGTACCCCCCAAGGGGTATGAGCGCATAGGCTGAGATTTTTACAAGTGACCACTTAAATTAAAATTAAAATTAAATTCAAATCCGCAAACAGATTTAAAAAAACAAAAATTTGAGCCCAGGAGAGCAGAAGTTCATTTTGGGGGCGTGGAGTACGTATAGGGTACGTATGGGGTACGATCGTACCCCATACGTACCCCATACTGGGTATGAGCGCATAGGCTGAGATTTTTACAAGTGACCACTTAAATTAAAATTAAAATTAAATTCAAATCCGCAAACAGATTTAAAAAACAAAAATTTGAGCCCAGGAGAGCGGAAATTCATTCGGGGGGCGTGGGGGGTACGTGGTGGGTACGAAACGTACCCACCACGTACCCCCCAAGGGGTATGAGCGCATAGGCTGAGATTTTTACAAGTGACCACTTAAATTAAAATTAAAATTAAATTCAAACCCCATACGTACCCCATTCTGGGTATGAGCGCATAGGCTGAGATTTTTACAAGTGACCACTTAAATTAAAATTAAAATTAAATTCAAATCCGCAAACAGATTTAAAAAAACAAAAATTTGAGCACAGGAGAGCGGAAATTCATTCGGGGGCGTGGGGGGTACGTGGTGGGTACGAAACGTACCCACCACGTACCCCCCAAGGGGTATGAGCGCATAGGCTGAGATTTTTACAAGTGACCACTTAAATTAAAATTAAAATTAAAATTAAATTCAAATCCGCAAACAGATTTAAAAAAACAAAAATTTGAGCCCAGGAGAGCAGAAGTTCATTTTGGGGGCGTGGAGTACGTATAGGGTACGTATGGGGTACGATCGTACCCCATACGTACCCCATACTGGGTATAAGCGCATAGGCTGAGATTTTTACAAGTGACCACTTAAATTAAAATTAAAATTAAATTCAAATCCGCAAACAGATTTAAAAAAACAAAAATTTGAGCCCAGGAGAGCGGAAATTCATTCGGGGGGCGTGGGGGGTACGTGGTGGGTACGAAACGTACCCACCACGTACCCCCCAAGGGGTATGAGCGCATAGGCTGAGATTTTTACAAGTGACCACTTAAATTAAAATTAAAATTAAATTCAAATCCGCAAACAGATTTAAAAAAACAAAAATTTCAGCCCAGGAGAGCGGAAGTTCATTTTGGGGGCGTGGAGTACGTATAGGGTACGTATGGGGTACGATCGTACCCCATACGTACCCCATACTGGGTATGAGCGCATAGGCTGAGATTTTTACAAGTGACCACTTAAATTAAAATTAAAATTAAATTCAAATCCGCAAACAGATTTAAAAAAACAAAAATTTGAGCACAGGAGAGCGGAAATTCATTCGGGGGCGTGGGGGGTACGTGGTGGGTACGAAACGTACCCACCACGTACCCCCCAAGGGGTATGAGCGCATAGGCTGAGATTTTTACAAGTGACCACTTAAATTAAAATTAAAATTAAAATTAAATTCAAATCCGCAAACAGATTTAAAAAAACAAAAATTTGAGCCCAGGAGAGCAGAAGTTCATTTTGGGGGCGTGGAGTACGTATAGGGTACGTATGGGGTACGATCGTACCCCATACGTACCCCATACTGGGTATAAGCGCATAGGCTGAGATTTTTACAAGTGACCACTTAAATTAAAATTAAAATTAAATTCAAATCCGCAAACAGATTTAAAAAAACAAAAATTTGAGCCCAGGAGAGCGGAAATTCATTCGGGGGGCGTGGGGGGTACGTGGTGGGTACGAAACGTACCCACCACGTACCCCCCAAGGGATATGAGCGCATAGGCTGAGATTTTTACAAGTGACCACTTAAATTAAAATTAAAATTAAATTCAAATCCGCAAACAGATTTAAAAAAACAAAAATTTCAGCCCAGGAGAGCGGAAGTTCATTTTGGATGCGTGGAGTACGTATAGGGTACGTATGGGGTACGATCGTACCCCATACGTACCCCATACTGGGTATGAGCGCATAGGCTGAGATTTTTACAAGTGACCACTTAAATTAAAATTAAAATTAAATTCAAATCCGCAAACAGATTTAAAAAAACAAAAATTTGAGCCCAGGAGAGCGGAAATTCATTCGGGGGGCGTGGGGGGTACGTGGTGGGTACGAAACGTACCCACCACGTACCCCCCAAGGGGTATGAGCGCATAGGCTGAGATTTTTACAAGTGACCACTTAAATTAAAATTAAAATTAAATTCAAACCCCATACGTACCCCATTCTGGGTATGAGCGCATAGGCTGAGATTTTTACAAGTGACCACTTAAATTAAAATTAAAATTAAATTCAAATCCGCAAACAGATTTAAAAAAACAAAAATTTGAGCACAGGAGAGCGGAAATTCATTCGGGGGCGTGGGGGGTACGTGGTGGGTACGAAACGTACCCACCACGTACCCCCCAAGGGGTATGAGCGCATAGGCTGAGATTTTTACAAGTGACCACTTAAATTAAAATTAAAATTAAATTCAAATCCGCAAACAGATTTAAAAAAACAAAAATTTGAGCCCAGGAGAGCGGAAGTTCATTTTGGGGGCGTGGAGTACCCATACTGGGTATGAGCGCATAGGCTGAGATTTTTACAAGTGACCACTTAAATTAAAATTAAAATTAAATTCAAAACCGCAAACAGATTTAAAAAAACAAAAATATGAGCCCAGGAGAGCGGAAATTCATTCGGGGGGCGTGGGGGGTACGTGGTGGGTACGAAACGTACCCACCACGTACCCCCCAAGGGGTATGAGCGCATAGGCTGAGATTTTTACAAGTGACCACTTAAATTAAAATTAAAATTAAATTCAAATCCGCAAACAGATTTAAAACAACAAAAATTTGAGCCCAGGAGAGCAGAAGTTCATTTTGGGGGCGTGGAGTACGTATAGGGTACGTATGGGGTACGATCGTACCCCATACGTACCCCATACTGGGTATGAGCGCATAGGCTGAGATTTTTACAAGTGACCACTTAAATTAAAATTAAAATTAAATTCAAATCCGCAAACAGATTTAAAAAAACAAAGATTTGAGCCCTGGAGAGCGGAAATTCATTCGGGGGGCGTGGGGGGTACGTGGTGGGTACGAAACGTACCCACCACGTACCCCCCAAGGGGTATGAGCGCATAGGCTGAGATTTTTACAAGTGACCACTTAAATTTAAATTAAAATTAAATTCAAATCCGCAAACAGATTTAAAAAAACAAAAATTTGAGCCCAGGAGAGCGGAAATTCATTCGGGGGGCGTGGGGGGTACGTGGTGGGTACGAAACGTACCCACCACGTACCCCCCAAGGGGTATGAGCGCATAGGCTGAGATTTTTAGAAGTGACCACTTAAATTAAAATTATAATTAAATTCAAATCCGCAAACAGATTTAAAAAAACAAAAATTTGAGCCCAGGAGAGCGGAAGTTCATTTTGGGGGCGTGGAGTACGTATAGGGTACGTATGGGGTACGATCGTACCCCATACGTACCCCATACTGGGTATGAGCGCATAGGCTGAGATTTTTACAAGTGACCACTTAAATTAAAATTAAAATTAAATTCAAATCCGCAAACAGATTTAAAAAAACAAAAATTTGAGCCCAGGAGAGCGGAAATTCATTCGGGGGGCGTGGGGGGTACGTGGTGGGTACGAAACGTACCCACCACGTACCCCCCAAGGGGTATGAGCGCATAGGCTGAGATTTTTACAAGTGACCACTTAAATTAAAATTAAAATTAAATTCAAACCCCATACGTACCCCATTCTGGGTATGAGCGCATAGGCTGAGATTTTTACAAGTGACCACTTAAATTAAAATTAAAATTAAATTCAAATCCGCAAACAGATTTAAAAAAACAAAAATTTGAGCACAGGAGAGCGGAAATTCATTCGGGGGCGTGGGGGGTACGTGGTGGGTACGAAACGTACCCACCACGTACCCCCCAAGGGGTATGAGCGCATAGGCTGAGATTTTTACAAGTGACCACTTAAATTAAAATTAAAATTAAAATTAAATTCAAATCCGCAAACAGATTTAAAAAAACAAAAATTTGAGCCCAGGAGAGCAGAAGTTCATTTTGGGGGCGTGGAGTACGTATAGGGTACGTATGGGGTACGATCGTACCCCATACGTACCCCATACTGGGTATGAGCGCATAGGCTGAGATTTTTACAAGTGACCACTTAAATTAAAATTAAAATTAAATTCAAATCCGCAAACAGATTTAAAAAAACAAAAATTTGAGCCCAGGAGAGCGGAAGTTCATTTTGGGGGCGTGGAGTACGTATAGGGTACGTATGGGGTACGATCGTACCCCATACGTACCCCATACTGGGTATGAGCGCATAGGCTGAGATTTTTACAAGTGACCACTTAAATTAAAATTAAAATTAAATTCAAATCCGCAAACAGATTTAAAAAACAAAAATTTGAGCCCAGGAGAGCGGAAATTCATTCGGGGGGCGTGGGGGGTACGTGGTGGGTACGAAACGTACCCACCACGTACCCCCCAAGGGGTATGAGCGCATAGGCTGAGATTTTTACAAGTGACCACTTAAATTAAAATTAAAATTAAATTCAAATCCGCAAACAGATTTAAAAAAACAAAAATTTGAGCCCAGGAGAGCAGAAGTTCATTTTGGGGGCGTGGAGTACGTATAGGGTACGTATGGGGTACGATCGTACCCCATACGTACCCCATACTGGGTATGAGCGCATAGGCTGAGATTTTTACAAGTGACCACTTAAATTAAAATTAAAATTAAATTCAAATCCGCAAACAGATTTAAAAAACAAAAATTTGAGCCCAGGAGAGCGGAAATTCATTCGGGGGGCGTGGGGGGTACGTGGTGGGTACGAAACGTACCCACCACGTACCCCCCAAGGGGTATGAGCGCATAGGCTGAGATTTTTACAAGTGACCACTTAAATTAAAATTAAAATTAAATTCAAATCCGCAAACAGATTTAAAAAAACAAAAATTTGAGCCCAGGAGAGCAGAAGTTCATTTTGGGGGCGTGGAGTACGTATAGGGTACGTATGGGGTACGATCGTACCCCATACGTACCCCATACTGGGTATGAGCGCATAGGCTGAGATTTTTACAAGTGACCACTTAAATTAAAATTAAAATTAAATTCAAATCCGCAAACAGATTTAAAAAAACAAAAATTTGAGCCCAGGAGAGCGGAAGTTCATTTTGGGGGCGTGGAGTACGTATAGGGTACGTATGGGGTACGATCGTACCCCATACGTACCCCATACTGGGTATGAGCGCATAGGCTGAGATTTTTACAAGTGACCACTTAAATTAAAATTAAAATTAAATTCAAATCCGCAAACAGATTTAAAAAAACAAAAATTTCAGCACAGGAGAGCGGAAATTCATTCGGGGGGCGTGGGGGGTACGTGGTGGGTACGAAACGTACCCACCACGTACCCCCCAAGGGGTATGAGCGCATAGGCTGAGATTTTTACAAGTGACCACTTAAATTAAAATTAAAATTAAATTCAAATCCGCAAACAGATTTAAAAAAACAAAAATTTGAGCCCAGGAGAGCGGAAGTTCATTTTGGGGGCGTGGAGTACGTATAGGGTACGTATGGGGTACGATCGTACCCCATACGTACCCCATACTGGGTATGAGCGCATAGGCTGAGATTTTTACAAGTGACCACTTAAATTAAAATTAAAATTAAATTCAAATCCGCAAACAGATTTAAAAAAACAAAAATTTCAGCACAGGAGAGCGGAAATTCATTCGGGGGGCGTGGGGGGTACGTGGTGGGTACGAAACGTACCCACCACGTACCCCCCAAGGGGTATGAGCGCATAGGCTGAGATTTTTACAAGTGACCACTTAAATTAAAATTAAAATTAAATTCAAATCCGCAAACAGATTTAAAAAAACAAAAATTTGAGCCCAGGAGAGCGGAAGTTCATTTTGGGGGCGTGGAGTACGTATAGGGTACGTATGGGGTACGATCGTACCCCATACGTACCCCATACTGGGTATGAGCGCATAGGCTGAGATTTTTACAAGTGACCACTTAAATTAAAATTAAAATTAAATTCAAATCCGCAAACAGATTTAAAAAAACAAAAATTTCAGCACAGGAGAGCGGAAATTCATTCGGGGGGCGTGGGGGGTACGTGGTGGGTACGAAACGTACCCACCACGTACCCCCCAAGGGGTATGAGCGCATAGGCTGAGATTTTTACAAGTGACCACTTAAATTAAAATTAAAATTAAATTCAAATCCGCAAACAGATTTAAAAAAACAAAAATTTCAGCCCAGGAGAGCGGAAGTTCATTTTGGGGGCGTGGAGTACGTATAGGGTACGTATGGGGTACGATCGTACCCCATACGTACCCCATACTAGGTATGAGCGCATAGGCTGAGATTTTTACAAGTGACCACTTAAATTAAAATTAAAATTAAATTCAAATCCGCAAACAGATTTAAAAAAACAAAAATTTCAGCCCAGGAGAGCGGAAGTTCATTTTGGGGGCGTGGAGTACGTATAGGGTACGTATGGGGTACGATCGTACCCCATACGTACCCCATACTGGGTATGAGCGCATAGGCTGAGATTTTTACAAGTGACCACTTAAATTAAAATTAAAATTAAATTCAAATCCGCAAACAGATTTAAAAAAACAAAAATTTCAGCACAGGAGAGCGGAAATTCATTCGGGGGGCGTGGGGGGTACGTGGTGGGTACGAAACGTACCCACCACGTACCCCCCAAGGGGTATGAGCGCATAGGCTGAGATTTTTACAAGTGACCACTTAAATTAAAATTAAAATTAAATTCAAATCCGCAACCAGATTTAAAAAAACAAAAATTTGAGCCCAGGAGAGCAGAAGTTCATTTTGGGGGCGTGGAGTACGTATAGGGTACGTATGGGGTCCGATCGTACCCCATACGTACCCCATACTGGGTATGAGCGCATAGGCTGAGATTTTTACAAGTGACCACTTAAATTAAAATTAAAATTAAATTCAAATCCGCAACCAGATTTAAAAAAACAAAAATTTGAGCCCAGGAGAGCAGAAGTTCATTTTGGGGGCGTGGAGTACGTATAGGGTACGTATGGGGTCCGATCGTACCCCATACGTACCCCATACTGGGTATGAGCGCATAGGCTGAGATTTTTACAAGTGACCACTTAAATTAAAATTAAAATTAAATTCAAATCCGCAAACAGATTTAAAAAAACAAAAATTTGAGCCCAGGAGAGCGGAAGTTCATTTTGGGGGCGTGGAGTACGTATAGGGTACGTATGGGGTACGATCGTACCCCATACGTACCCCATACTGGGTATGAGCGCATAGGCTGAGATTTTTACAAGTGACCACTTAAATTAAAATTAAAATTAAATTCAAATCCGCAACCAGATTTAAAAAAACAAAAATTTGAGCCCAGGAGAGCAGAAGTTCATTTTGGGGGCGTGGAGTACGTATAGGGTACGTATGGGGTACGATCGTACCCCATACGTACCCCATACTGGGTATGAGCGCATAGGCTGAGATTTTTACAAGTGACCACTTAAATTAAAATTAAAATTAAATTCAAATCCGCAAACAGATTTAAAAAAACAAAAATTTCAGCCCAGGAGAGCGGAAGTTCATTTTGGAGGCGTGGAGTACGTATAGGGTACGTATGGGGTACGATCGTACCCCATACGTACCCATACTGGGTATGAGCGCATAGGCTGAGATTTTTACAAGTGACCACTTAAATTAAAATTCAAATTAAATTCAAATCCGCAAACAGATTTAAAAAAACAAAAATTTGAGCCCAGGAGAGCGGAAATTTATTCGGGGGGCGTGGGGGGTACGTGGTGGGTACGAAACGTACCCACCACATACCCCCCAAGGGGTATGAGCGCATAGGCTGAGATTTTTACAAGTGACCACTTAAATTAAAATTAAAATTAAATTCAAATCCGCAAACAGATTTAAAAAAACAAAAATTTCAGCCCAGGAGAGCGGAAATTCATTCGGGGGGCGTGGGGGGTACGTGGTGGGTACGAAACGTACACACCACGTACCCCCCAAGGGGTATGAGCGCATAGGCTGAGATTTTTACAAGTGACCACTTAAATTTAAATTAAAATTAAATTCAAATCCGCAAACAGATTTAAAAAAACAAAAATTTGAGCCCAGGAGAGCGGAAATTCATTCGGGGGGCGTGGGGGGTACGTGGTGGGTACGTAACGTACCCACCACGTACCCCCCAAGGGGTATGAGCGCATAGGCTGAGATTTTTACAAGTGACCACTTAAATTAAAATTAAAATTAAATTCAAATCCGCAAACAGATTTAAAAAAACAAAAATTTCAGCACAGGAGAGCGGAAATTCATTCGGGGGGCGTGGGGGGTACGTGGTGGGTACGAAACGTACCCACCACGTACCCCCCAAGGGGTATGAGCGCATAGGCTGAGATTTTTACAAGTGACCACTTAAATTAAAATTAAAATTAAATTCAAATCCGCAAACAGATTTAAAAAAACAAAAATTTGAGCCCAGGAGAGCGGAAGTTCATTTTGGGGGCGTGGAGTACGTATAGGGTACGTATGGGGTACGATCGTACCCCATACGTACCCCATACTGGGTATGAGCGCATAGGCTGAGATTTTTACAAGTGACCACTTAAATTAAAATTAAAATTAAATTCAAATCCGCAAACAGATTTAAAAAAACAAAAATTTCAGCACAGGAGAGCGGAAATTCATTCGGGGGGCGTGGGGGGTACGTGGTGGGTACGAAACGTACCCACCACGTACCCCCCAAGGGGTATGAGCGCATAGGCTGAGATTTTTACAAGTGACCACTTAAATTAAAATTAAAATTAAATTCAAATCCGCAAACAGATTTAAAAAAACAAAAATTTCAGCCCAGGAGAGCGGAAGTTCATTTTGGGGGCGTGGAGTACGTATAGGGTACGTATGGGGTACGATCGTACCCCATACGTACCCCATACTAGGTATGAGCGCATAGGCTGAGATTTTTACAAGTGACCACTTAAATTAAAATTAAAATTAAATTCAAATCCGCAAACAGATTTAAAAAAACAAAAATTTCAGCCCAGGAGAGCGGAAGTTCATTTTGGGGGCGTGGAGTACGTATAGGGTACGTATGGGGTACGATCGTACCCCATACGTACCCCATACTGGGTATGAGCGCATAGGCTGAGATTTTTACAAGTGACCACTTAAATTAAAATTAAAATTAAATTCAAATCCGCAAACAGATTTAAAAAAACAAAAATTTCAGCACAGGAGAGCGGAAATTCATTCGGGGGGCGTGGGGGGTACGTGGTGGGTACGAAACGTACCCACCACGTACCCCCCAAGGGGTATGAGCGCATAGGCTGAGATTTTTACAAGTGACCACTTAAATTAAAATTAAAATTAAATTCAAATCCGCAACCAGATTTAAAAAAACAAAAATTTGAGCCCAGGAGAGCAGAAGTTCATTTTGGGGGCGTGGAGTACGTATAGGGTACGTATGGGGTCCGATCGTACCCCATACGTACCCCATACTGGGTATGAGCGCATAGGCTGAGATTTTTACAAGTGACCACTTAAATTAAAATTAAAATTAAATTCAAATCCGCAACCAGATTTAAAAAAACAAAAATTTGAGCCCAGGAGAGCAGAAGTTCATTTTGGGGGCGTGGAGTACGTATAGGGTACGTATGGGGTCCGATCGTACCCCATACGTACCCCATACTGGGTATGAGCGCATAGGCTGAGATTTTTACAAGTGACCACTTAAATTAAAATTAAAATTAAATTCAAATCCGCAAACAGATTTAAAAAAACAAAAATTTGAGCCCAGGAGAGCGGAAGTTCATTTTGGGGGCGTGGAGTACGTATAGGGTACGTATGGGGTACGATCGTACCCCATACGTACCCCATACTGGGTATGAGCGCATAGGCTGAGATTTTTACAAGTGACCACTTAAATTAAAATTAAAATTAAATTCAAATCCGCAACCAGATTTAAAAAAACAAAAATTTGAGCCCAGGAGAGCAGAAGTTCATTTTGGGGGCGTGGAGTACGTATAGGGTACGTATGGGGTACGATCGTACCCCATACGTACCCCATACTGGGTATGAGCGCATAGGCTGAGATTTTTACAAGTGACCACTTAAATTAAAATTAAAATTAAATTCAAATCCGCAAACAGATTTAAAAAAACAAAAATTTCAGCCCAGGAGAGCGGAAGTTCATTTTGGAGGCGTGGAGTACGTATAGGGTACGTATGGGGTACGATCGTACCCCATACGTACCCATACTGGGTATGAGCGCATAGGCTGAGATTTTTACAAGTGACCACTTAAATTAAAATTCAAATTAAATTCAAATCCGCAAACAGATTTAAAAAAACAAAAATTTGAGCCCAGGAGAGCGGAAATTTATTCGGGGGGCGTGGGGGGTACGTGGTGGGTACGAAACGTACCCACCACATACCCCCCAAGGGGTATGAGCGCATAGGCTGAGATTTTTACAAGTGACCACTTAAATTAAAATTAAAATTAAATTCAAATCCGCAAACAGATTTAAAAAAACAAAAATTTCAGCCCAGGAGAGCGGAAATTCATTCGGGGGGCGTGGGGGGTACGTGGTGGGTACGAAACGTACACACCACGTACCCCCCAAGGGGTATGAGCGCATAGGCTGAGATTTTTACAAGTGACCACTTAAATTTAAATTAAAATTAAATTCAAATCCGCAAACAGATTTAAAAAAACAAAAATTTGAGCCCAGGAGAGCGGAAATTCATTCGGGGGGCGTGGGGGGTACGTGGTGGGTACGTAACGTACCCACCACGTACCCCCCAAGGGGTATGAGCGCATAGGCTGAGATTTTTACAAGTGACCACTTAAATTAAAATTAAAATTAAATTCAAATCCGCAAACAGATTTAAAAAAACAAAAATTTGAGACCAGGAGAGCGGAAATTCATTCGGGGGGCGTGGGGGGTACGTGGTGGGTACGAAACGTACCCACCACGTACCCCCCAAGGGGTATGAGCGCATAGGCTGAGATTTTTACAAGTGACCACTTAAATTAAAATTAAAATTAAATTCAAATCCGCAAACAGATTTAAAAAAACAAAAATTTGAGCCCAGGAGAGCGGAAGTTCATTTTGGGGGCGTGGAGTACGTATAGGGTACGTATGGGGTACGATCGTACCCCATACGTACCCCATACTGGGTATGAGCGCATAGGCTGAGATTTTTACAAGTGACCACTTAAATTAAAATTAAAATTAAATTCAAATCCGCAAACAGATTTAAAAAAACAAAAATTTCAGCACAGGAGAGCGGAAATTCATTCGGGGGGCGTGGGGGGTACGTGGTGGGTACGAAACGTACCCACCACGTACCCCCAAGGGGTATGAGCGCATAGGCTGAGATTTTTACAAGTGACCACTTAAATTAAAATTAAAATTAAATTCAAATCCGCAAACAGATTTAAAAAAACAAAAATTTGAGCCCAGGAGAGCGGAAGTTCATTTTGGGGGCGTGGAGTACGTATAGGGTACGTATGGGGTACGATCGTACCCTATACGTACCCCATACTGGGTATGAGCGCATAGGCTGAGATTTTTACAAGTGACTACTTAAATTAAAATTAAAATTAAATTCAAATCCGCAAACAGATTTAAAAAAACAAAAATTTCAGCACAGGAGAGCGGAAATTCATTCGGGGGGCGTGGGGGGTACGTGGTGGGTACGAAACGTACCCACCACGTACCCCCCAAGGGGTATGAGCGCATAGGCTGAGATTTTTACAAGTGACCACTTAAATTAAAATTAAAATTAAATTCAAATCCGCAAACAGATTTAAAAAAACAAAAATTTGAGCCCAGGAGAGCGGAAGTTCATTTTGGGGGCGTGGAGTACGTATAGGGTACGTATGGGGTACGATCGTACCCCATACGTACCCCATACTGGGTATGAGCGCATAGGCTGAGATTTTTACAAGTGACCACTTAAATTAAAATTAAAATTAAATTCAAATCCGCAAACAGATTTAAAAAAACAAAAATTTCAGCACAGGAGAGCGGAAATTCATTCGGGGGGCGTGGGGGGTACGTGGTGGGTACGAAACGTACCCACCACGTACCCCCCAAGGGGTATGAGCGCATAGGCTGAGATTTTTACAAGTGACCACTTAAATTAAAATTAAAATTAAATTCAAATCCGCAAACAGATTTAAAAAAACAAAAATTTGAGCCCAGGAGAGCGGAAGTTCATTTTGGGGGCGTGGAGTACGTATAGGGTACGTATGGGGTACGATCGTACCCCATACGTACCCCATACTGGGTATGAGCGCATAGGCTGAGATTTTTACAAGTGACCACTTAAATTAAAATTAAAATTAAATTCAAATCCGCAACCAGATTTAAAAAAACAAAAATTTGAGCCCAGGAGAGCAGAAGTTCATTTTGGGGGCGTGGAGTACGTATAGGGTACGTATGGGGTACGATCGTACCCCATACGTACCCCATACTGGGTATGAGCGCATAGGCTGAGATTTTTACAAGTGACCACTTAAATTAAAATTAAAATTAAATTCAAATCCGCAAACAGATTTAAAAAAACAAAAATTTCAGCACAGGAGAGCGGAAATTCATTCGGGGGGCGTGGGGGGTACGTGGTGGGTACGAAACGTACCCACCACGTACCCCCCAAGGGGTATGAGCGCATAGGCTGAGATTTTTACAAGTGACCACTTAAATTAAAATTAAAATTAAATTCAAATCCGCAAACAGATTTAAAAAAACAAAAATTTGAGCCCAGGAGAGCGGAAGTTCATTTTGGGGGCGTGGAGTACGTATAGGGTACGTATGGGGTACGATCGTACCCCATACGTACCCCATACTGGGTATGAGCGCATAGGCTGAGATTTTTACAAGTGACCACTTAAATTAAAATTAAAATTAAATTCAAATCCGCAAACAGATTTAAAAAAACAAAAATTTCAGCACAGGAGAGCGGAAATTCATTCGGGGGGCGTGGGGGGTACGTGGTGGGTACGAAACGTACCCACCACGTACCCCCCAAGGGGTATGAGCGCATAGGCTGAGATTTTTACAAGTGACCACTTAAATTAAAATTAAAATTAAATTCAAATCCGCAAACAGATTTAAAAAAACAAAAATTTCAGCCCAGGAGAGCGGAAGTTCATTTTGGGGGCGTGGAGTACGTATAGGGTACGTATGGGGTACGATCGTACCCCATACGTACCCCATACTGGGTATGAGCGCATAGGCTGAGATTTTTACAAGTGATCACTTAAATTAAAATTAAAATTAAATTCAAATCCGCAAACAGATTTAAAAAAACAAAAATTTCAGCACAGGAGAGCGGAAATTCATTCGGGGGGCGTGGGGGGTACGTGGTGGGTACGAAACGTACCCACCACGTACCCCCCACGGGGTATGAGCGCATTGGCTGAGATTTTTACAAGTGACCACTTAAATTAAAATTAAAATTAAATTCAAATCCGCAAACAGATTTAAAAAAACAAAAATTTCAGCCCAGGAGAGCGGAAGTTCATTTTGGGGGCGTGGAGTACGTATAGGGTACGTATGGGGTACGATCGTACCCCATACGTACCCCATACTGGGTATGAGCGCATAGGCTGAGATTTTTACAAGTGACCACTTAAATTAAAATTAAAATTAAATTCAAATCCGCAAACAGATTTAAAAAAACAAAAATTTCAGCACAGGAGAGCGGAAATTCATTCGGGGGGCGTGGGGGGTACGTG
The DNA here is from genome assembly GCA_951812415.1 of Beris morrisii. Classification (NCBI taxonomy): domain Eukaryota; kingdom Metazoa; phylum Arthropoda; class Insecta; order Diptera; family Stratiomyidae; genus Beris; species Beris morrisii. Next base: position 121,188,496 of record OX638312.1, on the reverse strand, counting down.
GTGGGTACGAAACGTACCCACCACGTACCCCCCAAGGGGTATGAGCGCATAGGCTGAGATTTTTACAAGTGACCACTTAAATTAAAATTAAAATTAAATTCAAATCCGCAAACAGATTTAAAAAAACAAAAATTTGAGCCCAGGAGAGCGGAAGTTCATTTTGGGGGCGTGGAGTACGTATAGGGTACGTATGGGGTACGATCGTACCCTATACGTACCCCATACTGGGTATGAGCGCATAGGCTGAGATTTTTACAAGTGACCACTTAAATTAAAATTAAAATTAAATTCAAATCCGCAAACAGATTTAAAAAAACAAAAATTTCAGCACAGGAGAGCGGAAATTCATTCGGGGGCGTGGGAGGTACGTGGTGGGTACGAAACGTACCCACCACGTACCCCCCAAGGGGTATGAGCGCATAGGCTGAGATTTTTACAAGTGACCACTTAAATTAAAATTAAAATTAAATTCAAATCCGCAAACAGATTTAAAAAAACAAAAATTTGAGCCCAGGAGAGCGGAAGTTCATTTTGGGGGCGTGGAGTACGTATAGGGTACGTATGGGGTACGATCGTACCCCATACGTACCCCATACTGGGTATGAGCGCATAGGCTGAGATTTTTACAAGTGACCACTTAAATTAAAATTCAAATTAAATTCAAATCCGCAAATAGATCTAAAAAAACAAAAATTTCAGCACAGGAGAGCGGAAATTCATTCGGGGGGCGTGGGGGGTACGAAACGTACCCACCACGTACCCCCCAAGGGGTATGAGCGCATAGGCTGAGATTTTTACAAGTGACCACTTAAATTAAAATTAAAATTAAATTCAAATCCGCAAACAGATTTAAAAAAACAAAAATTTGAGCCCAGGAGAGCAGAAGTTCATTTTGGGGGCGTGGAGTACGTATAGGGTACGTATGGAGTACGATCGTACCCCATACGTACCCCATACTGGGTATGAGCGCATAGGCTGAGATTTTTACAAGTGACCACTTAAATTAAAATTAAAATTAAATTCAAATCCGCAAACAGATTTAAAAAAACAAAAATTTGAGCCCAGGAGAGCAGAAGTTCATTTTGGGGGCGTGGAGTACGTATAGGGTACGTATGGGGTACGATCGTACCCCATACGTACCTCATACTGGGTATGAGCGCATAGGCTGAGATTTTTACAAGTGACCACTTAAATTAAAATTAAAATTAAATTCAAATCCGCAAACAGATTTAAAAAAACAAAAATTTGAGCCCAGGAGAGCAGAAGTTCATTTTGGGGGCGTGGAGTACGTATAGGGTACGTATGGGGTACGATCGTACCCCATACGTACCCCATACTGGGTATGAGCGCATAGGCTGAGATTTTTACAAGTGACCACTTAAATTAAAATTAAAATTAAATTCAAATCCGCAAACAGATTTAAAAAAACAAAAATTTGAGCCCAGGAGAGCGGAAGTTCATTTTGGGGGCGTGGAGTACGTATAGGGTACGTATGGGGTACGATCGAAACGTACCCACCACGTACCCCCCACGCCCCCCGAATGAATTTCCGCTCTCCTGGGCTCAAATTTTTGTTTTTTTAAATGTGTTTGCGGATTTGAATTTAATTTGAATTTTAATTTAAGTGGTCACTTGTAAAAATCTCAGCCTATGCGCTCGTACCCAGTATGGGGTACGTATGGGGTACGATCGTACCCCATACGTACCCTATACGTACTCCACGCCCCCAAAATGAACTTCCGCTCTCCTGGGCTCAAATTTTTGTTTTTTTAAATCTGTTTGCGGATTTGAATTTAATTTTAATTTTAATTTAAGTGGTCACTTGTAAAAATCTCAGCCTATGCGCTCATACCCCTTGGGGGTACGTGGTGGGTACGTTTCGTACACACCACGTACCCCCCACGCCCCCCGAATGAATTTCCGCTCTCCAGGGCTCAAATTTTTGTTTTTTTAAATCTGTTTGCGGATTTGAATTTAATTTTAATTTTAATTTAAGTGGTCACTTGTAAAAATCTCAGCCTATGCGCTCATACCCCTTGGGGGGTACGTGGTGGGTACGTTTCGTACCCACCACGTACCCCCCACGCCCCCCGAATGAATTTCCGCTCTCCTGGGCTCAAATTTTTGTTTTTTTAAATCTGTTTGCGGATTTGAATTTAATTTGAATTTTAATTTAAGTGGTCACTTGTAAAAATCTCAGCCTATGCGCTCATACCCCTTGGGGGGTACGTGGTGGGTACGTTTCGTACCCACCACGTACCCCCCACGCCCCCCGAATGAATTTCCGCTCTCCTGGGCTCAAATTTTTGTTTTTTTAAATCTGTTTGCGGATTTGAATTTAATTTGAATTTTAATTTAAGTGGTCATTTGTAAAAATCTCAGCCTATGCGCTCATACCCCTTGGGGGGTACGTGGTGGGTACGTTTCGTACCCACCACGTACCCCCCACGCCCCCCGAATGAATTTCCGCTCTCCTGGGCTCAAATTTTTGTTTTTTTAAATCTGTTTGCGGATTTGAATTTAATTTTAATTTTAATTTAAGTGGTCACTTGTAAAAATCTCAGCCTATGCGCTCATACCCAGTATGGGGTACGTATGGGGTACGATCGTACCCCATACGTACTCTATACGTACTCCACGCCCCCAAAATGAACTTCTGCTCTCCTGGGCTCAAATTTTTGTTTTTTTAAATCTGTTTGCGGATTTGAATTTAATTTGAATTTTAATTTAAGTGGTCACTTGTAAAAATCTCAGCCTATGCGCTCGTACCCAGTATGGGGTACGTATGGGGTACGATCGTACCCCATACGTACCCTATACGTACGCCACGCCCCCAAAATGAACTTCCGCTCTCCTGGGCTGAAATTTTTGTTTTTTTAAATCTGTTTGCGGATTTGAATTTAATTTTAATTTTAATTTAAGTGGTCACTTGTAAAAATCTCAGCCTATGCGCTCATACCCCTTGTGGGGTACGTGGTGGGTACGTTTCGTACCCACCACGTACCCCCCACGCCCCCCGAATGAATTTCCGCTCTCCAGGGCTCAAATTTTTGTTTTTTTAAATCTGTTTGCGGATTTGAATTTAATTTTAATTTTAATTTAAGTGGTCACTTGTAAAAATCTCAGCCTATGCGCTCATACCCCTTGGGGGGTACGTGGTGGGTACGTTTCGTACCCACCACGTACCCCCACGCCCCCCGAATGAATTTCCGCTCTCCTGGGCTCAAATTTTTGTTTTTTTAAATCTGTTTGCGGATTTGAATTTAATTTTAATTTTAATTTAAGTGGTCACTTGTAAAAATCTCAGCCTATGCGCTCGTACCCAGTATGGGGTACGTATGGGGTACGATCGTACCCCATACGTACCCTATACGTACGCCACGCCCCCAAAATGAACTTCCGCTCTCCTGGGCTGAAATTTTTGTTTTTTTAAATCTGTTTGCGGATTTGAATTTAATTTTAATTTTAATTTAAGTGGTCACTTGTAAAAATCTCAGCCTATGCGCTCATACCCCTTGGGGGGTACGTGGTGGGTACGTTTCGTACCCACCACGTACCCCCACGCCCCCCGAATGAATTTCCGCTCTCCTGGGCTCAAATTTTTGTTTTTTTAAATCTGTTTGCGGATTTGAATTTAATTTTAATTTTAATTTAAGTGGTCACTTGTAAAAATCTCAGCCTATGCGCTCATACCCCTTGGGGGGTACGTGGTGGGTACGTTTCGTACCCACCACGTACCCCCACGCCCCCCGAATGAATTTCCGCTCTCCTGGGCTCAAATTTTTGTTTTTTTAAATCTGTTTGCGGATTTGAATTTAATTTTAATTTTAATTTAAGTGGTCACTTGTAAAAATCTCAGCCTATGCGCTCGTACCCAGTATGGGGTACGTATGGGGTACGATCGTACCCCATACGTACCCTATACGTACGCCACGCCCCCAAAATGAACTTCCGCTCTCCTGGGCTGAAATTTTTGTTTTTTTAAATCTGTTTGCGGATTTGAATTTAATTTTAATTTTAATTTAAGTGGTCACTTGTAAAAATCTCAGCCTATGCGCTCATACCCCTTGTGGGGTACGTGGTGGGTACGTTTCGTACCCACCACGTACCCCCCACGCCCCCCGAATGAATTTCCGCTCTCCAGGGCTCAAATTTTTGTTTTTTTAAATCTGTTTGCGGATTTGAATTTAATTTTAATTTTAATTTAAGTGGTCACTTGTAAAAATCTCAGCCTATGCGCTCATACCCCTTGGGGGGTACGTGGTGGGTACGTTTCGTACCCACCACGTACCCCCACGCCCCCCGAATGAATTTCCGCTCTCCTGGGCTCAAATTTTTGTTTTTTTAAATCTGTTTGCGGATTTGAATTTAATTTTAATTTTAATTTAAGTGGTCACTTGTAAAAATCTCAGCCTATGCGCTCATACCCCTTGGGGGGTACGTGGTGGGTACGTTTCGTACCCACCACGTACCCCCCACGCCCCCCGAATGAATTTCCGCTCTCCTGGGCTCAAATTTTTGTTTTTTTAAATCTGTTTGCGGATTTGAATTTAATTTTAATTTAAATTTAAGTGGTCACTTGTAAAAATCTCAGCCTATGCGCTCATACCCCTTGGGGGGTACGTGGTGTGTACGTTTCGTACCCACCACGTACCCCCCACGCCCCCCGAATGAATTTCCGCTCTCCTGGGCTCAAATCTTTGTTTTTTTAAATCTGTTTGCGGATTTGAATTTAATTTTAATTTTAATTTAAGTGGTCACTTGTAAAAATCTCAGCCTATGCGCTCATACCCAGTATGAGGTACGTATGGGGTACGATCGTACCCCATACGTACCCTATACGTACTCCACGCCCCCAAAATGAACTTCCGCTCTCCTGGGCTCAAATTTTTGTTTTTTTAAATCTGTTTGCGGATTTGAATTTAATTTTAATTTTAATTTAAGTGGTCACTTGTAAAAATCTCAGCCTATGCGCTCATACCCAGTATGGGGTACGTATGGGGTACGATCGTACCCCATACGTACCCTATACGTACTCCACGCCCCCAAAATGAACTTCTGCTCTCCTGGGCTCAAATTTTTGTTTTTTTAAATCTGTTTGCGGATTTGAATTTAATTTTAATTTTAATTTAAGTGGTCACTTGTAAAAATCTCAGCCTATGCGCTCATACCCAGTATGAGGTACGTATGGGGTACGATCGTACCCCATACGTACCCTATACGTACTCCACGCCCCCAAAATGAACTTCTGCTCTCCTGGGCTCAAATTTTTGTTTTTTTAAATCTGTTTGCGGATTTGAATTTAATTTTAATTTTAATTTAAGTGGTCACTTGTAAAAATCTCAGCCTATGCGCTCATACCCCTTGGGGGGTACGTGGTGGGTACGTTTCGTACCCACCACGTACCCCCCACGCCCCCCGAATGAATTTCCGCTCTCCTGTGCTGAAATTTTTGTTTTTTTAAATCTGTTTGCGGATTTGAATTTAATTTTAATTTTAATTTAAGTGGTCACTTGTAAAAATCTCAGCCTATGCGCTCATACCCAGTATGAGGTACGTATGGGGTACGATCGTACCCCATACGTACCCTATACGTACTCCACGCCCCCAAAATGAACTTCCGCTCTCCTGGGCTCAAATTTTTGTTTTTTTAAATCTGTTTGCGGATTTGAATTTAATTTTAATTTTAATTTAAGTGGTCACTTGTAAAAATCTCAGCCTATGCGCTCATACCCAGTATGGGGTACGTATGGGGTACGATCGTACCCCATACGTACCCTATACGTACTCCACGCCCTCGAAATGAACTTCTGCTCTCCTGGGCTCAAATTTTTGTTTTTTTAAATCTGTTTGCGGATTTGAATTTAATTTTAATTTTAATTTAAGTGGTCACTTGTAAAAATCTCAGCCTATGCGCTCATACCCCTTGGGGGGTACGTGGTGGGTACGTTTCGTACCCACCACGTACCCCCCACGCCCCCCGAATGAATTTCCGCTCTCCTGGGCTCAAATCTTTGTTTTTTTAAATCTGTTTGCGGATTTGAATTTAATTTTAATTTTAATTTAAGTGGTCACTTGTAAAAATCTCAGCCTATGCGCTCATACCCAGTATGAGGTACGTATGGGGTACGATCGTACCCCATACGTACCCTATACGTACTCCACGCCCCCAAAATGAACTTCCGCTCTCCTGGGCTGAAATTTTTGTTTTTTTAAATCTGTTTGCGGATTTGAATTTAATTTTAATTTTAATTTAAGTGGTCACTTGTAAAAATCTTAGCCTATGCGCTCATACCCAGTATGGGGTACGTATGGGGTACGATCGTACCCCATACGTACCCTATACGTACTCCACGCCCCCAAAATGAACTTCTGCTCTCCTGGGCTCAAATTTTTGTTTTTTTAAATCTGTTTGCGGATTTGAATTTAATTTTAATTTTAATTTAAGTGGTCACTTGTAAAAATCTCAGCCTATGCGCTCATACCCCTTGGGGGGTACGTGGTGGGTACGTTTCGTACCCACCACGTACCCCCCACGCCCCCCGAATGAATTTCCGCTCTCCTGGGCTCAAATTTTTGTTTTTTTAAATCTGTTTGCGGATTTGAATTTAATTTGAATTTTAATTTAAGTGGTCACTTGTAAAAAATCTCAGCCTATGCGCTCGTACCCAGTATGGGGTACGTATGGGGTACGATCGTACCCCATACGTACCCTATACGTACTCCACGCCCCCAAAATGAACTTCCGCTCTCCTGGGCTGAAATTTTTGTTTTTTTAAATCTGTTTGCGGATTTGAATTTAATTTTAATTTTAATTTAAGTGGTCACTTCTAAAAATCTCAGCCTATTCGCTCATACCCCTTGGGGGGTACGTGGTGGGTACGTTTCGTACCCACCACGTACCCCCCACGCCCCCCGAATGAATTTCCGCTCTCCAGGGCTCAAATTTTTGTTTTTTTAAATCTGTTTGCGGATTTGAATTTAATTTTAATTTTAATTTAAGTGGTCACTTGTAAAAATCTCAGCCTATGCGCTCATACCCCTTGGGGGGTACGTGGTGGGTACGTTTCGTACCCACCACGTACCCCCCACGCCCCCCGAATGAATTTCCGCTCTCCTGGGCTCAAATTTTTGTTTTTTTAAATCTGTTTGCGGATTTGAATTTAATTTGAATTTTAATTTAAGTGGTCACTTGTAAAAATCTCAGCCTATGCGCTCATACCCCTTGGGGGGTACGTGGTGGGTACGTTTCGTACCCACCACGTACCCCCCACGCCCGCCGAATGAATTTCCGCTCTCCTGGGCTCAAATTTTTGTTTTTTTAAATCTGTTTGCGGATTTGAATTTAATTTGAATTTTAATTTAAGTGGTCACTTGTAAAAATCTCAGCCTATGCGCTCGTACTCAGTATGGGGTACGTATGGGGTACGATCGTACCCCATACGTACCCTATACGTACTCCACGCCCCCAAAATGAACTTCCGCTCTCCTGGGCTGAAATTTTTGTTTTTTTAAATCTGTTTGCGGATTTGAATTTAATTTTAATTTTAATTTAAGTGGTCACTTCTAAAAATCTCAGCCTATGCGCTCATACCCCTTGGGGGGTACGTGGTGGGTACGTTTCGTACCCACCACGTACCCCCCACGCCCCCCGAATGAATTTCCGCTCTCCAGGGCTCAAATTTTTGTTTTTTTAAATCTGTTTGCGGATTTGAATTTAATTTTAATTTTAATTTAAGTGGTCACTTGTAAAAATCTCAGCCTATGCGCTCATACCCCTTGGGGGGTACGTGGTGGGTACGTTTCGTACCCACCACGTACCCCCCACGCCCCCCGAATGAATTTCCGCTCTCCTGGGCTCAAATTTTTGTTTTTTTAAATCTGTTTGCGGATTTGAATTTAATTTTAATTTTAATTTAAGTGGTCACTTGTAAAAATCTCAGCCTATGCGCTCATACCCCTTGGGGGGTACGTGGTGGGTACGTTACGTACCCACCACGTACCCCCCACGCCCCCCGAATGAATTTCCGCTCTCCTGGGCTCAAATTTTTGTTTTTTTAAATCTGTTTGCGGATTTGAATTTAATTTTAATTTTAATTTAAGTGGTCACTTGTAAAAATCTCAGCCTATGCGCTCATACCCAGTATGGGGTACGTATGGGGTACGATCGTACCCCATACGTACCCTATACGTACTCCACGCCCCCAAAATGAACTTCTGCTCTCCTGGGCTCAAATTTTTGTTTTTTTAAATCTGTTTGCGGATTTGAATTTAATTTTAATTTTAATTTAAGTGGTCACTTGTAAAAATCTCAGCCTATGCGCTCATACCCCTTGGGGGGTACGTGGTGGGTACGTTTCGTACCCACCACGTACCCCCCACGCCCCCCGAATGAATTTCCGCTCTCCTGGGCTCAAATTTTTGTTTTTTTAAATCTGTTTGCGGATTTGAATTTAATTTGAATTTTAATTTAAGTGGTCACTTGTAAAAATCTCAGCCTATGCGCTCATACCCCTTGGGGGGGTACGTGGTGGGTACGTTTCGTACCCACCACGTACCCCCCACGCCCCCCGAATGAATTTCCGCTCTCCTGGGCTCAAATTTTTGTTTTTTTAAATCTGTTTGCGGATTTGAATTTAATTTGAATTTTAATTTAAGTGGTCACTTGTAAAAATCTCAGCCTATGCGCTCGTACCCAGTATGGGGTACGTATGGGGTACGATCGTACCCCATACGTACCCCATACTGGGTACGAGCGCATAGGCTGAGATTTTTACAAGTGACCACTTAAATTAAAATTCAAATTAAATTCAAATCCGCAAACAGATTTAAAAAAACAAAAATTTGAGCCCAGGAGAGCGGAAATTCATTCGGGGGGCGTGGGGGGTACGTGGTGAGTACGAAACGTACCCACCACGTACCCCCCCAAGGGGTATGAGCGCATAGGCTGAGATTTTTACAAGTGACCACTTAAATTAAAATTCAAATTAAATTCAAATCCGCAAACAGATTTAAAAAAACAAAAATTTGAGCCCAGGAGAGCGGAAATTCATTCGGGGGGCGTGGGGGGTACGTGGTGGGTACGAAACGTACCCACCACGTACCCCCCAAGGGGTATGAGCGCATAGGCTGAGATTTTTACAAGTGACCACTTAAATTAAAATTAAAATTAAATTCAAATCCGCAAACAGATTTAAAAAAACAAAAATTTGAGCCCAGGAGAGCAGAAGTTCATTTTGGGGGCGTGGAGTACGTATAGGGTACGTATGGGGTACGATCGTACCCCATACGTACCCCATACTGGGTATGAGCGCATAGGCTGAGATTTTTACAAGTGACCACTTAAATTAAAATTAAAATTAAATTCAAATCCGCAAACAGATTTAAAAAAACAAAAATTTGAGCCCAGGAGAGCGGAAATTCATTCGGGGGGCGTGGGGGGTACGTGGTGGGTACGTAACGTACCCACCACGTACCCCCCAAGGGGTATGAGCGCATAGGCTGAGATTTTTACAAGTGACCACTTAAATTAAAATTAAAATTAAATTCAAATCCGCAAACAGATTTAAAAAAACAAAAATTTGAGCCCAGGAGAGCGGAAATTCATTCGGGGGGCGTGGGGGGTACGTGGTGGGTACGAAACGTACCCACCACGTACCCCCCAAGGGGTATGAGCGCATAGGCTGAGATTTTTACAAGTGACCACTTAAATTAAAATTAAAATTAAATTCAAATCCGCAAACAGATTTAAAAAAACAAAAATTTGAGCCCTGGAGAGCGGAAATTCATTCGGGGGGCGTGGGGGGTACGTGGTGGGTACGAAACGTACCCACCACGTACCCCCCAAGGGGTATGAGCGCATAGGCTGAGATTTTTACAAGTGACCACTTAAATTAAAATTAAAATTAAATTCAAATCCGCAAACAGATTTAAAAAAACAAAAATTTGAGCCCTGGAGAGCGGAAATTCATTCGGGGGGCGTGGGGGGTACGTGGTGGGTACGAAACGTACCCACCACGTACCCCCCAAGGGGTATGAGCGCATAGGCTGAGATTTTTACAAGTGACCACTTAAATTAAAATTAAAATTAAATTCAAATCCGCAAACAGATTTAAAAAAACAAAAATTTGAGCCCTGGAGAGCGGAAATTCATTCGGGGGGCGTGGGGGGTACGTGGTGGGTACGTAACGTACCCACCACGTACCCCCCAAGGGGTAGGAGCGCATAGGCTGAGATTTTTACAAGTGACCACTTAAATTAAAATTAAAATTAAATTCAAATCCGCAAACAGATTTAAAAAAACAAAAATTTGAGCCCAGGAGAGCGGAAATTCATTCGGGGGGCGTGGGGGGTACGTGGTGGGTACGAAACGTACCCACCACGTACCCCCCAAGGGGTATGAGCGCATAGGCTGAGATTTTTACAAGTGACCACTTAAATTAAAATTAAAATTAAATTCAAATCCGCAAACAGATTTAAAAAAACAAAAATTTGAGCCCTGGAGAGCGGAAATTCATTCGGGGGGCGTGGGGGGTACGTGGTGGGTACGAAACGTACCCACCACGTACCCCCCAAGGGGTATGAGCGCATAGGCTGAGATTTTTAGAAGTGACCACTTAAATTAAAATTAAAATTAAATTCAAATCCGCAAACAGATTTAAAAAAACAAAAATTTCAGCCCAGGAGAGCGGAAGTTCATTTTGGGGGCGTGGAGTACGTATAGGGTACGTATGGGGTACGATCGTACCCCATACGTACCCCATACTGAGTACGAGCGCATAGGCTGAGATTTTTACAAGTGACCACTTAAATTAAAATTCAAATTAAATTCAAATCCGCAAACAGATTTAAAAAAACAAAAATTTGAGCCCAGGAGAGCGGAAATTCATTCGGCGGGCGTGGGGGGTACGTGGTGGGTACGAAACGTACCCACCACGTACCCCCCAAGGGGTATGAGCGCATAGGCTGAGATTTTTACAAGTGACCACTTAAATTAAAATTCAAATTAAATTCAAATCCGCAAACAGATTTAAAAAAACAAAAATTTGAGCCCAGGAGAGCGGAAATTCATTCGGGGGGCGTGGGGGGTACGTGGTGGGTACAAAACGTACCCACCACGTACCCCCCAAGGGGTATGAGCGCATAGGCTGAGATTTTTACAAGTGACCACTTAAATTAAAATTAAAATTAAATTCAAATCCGCAAACAGATTTAAAAAAACAAAAATTTGAGCCCTGGAGAGCGGAAATTCATTCGGGGGGCGTGGGGGGTACGTGGTGGGTACGAAACGTACCCACCACGTACCCCCCAAGGGGTATGAGCGAATAGGCTGAGATTTTTAGAAGTGACCACTTAAATTAAAATTAAAATTAAATTCAAATCCGCAAACAGATTTAAAAAAACAAAAATTTCAGCCCAGGAGAGCGGAAGTTCATTTTGGGGGCGTGGAGTACGTATAGGGTACGTATGGGGTACGATCGTACCCCATACGTACCCCATACTGGGTACGAGCGCATAGGCTGAGATTTTTTACAAGTGACCACTTAAATTAAAATTCAAATTAAATTCAAATCCGCAAACAGATTTAAAAAAACAAAAATTTGAGCCCAGGAGAGCGGAAATTCATTCGGGGGGCGTGGGGGGTACGTGGTGGGTACGAAACGTACCCACCACGTACCCCCCAAGGGGTATGAGCGCATAGGCTGAGATTTTTACAAGTGACCACTTAAATTAAAATTAAAATTAAATTCAAATCCGCAAACAGATTTAAAAAAACAAAAATTTGAGCCCAGGAGAGCAGAAGTTCATTTTGGGGGCGTGGAGTACGTATAGGGTACGTATGGGGTACGATCGTACCCCATACGTACCCCATACTGGGTATGAGCGCATAGGCTAAGATTTTTACAAGTGACCACTTAAATTAAAATTAAAATTAAATTCAAATCCGCAAACAGATTTAAAAAAACAAAAATTTCAGCCCAGGAGAGCGGAAGTTCATTTTGGGGGCGTGGAGTACGTATAGGGTACGTATGGGGTACGATCGTACCCCATACGTACCTCATACTGGGTATGAGCGCATAGGCTGAGATTTTTACAAGTGACCACTTAAATTAAAATTAAAATTAAATTCAAATCCGCAAACAGATTTAAAAAAACAAAGATTTGAGCCCAGGAGAGCGGAAATTCATTCGGGGGGCGTGGGGGGTACGTGGTGGGTACGAAACGTACCCACCACGTACCCCCCAAGGGGTATGAGCGCATAGGCTGAGATTTTTACAAGTGACCACTTAAATTAAAATTAAAATTAAATTCAAATCCGCAAACAGATTTAAAAAAACAAAAATTTGAGCCCAGGAGAGCAGAAGTTCATTTCGAGGGCGTGGAGTACGTATAGGGTACGTATGGGGTACGATCGTACCCCATACGTACCCCATACTGGGTATGAGCGCATAGGCTGAGATTTTTACAAGTGACCACTTAAATTAAAATTAAAATTAAATTCAAATCCGCAAACAGATTTAAAAAAACAAAAATTTGAGCCCAGGAGAGCGGAAGTTCATTTTGGGGGCGTGGAGTACGTATAGGGTACGTATGGGGTACGATCGTACCCCATACGTACCTCATACTGGGTATGAGCGCATAGGCTGAGATTTTTACAAGTGACCACTTAAATTAAAATTAAAATTAAATTCAAATCCGCAAACAGATTTAAAAAAACAAAAATTTCAGCACAGGAGAGCGGAAATTCATTCGGGGGGCATGGGGGGTACGTGGTGGGTACGAAACGTACCCACCACGTACCCCCCAAGGGGTATGAGCGCATAGGCTGAGATTTTTACAAGTGACCACTTAAATTAAAATTAAAATTAAATTCAAATCCGCAAACAGATTTAAAAAAACAAAAATTTGAGCCCAGGAGAGCAGAAGTTCATTTTGGGGGCGTGGAGTACGTATAGGGTACGTATGGGGTACGATCGTACCCCATACGTACCTCATACTGGGTATGAGCGCATAGGCTGAGATTTTTACAAGTGACCACTTAAATTAAAATTAAAATTAAATTCAAATCCGCAAACAGATTTAAAAAAACAAAAATTTGAGCCCAGGAGAGCAGAAGTTCATTTTGGGGGCGTGGAGTACGTATAGGGTACGTATGGGGTACGATCGTACCCCATACGTACCCCATACTGGGTATGAGCGCATAGGCTGAGATTTTTACAAGTGACCACTTAAATTAAAATTAAAATTAAATTCAAATCCGCAAACAGATTTAAAAAAACAAAAATTTGAGCCCAGGAGAGCGGAAGATCATTTTGGGGGCGTGGAGTACGTATAGGGTACGTATGGGGTACGATCGTACCCCATACGTACCTCATACTGGGTATGAGCGCATAGGCTGAGATTTTTACAAGTGACCACTTAAATTAAAATTAAAATTAAATTCAAATCCGCAAACAGATTTAAAAAAACAAAGATTTGAGCCCAGGAGAGCGGAAATTCATTCGGGGGGCGTGGGGGGTACGTGGTGGGTACGAAACGTACACACCACGTACCCCCCAAGGGGTATGAGCGCATAGGCTGAGATTTTTACAAGTGACCACTTAAATTTAAATTAAAATTAAATTCAAATCCGCAAACAGATTTAAAAAAACAAAAATTTGAGCCCAGGAGAGCGGAAATTCATTCGGGGGGCGTGGGGGGTACGTGGTGGGTACGAAACGTACCCACCACGTACCCCCCAAGGGGTATGAGCGCATAGGCTGAGATTTTTACAAGTGACCACTTAAATTAAAATTAAAATTAAATTCAAATCCGCAAACAGATTTAAAAAAACAAAAATTTGAGCCCAGGAGAGCGGAAATTCATTCGGGGGGCGTGGGGGGTACGTGGTGGGTACGAAACGTACCCACCACGTACCCCCCAAGGGGTATGAGCGCATAGGCTGAGATTTTTACAAGTGACCACTTAAATTAAAATTAAAATTAAATTCAAATCCGCAAACAGATTTAAAAAAACAAAAATTTGAGCCCTGGAGAGCGGAAATTCATTCGGGGGGCGTGGGGGGTACGTGGTGGGTACGAAACGTACCCACCACGTACCCCACAAGGGGTATGAGCGCATAGGCTGAGATTTTTACAAGTGACCACTTAAATTAAAATTAAAATTAAATTCAAATCCGCAAACAGATTTAAAAAAACAAAAATTTCAGCCCAGGAGAGCGGAAGTTCATTTTGGGGGCGTGGCGTACGTATAGGGTACGTATGGGGTACGATCGTACCCCATACGTACCCCATACTGGGTACGAGCGCATAGGCTGAGATTTTTACAAGTGACCACTTAAATTAAAATTCAAATTAAATTCAAATCCGCAAACAGATTTAAAAAAACAAAAATTTGAGCCCAGGAGAGCGGAAATTCATTCGGGGGGCGTGGGGGGTACGTGGTGGGTACGAAACGTACCCACCACGTACCCCCCAAGGGGTATGAGCGCATAGGCTGAGATTTTTACAAGTGACCACTTAAATTAAAATTAAAATTAAATTCAAATCCGCAAACAGATTTAAAAAAACAAAAATTTGAGCCCAGGAGAGCAGAAGTTCATTTTGGGGGCGTGGAGTACGTATAGAGTACGTATGGGGTACGATCGTACCCCATACGTACCCCATACTGGGTATGAGCGCATAGGCTGAGATTTTTACAAGTGACCACTTAAATTAAAATTAAAATTAAATTCAAATCCGCAAACAGATTTAAAAAAACAAAAATTTGAGCCCAGGAGAGCGGAAATTCATTCGGGGGGCGTGGGGGGTACGTGGTGGGTACGTAACGTACCCACCACGTACCCCCCAAGGGGTATGAGCGCATAGGCTGAGATTTTTACAAGTGACCACTTAAATTAAAATTAAAATTAAATTCAAATCCGCAAACAGATTTAAAAAAACAAAAATTTGAGCCCAGGAGAGCGGAAATTCATTCGGGGGGCGTGGGGGGTACGTGGTGGGTACGAAACGTACCCACCACGTACCCCCCAAGGGGTATGAGCGCATAGGCTGAGATTTTTACAAATGACCACTTAAATTAAAATTCAAATTAAATTCAAATCCGCAAACAGATTTAAAAAAACAAAAATTTGAGCCCAGGAGAGCGGAAATTCATTCGGGGGGCGTGGGGGGTACGTGGTGGGTACGAAACGTACCCACCACGTACCCCCCAAGGGGTATGAGCGCATAGGCTGAGATTTTTACAAGTGACCACTTAAATTAAAATTCAAATTAAATTCAAATCCGCAAACAGATTTAAAAAAACAAAAATTTGAGCCCAGGAGAGCGGAAATTCATTCGGGGGGCGTGGGGGGTACGTGGTGGGTACGAAACGTACCCACCACGTACCCCCCAAGGGGTATGAGCGCATAGGCTGAGATTTTTACAAGTGACCACTTAAATTAAAATTAAAATTAAATTCAAATCCGCAAACAGATTTAAAAAAACAAAAATTTGAGCCCTGGAGAGCGGAAATTCATTCGGGGGGCGTGGGGGGTACGTGGTGTGTACGAAACGTACCCACCACGTACCCCCAAGGGGTATGAGCGCATAGGCTGAGATTTTTACAAGTGACCACTTAAATTAAAATTAAAATTAAATTCAAATCCGCAAACAGATTTAAAAAAACAAAAATTTGAGCCCAGGAGAGCGGAAGTTCATTTTGGGGGCGTGGAGTACGTATAGGGTACGTATGGGGTACGATCGTACCCCATACGTACCCCATACTGGGTACGAGCGCATAGGCTGAGATTTTTACAAGTGACCACTTAAATTAAAATTCAAATTAAATTCAAATCCGCAAACACATTTAAAAAAACAAAAATTTGAGCCCAGGAGAGCGGAAATTCATTCGGGGGGCGTGGGGGGTACGTGGTGGGTACGAAACGTACCCACCACGTACCCCACAAGGGGTATGAGCGCATAGGCTGAGATTTTTACAAGTGACCACTTAAATTAAAATTAAAATTAAATTCAAATCCGCAAACAGATTTAAAAAAACAAAAATTTGAGCCCTGGAGAGCGGAAATTCATTCGGGGGGCGTGGGGGGTACGTGGTGGGTACGAAACGTACCCACCACGTACCCCCCAAGGGGTATGAGCGCATAGGCTGAGATTTTTACAAGTGACCACTTAAATTAAAATTAAAATTAAATTCAAATCCGCAAACAGATTTAAAAAAACAAAAATTTGAGCCCAGGAGAGCGGAAGTTCATTTTGGGGGCGTGGAGTACGTATAGGGTACGTATGGGGTACGATCGTACCCCATACGTACCCCATACTGGGTACGAGCGCATAGGCTGAGATTTTTACAAGTGACCACTTAAATTAAAATTCAAATTAAATTCAAATCCGCAAACAGATTTAAAAAAACAAAAATTTGAGCCCAGGAGAGCGGAAATTCATTCGGGGGGCGTGGGGGGTACGTGGTGGGTACGAAACGTACCCACCACGTACCCCCCAAGGGGTATGAGCGCATAGGCTGAGATTTTTACAAGTGACCACTTAAATTAAAATTAAAATTAAATTCAAATCCGCAAACAGATTTAAAAAAACAAAAATTTGAGCCCAGGAGAGCGGAAATTCATTCGGGGGGCGTGGGGGGTACGTGGTGGGTACGAAACGTACCCACCACGTACCCCCCAAGGGGTATGAGCGCATAGGCTGAGATTTTTACAAGTGACCACTTAAATTAAAATTAAAATTAAATTCAAATCCGCAAACAGATTTAAAAAAACAAAAATTTGAGCCCAGGAGAGCGGAAATTCATTCGGGGGGCGTGGGGGGTACGTGGTGGGTACGAAACGTACCCACCACGTACCCCACAAGGGGTATGAGCGCATAGGCTGAGATTTTTACAAGTGACCACTTAAATTAAAATTCAAATTAAATTCAAATCCGCAAACAGATTTAAAAAAACAAAAATTTGAGCCCTGGAGAGCGGAAATTCATTCGGGGGGCGTGGGGGGTACGTGGTGGGTACGAAACGTACCCACCACGTACCCCCCAAGGGGTATGAGCGCATAGGCTGAGATTTTTACAAGTGACCACTTAAATTAAAATTAAAATTAAATTCAAATCCGCAAACAGATTTAAAAAAACAAAAATTTGAGCCCAGGAGAGCGGAAGTTCATTTTGGGGGCGTGGAGTACGTATAGGGTACGTATGGGGTACGATCGTACCCCATACGTACCCCATACTGGGTACGAGCGCATAGGCTGAGATTTTTACAAGTGACCACTTAAATTAAAATTCAAATTAAATTCAAATCCGCAAACAGATTTAAAAAAACAAAAATTTGAGCCCAGGAGAGCGGAAATTCATTCGGGGGGCGTGGGGGGTACGAAACGTACCCACCACGTACCCCCCAAGGGGTATGAGCGCATAGGCTGAGATTTTTACAAGTGACCACTTAAATTAAAATTAAAATTAAATTCAAATCCGCAAACAGATTTAAAAAAACAAAAATTTGAGCCCAGGAGAGCGGAAGTTCATTTTGGGGGCGTGGAGTACGTATAGGGTACGTATGGGGTACGATCGTACCCCATACGTACCCCATACTGGGTACGAGCGCATAGGCTGAGATTTTTACAAGTGACCACTTAAATTAAAATTCAAATTAAATTCAAATCCGCAAACACATTTAAAAAAACAAAAATTTGAGCCCAGGAGAGCGGAAATTCATTCGGGGGGCGTGGGGGGTACGTGGTGGGTACGAAACGTACCCACCACGTACCCCACAAGGGGTATGAGCGCATAGGCTGAGATTTTTACAAGTGACCACTTAAATTAAAATTCAAATTAAATTCAAATCCGCAAACAGATTTAAAAAAACAAAAATTTGAGCCCTGGAGAGCGGAAATTCATTCGGGGGGCGTGGGGGGTACGTGGTGGGTACGAAACGTACCCACCACGTACCCCCCAAGGGGTATGAGCGCATAGGCTGAGATTTTTACAAGTGACCACTTAAATTAAAATTAAAATTAAATTCAAATCCGCAAACAGATTTAAAAAAACAAAAATTTGAGCCCAGGAGAGCGGAAGTTCATTTTGGGGGCGTGGAGTACGTATAGGGTACGTATGGGGTACGATCGTACCCCATACGTACCCCATACTGGGTACGAGCGCATAGGCTGAGATTTTTACAAGTGACCACTTAAATTAAAATTCAAATTAAATTCAAATCCGCAAACAGATTTAAAAAAACAAAAATTTGAGCCCAGGAGAGCGGAAATTCATTCGGGGGGCGTGGGGGGTACGAAACGTACCCACCACGTACCCCCCAAGGGGTATGAGCGCATAGGCTGAGATTTTTACAAGTGACCACTTAAATTAAAATTAAAATTAAATTCAAATCCGCAAACAGATTTAAAAAAACAAAAATTTCAGCCCAGGAGAGCGGAAGTTCATTTTGGGGGCGTGGAGTACGTATAGGGTACGTATGGGGTACGATCGTACCCCATACGTACCCCATACTGGGTACGAGCGCATAGGCTGAGATTTTTACAAGTGACCACTTAAATTAAAATTCAAATTAAATTCAAATCCGCAAACAGATTTAAAAAAACAAAAATTTGAGCCCAGGAGAGCGGAAATTCATTCGGGGGGCGTGGGGGGTACGTGGTGGGTACGAAACGTACCCACCACGTACCCCCCCAAGGGGTATGAGCGCATAGGCTGAGATTTTTACAAGTGACCACTTAAATTAAAATTCAAATTAAATTCAAATCCGCAAACAGATTTAAAAAAACAAAAATTTGAGCCCAGGAGAGCGGAAATTCATTCGGGGGGCGTGGGGGGTACGTGGTGGGTACGAAACGTACCCACCACGTACCCCCCAAGGGGTATGAGCGCATAGGCTGAGATTTTTACAAGTGACCACTTAAATTAAAATTAAAATTAAATTCAAATCCGCAAACAGATTTAAAAAAACAAAAATTTGAGCCCAGGAGAGCAGAAGTTCATTTTGGGGGCGTGGAGTACGTATAGGGTACGTATGGGGTACGATCGTACCCCATACGTACCCCATACTGGGTATGAGCGCATAGGCTGAGATTTTTACAAGTGACCACTTAAATTAAAATTAAAATTAAATTCAAATCCGCAAACAGATTTAAAAAAACAAAAATTTGAGCCCAGGAGAGCGGAAATTCATTCGGGGGGCGTGGGGGGTACGTGGTGGGTACGAAACGTACCCACCACGTACCCCCCAAGGGGTATGAGCGCATAGGCTGAGATTTTTACAAGTGACCACTTAAATTAAAATTAAAATTAAATTCAAATCCGCAAACAGATTTAAAAAAACAAAAATTTGAGCCCAGGAGAGCGGAAATTCATTCGGGGGGCGTGGGGGGTACGTGGTGGGTACGAAACGTACCCACCACGTACCCCCCAAGGGGTATGAGCGCATAGGCTGAGATTTTTACAAGTGACCACTTAAATTAAAATTAAAATTAAATTCAAATCCGCAAACAGATTTAAAAAAACAAAAATTTGAGCCCAGGAGAGCGGAAATTCATTCGGGGGGCGTGGGGGGTACGTGGTGGGTACGAAACGTACCCACCACGTACCCCCCAAGGGGTATGAGCGCATAGGCTGAGATTTTCACAAGTGACCACTTAAATTAAAATTAAAATTAAATTCAAATCCGCAAACAGATTTAAAAAAACAAAAATTTGAGCCCAGGAGAGCGGAAATTCATTCGGGGGGCGTGGGGGGTACGTGGTGGGTACGAAACGTACCCACCACGTACCCCACAAGGGGTATGAGCGCATAGGCTGAGATTTTTACAAGTGACCACTTAAATTAAAATTCAAATTAAATTCAAATCCGCAAACAGATTTAAAAAAACAAAAATTTGAGCCCTGGAGAGCGGAA
Source organism: Beris morrisii (assembly GCA_951812415.1). Taxonomy (NCBI): domain Eukaryota; kingdom Metazoa; phylum Arthropoda; class Insecta; order Diptera; family Stratiomyidae; genus Beris; species Beris morrisii. The sequence continues at coordinate 121,168,580 of OX638312.1, read as the reverse complement.
ATTCATTCGGGGGGCGTGGGGGGTACGTGGTGGGTACGAAACGTACCCACCACGTACCCCCCAAGGGGTATGAGCGCATAGGCTGAGATTTTTACAAGTGACCACTTAAATTAAAATTAAAATTAAATTCAAATCCGCAAACAGATTTAAAAAAACAAAAATTTGAGCCCAGGAGAGCGGAAGTTCATTTTGGGGGCGTGGAGTACGTATAGGGTACGTATAGGGTACGATCGTACCCCATACGTACCCCATACTGGGTACGAGCGCATAGGCTGAGATTTTTACAAGTGACCACTTAAATTAAAATTCAAATTAAATTCAAATCCGCAAACAGATTTAAAAAAACAAAAATTTGAGCCCAGGAGAGCGGAAATTCATTCGGGGGGCGTGGGGGGTACGAAACGTACCCACCACGTACCCCCCAAGGGGTATGAGCGCATAGGCTGAGATTTTTACAAGTGACCACTTAAATTAAAATTAAAATTAAATTCAAATCCGCAAACAGATTTAAAAAAACAAAAATTTGAGCCCAGGAGAGCGGAAGTTCATTTTGGGGGCGTGGAGTACGTATAGGGTACGTATGGGGTACGATCGTACCCCATACGTACCCCATACTGGGTACGAGCGCATACGCTGAGATTTTTACAAGTGACCACTTAAATTAAAATTCAAATTAAATTCAAATCCGCAAACAGATTTAAAAAAACAAAAATTTGAGCCCTGGAGAGCGGAAATTCATTCGGGGGGCGTGGGGGGTACGTGGTGGGTACGAAACGTACCCACCACGTACCCCCCAAGGGGTATGAGCGCATAGGCTGAGATTTTTACAAGTGACCACTTAAATTAAAATTAAAATTAAATTCAAATCCGCAAACAGATTTAAAAAAACAAAAATTTGAGCCCAGGAGAGTGGAAGTTCATTTTGGGGGCGTGGAGTACGTATAGGGTACGTATGGGGTACGATCGTACCCCATACGTACCCCATACTGGGTACGAGCGCATAGGCTGAGATTTTTACAAGTGACCACTTAAATTAAAATTCAAATTAAATTCAAATCCGCAAACAGATTTAAAAAAACAAAAATTTGAGCCCAGGAGAGCAGAAATTCATTCGGGGGGCGTGGGGGGTACGAAACGTACCCACCACGTACCCCCCAAGGGGTATGAGCGCATAGGCTGAGATTTTTACAAGTGACCACTTAAATTAAAATTAAAATTAAATTCAAATCCGCAAACAGATTTAAAAAAACAAAAATTTGAGCCCAGGAGAGCGGAAATTCATTCGGGGGGGCGTGGGGGGTACGTGGTGGGTACGAAACGTACCCACCACGTACCCCCCAAGGGGTATGAGCGCATAGGCTGAGATTTTTACAAGTGACCACTTAAATTAAAATTAAAATTAAATTCAAATCCGCAAACAGATTTAAAAAAACAAAAATTTGAGCCCTGGAGAGCGGAAATTCATTCGGGGGGCGTGGGGGGTACGTGGTGGGTACGAAACGTACCCACCACGTACCCCCCAAGGGGTATGAGCGCATAGGCTGAGATTTTTAGAAGTGACCACTTAAATTAAAATTAAAATTAAATTCAAATCCGCAAACAGATTTAAAAAAACAAAAATTTCAGCCCAGGAGAGCGGAAGTTCATTTTGGGGGCGTGGAGTACGTATAGGGTACGTATGGGGTACGATCGTACCCCATACGTACCCCATACTGGGTACGAGCGCATAGGCTGAGATTTTTACAAGTGACCACTTAAATTAAAATTAAAATTAAATTCAAATCCGCAAACAGATTTAAAAAAACAAAAATTTGAGCCCAGGAGAGCGGAAATTCATTCGGGGGGCGTGGGGGGTACGTGGTGGGTACGAAACGTACCCACCACGTACCCCCCCAAGGGGTATGAGCGCATAGGCTGAGATTTTTACAAGTGACCACTTAAATTAAAATTCAAATTAAATTCAAATCCGCAAACAGATTTAAAAAAACAAAAATTTGAGCCCAGGAGAGCGGAAATTCATTCGGGGGGCGTGGGGGGTACGTGGTGGGTACGAAACGTACCCACCACGTACCCCCCAAGGGGTATGAGCGCATAGGCTGAGATTTTTACAAGTGACCACTTAAATTAAAATTAAAATTAAATTCAAATCCGCAAACAGATTTAAAAAAACAAAAATTTGAGCCCAGGAGAGCAGAAGTTCATTTTGGGGGCGTGGAGTACGTATAGGGTACGTATGGGGTACGATCGTACCCCATACGTACCCCATACTGGGTATGAGCGCATAGGCTGAGATTTTTACAAGTGACCACTTAAATTAAAATTAAAATTAAATTCAAATCCGCAAACAGATTTAAAAAAACAAAAATTTGAGCCCAGGAGAGCGGAAATTCATTCGGGGGGCGTGGGGGGTACGTGGTGGGTACGTAACGTACCCACCACGTACCCCCCAAGGGGTATGAGCGCATAGGCTGAGATTTTTACAAGTGACCACTTAAATTAAAATTAAAATTAAATTCAAATCCGCAAACAGATTTAAAAAAACAAAAATTTGAGCCCAGGAGAGCGGAAATTCATTCGGGGGGCGTGGGGGGTACGTGGTGGGTACGAAACGTACCCACCACGTACCCCCCAAGGGGTATGAGCGCATAGGCTGAGATTTTTACAAGTGACCACTTAAATTAAAATTAAAATTAAATTCAAATCCGCAAACAGATTTAAAAAAACAAAAATTTGAGCCCAGGAGAGCGGAAGTTCATTTTGGGGGCGTGGAGTACGTATAGGGTACGTATGGGGTACGATCGTACCCCATACGTACCCCATACTGGGTACGAGCGCATAGGCTGAGATTTTTACAAGTGACCACTTAAATTAAAATTCAAATTAAATTCAAATCCGCAAACAGATTTAAAAAAACAAAAATTTGAGCCCAGGAGAGCGGAAATTCATTCGGCGGGCGTGGGGGGTACGTGGTGGGTACGAAACGTACCCACCACGTACCCCCCAAGGGGTATGAGCGCATAGGCTGAGATTTTTACAAGTGACCACTTAAATTAAAATTCAAATTAAATTCAAATCCGCAAACAGATTTAAAAAAACAAAAATTTGAGCCCAGGAGAGCGGAAATTCATTCGGGGGGCGTGGAGGGTACGTGGTGGGTACGAAACGTACCCACCACGTACCCCCCAAGGGGTATGAGCGCATAGGCTGAGATTTTTACAAGTGACCACTTAAATTAAAATTAAAATTAAATTCAAATCCGCAAACAGATTTAAAAAAACAAAAATTTGAGCCCTGGAGAGCGGAAATTCATTCGGGGGGCGTGGGGGGTACGTGGTGGGTACGAAACGTACCCACCACGTACCCCCCAAGGGGTATGAGCGAATAGGCTGAGATTTTTAGAAGTGACCACTTAAATTAAAATTAAAATTAAATTCAAATCCGCAAACAGATTTAAAAAAACAAAAATTTCAGCCCAGGAGAGCGGAAGTTCATTTTGGGGGCGTGGAGTACGTATAGGGTACGTATGGGGTACGATCGTACCCCATACGTACCCCATACTGGGTACGAGCGCATAGGCTGAGATTTTTTACAAGTGACCACTTAAATTAAAATTCAAATTAAATTCAAATCCGCAAACAGATTTAAAAAAACAAAAATTTGAGCCCAGGAGAGCGGAAATTCATTCGGGGGGCGTGGGGGGTACGTGGTGGGTACGAAACGTACCCACCACGTACCCCCCAAGGGGTATGAGCGCATAGGCTGAGATTTTTACAAGTGACCACTTAAATTAAAATTCAAATTAAATTCAAATCCGCAAAACGATTTAAAAAAACAAAAATTTGAGCCCAGGAGAGCGGAAATTCATTCGGGGGGCGTGGGGGGTACGTGGTGGGTACGAAACGTACCCACCACGTACCCCCCAAGGGGTATGAGCGCATAGGCTGAGATTTTTACAAGTGACCACTTAAATTAAAATTAAAATTAAATTCAAATCCGCAAACAGATTTAAAAAAACAAAAATTTGAGCCCAGGAGAGCGGAAGTTCATTTTGGGGGCGTGGAGTACGTATAGGGTACGTATGGGGTACGATCGTACCCCATACGTACCCCATACTGGGTACGAGCGCATAGGCTGAGATTTTTACAAGTGACCACTTAAATTAAAATTCAAATTAAATTCAAATCCGCAAACAGATTTAAAAAAACAAAAATTTGAGCCCAGGAGAGCGGAAATTCATTCGGGGGGCGTGGGGGGTACGAAACGTACCCACCACGTACCCCCCAAGGGGTATGAGCGCATAGGCTGAGATTTTTACAAGTGACCACTTAAATTAAAATTAAAATTAAATTCAAATCCGCAAACAGATTTAAAAAAACAAAAATTTCAGCCCAGGAGAGCGGAAGTTCATTTTGGGGGCGTGGAGTACGTATAGGGTACGTATGGGGTACGATCGTACCCCATACGTACCCCATACTGGGTACGAGCGCATAGGCTGAGATTTTTACAAGTGACCACTTAAATTAAAATTCAAATTAAATTCAAATCCGCAAACAGATTTAAAAAAACAAAAATTTGAGCCCAGGAGAGCGGAAATTCATTCGGGGGGCGTGGGGGGTACGTGGTGGGTACGAAACGTACCCACCACGTACCCCCCCAAGGGGTATGAGCGCATAGGCTGAGATTTTTACAAGTGACCACTTAAATTAAAATTCAAATTAAATTCAAATCCGCAAACAGATTTAAAAAAACAAAAATTTGAGCCCAGGAGAGCGGAAATTCATTCGGGGGGCGTGGGGGGTACGTGGTGGGTACGAAACGTACCCACCACGTACCCCCCAAGGGGTATGAGCGCATAGGCTGAGATTTTTACAAGTGACCACTTAAATTAAAATTAAAATTAAATTCAAATCCGCAAACAGATTTAAAAAAACAAAAATTTGAGCCCAGGAGAGCAGAAGTTCATTTTGGGGGCGTGGAGTACGTATAGGGTACGTATGGGGTACGATCGTACCCCATACGTACCCCATACTGGGTATGAGCGCATAGGCTGAGATTTTTACAAGTGACCACTTAAATTAAAATTAAAATTAAATTCAAATCCGCAAACAGATTTAAAAAAACAAAAATTTGAGCCCAGGAGAGCGGAAATTCATTCGGGGGGCGTGGGGGGTACGTGGTGGGTACGAAACGTACCCACCACGTACCCCCCAAGGGGTATGAGCGCATAGGCTGAGATTTTTACAAGTGACCACTTAAATTAAAATTAAAATTAAATTCAAATCCGCAAACAGATTTAAAAAAACAAAAATTTGAGCCCAGGAGAGCGGAAATTCATTCGGGGGGCGTGGGGGGTACGTGGTGGGTACGAAACGTACCCACCACGTACCCCCCAAGGGGTATGAGCGCATAGGCTGAGATTTTTACAAGTGACCACTTAAATTAAAATTAAAATTAAATTCAAATCCGCAAACAGATTTAAAAAAACAAAAATTTGAGCCCAGGAGAGCGGAAATTCATTCGGGGGGCGTGGGGGGTACGTGGTGGGTACGAAACGTACCCACCACGTACCCCCCAAGGGGTATGAGCGCATAGGCTGAGATTTTCACAAGTGACCACTTAAATTAAAATTAAAATTAAATTCAAATCCGCAAACAGATTTAAAAAAACAAAAATTTGAGCCCAGGAGAGCGGAAATTCATTCGGGGGGCGTGGGGGGTACGTGGTGGGTACGAAACGTACCCACCACGTACCCCACAAGGGGTATGAGCGCATAGGCTGAGATTTTTACAAGTGACCACTTAAATTAAAATTCAAATTAAATTCAAATCCGCAAACAGATTTAAAAAAACAAAAATTTGAGCCCTGGAGAGCGGAAATTCATTCGGGGGGCGTGGGGGGTACGTGGTGGGTACGAAACGTACCCACCACGTACCCCCCAAGGGGTATGAGCGCATAGGCTGAGATTTTTACAAGTGACCACTTAAATTAAAATTAAAATTAAATTCAAATCCGCAAACAGATTTAAAAAAACAAAAATTTGAGCCCAGGAGAGCGGAAGTTCATTTTGGGGGCGTGGAGTACGTATAGGGTACGTATAGGGTACGATCGTACCCCATACGTACCCCATACTGGGTACGAGCGCATAGGCTGAGATTTTTACAAGTGACCACTTAAATTAAAATTCAAATTAAATTCAAATCCGCAAACAGATTTAAAAAAACAAAAATTTGAGCCCAGGAGAGCGGAAATTCATTCGGGGGGCGTGGGGGGTACGAAACGTACCCACCACGTACCCCCCAAGGGGTATGAGCGCATAGGCTGAGATTTTTACAAGTGACCACTTAAATTAAAATTAAAATTAAATTCAAATCCGCAAACAGATTTAAAAAAACAAAAATTTGAGCCCAGGAGAGCGGAAGTTCATTTTGGGGGCGTGGAGTACGTATAGGGTACGTATGGGGTACGATCGTACCCCATACGTACCCCATACTGGGTACGAGCGCATACGCTGAGATTTTTACAAGTGACCACTTAAATTAAAATTCAAATTAAATTCAAATCCGCAAACAGATTTAAAAAAACAAAAATTTGAGCCCTGGAGAGCGGAAATTCATTCGGGGGGCGTGGGGGGTACGTGGTGGGTACGAAACGTACCCACCACGTACCCCCCAAGGGGTATGAGCGCATAGGCTGAGATTTTTACAAGTGACCACTTAAATTAAAATTAAAATTAAATTCAAATCCGCAAACAGATTTAAAAAAACAAAAATTTGAGCCCAGGAGAGTGGAAGTTCATTTTGGGGGCGTGGAGTACGTATAGGGTACGTATGGGGTACGATCGTACCCCATACGTACCCCATACTGGGTACGAGCGCATAGGCTGAGATTTTTACAAGTGACCACTTAAATTAAAATTCAAATTAAATTCAAATCCGCAAACAGATTTAAAAAAACAAAAATTTGAGCCCAGGAGAGCAGAAATTCATTCGGGGGGCGTGGGGGGTACGAAACGTACCCACCACGTACCCCCCAAGGGGTATGAGCGCATAGGCTGAGATTTTTACAAGTGACCACTTAAATTAAAATTAAAATTAAATTCAAATCCGCAAACAGATTTAAAAAAACAAAAATTTGAGCCCAGGAGAGCGGAAATTCATTCGGGGGGGCGTGGGGGGTACGTGGTGGGTACGAAACGTACCCACCACGTACCCCCCAAGGGGTATGAGCGCATAGGCTGAGATTTTTACAAGTGACCACTTAAATTAAAATTAAAATTAAATTCAAATCCGCAAACAGATTTAAAAAAACAAAAATTTGAGCCCTGGAGAGCGGAAATTCATTCGGGGGGCGTGGGGGGTACGTGGTGCGTACGAAACGTACCCACCACGTACCCCCCAAGGGGTATGAGCGCATAGGCTGAGATTTTTAGAAGTGACCACTTAAATTAAAATTAAAATTAAATTCAAATCCGCAAACAGATTTAAAAAAACAAAAATTTCAGCCCAGGAGAGCGGAAGTTCATTTTGGGGGCGTGGAGTACGTATAGGGTACGTATGGGGTACGATCGTACCCCATACGTACCCCATACTGGGTACGAGCGCATAGGCTGAGATTTTTACAAGTGACCACTTAAATTAAAATTAAAATTAAATTCAAATCCGCAAACAGATTTAAAAAAACAAAAATTTGAGCCCAGGAGAGCGGAAATTCATTCGGGGGGCGTGGGGGGTACGTGGTGGGTACGAAACGTACCCACCACGTACCCCCCCAAGGGGTATGAGCGCATAGGCTGAGATTTTTACAAGTGACCACTTAAATTAAAATTCAAATTAAATTCAAATCCGCAAACAGATTTAAAAAAACAAAAATTTGAGCCCAGGAGAGCGGAAATTCATTCGGGGGGCGTGGGGGGTACGTGGTGGGTACGAAACGTACCCACCACGTACCCCCCAAGGGGTATGAGCGCATAGGCTGAGATTTTTACAAGTGACCACTTAAATTAAAATTAAAATTAAATTCAAATCCGCAAACAGATTTAAAAAAACAAAAATTTGAGCCCAGGAGAGCAGAAGTTCATTTTGGGGGCGTGGAGTACGTATAGGGTACGTATGGGGTACGATCGTACCCCATACGTACCCCATACTGGGTATGAGCGCATAGGCTGAGATTTTTACAAGTGACCACTTAAATTAAAATTAAAATTAAATTCAAATCCGCAAACAGATTTAAAAAAACAAAAATTTGAGCCCAGGAGAGCGGAAATTCATTCGGGGGGCGTGGGGGGTACGTGGTGGGTACGTAACGTACCCACCACGTACCCCCCAAGGGGTATGAGCGCATAGGCTGAGATTTTTACAAGTGACCACTTAAATTAAAATTAAAATTAAATTCAAATCCGCAAACAGATTTAAAAAAACAAAAATTTGAGCCCAGGAGAGCGGAAATTCATTCGGGGGGCGTGGGGGGTACGTGGTGGGTACGAAACGTACCCACCACGTACCCCCCAAGGGGTATGAGCGCATAGGCTGAGATTTTTACAAGTGACCACTTAAATTAAAATTAAAATTAAATTCAAATCCGCAAACAGATTTAAAAAAACAAAAATTTGAGCCCAGGAGAGCGGAAGTTCATTTTGGGGGCGTGGAGTACGTATAGGGTACGTATGGGGTACGATCGTACCCCATACGTACCCCATACTGGGTACGAGCGCATAGGCTGAGATTTTTACAAGTGACCACTTAAATTAAAATTCAAATTAAATTCAAATCCGCAAACAGATTTAAAAAAACAAAAATTTGAGCCCAGGAGAGCGGAAATTCATTCGGCGGGCGTGGGGGGTACGTGGTGGGTACGAAACGTACCCACCACGTACCCCCCAAGGGGTATGAGCGCATAGGCTGAGATTTTTACAAGTGACCACTTAAATTAAAATTCAAATTAAATTCAAATCCGCAAACAGATTTAAAAAAACAAAAATTTGAGCCCTGGAGAGCGGAAATTCATTCGGGGGGCGTGGGGGGTACGTGGTGGGTACGAAACGTACCCACCACGTACCCCCCAAGGGGTATGAGCGAATAGGCTGAGATTTTTAGAAGTGACCACTTAAATTAAAATTAAAATTAAATTCAAATCCGCAAACAGATTTAAAAAAACAAAAATTTGAGCCCTGGAGAGCGGAAATTCATTCGGGGGGCGTGGGGGGTACGTGGTGGGTACGAAACGTACCCACCACGTACCCCCCAAGGGGTATGAGCGAATAGGCTGAGATTTTTAGAAGTGACCACTTAAATTAAAATTAAAATTAAATTCAAATCCGCAAACAGATTTAAAAAAACAAAAATTTCAGCCCAGGAGAGCGGAAGTTCATTTTGGGGGCGTGGAGTACGTATAGGGTACGTATGGGGTACGATCGTACCCCATACGTACCCCATACTGGGTACGAGCGCATAGGCTGAGATTTTTTACAAGTGACCACTTAAATTAAAATTCAAATTAAATTCAAATCCGCAAACAGATTTAAAAAAACAAAAATTTGAGCCCAGGAGAGCGGAAATTCATTCGGGGGGCGTGGGGGGTACGTGGTGGGTACGAAACGTACCCACCACGTACCCCCCAAGGGGTATGAGCGCATAGGCTGAGATTTTTACAAGTGACCACTTAAATTAAAATTCAAATTAAATTCAAATCCGCAAAACGATTTAAAAAAACAAAAATTTGAGCCCAGGAGAGCGGAAATTCATTCGGGGGGCGTGGGGGGTACGTGGTGGGTACGAAACGTACCCACCACGTACCCCCCAAGGGGTATGAGCGCATAGGCTGAGATTTTTACAAGTGACCACTTAAATTAAAATTAAAATTAAATTCAAATCCGCAAACAGATTTAAAAAAACAAAAATTTGAGCCCAGGAGAGCAGAAGTTCATTTTGGGGGCGTGGAGTACGTATAGGGTACGTATGGGGTACGATCGTACCCCATACGTACCCCATACTGGGTATGAGCGCATAGGCTGAGATTTTTACAAGTGACCACTTAAATTAAAATTAAAATTAAATTCAAATCCGCAAACAGATTTAAAAAAACAAAAATTTGAGCCCAGGAGAGCGGAAGTTCATTTTGGGGGCGTGGAGTACGTATAGGGTACGTATGGGGTACGATCGTACCCCATACGTACCTCATACTGGGTATGAGCGCATAGGCTGAGATTTTTACAAGTGACCACTTAAATTAAAATTAAAATTAAATTCAAATCCGCAAACAGATTTAAAAAAACAAAGATTTGAGCCCAGGAGAGCGGAAATTCATTCGGGGGCGTGGGGGGTACGTGGTGGGTACGAAACGTACACACCACGTACCCCCCAAGGGGTATGAGCGCATAGGCTGAGATTTTTACAAGTGACCACTTAAATTTAAATTAAAATTAAATTCAAATCCGCAAACAGATTTAAAAAAACAAAAATTTGAGCCCAGGAGAGCGGAAATTCATTCGGGGGGCGTGGGGGGTACGTGGTGGGTACGTAACGTACCCACCACGTACCCCCCAAGGGGTATGAGCGCATAGGCTGAGATTTTTACAAGTGACCACTTAAATTAAAATTAAAATTAAATTCAAATCCGCAAACAGATTTAAAAAAACAAAAATTTGAGCCCAGGAGAGCGGAAATTCATTCGGGGGGCGTGGGGGGTACGTGGTGGGTACGAAACGTACCCACCACGTACCCCCCAAGGGGTATGAGCGCATAGACTGAGATTTTTACAAGTGACCACTTAAATTAAAATTAAAATTAAATTCAAATCCGCAAACAGATTTAAAAAAACAAAAATTTGAGCCCTGGAGAGCGGAAATTCATTCGGGGGGCGTGGGGGGTACGTGGTGGGTACGAAACGTACCCACCACGTACCCCCCAAGGGGTATGAGCGCATAGGCTGAGATTTTTAGAAGTGACCACTTAAATTAAAATTAAAATTAAATTCAAATCCGCAAACAGATTTAAAAAAACAAAAATTTGAGCCCAGGAGAGCGGAAGTTCATTTTGGGGGCGTGGAGTACGTATAGGGTACGTATGGGGTACGATCGTACCCCATACGTACCCCATACTGAGTACGAGCGCATAGGCTGAGATTTTTACAAGTGACCACTTAAATTAAAATTCAAATTAAATTCAAATCCGCAAACAGATTTAAAAAAACAAAAATTTGAGCCCAGGAGAGCGGAAATTCATTCGGGGGGCGTGGGGGGTACGTGGTGGGTACGAAACGTACCCACCACGTACCCCCCAAGGGGTATGAGCGCATAGGCTGAGATTTTTACAAGTGACCACTTAAATTAAAATTAAAATTAAATTCAAATCCGTAAACAGATTTAAAAAAACAAAAATTTGAGCCCTGGAGAGCGGAAATTCATTCGGGGGGCGTGGGGGGTACGTGGTGGGTACGAAACGTACCCACCACGTACCCCCCAAGGGGTATGAGCGAATAGGCTGAGATTTTTAGAAGTGACCACTTAAATTAAAATTAAAATTAAATTCAAATCCGCAAACAGATTTAAAAAAACAAAAATTTCAGCCCAGGAGAGCGGAAGTTCATTTTGGGGGCGTGGAGTACGTATAGGGTACGTATGGGGTACGATCGTACCCCATACGTACCCCATACTGGGTACGAGCGCATAGGCTGAGATTTTTTACAAGTGACCACTTAAATTAAAATTCAAATTAAATTCAAATCCGCAAACAGATTTAAAAAAACAAAAATTTGAGCCCAGGAGAGCGGAAGTTCATTCGGGGGCGTGGGGGGTTCGTGGTGGGTACGAAACGTACCCACCACGTACCCCCCAAGGGGTATGAGCGCATAGGCTGAGATTTTTACAAGTGACCACTTAAATTAAAATTCAAATTAAATTCAAATCCGCAAACAGATTTAAAAAAACAAAAATTTGAGCCCAGGAGAGCGGAAATTCATTCGGGGGGCGTGGGGGGTACGTGGTGGGTACGAAACGTACCCACCACGTACCCCCCAAGGGGTATGAGCGCATAGGCTGAGATTTTTACAAGTGACCACTTAAATTAAAATTAAAATTAAATTCAAATCCGCAAACAGATTTAAAAAAACAAAAATTTGAGCCCAGGAGAGCAGAAGTTCATTTTGGGGGCGTGGAGTACGTATAGGGTACGTATGGGGTACGATCGTACCCCATACGTACCCCATACTGGGTATGAGCGCATAGGCTGAGATTTTTACAAGTGACCACTTAAATTAAAATTAAAATTAAATTCAAATCCGCAAACAGATTTAAAAAAACAAAAATTTCAGCCCAGGAGAGCGGAAGTTCATTTTGGGGGCGTGGAGTACGTATAGGGTACGTATGGGGTACGATCGTACCCCATACTTACCTCATACTGGGTATGAGCGCATAGGCTGAGATTTTTACAAGTGACCACTTAAATTAAAATTAAAATTAAATTCAAATCCGCAAACAGATTTAAAAAAACAAAGATTTGAGCCCAGGAGAGCGGAAATTCATTCGGGGGCGTGGGGGGTACGTGGTGGGTACGAAACGTACACACCACGTACCCCCCAAGGGGTATGAGCGCATAGGCTGAGATTTTTACAAGTGACCACTTAAATTTAAATTAAAATTAAATTCAAATCCGCAAACAGATTTAAAAAAACAAAAATTTGAGCCCAGGAGAGCGGAAATTCATTCGGGGGCGTGGGGGGTACGTGGTGGGTACGTAACGTACCCACCACGTACCCCCCAAGGGGTATGAGCGCATAGGCTGAGATTTTTACAAGTGACCACTTAAATTAAAATTAAAATTAAATTCAAATCCGCAAACAGATTTAAAAAAACAAAAATTTGAGCCCAGGAGAGCGGAAATTCATTCGGGGGGCGTGGGGGGTACGTGGTGGGTACGAAACGTACCCACCACGTACCCCCCAAGGGGTATGAGCGCATAGGCTGAGATTTTTACAAGTGACCACTTAAATTAAAATTAAAATTAAATTCAAATCCGCAAACAGATTTAAAAAAACAAAAATTTGAGCCCAGGAGAGCGGAAGTTCATTTTGGGGGCGTGGAGTACGTATAGGGTACGTATGGGGTACGATCGTACCCCATACGTACCCCATACTGGGTACGAGCGCATAGGCTGAGATTTTTACAAGTGACCACTTAAATTAAAATTCAAATTAAATTCAAATCCGCAAACAGATTTAAAAAAACAAAAATTTGAGCCCAGGAGAGCGGAAATTCATTCGGGGGGCGTGGGGGGTACGTGGTGGGTACGAAACGTACCCACCACGTACCCCCCAAGGGGTATGAGCGCATAGGCTGAGATTTTTACAAGTGACCACTTAAATTAAAATTAAAATTAAATTCAAATCCGCAAACAGATTTAAAAAAACAAAAATTTGAGCCCAGGAGAGCAGAAGTTCATTTTGGGGGCGTGGAGTACGTATAGGGTACGTATGGGGTACGATCGTACCCCATACGTACCCCATACTGGGTATGAGCGCATAGGCTGAGATTTTTACAAGTGACCACTTAAATTAAAATTAAAATTAAATTCAAATCCGCAAACAGATTTAAAAAAACAAAAATTTGAGCCCAGGAGAGCGGAAATTCATTCGGGGGGCATGGGGGGTACGTGGTGGGTACGTAACGTACCCACCACGTACCCCCCAAGGGGTATGAGCGCATAGGCTGAGATTTTTTCAAGTGACCACTTAAATTAAAATTAAAATTAAATTCAAATCCGCAAACAGATTTAAAAAAACAAAAATTTGAGCCCAGGAGAGCGGAAATTCATTCGGGGGGCGTGGGGGGTACGTGGTGGGTACGTAACGTACCCACCACGTACCCCCCAAGGGGTATGAGCGCATAGGCTGAGATTTTTACAAGTGACCACTTAAATTAAAATTAAAATTAAATTCAAATCCGCAAACAGATTTAAAAAAACAAAGATTTGAGCCCAGGAGAGCGGAAATTCATTCGGGGGGCGTGGGGGGTACGTGGTGGGTACGAAACGTACACACCACGTACCCCCCAAGGGGTATGAGCGCATAGGCTGAGATTTTTACAAGTGACCACTTAAATTAAAATTAAAATTAAATTCAAATCCGCAAACAGATTTAAAAAAACAAAAATTTGAGCCCAGGAGAGCGGAAATTCATTCGGGGGGCGTGGGGGGTACGTGGTGGGTACGAAACGTACCCACCACGTACCCCCCAAGGGGTATGAGCGCATAGGCTGAGATTTTTACAAGTGACCACTTAAATTAAAATTAAAATTAAATTCAAATCCGCAAACAGATTTAAAAAAACAAAAATTTGAGCCCAGGAGAGCGGAAATTCATTCGGGGGGCGTGGGGGGTACGTGGTGGCTACGAAACGTACCCACCACGTACCCCCCAAGGGGTATGAGCGCATAGGCTGAGATTTTTACAAGTGACCACTTAAATTAAAATTAAAATTAAATTCAAATCCGCAAACAGATTTAAAAAAACAAAGATTTGAGCCCAGGAGAGCGGAAATTCATTCGGGGGGCGTGGGGGGTACGTGGTGGGTACGAAACGTACACACCACGTACCCCCCAAGGGGTATGAGCGCATAGGCTGAGATTTTTACAAGTGACCACTTAAATTAAAATTAAAATTAAATTCAAATCCGCAAACAGATTTAAAAAAACAAAAATTTGAGCCCAGGAGAGCGGAAATTTATTCGGGGGGCGTGGGGGGTACGTGGTGGGTACGAAACGTACCCACCACGTACCCCCCAAGGGGTATGAGCGCATAGGCTGAGATTTTTACAAGTGACCACTTAAATTAAAATTAAAATTAAATTCAAATCCGCAAACAGATTTAAAAAAACAAAAATTTGAGCCCAGGAGAGCGGAAATTCATTCGGGGGGCGTGGGGGGTACGTGGTGGCTACGAAACGTACCCACCACGTACCCCCCAAGGGGTATGAGCGCATAGGCTGAGATTTTTAGAAGTGACCACTTAAATTAAAATTAAAATTAAATTCAAATCCGCAAACAGATTTAAAAAAACAAAAATTTGAGCCCAGGAGAGCGGAAGTTCATTTTGGGGGCGTGGAGTACGTATAGGGTACGTATGGGGTACGATCGTACCCCATACGTACCCCATACTGGGTACGAGCGCATAGGCTGAGATTTTTACAAGTGACCACTTAAATTAAAATTCAAATTAAATTCAAATCCGCAAACAGATTTAAAAAAACAAAAATTTGAGCCCAGGAGAGCGGAAATTCATTCGGGGGGCGTGGGGGGTACGTGGTGGGTACGAAACGTACCCACCACGTACCCCCCAAGGGGTATGAGCGCATAGGCTGAGATTTTTACAAGTGACCACTTAAATTAAAATTAAAATTAAATTCAAATCCGCAAACAGATTTAAAAAAACAAAAATTTGAGCCCAGGAGAGCAGAAGTTCATTTTGGGGGCGTGGAGTACGTATAGGGTACGTATGGGGTACGATCGTACCCCATACGTACCCCATACTGGGTATGAGCGCATAGGCTGAGATTTTTACAAGTGACCACTTAAATTAAAATTAAAATTAAATTCAAATCCGCAAACAGATTTAAAAAAACAAAAATTTGAGCCCAGGAGAGCGGAAATTCATTCGGGGGGCGTGGGGGGTACGTGGTGGGTACGTAACGTACCCACCACGTACCCCCCAAGGGGTATGAGCGCATAGGCTGAGATTTTTACAAGTGACCACTTAAATTAAAATTAAAATTAAATTCAAATCCGCAAACAGATTTAAAAAAACAAAAATTTGAGCCCAGGAGAGCGGAAATTCATTCGGGGGGCGTGGGGGGTACGTGGTGGGTACGAAACGTACCCACCACGTACCCCCCAAGGGGTATGAGCGCATAGGCTGAGATTTTTACAAGTGACCACTTAAATTAAAATTAAAATTAAATTCAAATCCGCAAACAGATTTAAAAAAACATAAATTTGAGCCCTGGAGAGCGGAAATTCATTCGGGGGGCGTGGGGGGTACGTGGTGGGTACGAAACGTACCCACCACGTACCCCCCAAGGGGTATGAGCGCATAGGCTGAGATTTTTACAAGTGACCACTTAAATTAAAATTAAAATTAAATTCAAATCCGCAAACAGATTTAAAAAAACAAAAATTTCAGCCCAGGAGAGCGGAAGTTCATTTTGGGGGCGTGGAGTACGTATAGGGTACGTATGGGGTACGATCGTACCCCATACGTACCCCATACTGGGTACGAGCGCATAGGCTGAGATTTTTACAAGTGACCACTTAAATTAAAATTCAAATTAAATTCAAATCCGCAAACAGATTTAAAAAAACAAAAATTTGAGCCCAGGAGAGCGGAAATTCATTCGGGGGGCGTGGGGGGTACGTGGTGGGTACGTAACGTACCCACCACGTACCCCCCAAGGGGTATGAGCGCATAGGCTGAGATTTTTACAAGTGACCACTTAAATTAAAATTAAAATTAAATTCAAATCCGCAAACAGATTTAAAAAAACAAAAATTTGAGCCCAGGAGAGCGGAAATTCATTCGGGGGGCGTGGGGGGTACGTGGTGGGTACGTAACGTACCCACCACGTACCCCCCAAGGGGTATGAGCGCATAGGCTGAGATTTTTACAAGTGACCACTTAAATTAAAATTAAAATTAAATTCAAATCCGCAAACAGATTTAAAAAAACAAAGATTTGAGCCCAGGAGAGCGGAAATTCATTCGGGGGGCGTGGGGGGTACGTGGTGGGTACGAAACGTACACACCACGTACCCCCCAAGGGGTATGAGCGCATAGGCTGAGATTTTTACAAGTGACCACTTAAATTTAAATTAAAATTAAATTCAAATCCGCAAACAGATTTAAAAAAAAAAAAATTTGAGCCCAGGAGAGCGGAAATTCATTCGGGGGGCGTGGGGGGTACGTGGTGGGTACGTAACGTACCCACCACGTACCCCCCAAGGGGTATGAGCGCATAGGCTGAGATTTTTACAAGTGACCACTTAAATTAAAATTAAAATTAAATTCAAATCCGCAAACAGATTTAAAAAAACAAAAATTTGAGCCCAGGAGAGCGGAAATTCATTCGGGGGGCGTGGGGGGTACGTGGTGGGTACGAAACGTACCCACCACGTACCCCCCAAGGGGTATGAGCGCATAGGCTGAGATTTTTACAAGTGACCACTTAAATTAAAATTAAAATTAAATTCAAATCCGCAAACAGATTTAAAAAAACAAAAATTTGAGCCCTGGAGAGCGGAAATTCATTCGGGGGGCGTGGGGGGTACGTGGTGGGTACGAAACGTACCCACCACGTACCCCCCAAGGGGTATGAGCGCATAGGCTGAGATTTTTACAAGTGACCACTTAAATTAAAATTAAAATTAAATTCAAATCCGCAAACAGATTTAAAAAAACAAAAATTTGAGCCCAGGAGAGCAGAAGTTCATTTTGGGGGCGTGGAGTACGTATAGGGTACGTATGGGGTACGAGCGTACCCCATACTGGGTATGAGCGCATAGGCTGAGATTTTTACAAGTGACCACTTAAATTAAAATTAAAATTAAATTCAAATCCGCAAACAGATTTAAAAAAACAAAAATTTGAGCCCAGGAGAGCGGAAATTCATTCGGGGGGCGTGGGGGGTACGTGGTGGGTACGTAACGTACCCACCACGTACCCCCCAAGGGGTATGAGCGCATAGGCTGAGATTTTTACAAGTGACCACTTAAATTAAAATTAAAATTAAATTCAAATCCGCAAACAGATTTAAAAAAACAAAAATTTGAGCCCAGGAGAGCGGAAATTCATTCGGGGGGCGTGGGGGGTACGTGGTGGGTACGAAACGTACCCACCACGTACCCCCCAAGGGGTATGAGCGCATAGGCTGAGATTTTTACAAGTGACCACTTAAATTAAAATTAAAATTAAATTCAAATCCGCAAACAGATTTAAAAAAACATAAATTTGAGCCCTGGAGAGCGGAAATTCATTCGGGGGGCGTGGGGGGTACGTGGTGGGTACGAAACGTACCCACCACGTACCCCCCAAGGGGTATGAGCGCATAGGCTGAGATTTTTACAAGTGACCACTTAAATTAAAATTAAAATTAAATTCAAATCCGCAAACAGATTTAAAAAAACAAAAATTTCAGCCCAGGAGAGCGGAAGTTCATTTTGGGGGCGTGGAGTACGTATAGGGTACGTATGGGGTACGATCGTACCCCATACGTACCCCATACTGGGTACGAGCGTATAGGCTGAGATTTTTACAAGTGACCACTTAAATTAAAATTCAAATTAAATTCAAATCCGCAAACAGATTTAAAAAAACAAAAATTTAGCCCAGGAGAGCGGAAATTCATTCGGGGGGCGTGGGGGGTACGTGGTGGGTACGAAACGTACCCACCACGTACCCCCCAAGGGGTATGAGCGCATAGGCTGAGATTTTTACAAGTGACCACTTAAATTAAAATTCAAATTAAATTCAAATCCGCAAACAGATTTAAAAAAACAAAAATTTGAGCCCAGGAGAGCGGAAATTCATTCGGGGGGCGTGGGGGGTACGTGGTGGGTACGAAACGTACCCACCACGTACCCCCCAAGGGGTATGAGCGCATAGGCTGAGATTTTTACAAGTGACCACTTAAATTAAAATTAAAATTAAATTCAAATCCGCAAACAGATTTAAAAAAACAAAAATTTGAGCCCAGGAGAGCAGAAGTTCATTTTGGGGGCGTGGAGTACGTATAGGGTACGTATGGGGTACGATCGTACCCCATACGTACCCCATACTGGGTATGAGCGCATAGGCTGAGATTTTTACAAGTGACCACTTAAATTAAAATTAAAATTAAATTCAAATCCGCAAACAGATTTAAAAAAACAAATATTTGAGCCCAGGAGAGCGGAAGTTCATTTTGGGGGCGTGGAGTACGTATAGGGTACGTATGGGGTACGATCGTACCCCATACGTACCTCATACTGGGTATGAGCGCATAGGCTGAGATTTTTACAAGTGACCACTTAAATTAAAATTAAAATTAAATTCAAATCCGCAAACAGATTTAAAAAAACAAAGATTTGAGCCCAGGAGAGCGGAAATTCATTCGGGGGGCGTGGGGGGTACGTGGTGGGTACGAAACGTACACACCACGTACCCCCCAAGGGGTATGAGCGCATAGGCTGAGATTTTTACAAGTGACCACTTAAATTTAAATTAAAATTAAATTCAAATCCGCAAACAGATTTAAAAAAACAAAAATTTGAGCCCAGGAGAGCGGAAATTCATTCGGGGGGCGTGGGGGGTACGTGGTGGGTACGTAACGTACCCACCACGTACCCCCCAAGGGGTATGAGCGCATAGGCTGAGATTTTTACAAGTGACCACTTAAATTAAAATTAAAATTAAATTCAAATCCGCAAACAGATTTAAAAAAACAAAAATTTGAGCCCAGGAGAGCGGAAATTCATTCGGGGGGCGTGGGGGGTACGTGGTGGGTACGAAACGTACCCACCACGTACCCCCCAAGGGGTATGAGCGCATAGGCTGAGATTTTTACAAGTGACCACTTAAATTAAAATTAAAATTAAATTCAAATCCGCAAACAGATTTAAAAAAACAAAAATTTGAGCCCTGGAGAGCGGAAATTCATTCGGGGGGCGTGGGGGGTACGTGGTGGGTACGAAACGTACCCACCACGTACCCCCCAAGGGGTATGAGCGCATAGGCTGAGATTTTTACAAGTGACCACTTAAATTAAAATTCAAATTAAATTCAAATCCGCAAACAGATTTAAAAAAACAAAAATTTGAGCCCAGGAGAGCGGAAATTCATTCGGGGGGCGTGGGGGGTACGTGGTGGGTACGAAACGTACCCACCACGTACCCCCCAAGGGGTATGAGCGCATAGGCTGAGATTTTTACAAGTGACCACTTAAATTAAAATTAAAATTAAATTCAAATCCGCAAACAGATTTAAAAAAACAAAAATTTGAGCCCAGGAGAGCAGAAGTTCATTTTGGGGGCGTGGAGTACGTATAGGGTACGTATGGGGTACGATCGTACCCCATACGTACCCCATACTGG
The DNA here is from genome assembly GCA_951812415.1 of Beris morrisii. Lineage (NCBI taxonomy): Eukaryota > Metazoa > Arthropoda > Insecta > Diptera > Stratiomyidae > Beris > Beris morrisii. Next base: position 121,148,474 of record OX638312.1, on the reverse strand, counting down.
GTATGAGCGCATAGGCTGAGATTTTTACAAGTGACCACTTAAATTAAAATTAAAATTAAATTCAAATCCGCAAACAGATTTAAAAAAAAAAAATTTGAGCCCAGGAGAGCGGAAATTCATTCGGGGGGCGTGGGGGGTACGTGGTGGGTACGAAACGTACCCACCACGTACCCCCCAAGGGGTATGAGCGCATAGGCTGAGATTTTTACAAGTGACCACTTAAATTTAAATTAAAATTAAATTCAAATCCGCAAACAGATTTAAAAAAACAAAAATTTGAGCCCAGGAGAGCGGAAATTCATTCGGGGGGCGTGGGGGGTACGTGGTGGGTACGTAACGTACCCACCACGTACCCCCCAAGGGGTATGAGCGCATAGGCTGAGATTTTTACAAGTGACCACTTAAATTAAAATTAAAATTAAATTCAAATCCGCAAACAGATTTAAAAAAACAAAGATTTGAGCCCAGGAGAGCGGAAATTCATTCGGGGGGCGTGGGGGGTACGTGGTGGGTACGAAACGTACACACCACGTACCCCCCAAGGGGTATGAGCGCATAGGCTGAGATTTTTACAAGTGACCACTTAAATTTAAATTAAAATTAAATTCAAATCCGCAAACAGATTTAAAAAAACAAAAATTTGAGCCCAGGAGAGCGGAAATTCATTCGGGGGGCGTGGGGGGTACGTGGTGGGTACGTAACGTACCCACCACGTACCCCCCAAGGGGTATGAGCGCATAGGCTGAGATTTTTACAAGTGACCACTTAAATTAAAATTAAAATTAAATTCAAATCCGCAAACAGATTTAAAAAAACAAAAATTTGAGCCCAGGAGAGCGGAAATTCATTCGGGGGGCGTGGGGGGTACGTGGTGGGTACGAAACGTACCCACCACGTACCCCCCAAGGGGTATGAGCGCATAGGCTGAGATTTTTACAAGTGACCACTTAAATTAAAATTAAAATTAAATTCAAATCCGCAAACAGATTTAAAAAAACAAAAATTTGAGCCCTGGAGAGCGGAAATTCATTCGGGGGGCGTGGGGGGTACGTGGTGGGTACGTAACGTACCCACCACGTACCCCCCAAGGGGTATGAGCGCATAGGCTGAGATTTTTACAAGTGACCACTTAAATTAAAATTAAAATTAAATTCAAATCCGCAAACAGATTTAAAAAAACAAAAATTTGAGCCCAGGAGAGCGGAAATTCATTCGGGGGGCGTGGGGGGTACGTGGTGGGTACGAAACGTACCCACCACGTACCCCCCAAGGGGTATGAGCGCATAGGCTGAGATTTTTACAAGTGACCACTTAAATTAAAATTAAAATTAAATTCAAATCCGCAAACAGATTTAAAAAAACAAAAATTTGAGCCCTGGAGAGCGGAAATTCATTCGGGGGCGTGGGGGGTACGTGGTGGGTACGAAACGTACCCACCACGTACCCCCCAAGGGGTATGAGCGCATAGGCTGAGATTTTTACAAGTGACCACTTAAATTAAAATTAAAATTAAATTCAAATCCGCAAACAGATTTAAAAAAACAAAAATTTCAGCCCAGGAGAGCGGAAGTTCATTTTGGGGGCGTGGAGTACGTATAGGGTACGTATGGGGTACGATCGTACCCCATACGTACCCCATACTGGGTACGAGCGTATAGGCTGAGATTTTTACAAGTGACCACTTAAATTAAAATTCAAATTAAATTCAAATCCGCAAACAGATTTAAAAAAACAAAAATTTGAGCCCAGGAGAGCGGAAATTCATTCGGGGGGCGTGGGGGGTACGTGGTGGGTACGAAACGTACCCACCACGTACCCCCCAAGGGGTATGAGCGCATAGGCTGAGATTTTTACAAGTGACCACTTAAATTAAAATTCAAATTAAATTCAAATCCGCAAACAGATTTAAAAAAACAAAAATTTGAGCCCAGGAGAGCGGAAATTCATTCGGGGGGCGTGGGGGGTACGTGGTGGGTACGAAACGTACCCACCACGTACCCCCCAAGGGGTATGAGCGCATAGGCTGAGATTTTTACAAGTGACCACTTAAATTAAAATTAAAATTAAATTCAAATCCGCAAACAGATTTAAAAAAACAAAAATTTGAGCCCAGGAGAGCAGAAGTTCATTTTGGGGGCGTGGAGTACGTATAGGGTACGTATGGGGTACGATCGTACCCCATACGTACCCCATACTGGGTATGAGCGCATAGGCTGAGATTTTTACAAGTGACCACTTAAATTAAAATTAAAATTAAATTCAAATCCGCAAACAGATTTAAAAAAACAAATATTTGAGCCCAGGAGAGCGGAAGTTCATTTTGGGGGCGTGGAGTACGTATAGGGTACGTATGGGGTACGATCGTACCCCATACGTACCTCATACTGGGTATGAGCGCATAGGCTGAGATTTTTACAAGTGACCACTTAAATTAAAATTAAAATTAAATTCAAATCCGCAAACAGATTTAAAAAAACAAAGATTTGAGCCCAGGAGAGCGGAAATTCATTCGGGGGGCGTGGGGGGTACGTGGTGGGTACGAAACGTACACACCACGTACCCCCCAAGGGGTATGAGCGCATAGGCTGAGATTTTTACAAGTGACCACTTAAATTTAAATTAAAATTAAATTCAAATCCGCAAACAGATTTAAAAAAACAAAAATTTGAGCCCAGGAGAGCGGAAATTCATTCGGGGGGCGTGGGGGGTACGTGGTGGGTACGTAACGTACCCACCACGTACCCCCCAAGGGGTATGAGCGCATAGGCTGAGATTTTTACAAGTGACCACTTAAATTAAAATTAAAATTAAATTCAAATCCGCAAACAGATTTAAAAAAACAAAAATTTGAGCCCAGGAGAGCGGAAATTCATTCGGGGGGCGTGGGGGGTACGTGGTGGGTACGAAACGTACCCACCACGTACCCCCCAAGGGGTATGAGCGCATAGGCTGAGATTTTTACAAGTGACCACTTAAATTAAAATTAAAATTAAATTCAAATCCGCAAACAGATTTAAAAAAACAAAAATTTGAGCCCTGGAGAGCGGAAATTCATTCGGGGGGCGTGGGGGGTACGTGGTGGGTACGAAACGTACCCACCACGTACCCCCCAAGGGGTATGAGCGCATAGGCTGAGATTTTTACAAGTGACCACTTAAATTAAAATTCAAATTAAATTCAAATCCGCAAACAGATTTAAAAAAACAAAAATTTGAGCCCAGGAGAGCGGAAATTCATTCGGGGGGCGTGGGGGGTACGTGGTGGGTACGAAACGTACCCACCACGTACCCCCCAAGGGGTATGAGCGCATAGGCTGAGATTTTTACAAGTGACCACTTAAATTAAAATTAAAATTAAATTCAAATCCGCAAACAGATTTAAAAAAACAAAAATTTGAGCCCAGGAGAGCAGAAGTTCATTTTGGGGGCGTGGAGTACGTATAGGGTACGTATGGGGTACGATCGTACCCCATACGTACCCCATACTGGGTATGAGCGCATAGGCTGAGATTTTTACAAGTGACCACTTAAATTAAAATTAAAATTAAATTCAAATCCGCAAACAGATTTAAAAAAACAAAAATTTGAGCCCAGGAGAGCGGAAATTCATTCGGGGGGCGTGGAGGGTACGTGGTGGGTACGAAACGTACCCACCACGTACCCCCCAAGGGGTATGAGCGCATAGGCTGAGATTTTTACAAGTGACCACTTAAATTAAAATTAAAATTAAATTCAAATCCGCAAACAGATTTAAAAAAACAAAAATTTGAGCCCAGGAGAGCAGAAGTTCATTTTGGGGGCGTGGAGTACGTATAGGGTACGTATGGGGTACGATCGTACCCCATACGTACCCCATACTGGGTATGAGCGCATAGGCTGAGATTTTTACAAGTGACCACTTAAATTTAAATTAAAATTAAATTCAAATCCGCAAACAGATTTAAAAAAACAAAAATTTGAGCCCAGGAGAGCGGAAATTCATTCGGGGGGCGTGGGGGGTACGTGGTGGGTACGTAACGTACCCACCACGTACCCCCCAAGGGGTATGAGCGCATAGGCTGAGATTTTTACAAGTGACCACTTAAATTAAAATTAAAATTAAATTCAAATCCGCAAACAGATTTAAAAAAACAAAGATTTGAGCCCAGGAGAGCGGAAATTCATTCGGGGGGCGTGGGGGGTACGTGGTGGGTACGAAACGTACACACCACGTACCCCCCAAGGGGTATGAGCGCATAGGCTGAGATTTTTACAAGTGACCACTTAAATTTAAATTAAAATTAAATTCAAATCCGCAAACAGATTTAAAAAAACAAAAATTTGAGCCCAGGAGAGCGGAAATTCATTCGGGGGGCGTGGGGGGTACGTGGTGGGTACGTAACGTACCCACCACGTACCCCCCAAGGGGTATGAGCGCATAGGCTGAGATTTTTACAAGTGACCACTTAAATTAAAATTAAAATTAAATTCAAATCCGCAAACAGATTTAAAAAAACAAAAATTTGAGCCCAGGAGAGCGGAAATTCATTCGGGGGGCGTGGGGGGTACGTGGTGGGTACTGTAAGGACGGAAACTTTTTGAAATTTCCATCCACACCAATCGCCTAAGGAACAAGTACAAGGAGAATTAAACAACATAGGATTAAGTACATGAAGTATAACTTAGGATTACGGAACATCATGAATTGCCAAGAACATAGGATTAGGTACACAAATTAAAGACTCGGGGTTACATAAAAACACGTAACAGAGAACATAGAACCCGAAATACATTAAAACAAAGGACATAAAACACAAACAAAGCTGAAACACAGCACCAAGAATTGGGGATCTACCTGGAAAAAGGTCAGCGGGGTCACAAAAGCGTCCCAGGCGACGCGATGCGACAGAAAACCCGCCGACAAGTATACGAAATCCCAGCGGGGCTATATACCGAGATAAGCATACACCGGCCGCGAATTATAAAAAGGCAAAATTTCTCCCATACGAAATTTATTCTATAACATAATTCATGGATAGCGAATGTTTGTCACTAAATATATACGAGAACGAATCGATCAGTGGTCAGTCGGTCGGGGAGTCAGTCGGCAGTACTCATGCTGTGACGAAGATAGTGGAGTTGTACTTCCTTTCTTTGAAACAGTATTGAGAAACTGAGCTCGATCGATTCAACTTGTGCTATTGCTCTTGTGGAGTTGTACTTCCATCAATAAGCAAGTCTGAATCGAACGAAGAACTGAGCAAGGAAGACGACGACGACGAAGCAGCGCAAGTCAACGCAGCCAGGCGTAGCAGTGCAGGAAGCCAAGTGACCACGACGCCGAAGCAACGCAGTCAGCGCAGGAAGCCAAGAGACGACGACGTCAAAGCAACGCAGACAGCGCAAGCCAACACAGCAGGACGCAGTAGCAGCAGGAAGTCAAGCCACAAGGAACTACGCGACGTTGAGCGAGGTAGCGACAATCCCAGCAACGGAGCGAACCAAGCGGCGATGAACGAAGCAGCGGAGTAAAGCCAAGCAGTGACATGCCAAAACGGCGAAGCAAGCCACGCAGGAAGCCAAGAGGAGCAACGCAGCGATACGTAGCGAGCCACGACGAGCAGAGCAGAACAAGCCACGACAAGCAGAGCGAGCCACGCAAGTAAGCCACGCAAGCAAGCCACGCCGAGCAGCGGAGTAAGTCCAGCCACAAGGAACTACGCGACGTTGAGCGAGGTAGCGACAATCCCAGCAACGGAGCGAACCAAGCGGCGATGAACGAAGCAGCGGAGTAAAGCCAAGCAGTGACAGGCCAAAACGGCGAAGCAAGCCACGCAGGAAGCCAAGAGGAGCAACGCAGCGATACGTAGCGAGCCACGACGAGCAGAGCAGAACAAGCCACGACAAGCAGAGCGAGCCACGCAAGTAAGCCACGCAAGCAAGCCACGCCGAGCAGCGGAGTAAGTCCAGCCACAAGGAACTACGCGACGTTGAGCGAGGTAGCGACAATCCCAGCAACGGAGCGAACCAAGCGGCGATGAACGAAGCAGCGGAGTAAAGCCAAGCAGTGACAGGCCAAAACGGCGAAGCAAGCCACGCAGGAAGCCAAGAGGAGCAACGCAGCGATACGTAGCGAGCCACGACGAGCAGAGCAGAACAAGCCACGACAAGCAGAGCGAGCCACGCAAGTAAGCCACGCAAGCAAGCCACGCCGAGCAGCGGAGTAAGTCCAGCCACAAGGAACTACGCGACGTTGAGCGAGGTAGCGACAATCCCAGCAACGGAGCGAACCAAGCGGCGATGAACGAAGCAGCGGAGTAAAGCCAAGCAGTGACAGGCCAAAACGGCGAAGCAAGCCACGCAGGAAGCCAAGAGGAGCAACGCAGCGATACGTAGCGAGCCACGACGAGCAGAGCAGAACAAGCCACGACAAGCAGAGCGAGCCACGCAAGTAAGCCACGCAAGCAAGCCACGCCGAGCAGCGGAGTAAGTCCAGCCACAAGGAACTACGCGACGTTGAGCGAGGTAGCGACAATCCCAGCAACGGAGCGAACCAAGCGGCGATGAACGAAGCAGCGGAGTAAAGCCAAGCAGTGACAGGCCAAAACGGCGAAGCAAGCCACGCAGGAAGCCAAGAGGAGCAACGCAGCGATACGTAGCGAGCCACGACGAGCAGAGCAGAACAAGCCACGACAAGCAGAGCGAGCCACGCAAGTAAGCCACGCAAGCAAGCCACGCCGAGCAGCGGAGTAAGTCCAGCCACAAGGAACTACGCGACGTTGAGCGAGGTAGCGACAATCCCAGCAACGGAGCGAACCAAGCGGCGATGAACGAAGCAGCGGAGTAAAGCCAAGCAGTGACAGGCTAAAACGGCGAAGCAAGCCACGCAGCGACATACCATGCAGAGAAAAGCCAAGCAGCGAAGGACGACGCGATGTTGGGCCCGGTAGTGACAATCCGAGCAACAGAGCAGACCGACCAGTGATGAGCCAAGCAGCGAAGGACCACGCGACGTTGAGCCAGGTAGCAGCAAATCAAGCAACGAAGCCAACCTAGCAGCGACAAACAGAACAGCATAATGGGCATGTTGAGCAGAGGCGGCGATCAGTAGCGAGTCAAGGCGAGTAGAGCAGACGCGCGGAGGCGAACAAGAAGGAAACCAGGAGCGGAGTTGAATGACGCAACGAGCAAGAATTATTGAAACGTTGGTTTAAAGTAGAAAATATATTATAGTTAGAGAATAAAGTGAAGTCCTAATATCAAATAAATGTTTTGTAACGGATCCCGGCACCCGATGAGCCTACCCCGGAAATGCGAGTCGTTACAATGGCGCCCGAGCAGGGACTTCTCAAAATAAAGGACAAGGAAAACTGGCAGTGAACGAATAGTGCATAAACAGTGAAGTGACAGTGAACAGACGATAACCATTAAACTGGCAGTGAACTAATAGTGCATAAATAGTGAATAACTAGTGAACAGACGATAACCATTAAAAACAAGGAAAACTGGCAGTGAAGTAATAAACAGTAAATATACGAACATTGAAAAACACAGTGAGCAAACAAACAGTGAAATATCATCCCGCGAACACATAGTAAAACAATTAACAGATAGCAGTGAAGTGAACGACGAATTAGACAGTGAAACAACTAAGAATATTGCCGCGAACAGACAGTGAGTGACAAGTCAGTGCAGAAAAGTGACCAAAAGAGTCAGGAAAACCGAGCATCATGGTTAAAACCAACTGGATCTACAGTTTGCGCAAGGACGAACTCCTCATTTACGCGGAAGAATTCGGCTTCGACGGCATCGGCACCGTCGACGACATCAGAAAACAATTTGTCACCTGGATCAGGGAAACAGGATACAGCGAACACGAACCCAGACTTTCGGAATTGGAGGCCAAGCATATGAAGGGCACCGCGTCAGCCGTACCAGCAAAACTAGCCCTAAAATTCGATGGACCGTACCGAATCAGCATAGTTTAAATTGAACTACAGGCAGTATACATAATAAGGCCTCTTCACCAAGGAAAGGAGGAAGTGTAAGGACGGAAACTTTTTGAAATTTCCATCCACACCAATCGCCTAAGGAACAAGTACAAGGAGAATTAAACAACATAGGATTAAGTACATGAAGTATAACTTAGGATTACGGAACATCATGAATTGCCAAGAACATAGGATTAGGTACACAAATTAAAGACTCGGGGTTACATAAAAACACGTAACAGAGAACATAGAACCCGAAATACATTAAAACAAAGGACATAAAACACAAACAAAGCTGAAACACAGCACCAAGAATTGGGGATCTACCTGGAAAAAGGTCAGCGGGGTCACAAAAGCGTCCCAGGCGACGCGATGCGACAGAAAACCCGCCGACAAGTATACGAAATCCCAGCGGGGCTATATACCGAGATAAGCATACACCGGCCGCGAATTATAAAAAGGCAAAATTTCTCCCATACGAAATTTATTCTATAACATAATTCATGGATAGCGAATGTTTGTCACTAAATATATACGAGAACGAATCGATCAGTGGTCAGTCGGTCGGGGAGTCAGTCGGCAGTACTCATGCTGTGACGAAGATAGTGGAGTTGTACTTCCTTTCTTTGAAACAGTATTGAGAAACTGAGCTCGATCGATTCAACTTGTGCTATTGCTCTTGTGGAGTTGTACTTCCATCAATAAGCAAGTCTGAATCGAACGAAGAACTGAGCAAGGAAGACGACGACGACGAAGCAGCGCAAGTCAACGCAGCCAGGCGTAGCAGTGCAGGAAGCCAAGTGACCACGACGCCGAAGCAACGCAGTCAGCGCAGGAAGCCAAGAGACGACGACGTCAAAGCAACGCAGACAGCGCAAGCCAACACAGCAGGACGCAGTAGCAGCAGGAAGTCAAGCCACAAGGAACTACGCGACGTTGAGCGAGGTAGCGACAATCCCAGCAACGGAGCGAACCAAGCGGCGATGAACGAAGCAGCGGAGTAAAGCCAAGCAGTGACATGCCAAAACGGCGAAGCAAGCCACGCAGGAAGCCAAGAGGAGCAACGCAGCGATACGTAGCGAGCCACGACGAGCAGAGCAGAACAAGCCACGACAAGCAGAGCGAGCCACGCAAGTAAGCCACGCAAGCAAGCCACGCCGAGCAGCGGAGTAAGTCCAGCCACAAGGAACTACGCGACGTTGAGCGAGGTAGCGACAATCCCAGCAACGGAGCGAACCAAGCGGCGATGAACGAAGCAGCGGAGTAAAGCCAAGCAGTGACAGGCCAAAACGGCGAAGCAAGCCACGCAGGAAGCCAAGAGGAGCAACGCAGCGATACGTAGCGAGCCACGACGAGCAGAGCAGAACAAGCCACGACAAGCAGAGCGAGCCACGCAAGTAAGCCACGCAAGCAAGCCACGCCGAGCAGCGGAGTAAGTCCAGCCACAAGGAACTACGCGACGTTGAGCGAGGTAGCGACAATCCCAGCAACGGAGCGAACCAAGCGGCGATGAACGAAGCAGCGGAGTAAAGCCAAGCAGTGACAGGCCAAAACGGCGAAGCAAGCCACGCAGGAAGCCAAGAGGAGCAACGCAGCGATACGTAGCGAGCCACGACGAGCAGAGCAGAACAAGCCACGACAAGCAGAGCGAGCCACGCAAGTAAGCCACGCAAGCAAGCCACGCCGAGCAGCGGAGTAAGTCCAGCCACAAGGAACTACGCGACGTTGAGCGAGGTAGCGACAATCCCAGCAACGGAGCGAACCAAGCGGCGATGAACGAAGCAGCGGAGTAAAGCCAAGCAGTGACAGGCCAAAACGGCGAAGCAAGCCACGCAGGAAGCCAAGAGGAGCAACGCAGCGATACGTAGCGAGCCACGACGAGCAGAGCAGAACAAGCCACGACAAGCAGAGCGAGCCACGCAAGTAAGCCACGCAAGCAAGCCACGCCGAGCAGCGGAGTAAGTCCAGCCACAAGGAACTACGCGACGTTGAGCGAGGTAGCGACAATCCCAGCAACGGAGCGAACCAAGCGGCGATGAACGAAGCAGCGGAGTAAAGCCAAGCAGTGACAGGCCAAAACGGCGAAGCAAGCCACGCAGGAAGCCAAGAGGAGCAACGCAGCGATACGTAGCGAGCCACGACGAGCAGAGCAGAACAAGCCACGACAAGCAGAGCGAGCCACGCAAGTAAGCCACGCAAGCAAGCCACGCCGAGCAGCGGAGTAAGTCCAGCCACAAGGAACTACGCGACGTTGAGCGAGGTAGCGACAATCCCAGCAACGGAGCGAACCAAGCGGCGATGAACGAAGCAGCGGAGTAAAGCCAAGCAGTGACAGGCTAAAACGGCGAAGCAAGCCACGCAGCGACATACCATGCAGAGAAAAGCCAAGCAGCGAAGGACGACGCGATGTTGGGCCCGGTAGTGACAATCCGAGCAACAGAGCAGACCGACCAGTGATGAGCCAAGCAGCGAAGGACCACGCGACGTTGAGCCAGGTAGCAGCAAATCAAGCAACGAAGCCAACCTAGCAGCGACAAACAGAACAGCATAATGGGCATGTTGAGCAGAGGCGGCGATCAGTAGCGAGTCAAGGCGAGTAGAGCAGACGCGCGGAGGCGAACAAGAAGGAAACCAGGAGCGGAGTTGAATGACGCAACGAGCAAGAATTATTGAAACGTTGGTTTAAAGTAGAAAATATATTATAGTTAGAGAATAAAGTGAAGTCCTAATATCAAATAAATGTTTTGTAACGGATCCCGGCACCCGATGAGCCTACCCCGGAAATGCGAGTCGTTACAGTACGAAACGTACCCACCACGTACCCCCCAAGGGGTATGAGCGCATAGGCTGAGATTTTTACAAGTGACCACTTAAATTAAAATTAAAATTAAATTCAAATCCGCAAACAGATTTAAAAAAACAAAAATTTGAGCCCTGGAGAGCGGAAATTCATTCGGGGGGCGTGGGGGGTACGTGGTGGGTACGAAACGTACCCACCACGTACCCCCCAAGGGGTATGAGCGCATAGGCTGAGATTTTTACAAGTGACCACTTAAATTAAAATTCAAATTAAATTCAAATCCGCAAACAGATTTAAAAAAACAAAAATTTGAGCCCAGGAGAGCGGAAATTCATTCGGGGGGCGTGGGGGGTACGTGGTGGGTACGAAACGTACCCACCACGTACCCCCCAAGGGGTATGAGCGCATAGGCTGAGATTTTTACAAGTGACCACTTAAATTAAAATTAAAATTAAATTCAAATCCGCAAACAGATTTAAAAAAACAAAAATTTGAGCCCAGGAGAGCAGAAGTTCATTTTGGGGGCGTGGAGTACGTATAGGGTACGTATGGGGTACGATCGTACCCCATACGTACCCCATACTGGGTATGAGCGCATAGGCTGAGATTTTTACAAGTGACCACTTAAATTAAAATTAAAATTAAATTCAAATTCGCAAACAGATTTAAAAAAACAAAAATTTGAGCCCAGGAGAGCGGAAGTTCATTTTGGGGGCGTGGAGTACGTATAGGGTACCTATGGGGTACGATCGTACCCCATACGTACCCCATTCTGGGTATGAGCGCATAGGCTGAGATTTTTACAAGTGACCACTTAAATTAAAATTAAAATTAAATTCAAATCCGCAAACAGATTTAAAAAAACAAAAATTTGAGCCCAGGAGAGCGTAAATTCATTCGGGGGGCGTGGGGGGTACGTGGTGGGTACGAAACGTACCCACCACGTACCCCCCAAGGGGTATGAGCGCATAGGCTGAGATTTTTACAAGTGACCACTTAAATTAAAATTAAAATTAAATTCAAATCCGCAAACAGATTTAAAAAAACAAAAATTTGAGCCCAGGAGAGCAGAAGTTCATTTTGGGGGCGTGGAGTACGTATAGGGTATGTATGGGGTACGATCGTACCCCATACGTACCCCATACTGGGTATGAGCGCATAGGCTGAGATTTTTACAAGTGACCACTTAAATTAAAATTAAAATTAAATTCAAATCCGCAAACAGATTTAAAAAAACAAAAATTTGAGCCCAGGAGAGCGGAAATTCATTCGGGGGGCGTGGGGGTACGTGGTGGGTACGAAACGTACCCACCACGTACCCCCCAAGGGGTATGAGCGCATAGGCTGAGATTTTTACAAGTGACCACTTAAATTAAAATTAAAATTAAATTCAAATCCGCAAACAGATTTAAAAAAACAAAAATTTGAGCCCAGGAGAGCGGAAGCTCATTTTGGGGGCGTGGAGTACGTATAGGGTACGTATGGGGTACGATCGTACCCCATACGTACCCCATACTGGGTATGAGCGCATAGGCTGAGATTTTTACAAGTGACCACTTAAATTAAAATTAAAATTAAATTCAAATCCGCAAACAGATTTAAAAAAACAAAAATTTGAGCCCAGGAGAGCGGAAGCTCATTTTGGGGGCGTGGAGTACGTATAGGGTACGTATGGGGTACGATCGTACCCCATACGTACCCCATACTGGGTATGAGCGCATAGGCTGAGATTTTTACAAGTGACCACTTAAATTAAAATTCAAATTAAATTCAAATCCGCAAACAGATTTAAAAAAACAAAAATTTGAGCCCAGGAGAGCGGAAATTTATTCGGGGGGCGTGGAGGGTACGTGGTGGGTACGAAACGTACCCACCACGTACCCCCCAAGGGGTATGAGCGCATAGGCTGAGATTTTTACAAGTGACCACTTAAATTAAAATTAAAATTAAATTCAAATCCGCAAACAGATTTAAAAAAACAAAAATTTCAGCCCAGGAGAGCGGAAGTTCATTTTGGGGGCGTGGAGTACGTATAGGGTACGTATGGGGTACGACCGTACCCCATACGTACCCCATACTGGGTATGAGCGCATAGGCTGAGAATTTTACAAGTGACCACTTAAATTAAAATTAAAATTAAATTCAAATCCGCAAACAGATTTAAAAAAACAAAAATTTGAGCCCAGGAGGGCGGAAATTCATTCGGGGGGCGTGGGGGGTACGTGGTGGGTACGAAACGTACCCACCACGTACCCCCCAAGGGGTATGAGCGCATAGGCTGAGATTTTTACAAGTGACCACTTAAATTAAAATTAAAATTAAATTCAAATCCGCAAACAGATTTAAAAAAACAAAAATTTGAGCCCAGGAGAGCGGAAGTTCATTTTGGGGGCGTGGAGTACGTATAGGGTGCGTATGGGGTACGATCGTACCTCATACGTACCCCATACTGGGTATGAGCGCATAGGCTGAGATTTTTACAAGTGACCACTTAAATTAAAATTAAAATTAAATTCAAATCCGCAAACAGATTTAAAAAAACAAAAATTTGAGCCCAGGAGAGCGGAAATTCATTCGGGGGGCGTGGGGGGTACGTGGTGGGTACGAAACGTACCCACCACGTACCCCCAAAGGGGTATGAGCGCATAGGCTGAGATTTTTACAAGTGACCACTTAAATTAAAATTAAAATTAAATTCAAATCCGCAAACAGATTTAAAAAAACAAAAATTTGAGCCCAGGAGAGCGGAAGTTCATTTTGGGGGCGTGGGGGGTACGTGGTGGGTACGAAACGTACCCACCACGTACCCCCGTATGGGTATGAGCGCATAGGCTGAGATTTTTACAAGTGACCACTTAAATTAAAATTAAAATTAAATTCAAATCCGCAAACAGATTTAAAAAAACAAAAATTTGAGCCCAGGAGAGCGGAAGCTCATTTTGGGGGCGTGGAGTACGTATAGGGTACGTATGGGGTACGATCGTACCCCATACGTACCCCATACTGGGTATGAGCGCATAGGCTGAGATTTTTACAAGTGACCACTTAAATTAAAATTAAAATTAAATTCAAATCCGCAAACAGATTTAAAAAAACAAAAATTTGAGCCCAGGAGAGCGGAAGCTCATTTTGGGGGCGTGGAGTACGTATAGGGTACGTATGGGGTACGATCGTACCCCATACGTACCCCATACTGGGTATGAGCGCATAGGCTGAGATTTTTACAAGTGACCACTTAAATTAAAATTCAAATTAAATTCAAATCCGCAAACAGATTTAAAAAAACAAAAATTTGAGCCCAGGAGAGCGGAAATTCATTCGGGGGGCGTGGGGGGTACGTGGTGGGTACGTTTCGTACCCACCACGTACCCCCAAAGGGGTATGAGCGCATAGGCTGAGATTTTTACAAGTGACCACTTAAATTAAAATTAAAATTAAATTCAAATCCGCAAACAGATTTAAAAAAACAAAAATTTGAGCCCAGGAGAGCGGAAGTTCATTTTGGGGGCGTGGGGGGTACGTGGTGGGTACGAAACGTACCCACCACGTACCCCCGTATGGGTATGAGCGCATAGGCTGAGATTTTTACAAGTGACCACTTAAATTAAAATTAAAATTAAATTCAAATCCGCAAACAGATTTAAAAAAACAAAAATTTGAGCCCAGGAGAGCGGAAATTCATTCGGGGGGCGTGGGGGGTACGTGGTGGGTACGAAACGTACCCACCACGTACCCCCCAAGGGGTATGAGCGCATAGGCTGAGATTTTTACAAGTGACCACTTAAATTAAAATTAAAATTAAATTCAAATCCGCAAACAGATTTAAAAAAACAAAAATTTGAGCCCAGAAGAGCGGAAATTCATTCGGGGGGCGTGGGGGTACGAGCGCATAGGCTGAGATTTTTACAAGTGACCACTTAAATTAAAATTAAAATTAAATTCAAATCCGCAAACAGATTTAAAAAAACAAAAATTTGAGCCCAGGAGAGCGGAAATTCATTCGGGGGGCGTGGGGGGTACGTGGTGGGTACGAAACGTACCCACCACGTACCCCCCAAGGGGTATGAGCGCATAGGCTGAGATTTTTACAAGTGACCACTTAAATTAAAATTAAAATTAAATTCAAATCCGCAAACAGAATTAAAAAAACAAAAATTTGAGCCCAGGAGAGCGGAAATTCATTCGGGGGGCGTGGGGGTACGAGCGCATAGGCTGAGATTTTTACAAGTGACCACTTAAATTAAAATTAAAATTAAATTCAAATCCGCAAACAGATTTAAAAAAACAAAAATTTGAGCCCAGGAGAGCGGAAATTCATTCGGGGGCGTGGGGGGTACGTGGTGGGTACGAAACGTACCCACCACGTACCCCCCAAGGGGTATGAGCGCATAGGCTGAGATTTTTACAAGTGACCACTTAAATTAAAATTAAAATTAAATTCAAATCCGCAAACAGATTTAAAAAAACAAAAATTTGAGCCCAGGAGAGCAGAAGTTCATTTTGGGGGCGTGGAGTACGTATAGGGTACGTATGGGGTACGATCGTACCCCATACGTACCCCATACTGGGTATGAGCGCATAGGCTGAGATTCTTACAAGTGACCACTTAAATTAAAATTAAAATTAAATTCAAATCCGCAAACAGATTTAAAAAAACAAAAATTGTAGCCCAGGAGAGCGGAAATTCCTTCGGGGGGCGTGGGGGGTACGTGGTGGGTACGAAACGTACCCACCACGTACCCCCCAAGGGGTATGAGCGTATAGGCTGAGATTTTTACAAGTGACCACTTAAATTAAAATTAAAATTAAATTCAAATCCGCAAACAGATTTAAAAAAACAAAAATTTGAGCCCAGGAGAGCGGAAATTCATTCGGGGGGCGTGGGGGGTACGTGGTGGGTACGAAACGTACCCACCACGTACCCCCCAAGGGGTATGAGCGCATAGGCTGAGATTTTTACAAGTGACCACTTAAATTAAAATTAAAATTAAATTCAAATCCGCAAACAGATTTAAAAAAACAAAAATTTGAGCCCAGGAGAGCGGAAATTCATTCGGGGGGCGTGGGGGGTACGTGGTGGGTACGAAACGTACCCACCACGTACCCCCCAAGGGGTATGAGCGCATAGGCTGAGATTTTTACAAGTGACCACTTAAATTAAAATTAAAATTAAATTCAAATCCGCAAACAGATTTAAAAAAACAAAAATTTGAGCCCAGGAGAGCGGAAATTCATTCGGGGGGCGTGGGGGGTACGTGGTGGGTACGAAACGTACCCACCACGTACCCCCCAAGGGGTATGAGCGCATAGGCTGAGATTTTTACAAGTGACCACTTAAATTAAAATTAAAATTAAATTCAAATCCGCAAACAGATTTAAAAAAACAAAAATTTGAGCCCAGGAGAGCAGAAGTTCATTTTGGGGGCGTGGAGTACGTATAGGGTACGTATGGGGTACGATCGTACCCCATACTGGGTATGAGCGCATAGGCTGAGATTTTTACAAGTGACCACTTAAATTAAAATTAAAATTAAATTCAAATCCGCAAACAGATTTAAAAAAACAAAAATTTGAGCCCTGGAGAGCGGAAATTCATTCTGGGGGCGTGGGGGGTACGTGGTGGGTACGAAACGTACCCACCACGTACCCCCCAAGGGGTATGAGCGCATAGGCTGAGATTTTTACAAGTGACCACTTAAATTAAAATTAAAATTAAATTCAAATCCGCAAACAGATTTAAAAAAACAAAAATTTGAGCCCAGGAGAGCGGAAATTCATTCGGGGGGCGTGGGGGGTACGTGGTGGGTACGAAACGTACCCACCACGTACCCCCCAAGGGGTATGAGCGCATAGGCTGAGATTTTTACAAGTGACCACTTAAATTAAAATTAAAATTAAATTCAAATCCGCAAACAGATTTAAAAAAACAAAAATTTGAGCCCAGGAGAGCGGAAGTTCATTTTGGGGGCGTGGGGGGTACGTGGTGGGTACGAAACGTACCCACCACGTACCCCCGTATGGGTATGAGCGCATAGGCTGAGATTTTTACAAGTGACCACTTAAATTAAAATTAAAATTAAATTCAAATCCGCAAACAGATTTAAAAAAACAAAAATTTGAGCCCAGGAGAGCGGAAATTCATTCGGGGGGCGTGGGGGGTACGTGGTGGGTACGAAACGTACCCACCACGTACCCCCCAAGGGGTATGAGCGCATAGGCTGAGATTTTTACAAGTGACCACTTAAATTAAAATTAAAATTAAATTCAAATCCGCAAACAGATTTAAAAAAACAAAAATTTGAGCCCAGGAGAGCAGAAGTTCATTTTGGGGGCGTGGAGTACGTATAGGGTACGTATGGGGTACGATCGTACCCCATACTGGGTATGAGCGCATAGGCTGAGATTTTTACAAGTGACCACTTAAATTAAAATTCAAATTAAATTCAAATCCGCAAACAGATTTAAAAAAACAAAAATTTGAGCCCTGGAGAGCGGAAATTCATTCGGGGGGCGTGGGGGGTACGTGGTGGGTACGAAACGTACCCACCACGTACCCCCCAAGGGGTATGAGCGCATAGGCTGAGATTTTTACAAGTGACCACTTAAATTAAAATTAAAATTAAATTCAAATCCGCAAACAGAATTAAAAAAACAAAAATTTGAGCCCAGGAGAGCGGAAATTCATTCGGGGGGCGTGGAGGGTACGTGGTGGGTACGAAACGTACCCACCACGTACCCCCCAAGGGGTATGAGCGCATAGGCTGAGATTTTTACAAGTGACCACTTAAATTAAAATTAAAATTAAATTCAAATCCGCAAACAGATTTAAAAAAACAAAAATTTGAGCCCAGGAGAGCGGAAATTCATTCGGGGGGCGTGGGGAGTACGTGGTGGGTACGAAACGTACCCACCACGTACCCACCACGTACCCCCCAAGGGGTATGAGCGCATAGGCTGAGATTTTTACAAGTGACCACTTAAATTAAAATTAAAATTAAATTCAAATCCGCAAACAGATTTAAAAAAACAAAAATTTGAGCCCAGGAGAGCGGAAATTCTTTCGGGGGCGTGGGGGGTACGTAGTGGGTACGAAACGTACCCACCACGTACCCCCCAAGGGGTATGAGCGCATAGGCTGAGATTTTTACAAGTGACCACTTAAATTAAACTTAAAATTAAATTCAAATCCGCAAACAGATTTAAAAAAACAAAAATTTGAGCCCAGGAGAGCGGAAGTTCATTTTGGGGGCGTGGAGTACGTATAGGGTACGTATGGGGTACGATCGTACCCCATACGTACCCCATACTGGGTATGAGCGCATAGGCTGAGATTTTTACAAGTGACCACTTAAATTAAAATTAAAATTAAATTCAAATCCGCAAACAGATTTAAAAAAACAAAAATTTGAGCCCAGGAGAGCGGAAATTCATTCGGGGGGCGTGGGGGGTACGTGGTGGGTACGAAACGTACCCACCACGTACCCCCCAAGGGGTATGAGCGCATAGGCTGAGATTTTTACAAGTGACCACTTAAATTAAAATTCAAATTAAATTCAAATCCGCAAACAGATTTAAAAAAACAAAAATTTGAGCCCAGGAGAGCGGAAATTCATTCGGGGGGCGTGGGGGGTACGTGGTGGGTACGAAACGTACCCACCACGTACCCCCCAAGGGGTATGAGCGCATAGGCTGAGATTTTTACAAGTGACCACTTAAATTAAAATTAAAATTAAATTCAAATCCGCAAACAGATTTAAAAAAACAAAAATTTGAGCCCAGGAGAGCGGAAATTCATTCGGGGGGCGTGGGGGGTACGTGGTGGGTACGAAACGTACCCACCACGTACCCCCCAAGGGGTATGAGCGCATAGGCTGAGATTTTTACAAGTGACCACTTAAATTAAAATTAAAATTAAATTCAAATCCGCAAACAGATTTAAAAAAACAAAAATTTGAGCCCAGGAGAGCAGAAGTTCATTTTGGGGGCGTGGAGTACGTATAGGGTACGTATGGGGTACGATCGTACCCCATACGTACCCCATACTGGGTATGAGCGCATAGGCTGAGATTTTTACAAGTGACCACTTAAATTAAAATTAAAATTAAATTCAAATCCGCAAACAGATTTAAAAAAACAAAAATTTGAGCCCAGGAGAGCGGAAGTTCATTTTGGGGGCGTGGAGTACGTATAGGGTACGTATGGGGTACGATCGTACCCCATACGTACCTCATACTGGGTATGAGCGCATAGGCTGAGATTTTTACAAGTGACCACTTAAATTAAAATTAAAATTAAATTCAAATCCGCAAACAGATTTAAAAAAACAAAGATTTGAGCCCAGGAGAGCGGAAATTCATTCGGGGGGCGTGGGGGGTACGTGGTGGGTACGAAACGTACACACCACGTACCCCCCAAGGGGTATGAGCGCATAGGCTGAGATTTTTACAAGTGACCACTTAAATTTAAATTAAAATTAAATTCAAATCCGCAAACAGATTTAAAAAAACAAAAATTTGAGCCCAGGAGAGCGGAAATTCATTCGGAGGGCGTGGGGGGTACGTGGTGGGTACGTAACGTACCCACCACGTACCCCCCAAGGGGTATGAGCGCATAGGCTGAGATTTTTACAAGTGACCACTTAAATTAAAATTAAAATTAAATTCAAATCCGCAAACAGATTTAAAAAAACAAAAATTTGAGCCCAGGAGAGCGGAAATTCATTCGGGGGGCGTGGGGGGTACGTGGTGGGTACGAAACGTACACACCACGTACCCCCCAAGGGGTATGAGCGCATAGGCTGAGATTTTTACAAGTGACCACTTAAATTAAAATTAAAATTAAATTCAAATCCGCAAACAGATTTAAAAAAACAAAAATTTGAGCCCAGGAGAGCGGAAATTCATTCGGGGGGCGTGGGGGGTACGTGGTGGGTACGAAACGTACCCACCACGTACTCCCCAAGGGGTATGAGCGCATAGGCTGAGATTTTTACAAGTGACCACTTAAATTAAAATTAAAATTAAATTCAAATCCGCAAACAGATTTAAAAAAACAAAAATTTGAGCCCTGGAGAGCGGAAATTCATTCGGGGGGCGTGGGGGGTACGTGGTGGGTACGAAACGTACCCACCACGTACCCCCCAAGGGGTATGAGCGCATAGGCTGAGATTTTTAGAAGTGACCACTTAAATTAAAATTAAAATTAAATTCAAATCCGCAAACAGATTTAAAAAAACAAAAATTTCAGCCCAGGAGAGCGGAAGTTCATTTTGGGGGCGTGGAGTACGTATAGGGTACGTATGGGGTACGATCGTACCCCATACGTACCCCATACTGGGTACGAGCGCATAGGCTGAGATTTTTACAAGTGACCACTTAAATTAAAATTCAAATTAAATTCAAATCCGCAAACATATTTAAAAAAACAAAAATTTGAGCCCAGGAGAGCGGAAATTCATTCGGGGGGCGTGGGGGGTACGTGGTGGGTACGAAACGTACCCACCACGTACCCCCCAAGGGGTATGAGCGCATAGGCTGAGATTTTTACAAGTGACCACTTAAATTAAAATTAAAATTAAATTCAAATCCGCAAACAGATTTAAAAAAACAAAAATTTGAGCCCAGGAGAGCAGAAGTTCATTTTGGGGGCGTGGAGTACGTATAGGGTACGTATGGGGTACGATCGTACCCCATACGTACCCCATACTGGGTATGAGCGCATAGGCTGAGATTTTTACAAGTGACCACTTAAATTAAAATTAAAATTAAATTCAAATCCGCAAACAGATTTAAAAAAACAAAAATTGTAGCCCAGGAGAGCGGAAATTCATTCGGGGGGCGTGGGGGGTACGTGGTGGGTACGAAACGTACCCACCACGTACCCCCCAAGGGGTATGAGCGCATAGGCTGAGATTTTTACAAGTGACCACTTAAATTAAAATTAAAATTAAATTCAAATCCGCAAACAGATTTAAAAAAACAAAAATTTGAGCCCAGGAGAGCGGAAATTCATTCGGGGGGCGTGGGGGGTACGTGGTGGGTACGAAACGTACCCACCACGTACCCCCCAAGGGGTATGAGCGCATAGGCTGAGATTTTTACAAGTGACCACTTAAATTAAAATTCAAATTAAATTCAAATCCGCAAACAGATTTAAAAAAACAAAAATTTGAGCCCAGGAGAGCGGAAATTCATTCGGGGGGCGTGGGGGGTACGTGGTGGGTACGAAACGTACCCACCACGTACCCCCCAAGGGGTATGAGCGCATAGGCTGAGATTTTTACAAGTGACCACTTAAATTAAAATTAAAATTAAATTCAAATCCGCAAACAGATTTAAAAAAACAAAAATTTGAGCCCAGGAGAGCGGAAATTCATTCGGGGGGCGTGGGGGGTACGTGGTGGGTACGAAACGTACCCACCACGTACCCCCCAAGGGGTATGAGCGCATAGGCTGAGATTTTTACAAGTGACCACTTAAATTAAAATTAAAATTAAATTCAAATCCGCAAACAGATTTAAAAAAACAAAAATTTGAGCCCAGGAGAGCAGAAGTTCATTTTGGGGGCGTGGAGTACGTATAGGGTACGTATGGGGTACGATCGTACCCCATACGTACCCCATACTGGGTATGAGCGCATAGGCTGAGATTTTTACAAGTGACCACTTAAATTAAAATTAAAATTAAATTCAAATCCGCAAACAGATTTAAAAAAACAAAAATTTGAGCCCAGGAGAGCGGAAGTTCATTTTGGGGGCGTGGAGTACGTATAGGGTACGTATGGGGTACGATCGTACCCCATACGTACCTCATACTGGGTATGAGCGCATAGGCTGAGATTTTTACAAGTGACCACTTAAATTAAAATTAAAATTAAATTCAAATCCGCAAACAGATTTAAAAAAACAAAGATTTGAGCCCAGGAGAGCGGAAATTCATTCGGGGGGCGTGGGGGGTACGTGGTGGGTACGAAACGTACACACCACGTACCCCCCAAGGGGTATGAGCGCATAGGCTGAGATTTTTACAAGTGACCACTTAAATTTAAATTAAAATTAAATTCAAATCCGCAAACAGATTTAAAAAAACAAAAATTTGAGCCCAGGAGAGCGGAAATTCATTCGGAGGGCGTGGGGGGTACGTGGTGGGTACGTAACGTACCCACCACGTACCCCCCAAGGGGTATGAGCGCATAGGCTGAGATTTTTACAAGTGACCACTTAAATTAAAATTAAAATTAAATTCAAATCCGCAAACAGATTTAAAAAAACAAAAATTTGAGCCCAGGAGAGCGGAAATTCATTCGGGGGGCGTGGGGGGTACGTGGTGGGTACGAAACGTACACACCACGTACCCCCCAAGGGGTATGAGCGCATAGGCTGAGATTTTTACAAGTGACCACTTAAATTAAAATTAAAATTAAATTCAAATCCGCAAACAGATTTAAAAAAACAAAAATTTGAGCCCAGGAGAGCGGAAATTCATTCGGGGGGCGTGGGGGGCACGTGGTGGGTACGAAACGTACCCACCACGTACTCCCCAAGGGGTATGAGCGCATAGGCTGAGATTTTTACAAGTGACCACTTAAATTAAAATTAAAATTAAATTCAAATCCGCAAACAGATTTAAAAAAACAAAAATTTGAGCCCTGGAGAGCGGAAATTCATTCGGGGGGCGTGGGGGGTACGTGGTGGGTACGAAACGTACCCACCACGTACCCCCCAAGGGGTATGAGCGCATAGGCTGAGATTTTTAGAAGTGACCACTTAAATTAAAATTAAAATTAAATTCAAATCCGCAAACAGATTTAAAAAAACAAAAATTTCAGCCCAGGAGAGCGGAAGTTCATTTTGGGGGCGTGGAGTACGTATAGGGTACGTATGGGGTACGATCGTACCCCATACGTACCCCATACTGGGTACGAGCGCATAGGCTGAGATTTTTACAAGTGACCACTTAAATTAAAATTCAAATTAAATTCAAATCCGCAAACAGATTTAAAAAAACAAAAATTTGAGCCCAGGAGAGCGGAAATTCATTCGGGGGGCGTGGGGGGTACGTGGTGGGTACGAAACGTACCCACCACGTACCCCCCAAGGGGTATGAGCGCATAGGCTGAGATTTTTACAAGTGACCACTTAAATTAAAATTAAAATTAAATTCAAATCCGCAAACAGATTTAAAAAAACAAAAATTTGAGCCCAGGAGAGCAGAAGTTCATTTTGGGGGCGTGGAGTACGTATAGGGTACGTATGGGGTACGATCGTACCCCATACGTACCCCATACTGGGTATGAGCGCATAGGCTGAGATTTTTACAAGTGACCACTTAAATTAAAATTAAAATTAAATTCAAATCCGCAAACAGATTTAAAAAAACAAAAATTGTAGCCCAGGAGAGCGGAAATTCATTCGGGGGGCGTGGGGGGTACGTGGTGGGTACGAAACGTACCCACCACGTACCCCCCAAGGGGTATGAGCGCATAGGCTGAGATTTTTACAAGTGACCACTTAAATTAAAATTAAAATTAAATTCAAATCCGCAAACAGATTTAAAAAAACAAAAATTTGAGCCCAGGAGAGCAGAAGTTCATTTTGGGGGCGTGGAGTACGTATAGGGTACGTATGGGGTACGATCGTACCCCATACGTACCCCATACTGGGTATGAGCGCATAGGCTGAGATTTTTACAAGTGACCACTTAAATTAAAATTAAAATTAAATTCAAATTCGCAAACAGATTTAAAAAAACAAAAATTTGAGCCCAGGAGAGCGGAAGTTCATTTTGGGGGCGTGGAGTACGTATAGGGTACCTATGGGGTACGATCGTACCCCATACGTACCCCATTCTGGGTATGAGCGCATAGGCTGAGATTTTTACAAGTGACCACTTAAATTAAAATTAAAATTAAATTCAAATCCGCAAACAGATTTAAAAAAACAAAAATTTGAGCCCAGGAGAGCGTAAATTCATTCGGGGGGCGTGGGGGGTACGTGGTGGGTACGAAACGTACCCACCACGTACCCCCCAAGGGGTATGAGCGCATAGGCTGAGATTTTTACAAGTGACCACTTAAATTAAAATTAAAATTAAATTCAAATCCGCAAACAGATTTAAAAAAACAAAAATTTGAGCCCAGGAGATTAGAAGTTCATTTTGGGGGCGTGGAGTACGTATAGGGTATGTATGGGGTACGATCGTACCCCATACGTACCCCATACTGGGTATGAGCGCATAGGCTGAGATTTTTACAAGTGACCACTTAAATTAAAATTAAAATTAAATTCAAATCCGCAAACAGATTTAAAAAAACAAAAATTTGAGCCCAGGAGAGCGGAAATTCATTCGGGGGGCGTGGGGGTACGTGGTGGGTACGAAACGTACCCACCACGTACCCCCCAAGGGGTATGAGCGCATAGGCTGAGATTTTTACAAGTGACCACTTAAATTAAAATTAAAATTAAATTCAAATCCGCAAACAGATTTAAAAAAACAAAAATTTGAGCCCAGGAGAGCGGAAGCTCATTTTGGGGGCGTGGAGTACGTATAGGGTACGTATGGGGTACGATCGTACCCCATACGTACCCCATACTGGGTATGAGCGCATAGGCTGAGATTTTTACAAGTGACCACTTAAATTAAAATTAAAATTAAATTCAAATCCGCAAACAGATTTAAAAAAACAAAAATTTGAGCCCAGGAGAGCGGAAGCTCATTTTGGGGGCGTGGAGTACGTATAGGGTACGTATGGGGTACGATCGTACCCCATACGTACCCCATACTGGGTATGAGCGCATAGGCTGAGATTTTTACAAGTGACCACTTAAATTAAAATTCAAATTAAATTCAAATCCGCAAACAGATTTAAAAAAACAAAAATTTGAGCCCAGGAGAGCGGAAATTCATTCGGGGGGCGTGGGGGGTACGTGGTGGGTACGAAACGTACCCACCACGTACCCCCCAAGGGGTATGAGCGCATAGGCTGAGATTTTTACAAGTGACCACTTAAATTAAAATTCAAATTAAATTCAAATCCGCAAACAGATTTAAAAAAACAAAAATTTGAGCCCAGGAGAGCGGAAATTCATTCGGGGGGCGTGGGGGGTACGTGGTGGGTACGAAACGTACCCACCACGTACCCCCCAAGGGGTATGAGCGCATAGGCTGAGATTTTTACAAGTGACCACTTAAATTAAAATTCAAATTAAATTCAAATCCGCAAACAGATTTAAAAAAACAAAAATTTGAGCCCAGGAGAGCGGAAATTCATTCGGGGGGCGTGGGGGGTACGTGGTGGGTACGAAACGTACCCACCACGTACCCCCCAAGGGGTATGAGCGCATAGGCTGAGATTTTTACAAGTGACCACTTAAATTAAAATTAAAATTAAATTCAAATCCGCAAACAGATTTAAAAAAACAAAAATTTCAGCCCAGGAGAGCGGAAGTTCATTTTGGGGGCGTGGAGTACGTATAGGGTACGTATGGGGTACGACCGTACCCCATACGTACCCCATACTGGGTATGAGCGCATAGGCTGAGAATTTTACAAGTGACCACTTAAATTAAAATTAAAATTAAATTCAAATCCGCAAACAGATTTAAAAAAAACAAAAATTTGAGCCCAGGAGGGCGGAAATTCATTCGGGGGGCGTGGGGGGTACGTGGTGGGTACGAAACGTACCCACCACGTACCCCCCAAGGGGTATGAGCGCATAGGCTGAGATTTTTACAAGTGACCACTTAAATTAAAATTAAAATTAAATTCAAATCCGCAAACAGATTTAAAAAAACAAAAATTTGAGCCCAGGAGAGCGGAAGTTCATTTTGGGGGCGTGGAGTACGTATAGGGTACGTATGGGGTACGACCGTACCCCATACGTACCCCATACTGGGTATGAGCGCATAGGCTGAGAATTTTACAAGTGACCACTTAAATTAAAATTAAAATTAAATTCAAATCCGCAAACAGATTTAAAAAAACAAAAATTTGAGCCCAGGAGGGCGGAAATTCATTCGGGGGGCGTGGGGGGTACGTGGTGGGTACGAAACGTACCCACCACGTACCCCCCAAGGGGTATGAGCGCATAGGCTGAGATTTTTACAAGTGACCACTTAAATTAAAATTAAAATTAAATTCAAATCCGCAAACAGATTTAAAAAAACAAAAATTTGAGCCCAGGAGAGCGGAAGTTCATTTTGGGGGCGTGGAGTACGTATAGGGTACGTATGGGGTACGATCGTACCCCATACGTACCCCATACTGGGTATGAGCGCATAGGCTGAGATTTTTACAAGTGACCACTTAAATTAAAATTAAAATTAAATTCAAATCCGCAAACAGATTTAAAAAAACAAAAATTTGAGCCCAGGAGAGCGGAAATTCATTCGGGGGGCGTGGGGGGTACGTGGTGGGTACGAAACGTACCCACCACGTACCCCCAAAGGGGTATGAGCGCATAGGCTGAGATTTTTACAAGTGACCACTTAAATTAAAATTAAAATTAAATTCAAATCCGCAAACAGATTTAAAAAAACAAAAATTTGAGCCCAGGAGAGCGGAAGTTCATTTTGGGGGCGTGGGGGGTACGTGGTGGGTACGAAACGTACCCACCACGTACCCCCGTATGGGTATGAGCGCATAGGCTGAGATTTTTACAAGTGACCACTTAAATTAAAATTAAAATTAAATTCAAATCCGCAAACAGATTTAAGAAAACAAAAATTTGAGCCCAGGAGAGCAGAAGCTCATTTTGGGGGCGTGGAGTACGTATAGGGTACGTATGGGGTACGATCGTACCCCATACGTATCCCATACTGGGTATGAGCGCATAGGCTGAGATTTTTACAAGTGACCACTTAAATTAAAATTAAAATTAAATTCAAATCCGCAAACAGATTTAAAAAAACAAAAATTTGAGCCCAGGAGAGCGGAAGCTCATTTTGGGGGCGTGGAGTACGTATAGGGTACGTATGGGGTACGATCGTACCCCATACGTACCCCATACTGGGTATGAGCGCATAGGCTGAGATTTTTACAAGTGACCACTTAAATTAAAATTCAAATTAAATTCAAATCCGCAAACAGATTTAAAAAAACAAAAATTTGAGCCCAGGAGAGCGGAAATTCATTCGGGGGGCGTGGGGGGTACGTGGTGGGTACGAAACGTACCCACCACGTACCCCCCAAGGGGTATGAGCGCATAGGCTGAGATTTTTACAAGTGACCACTTAAATTAAAATTAAAATTAAATTCAAATCCGCAAACAGATTTAAAAAAACAAAAATTTGAGCCCAGGAGAGCGGAAGTTCATTTTGGGGGCGTGGGGGGTACGTGGTGGGTACGAAACGTACCCACCACGTACCCCCGTATGGGTATGAGCGCATAGGCTGAGATTTTTACAAGTGACCACTTAAATTAAAATTAAAATTAAATTCAAATCCGCAAACAGATTTAAAAAAACAAAAATTTGAGCCCAGGAGAGCGGAAATTCATTCGGGGGGCGTGGGGGGTACGTGGTGGGTACGAAACGTACCCACCACGTACTCCCCAAGGGGTATGAGCGCATAGGCTGAGATTTTTACAAGTGACCACTTAAATTAAAATTAAAATTAAATTCAAATCCGCAAACAGATTTAAAAAAACAAAAATTTGAGCCCAGGAGAGCAGAAGTTCATTTTGGGGGCGTGGAGTACGTATAGGGTACGTATGGGGTACGATCGTACCCCATACTGGGTATGAGCGCATAGGCTGAGATTTTTACAAGTGACCACTTAAATTAAAATTAAAATTAAATTCAAATCCGCAAACAGATTTAAAAAAACAAAAATTTGAGCCCAGGAGAGCGGAAATTCATTCGGGGGGCGTGGGGGTACGTGGTGGGTACGAAACGTACCCACCACGTACCCCCCAAGGGGTATGAGCGCATAGGCTGAGATTTTTACAAGTGACCACTTAAATTAAAATTAAAATTAAATTCAAATTCGCAAACAGATTTAAAAAAACAAAAATTTGAGCCCAGGAGAGCGGAAATTCATTCGGGGGGCGTGGGGGTACGAGCGCATAGGCTGAGATTTTTACAAGTGACCACTTAAATTAAAATTAAAATTAAATTCAAATCCGCAAACAGATTTAAAAAAACAAAAATTTGAGCCCAGGAGAGCGGAAATTCATTCGGGGGGCGTGGGGGGTACGTGGTGGGTACGAAACGTACCCACCACGTACCCCCCAAGGGGTATGAGCGCATAGGCTGAGATTTTTACAAGTGACCACTTAAATTAAAATTAAAATTAAATTCAAATCCGCAAACAGATTTAAAAAAACAAAAATTTGAGCCCAGGAGAGCGGAAATTCATTCGGGGGGCGTGGGGGGTACGTGGTGGGTACGAAACGTACCCACCACGTACCCCCCAAGGGGTATGAGCGCATAGGCTGAGATTTTTACAAGTGACCACTTAAATTAAAATTAAAATTAAATTCAAATCCGCAAACAGATTTAAAAAAACAAAAATTTGAGCCCAGGAGAGCAGAAGTTCATTTTGGGGGCGTGGAGTACGTATAGGGTACGTATGGGGTACGATCGTACCCCATACGTACCCCATACTGGGTATGAGCGCATAGGCTGAGATTCTTACAAGTGACCACTTAAATTAAAATTAAAATTAAATTCAAATCCGCAAACAGATTTAAAAAAACAAAAATTTGAGCCCAGGAGAGCGGAAATTCATTCGGGGGGCGTGGGGGGTACGTGGTGGGTACGAAACGTACCCACCACGTACCCCCCAAGGGGTATGAGCGCATAGGCTGAGATTTTTACAAGTGACCACTTAAATTAAAATTAAAATTAAATTCAAATCCGCAAACAGATTTAAAAAAACAAAAATTTGAGCCCAGGAGAGCAGAAGTTCATTTTGGGGGCGTGGAGTACGTATAGGGTACGTATGGGGTACGATCGTACCCCATACGTACCCCATACTGGGTATGAGCGCATAGGCTGAGATTTTTACAAGTGACCACTTAAATTAAAATTAAAATTAAATTCAAATCCGCAAACAGATTTAAAAAAACAAAAATTTGAGCCCAGGAGAGCGGAAATTCATTCGGGGGGCGTGGGGGGTACGTGGTGGGTACGAAACGTACCCACCACGTACCCCCCAAGGGGTATGAGCGCATAGGCTGAGATTTTTACAAGTGACCACTTAAATTAAAATTAAAATTAAATTCAAATCCGCAAACAGATTTAAAAAAACAAAAATTTGAGCCCAGGAGAGCGGAAATTCATTCGGGGGGCGTGGGGGTACGAGCGCATAGGCTGAGATTTTTACAAGTGACCACTTAAATTAAAATTAAAATTAAATTCAAATCCGCAAACAGATTTAAAAAAACAAAAATTTGAGCCCAGGAGAGCGGAAATTCATTCGGGGGCGTGGGGGGTACGTGGTGGGTACGAAACGTACCCACCACGTACCCCCCAAGGGGTATGAGCGCATAGGCTGAGATTTTTACAAGTGACCACTTAAATTAAAATTAAAATTAAATTCAAATCCGCAAACAGATTTAAAAAAACAAAAATTTGAGCCCAGGAGAGCAGAAGTTCATTTTGGGGGCGTGGAGTACGTATAGGGTACGTATGGGGTACGATCGTACCCCATACGTACCCCATACTGGGTATGAGCGCATAGGCTGAGATTCTTACAAGTGACCACTTAAATTAAAATTAAAATTAAATTCAAATCCGCAAACAGATTTAAAAAAACAAAAATTGTAGCCCAGGAGAGCGGAAATTCATTCGGGGGGCGTGGGGGGTACGTGGTGGGTACGAAACGTACCCACCACGTACCCCCCAAGGGGTATGAGCGTATAGGCTGAGATTTTTACAAGTGACCACTTAAATTAAAATTAAAATTAAATTCAAATCCGCAAACAGATTTAAAAAAACAAAAATTTGAGCCCAGGAGAGCAGAAGTTCATTTTGGGGGCGTGGAGTACGTATAGGGTACGTATGGGGTACGATCATACCCCATACGTACCCCATACTGGGTATGAGCGCATAGGCTGAGATTTTTACAAGTGACCACTTAAATTAAAATTAAAATTAAATTCAAATCCGCAAACAGATTTAAAAAAACAAAAATTTGAGCCCAGGAGAGCGGAAATTCATTCGGGGGGCGTGGGGGGTACGTGGTGGGTACGAAACGTACCCACCACGTACCCCCCAAGGGGTATGAGCGCATAGGCTGAGATTTTTACAAGTGACCACTTAAATTAAAATTAAAATTAAATTCAAATCCGCAAACAGATTTAAAAAAACAAAAATTTGAGCCCAGGAGAGCAGAAGTTCATTTTGGGGGCGTGGAGTACGTATAGGGTACGTATGGGGTACGATCGTACCCCATACTGGGTATGAGCGCATAGGCTGAGATTTTTACAAGTGACCACTTAAATTAAAATTAAAATTAAATTCAAATCCGCAAACAGATTTAAAAAAACAAAAATTTGAGCCCTGGAGAGCGGAAATTCATTCGGGGGGCGTGGGGGGTACGTGGTGGGTACGAAACGTACCCACCACGTACCCCCCAAGGGGTATGAGCGCATAGGCTGAGATTTTTACAAGTGACCACTTAAATTAAAATTAAAATTAAATTCAAATCCGCAAACAGATTTAAAAAAACAAAAATTTGAGCCCAGGAGAGCGGAAATTCATTCGGGGGGCGTGGGGGGTACGTGGTGGGTACGAAACGTACCCACCACGTACCCCCCAAGGGGTATGAGCGCATAGGCTGAGATATTTACAAGTGACCACTTAAATTAAAATTAAAATTAAATTCAAATCCGCAAACAGATTTAAAAAAACAAAAATTTGAGCCCAGGAGAGCAGAAGTTCATTTTGGGGGCGTGGAGTACGTATAGGGTACGTATGGGGTACGATCGTACCCCATACGTACCCCATACTGGGTATGAGCGCATAGGCTGAGATTTTTACAAGTGACCACTTAAATTAAAATTAAAATTAAATTCAAATCCGCAAACAGATTTAAAAAAACAAAAATTTGAGCCCAGGAGAGCGGAAATTCATTCGGGGGGCGTGGGGGGTACGTGGTGGGTACGAAACGTACCCACCACGTACCCCCCAAGGGGTATGAGCGCATAGGCTGAGATTTTTACAAGTGAACACTTAAATTAAAATTCAAATTAAATTCAAATCCGCAAACAGATTTAAAAAAACAAAAATTTGAGCCCAGGAGAGCGGAAATTCATTCGGGGGGCGTGGGGGTACGAGCGCATAGGCTGAGATTTTTACAAGTGACCACTTAAATTAAAATTAAAATTAAATTCAAATCCGCAAACAGATTTAAAAAAACAAAAATTTGAGCCCAGGAGAGCGGAAATTCATTCGGGGGCGTGGGGGGTATGAGCGCATAGGCTGAGATTTTTACAACTGACCACTTAAATTAAAATTAAAATTAAATTCAAATCCGCAAACAGATTTAAAAAAACAAAAATTTGAGCCCAGGAGAGCAGAAGTTCATTTTGGGGGCGTGGAGTACGTATAGGGTACGTATGGGGTACGATCGTACCCCATACGTACCCCATACTGGGTATGAGCGCATAGGCTGAGATTCTTACAAGTGACCACTTAAATTAAAATTAAAATTAAATTCAAATCCGCAAACAGATTTAAAAAAACAAAAATTGTAGCCCAGGAGAGCGGAAATTCATTCGGGGGGCGTGGGGGGTACGTGGTGGGTACGAAACGTACCCACCACGTACCCCCCACGCCCCCCGAATGAATTTCCGCTCTCCTGGGCTACAATTTTTGTTTTTTTAAATCTGTTTGCGGATTTGAATTTAATTTTAATTTTAATTTAAGTGGTCACTTGTAAGAATCTCAGCCTATGCGCTCATACCCAGTATGGGGTACGTATGGGGTACGATCGTACCCCATACGTACCCTATACGTACTCCACGCCCCCAAAATGAACTTCTGCTCTCCTGGGCTCAAATTTTTGTTTTTTTAAATCTGTTTGCGGATTTGAATTTAATTTTAATTTTAATTTAAGTGGTCAGTTGTAAAAATCTCAGCCTATGCGCTCATACCCCCCACGCCCCCGAATGAATTTCCGCTCTCCTGGGCTCAAATTTTTGTTTTTTTAAATCTGTTTGCGGATTTGAATTTAATTTTAATTTTAATTTAAGTGGTCACTTGTAAAAATCTCAGCCTATGCGCTCGTACCCCCACGCCCCCCGAATGAATTTCCGCTCTCCTGGGCTCAAATTTTTGTTTTTTTAAATCTGTTTGCGGATTTGAATTTAATTTGAATTTTAATTTAAGTGTTCACTTGTAAAAATCTCAGCCTATGCGCTCATACCCCTTGGGGGGTACGTGGTGGGTACGTTTCGTACCCACCACGTACCCCCCACGCCCCCCGAATGAATTTCCGCTCTCCTGGGCTCAAATTTTTGTTTTTTTAAATCTGTTTGCGGATTTGAATTTAATTTTAATTTTAATTTAAGTGGTCACTTGTAAAAATCTCAGCCTATGCGCTCATACCCAGTATGGGGTACGTATGGGGTACGATCGTACCCCATACGTACCCTATACGTACTCCACGCCCCCAAAATGAACTTCTGCTCTCCTGGGCTCAAATTTTTGTTTTTTTAAATCTGTTTGCGGATTTGAATTTAATTTTAATTTTAATTTAAGTGGTCACTTGTAAATATCTCAGCCTATGCGCTCATACCCCTTGGGGGGTACGTGGTGGGTACGTTTCGTACCCACCACGTACCCCCCACGCCCCCCGAATGAATTTCCGCTCTCCTGGGCTCAAATTTTTGTTTTTTTAAATCTGTTTGCGGATTTGAATTTAATTTTAATTTTAATTTAAGTGGTCACTTGTAAAAATCTCAGCCTATGCGCTCATACCCCTTGGGGGGTACGTGGTGGGTACGTTTCGTACCCACCACGTACCCCCCACGCCCCCCGAATGAATTTCCGCTCTCCAGGGCTCAAATTTTTGTTTTTTTAAATCTGTTTGCGGATTTGAATTTAATTTTAATTTTAATTTAAGTGGTCACTTGTAAAAATCTCAGCCTATGCGCTCATACCCAGTATGGGGTACGATCGTACCCCATACGTACCCTATACGTACTCCACGCCCCCAAAATGAACTTCTGCTCTCCTGGGCTCAAATTTTTGTTTTTTTAAATCTGTTTGCGGATTTGAATTTAATTTTAATTTTAATTTAAGTGGTCACTTGTAAAAATCTCAGCCTATGCGCTCATACCCCTTGGGGGGTACGTGGTGGGTACGTTTCGTACCCACCACGTACCCCCCACGCCCCCCGAATGAATTTCCGCTCTCCTGGGCTCAAATTTTTGTTTTTTTAAATCTGTTTGCGGATTTGAATTTAATTTTAATTTTAATTTAAGTGGTCACTTGTAAAAATCTCAGCCTATGCGCTCATACCCAGTATGGGGTACGTATGGGGTATGATCGTACCCCATACGTACCCTATACGTACTCCACGCCCCCAAAATGAACTTCTGCTCTCCTGGGCTCAAATTTTTGTTTTTTTAAATCTGTTTGCGGATTTGAATTTAATTTTAATTTTAATTTAAGTGGTCACTTGTAAAAATCTCAGCCTATACGCTCATACCCCTTGGGGGGTACGTGGTGGGTACGTTTCGTACCCACCACGTACCCCCCACGCCCCCCGAATGAATTTCCGCTCTCCTGGGCTACAATTTTTGTTTTTTTAAATCTGTTTGCGGATTTGAATTTAATTTTAATTTTAATTTAAGTGGTCACTTGTAAGAATCTCAGCCTATGCGCTCATACCCAGTATGGGGTACGTATGGGGTACGATCGTACCCCATACGTACCCTATACGTACTCCACGCCCCCAAAATGAACTTCTGCTCTCCTGGGCTCAAATTTTTGTTTTTTTAAATCTGTTTGCGGATTTGAATTTAATTTTAATTTTAATTTAAGTGGTCACTTGTAAAAATCTCAGCCTATGCGCTCATACCCCTTGGGGGGTACGTGGTGGGTACGTTTCGTACCCACCACGTACCCCCCACGCCCCCGAATGAATTTCCGCTCTCCTGGGCTCAAATTTTTGTTTTTTTAAATCTGTTTGCGGATTTGAATTTAATTTTAATTTTAATTTAAGTGGTCACTTGTAAAAATCTCAGCCTATGCGCTCGTACCCCCACGCCCCCCGAATGAATTTCCGCTCTCCTGGGCTCAAATTTTTGTTTTTTTAAAAAACAAAAATTTGAGCCCAGGAGAGCAGAAGTTCATTTTGGGGGCGTGGAGTACGTATAGGGTACGTATGGGGTACGATCGTACCCCATACGTACCCCATACTGGGTATGAGCGCATAGGCTGAGATTCTTACAAGTGACCACTTAAATTAAAATTAAAATTAAATTCAAATCCGCAAACAGATTTAAAAAAACAAAAATTGTAGCCCAGGAGAGCGGAAATTCATTCGGGGGGCGTGGGGGGTACGTGGTGGGTACGAAACGTACCCACCACGTACCCCCCAAGGGGTATGAGCGCATAGGCTGAGATTTTTACAAGTGACCACTTAAATTAAAATTAAAATTAAATTCAAATCCGCAAACAGATTTAAAAAAACAAAAATTTGAGCCCAGGAGAGCAGAAGTTCATTTTGGGGGCGTGGAGTACGTATAGGGTACGTATGGGGTACGATCATACCCCATACGTACCCCATACTGGGTATGAGCGCATAGGCTGAGATTTTTACAAGTGACCACTTAAATTAAAATTAAAATTAAATTCAAATCCGCAAACAGATTTAAAAAAACAAAAATTTGAGCCCAGGAGAGCGGAAATTCATTCGGGGGGCGTGGGGGGTACGTGGTGGGTACGAAACGTACCCACCACGTACCCCCAAGGGGTATGAGCGCATAGGCTGAGATTTTTACAAGTGACCACTTAAATTAAAATTAAAATTAAATTCAAATCCGCAAACAGATTTAAAAAAACAAAAATTTGAGCCCAGGAGAGCAGAAGTTCATTTTGGGGGCGTGGAGTACGTATAGGGTACGTATGGGGTACGATCGTACCCCATACGTACCCCATACTGGGTATGAGCGCATAGGCTGAGATTCTTACAAGTGACCACTTAAATTAAAATTCAAATTAAATTCAAATCCGCAAACAGATTTAAAAAAACAAAAATTTGAGCCCTGGAGAGCGGAAATTCATTCGGGGGGCGTGGGGGGTACGTGGTGGGTACGAAACGTACCCACCACGTACCCCCCAAGGGGTATGAGCGCATAGGCTGAGATTTTTACAAGTGACCACTTAAATTAAAATTAAAATTAAATTCAAATCCGCAAACAGATTTAAAAAAACAAAAATTTGAGCCCAGGAGAGCGGAAATTCATTCGGGGGGCGTGGGGGGTACGTGGTGGGTACGAAACGTACCCACCACGTACCCCCCAAGGGGTATGAGCGCATAGGCTGAGATTTTTACAAGTGACCACTTAAATTAAAATTAAAATTAAATTCAAATCCGCAAACAGATTTAAAAAAACAAAAATTTGAGCCCAGGAGAGCGGAAATTCATTCGGGGGGCGTGGGGGGTACGTAGTGGGTACGAAACGTACCCACCACGTACCCCCCAAGGGGTATGAGCGCATAGGCTGAGATTTTTACAAGTGACCACTTAAATTAAACTTAAAATTAAATTCAAATCCGCAAACAGATTTAAAAAAAACAAAAATTTGAGCCCAGGAGAGCGGAAGTTCATTTTGGGGGCGTGGAGTACGTATAGGGTACGTATGGGGTACGATCGTACCCCATACGTACCCCATACTGGGTATGAGCGCATAGGCTGAGATTTTTACAAGTGACCACTTAAATTAAAATTAAAATTAAATTCAAATCCGCAAACAGATTTAAAAAAACAAAAATTTGAGCCCAGGAGAGCGGAAATTCATTCGGGGGGCGTGGGGGGTACGTGGTGGGTACGAAACGTACCCACCACGTACCCCCAAGGGGTATGAGCGCATAGGCTGAGATTTTTACAAGTGACCACTTAAATTAAAATTCAAAT
This sequence comes from Beris morrisii, assembly GCA_951812415.1. Classification (NCBI taxonomy): domain Eukaryota; kingdom Metazoa; phylum Arthropoda; class Insecta; order Diptera; family Stratiomyidae; genus Beris; species Beris morrisii. The sequence goes on along the minus strand of OX638312.1, from coordinate 121,112,618 downwards.
TAAATTCAAATCCGCAAACAGATTTAAAAAAACAAAAATTTGAGCCCAGGAGAGCGGAAATTCATTCGGGGGGCGTGGGGGTACGAGCGCATAGGCTGAGATTTTTACAAGTGACCACTTAAATTAAAATTAAAATTAAATTCAAATCCGCAAACAGATTTAAAAAAACAAAAATTTGAGCCCAGGAGAGCGGAAATTCATTCGGGGGCGTGGGGGGTATGAGCGCATAGGCTGAGATTTTTACAACTGACCACTTAAATTAAAATTAAAATTAAATTCAAATCCGCAAACAGATTTAAAAAAACAAAAATTTGAGCCCAGGAGAGCAGAAGTTCATTTTGGGGGCGTGGAGTACGTATAGGGTACGTATGGGGTACGATCGTACCCCATACGTACCCCATACTGGGTATGAGCGCATAGGCTGAGATTCTTACAAGTGACCACTTAAATTAAAATTAAAATTAAATTCAAATCCGCAAACAGATTTAAAAAAACAAAAATTGTAGCCCAGGAGAGCGGAAATTCATTCGGGGGGCGTGGGGGGTACGTGGTGGGTACGAAACGTACCCACCACGTACCCCCCAAGGGGTATGAGCGCATAGGCTGAGATTTTTACAAGTGACCACTTAAATTAAAATTAAAATTAAATTCAAATCCGCAAACAGATTTAAAAAAACAAAAATTTGAGCCCAGGAGAGCAGAAGTTCATTTTGGGGGCGTGGAGTACGTATAGGGTACGTATGGGGTACGATCATACCCCATACGTACCCCATACTGGGTATGAGCGCATAGGCTGAGATTTTTACAAGTGACCACTTAAATTAAAATTAAAATTAAATTCAAATCCGCAAACAGATTTAAAAAAACAAAAATTTGAGCCCAGGAGAGCGGAAATTCATTCGGGGGGCGTGGGGGGTACGTGGTGGGTACGAAACGTACCCACCACGTACCCCCAAGGGGTATGAGCGCATAGGCTGAGATTTTTACAAGTGACCACTTAAATTAAAATTAAAATTAAATTCAAATCCGCAAACAGATTTAAAAAAACAAAAATTTGAGCCCAGGAGAGCAGAAGTTCATTTTGGGGGCGTGGAGTACGTATAGGGTACGTATGGGGTACGATCGTACCCCATACGTACCCCATACTGGGTATGAGCGCATAGGCTGAGATTCTTACAAGTGACCACTTAAATTAAAATTCAAATTAAATTCAAATCCGCAAACAGATTTAAAAAAACAAAAATTTGAGCCCTGGAGAGCGGAAATTCATTCGGGGGGCGTGGGGGGTACGTGGTGGGTACGAAACGTACCCACCACGTACCCCCCAAGGGGTATGAGCGCATAGGCTGAGATTTTTACAAGTGACCACTTAAATTAAAATTAAAATTAAATTCAAATCCGCAAACAGATTTAAAAAAACAAAAATTTGAGCCCAGGAGAGCGGAAATTCATTCGGGGGGCGTGGAGGGTACGTGGTGGGTACGAAACGTACCCACCACGTACCCCCCAAGGGGTATGAGCGCATAGGCTGAGATTTTTACAAGTGACCACTTAAATTAAAATTAAAATTAAATTCAAATCCGCAAACAGATTTAAAAAAACAAAAATTTGAGCCCAGGAGAGCGGAAATTCATTCGGGGGGCGTGGGGGGTACGTGGTGGGTACGAAACGTACCCACCACGTACCCCCCAAGGGGTATGAGCGCATAGGCTGAGATTTTTACAAGTGACCACTTAAATTAAAATTAAAATTAAATTCAAATCCGCAAACAGATTTAAAAAAACAAAAATTTGAGCCCAGGAGAGCGGAAATTCATTCGGGGGGCGTGGGGGGTACGTAGTGGGTACGAAACGTACCCACCACGTACCCCCCAAGGGGTATGAGCGCATAGGCTGAGATTTTTACAAGTGACCACTTAAATTAAACTTAAAATTAAATTCAAATCCGCAAACAGATTTAAAAAAAACAAAAATTTGAGCCCAGGAGAGCGGAAGTTCATTTTGGGGGCGTGGAGTACGTATAGGGTACGTATGGGGTACGATCGTACCCCATACGTACCCCATACTGGGTATGAGCGCATAGGCTGAGATTTTTACAAGTGACCACTTAAATTAAAATTAAAATTAAATTCAAATCCGCAAACAGATTTAAAAAAACAAAAATTTGAGCCCAGGAGAGCGGAAATTCATTCGGGGGGCGTGGGGGGTACGTGGTGGGTACGAAACGTACCCACCACGTACCCCCCAAGGGGTATGAGCGCATAGGCTGAGATTTTTACAAGTGACCACTTAAATTAAAATTAAAATTAAATTCAAATCCGCAAACAGATTTAAAAAAACAAAAATTTGAGCCCAGGAGAGCGGAAATTCATTCGGGGGGCGTGGGGGTACGAGCGCATAGGCTGAGATTTTTACAAGTGACCACTTAAATTAAAATTAAATTCAAATCCGCAAACAGATTTAAAAAATCTGCCAATGGTCTGGGCGAAACTTTATTATTTTTCGGGTCAAAGCTCGGGAGCGGTCAAAGTCGGAGTGTATCATGAGTTGCTTCGAGATTATTAGATTTCTTGGAAAATTAATTCTGTTCTTAAAATAAAAATATTTAAAATCGCGATTTTTAGCCGATTAAACATTGGAAAATTTCTTTCATCTTAGCATTTATACTCTCTTAGGAGCTGAAAAAGGAAAAAACTTAAAAACAAGTTTTAGGCGATTATTACGCAAGCACGTGAAAGTGAAAAGATATTTGATATCTGATAAGACCTGGGCATATAGTAGAATTCGAGAAAAAGTTTACAACCCCCTTTGCACCCCCTTAGGGGTCGAATTTTAAAAAATCCTGAAAACACTTTCTAGGTATTTATATGAAGAAGATGTACAATAAAAACGAATTCAATATTTGGGAAAACCTAATAGATATGACGAAAACCGTAAAAATATATGCATTCCATTTTCACTGATCATTTTTTTTGCCCCCCCTCCGAACGCCAATAGATATTTGAAATTTTTTTTTATCTAAATTAGTTTTCTAGTTGATCTACATAAACATACCGAGTTTCAACTTTGTAGCATAAGCCGTTCTATAGATAGGAAAAACACCCCCCACCCCCGTACCATACTGCCCCTATAAAAAATTATATTTTTCCAACATGCTACTAATATAGATCTATCTAAATGCTAAGTTTCAGCTTTATATCATTATAGGTTCTCGAGATATAAAAATCGGAACTTTTTCTTTTTCACCCTCCCCCACCCTCACCCTCTACACCCATACTTCCAAAATTTTGTTTTCTGCTAGGGGTCTATTAGGCCCACTTCAGGTAAAAATTTTAAGCATATATCTTACACCGTTCTTGAGATATGAGACGTGATTTTTTAAAAAAATTCTTATCCCCTCCACTTTCATGATCCACCGCCCTCATAAAAAATTTTACTTTCAGCAAACTTCATTTGTCAACCTTTATACAAAAACCAAATTTTATTTGTCTAGTGCAATCCGTTCGTGAGATATCGTAATCTAAAGTTTTTCACCCCCCACCCCCGTACGCAACTACCCCCACTCAAAAATTTATTTCCGATCTATTCTCCTAGTATACCTACAGATATTCATCAAGTTTCAATTTTGTGACAGTAACCGTTTAGGAGATATAGAATTTAGAATGTGTCAATCTCGCCTTTTTTGCGTTTCGGACGCATTATTTTTCCCCCCACTCCCAAACCCCTTCACCTATATCGGCAATTTTTTTGCAAATGGGTCCACTACCGAAGCTCTATATAATTTCCAAATTTCAGCTTCCTAGCATAAGCGGTTGCTGAGATCTAGAAACCAAAATTTTCCGTCTAAAACATTTCCCCCTCCTCCCCCCTAAGACCCCCACCACTCCAAATTTGGTCACTAGAGGGGGCCTACCCACTCTATCCACGAAAAAAAATTCAACTAAATAGCTCAAAGGGTTTGGGTGCTACGAGCCGTCAAACAATTTTGCGTACACCGGTAGACGTACGGCGTACGGCGGACAGACGGACTGAAATTTTTTTTTGCTTTTTTCGTGTCTACTCGTTATGAAACGTAAAAAAAAAAATTTTGAGGGTAGCAAATTTTTTTTTTTTAAAAATCGATAACAATACTGTATTATTGAAATAATAAAGTAATAACGTATCATACTCAAGAACTGTTAAGTACCATGGATACACTGCTTCCATACAAATTACATTATTCAAATCATGATATGCGGTACAAGATGGCATGATACACAGCCCATACATGTTATACTTGTAGAAACCGGTCCATCACATCGCACACAAAAATTTAAACACGCTCAACAATTTTACCTGACGGAAGGATAGAAAAATCCACAACTGACATTCATTGGAATTTCATTTCATTTCAGTTGATTTCAGTTTTAGATGGCGCTGATGGCAGTTAAAAGAAGGCTATATCAGCTAAAATCATCGAATTTATATACAAGGAAACAGGATGGATATCATGTAGATATCAACTCGTTGACGTACTATATGCAGATTATTGGGTGATACACTGGTGATATCGACGATATTATGATTTGTATACGAGCTGTGTATCCAAGGTGTAAGATAGGATTTTAAATTTATACCGGAGGCCTAGAATATAATTCAGTGGAAATGGTGTGCACATACAGTGCCGGAAAAAAATTTGGAAACATGGTCTCTCAAACTACAATCATAGCTCTGAAACCGAATTCCTTGTACTTACCTACACCTATGAAACTTTGCATATAATTGCAGTGTCGCATTTCTTTTTAATCTTCAAAGGGATATTTGTTTATGGCAACTCTGAAAAAAATAATGACGACATTTTCGAATATATCTGGTAATACTCGCGGAAAAAAGTATAGAAACACTTATTTCTTTCGTAGTATTAAAGTTTATTTAAAGGAAATAACATGTTTTTTCTTAGTCTTTAGTACTTCTCCATTTTGCTATCAGTACAGCTTTGCATCTCCTCTCCATTGAGTCCACCAACTTTTCACAAAATGAAACCGAGATATTTTTCCACTCTCTAAAAATTTCATCGTACAGCGCGTTCTTATTAGAAATTTTTTTCTGCCGAATTTTCCGCTTTACATTTTCCCATAGGTATTCAGATCTGGGGATTGTGATGGTCATTCCATAACACTCATTTCCTGTTGGAACCAATTCTTCATCAAACGGAAAGAATGCTTCGGATCATTATCTTGTTGGAAAATCCAACGTAACGGCATTTCTTCTTTAGCATATGAAAGCATATTGTTTTGCAATATTTCCAAGTACCTATACCATTATCCCGTCTATCCGAAAAATTGGTCCAATTCCAGAACGTGAAAAACATGCCCAAACCATTACCGATCCTCCACCATCTTTAACTGTTGGTCATTGATACCTCACATTGTACCATTCACCCCTTGGTCTTCTAACGTAATGTTTTCCATCGGTTCTAAATAGTTGAAATTTACATTCATCACTCCACAGAACTGTATTCCATTTGCCTGGAGTCCAAAGAATGTGGTTTTTTGCAAATGTTAGTCATTTTGCTATACATATTTGCTTTTGATAAAAGTGGCTTCTTCAGTGGAGATCTTCCAAAGAGGCCACTTCCATCAATTTATTTCTAATTGTCCGATCTGTCACATTTAAAATACCTCTGTTCTTTAACTCGGCGTTGATCTCAGTGGCCGTTTCTTCTGGATTTTGTTCAGACATCCTTTGAACTATACGATAGGTGGTGGTTGTTGTTTTTCTAGGCCTCCCTGACTTAGGAGCACACTCGACTGTTTCTCGCCGATGAAAGTTTTAAATAATCTTCGAAATTGTTCCTTTTGGTATATTAAGTTTTTGTGAAATTTGAATTTGTTTTGTTTCGTTATTGTACATAGAAACGATTTTCTCCTTCAAATTTGTTGAGTACAACTTACACTTCGACATTTTTAATTATATATTTATAAAAAACTTTAATTGGGGTTAAAATAATTCAGTTGCACACCAAATAACTACTAATGACAGTCAATTTCAAAGTAAACGCTTCTAATTAAGTTTTTGGTAACCAAAACCGTTGTGTTTCCATTCTTTTTTCCACGAGTATTACCAGACATATTCGAAACTATCATCACTTTTTTTCAGAGCTGCCATATTCAAATATCCTTTTAAAGATTAAAAGGAAATGCGACACTGCAATTCAATACCATGTTTCATAGGTGTAAGTACAAGGAATTTGGTTTCAGAGCTATGATTGTAGTTTGAGAGACCATGTTTCCAAACTTTCTTCCGGCACTGTCTTTTCACGAATTTCGCCATATCTCTTAGGTCTTTTGGAATGTTGAATAAATTTTACTTCTACCGGTTCTTCAGATAAATGTCTAGAAACTGTTTTTAGGGATTAGGTGAGGTGTAAAGGGATTGTATACATTTTCATGAATTCCGCTATATCCCTTAGGTCTGATTGGATGTCGAATAAATTTTAAATTCCACGAGCTATAATCGATTAAAAAGTGTTTTCTGAATTTTTCGCTTTTCAACTCCTAAGAGGGTTTAAAAGCGGTTTAAACGTTTCCACGAATTCCGTCATATCTCTTAGGTCCGAAAAAATATATGTATGGTATATAATTTATTTTCACTTTCTCGGGCTTTCTAAATAATCGGCAAAATTTTAATGGCAAAATTTTAATTTTAGAATTTTTTTGATATTCAACTCCCAAGTGGTTTAAAGCGGTTACAAACGTTTTTGAAATTTTCAACATATCTCTTTGGGGTGCTCTGCGTCTACGGGAGGCGGGAAACTGCAAAGAAGGTAGTTTCTCTGTTATTCCAGAACGCACCGCGACTACACGACCCCGTCTTGCAGTTTTGATCAATTCTATGTACTGAATTCTCCCACAAGAGAGAAATGGGGTCTGCGACCATAACTTCTGATATTTTGGACATCTATACTGATGGTTCGAAAATGTGACGGGCATAGAAGTTTACTCTCGACCACGATATCATGCGTTCAGGCTACGAGTGTTTGATTGAAGCAGAAACAGTGAGTGGATAAACATACATGTCGACAGGCAAGCTGTTTTTAGGACTTTTGATGTGCATATTACTAAATCCAGGCTTATGAGTGAATGTAAAAGAAACGTACAGACAGTTGGTATGAGCAATACCCTGAAAATTTTATTGGATATGTGGTCACTAAGACTTCCTCGGCAATAAATGACGGACGAGTTTGCCAGAAGACGGTCGGCGATGAGCATAAAGTTAGCTGGTGAGTCGGTTCTATGAAACGCACCTGAATATGCTGGTAGAAACACTTTTCTGTCGAGTTAAGACTACTATAAGACTTAACTGGACATTGTCCTATAGGAAGATACGGAAAGACTTGGAATCCCCATGACTGACTTGTGTTGCTGTGGGACTAAAGTGTAAAAGCCACACAGGAGCATCTACACATTTTCAACATGTATTTCAGATTATGTAAATTGTATTTCAGAATAGTGAATTGTATTTCAGAATACGTAAGTTTGAATTCAGAAAACGTAAATTGTATTTCAGAGTATATGAATTGAATTTCAGAACACACATAACGTAACATTTAAATTGATAATCGAAATAATAAGACTTAATTTCCAACTTGCATATCATCCAATGCCAAAGTTTTGGCATGAAAAGTGGTAGTATGCTGCGCCGCCCGAGCACAGTCACCACCAGCTATTGTTTCTTGTGCTTGATCGATGATCTGCTCTAGGTACACCAAACGTTGTTCACCAATGCCTGGGCCAGTGACATTTGGTAGCTGCAAGTGTCCTTTCACATAGCTCTTGATTTTCGACCCAATATGCTAACCAGGATTAAGCGTTGGAGAAAGACGTAGCAAGTTTGCAGTACCATGTTCATTCACCTCTCTGATGGCCACCTCCAGTCTCGCATGTCATGGGCATTGTCGCAAACAATAATCAAATCTTGTAATTGATTCCCCCTTCCTTGCCACCGGTGTAGAATGGTTTTCAACCCTTCATTTGCCAGCTGCGAAGTAAATGAACCCCTTCTTCTCTCCATTGACACCACACCTGCCCCGGAGATTGATGCAATTAGGTGCACATTTGGTCCTCTTGAAGCAGGAAGAAGTTGTGCAGCTCTACAACCAGCCTTTGCACGTCCTCGAGTTCTTCGGCAGAATAAATTAAAATTTGTCTCATCGATCCAAACGATTTGTTTTCCTGATTGTACAAATTCGTTTAATTTGGCTACATGGCACAGCACGTTTGGCTTTATTTTCTTCGTTGTTCATTGAAACGGACTCGTACTGTAACGACTTTAAACTGAACAGCCGATTTTGCGATAATTGCTAATTGTTGTAGTACTAAGTTGTTTTTTGAAAATTTTGATATACATAAATAAATCAATTATCTATGTTTCCGCTCCAAAAAAAAAAAATCTTAAATTACCTGAAATTTTGTCCGATCTTTTCTTTGATTTGAATTAACGTCGTGGTACTGTCTTCCCCCAACCAGTTAAGGGGTTACATACAAAGTAGTTCAAAAAAATCGATTTTTCAAAAAGGTCCTTATTCGAAAGTACCATCCTTTAAGTGTCTACCCTGAAAATTTCATAAAGAAATTCGCTGAAATGAAGTTACAGCGTTTTGTAACCGACATGGTGAGCAGTACCTTCTATATAGCAGGGACATGTTTTGAAAAGTTGATGAGGTTTAGATATAGTTGTTCCACTGTTAAAATTCACAGAACCTTACTTCAATGTAAACCCTAAACATTAAATGCGTTTTTCTCGAAACAGAGTTTTCAAAAACGGTACCAGGATTATCTTCGCGACTACTGGACCGATCGGGACCTACTTTTGCACAATTGTGTTTAATACAACACTCTTACGTTTACCGAGCCATTTTTTCGATATCTTGCTTGGTTTTTTTTTATCATAATTACTGAACAATTTTGAGGCGGAAAATGGCATTTTTAATTCCAGCGGCTGCCATGATCCGACAAAATTTAATTTTGAAATTCCGGCTCGGTAAGCTTTGGAGCTATGTATTTACTTTCAGAAAAAAAAATTCGATAAAAATGGCGAAGGAAACTGTGGTACCGAAATCGCTTTCAACAAAAACACGTCCCAGCAAAACAACTGTAACTTTTTTATCGTTCGAAATTTTCCAACCAAATTTTCACATAATATAGAGAAAATATAATACTTTAAGAGATATATAATGGTTGTTCAATTAACTTCAATTTTATGCATGAAAAAAATGCGTAAAAATAGCGTAGTTTTAGCCGTCCCAGGTGTATGTAACCCCTTAAGAACAATTTCGATTTCGGCATTACTTAAAATTTTGGATTTCTTACCCTTACGGGGTAATGGTCCTGGCTTTCCTGACGTGACCCAATGGAATGCCGTTTTGTAATTTATCCGGAGAGATATTGCCAAAGACGACCAATCTTCTCTTTTGTTAGCGCTGCTCACAATTCTCTCTCTATCCTGTTGGTTATGCTTGTGGTATTTTCGTCGAATGACTTGCTCACTGCTAACTATGCCCGATCGGCAAATTGGACACATCACGCTGTCTTCAGTCATCAATGCCAATAGACAAGTACCATGCAGAAGATGGCCACAAGGCTGCAATCTCTTAACTGCCTTCCTTAAGGCAGCAAATAGCGCAGTTATCCTTCAATTCCATCTTACTTAATCGAATCTCAATACAATAATTAAATTAAATGTCAACATTCGGATTAAGAATGCAATGGTATCTGAAATGCAAATTACGTTTTCTGAATTCAAACTTACAGATTCTGAAATACAATTTAGTATTCTGAAATACATTTTACGTATTCTGAAATACAATTTACATAATCTGAAATTAATATTATATAGTCTGAAATACATGTTGAAAAGGTGTAGTGTGGTATTTGCGAAAAATCGTCTTTGCCGATCTGTGGAAACCAGAGGCGGCTCGTACCTTTCTTAGCAGGTGAGGCTGAATTGGAATATTAAAACACGACTTTGTCGGACTAAAACTATAGGAGTAAGGACGTCGATTTACTGCGAAAAGTCATTAAGTAACATTTTCAACACAAAAAATCACTAGATGACTTTTTCCTCTATAAAATGGTGAGGCTCAGCCTCACTAGCCTCATGTGGCGAGCCGCCGCTGTGGAAACCTGCGATGATTCATTCCTTTGTGCAGAACGGCTTCCTCTAATGATTCAGACTCCGGTTCCGGTCGAGAGGATCTCAAAGGATCTCTCGGGATCGGCTGTGCCACGGGGATGCAGTGCACCTCTCTTAACCTAACCGAACCTAAAGGATTTCTTTTTTTCTGTATGTTGATAATTATTACTTCTTAAAACTCCTAGGTTCATTTTTGTTTCTAATACTATTCATGTGCATTGTCCAACTTAATTTCTTAAAGTGATCAGTGGTTTCACATTTAAATTTAAAGGAATATAGTATTTTCAACTTTCGCTCTAGGTGTCGATTCTTGTGACTTTCATATAATTTTTAAAACATGCAAAACTAACCTTTGACTTGAACAAACTGCTGAATTTGATCATTGCCAGGGTACGATCCTTTGAGACTCCAGTCGAATAGCGGCAGGCTGATAAATCGAACGTGGCAGTTTTCCTTGATTTGGAATCCCGGCTCCAGGAAGATGTTTCCCTCGATCAGTTCCTTCTGTGCTTCGAGCAGAGCCTTATTCCATTGAATACCCGTTGTCCAGACGTTGCGCAGGACATCACCGAAAAGTTGCGGCCGAGTTCGATGCAAGTGCGTCAGACTGAAGAAATTCGCATTAAATTGGGAGCTTCATTTACAAATGTTGCTAAACTTACTTGACGTTGAGCGAAACATGCAGAAAATCATTGCTATCGTTCAGTAAATTTGTTATGTCCTCCTGATGAAATTCCTTGAGGTATTGCTCCATTTCGGCGCGCAACAAAACCAAGGACTAAACGTGCGTGCACTTGTTGATTGTAAACAAATTTCTGTTTTGAGTGAAACAGCTGATCGGAAATTTCTGAAAACAAAACCGTACTAGAGTACCGTACTAACCGTACAGTCCGTAAAAAAGTCGTCTACCGGAATTTTATCGGTTTCACGCGTTATACGCACAAAATGCAAGAAAAATATGAAATTATTTGAACAACTTGTTTGTAGTACAGCCAAAAATATCAAAACAATTTCCGTTTCGTTCCAGAATCAATATTAATTTAGGTCTTTCAATTCCAACGTCGTGTGATTTTAACTACGCACTGTAATATGTCTAACGTCAAACACAATTTTTGACAATCGACCAAACTGCAAAAAAAAAAATGTTTCACTGAGACGGCAATGGAAAATACGAAATTTTCCAACTTGGTGAAATCGAACGTACAGAACGATGGAGAACGAGGGAAAAATTAGTGTAACTGGAATCCGAACGCGACAATTCGCACCGCAAAATATCGTCCTGCGCTTATTCGCACGCGAAAGTGGGTTCCATCGTCGCGGCAACGAGGGCTTCGTGACCCGCCTATTCTATCAAAATATTTACCCAAATCTAACGGTAGTGAATGTGGAAAAGCCTGTCGGATTCCTACGGAAATTCAGTCCGGACGGCAAGTACCTGATTGCCTTCTCGTACGATCAGACCTCGGTCGAAATTTATCGGTTTCTGGGTACAGCAGCTGCCGCCAATCTGGTGTACCCGTGGCAGGACGACATCGTGCCCAACGTCAACAAACACGTCCCGTACCGGATTCGCAGTCAGATATTCGATCGGCTGTTCAAACTAAAGAAATCGGTGAATGTATCGCAGTTGACGAAGCAACTGAATCGCGAGTGTAGCTTGTTTACGAACGACGGTCGCTACGTAATTGTCGGTGCTGCTTCCTTCATACCGGAAGACAATCGGCCCGGTTTCTACGAAGTCTATACAACAAACGAGGCGATTACACCAACGTCGAAATACAATTTAGAAGACTTCTCGATTTATCTGGTCGACATACAAAACGGCCGGGTTACCGACACGATCGATTTCAACGTCGACAAGATCTTTCTGTCGCACAATCAGGGAATCTACTTGTTTAACAACACGTTCGCCGTACTGTCCGTGTTTCACCAGACGATTCATATCTATGAAATTTACAACGGACGGTTCATGGCCGTGCAGAAAATCGGACGATTCTGTTCCGAGCTAGAAAAGAACTTGTACAATGCAACGTATCCGAATCCGATGCATAGGCCGTACCGCGAGGTAACGATCAACAGCTTGAAGCATCGCGTCCTAGTTTTTCTGTTTAAGAAGGCGAAATATAAATGGGAAATCACCGGCGATCAGTTTGAGTTGAGGAAGTTTTATCAGTTTTTTGATCAGGTGAGTTTTGATTACACCTTTTAGATTCTTATTTGAATTTACTTGTACTTGGTTGCAATACTCATTGCTCCTGTAGGATTCTCTACGATTTACCACCTCAGAGCACGGTCCTTTGTTTGTTTAGACACTCTGTTTGTCTGTTTAATTTTACAGCTCAGGCTGTCCCCTAGCCTGCTGATCAAAGTTTGACGCATCCTTTTCTTTACGTGGTAAAAGAAAATTCTTCTTGACATAAGGGCGAAACAACTTGCACTCAAGAACTACGACCTGCAAAGGACAAGCGTTTCAGCGGCACTGTAAGATGTAGTTCGATCTGACCTGACTGCCACAAAGATTAATCTTCTCTCGCTAGACTGATTTGAATAGAATTATGAGGAGATGTTTTACGTCCCTGCCACTAAAGTCCACAACACTCCACACAAAATTTGAGCAAATCCTAGTACGCTGGTTGTCAATACGATCCCTATAAAGGGACGAGAAGTGGCAACCAGTCATTCGCCGGCCAGTCAAGAGTTTGCTGACATCCTCCACCTGCGGATGCAGGGCTGAAGCGCGACAAAAACTCAGCTGCAACTGCCGCAGTGTAGCGGCAAGTTAAGGGATTAATGCTGATGCATCACACCCTAATAAAACGAGAGCATCGACTATCCCGTCGCAGCTGCCAACACTCGCAACTTAACAGAATCAGAAGGAAATATTTAATTTTTGTTTTTATGATTGGCAGTCAAGAAGTCTTACCGGAAGCCCAGGCTGAGTTGCCGGATTGGCGGTCCTGTACTCAGGGTCTTAAGATCAAATGCGTAGGTCTGAGATCTCCGCACCTGTCACCGAATAGTTTTAGGATATTTAAATTGAAAAAACGAGTTTGAATTGACGATTGTTTCACGACAAAAATTAAAGTCTTCATATTGGGCTATCAACAGCATTGCGTCGAACCTAGTGCCAAAACTTAGTAAGAAGAAGGAATTGATGAAGAAACTTGCCAAATTGTACGATGATTTGTTTGCAGCAGAACCTTTGATCAAATAGATTCCAAGATTGATGCGTTCCGGTTTAAATTAGGACGATAAGTTTCATGATCTCTTGTCGCACACAGAATCAATGCTGGCCAAGATGAAGATCGATGAAGACAATGTCACCATCAAGTACTAGAGGAAGAAAGTCTTGTGCTTGTCGGCCCGGTGACGTGAACATAATCGAAGGCGAATCCGTCCAAAATATTAATTTGTCAATCGATTTCTGGGTTTCGTTGTTTGAGAGTTGCACATAAAGTGGACTACTTGATCCCAGGGATAAATTTTGTGACGACCTATGAAATCGTGTTTCGAAGTAGAGTGTATTGGGAAATCAATAGGGTAATACGTGAGGGGGAATCTCCGTATAAACGGATGGATCGTAACTGGAATGCGGCACTGGAATAGGAGTCTTCTTTGAGCAGTCTGGCGGCGCTGGAATCGATCACTCATAAATCTCAGCTAGTAAAGCGCTGTCGAGAAGTGCTGAAGGTACTTTGTAGTCAGAACAGAGTACAGATTTGCTGGGTACCGGGACATAGTAATATATTAGGAAACGAAATGGCGGATGGGTTGGCGAGAGTGGGGTCGGTACGGATGGGTTGAGGAAGATGTCCGTCTATCGATATGAGACATCAAGGCGCTAATTGGTTAATGTTCTATAGAGACAGCTAATTCCTAGATGGACAGGGTAGACAAGCTGCAGGATTTCTAGATCTTTGTGGCACGAGCTGGATAGTCAAAAGACTGGGAACATATTAACTTGGGATAAAGGAAAATAACCCTGTAGGAAAAGTCTTGAGGCCTGATTTTAATAATACCAAGGTCAGACCTGATTTCGGCCTGATTTCAATAGGCCCAAACGCAAGGCATAACATTTGCTGGACGTTGTTTTGGATGACAAATTAAACGATATGATTTTAATCACTCCAAAATCAGACCTGCAGGAAAAATAGGCGATAAGTCCGAAATGCATGATCTGCGTCCTCCAGCTGCTAATTTTTAAGATAGCTTTGCTGTCTGCATCAACCGAGTCTTCCTGTCGCTTGCGTGGTTTGGCTACTGGCCTGTTACCACTCGCTTTGCCTTTAAGAGCACGCTTAGGGATTCTTCTGTCTTCCATCCGCTCTACATGGCCAGCCCACTGCAGTTTACGTAGTTTGATGAACGTTGAAACTTCTGGTTTCTTGAAGAGTTGATACAGCTCCTTCCTTTACAGGTCCAAAAATTCTTCGGAGAACCTTTCTTTCGAATGCGTTAACTGCTTTTTCGGAAGTTCGCGTTAATGTCCACGTTTCGCTGCCATAACAGAGCACAGGTCGTATAATAGTTTTATTTATTCGCAGCTTATTGTTCCTCTGCACTTTCTTGGATTTCATTATTGGAAGTACCGAATAATACGTTTTATTTGCTAGCATGATCCGTCGTTTGATTTCGTCCATTTCGTTGCCGTCTTTTGCTAGATTATCCCCAAGATATATGAATTATACTCCGCAATTGTTACATTCTGTCTGATTAACGTTCTCTTTCTTGTTTGCGTCATTTTTTTTTGTTTTATTTTCGTTTATGCGTAAACCGACTTCTTTTGCGGCGGAGTAAAGAATGACAAATACCTCCTTAGCACTAGGGAAGGATCTTGGGAGGATGTTTATATCGTCAGCGTATGCTACTAGTTGGGTGGACTTGAATAGTAGTGTCCCATTGGTATCGACTGGGGTTTTTCGGATGACATATTCTAGTGCCAGGTTGAAAAGAATGGGGGCTAGACCATCTCCATGCTTTAAACCACATTCCGTTCGAAAGCTGGTTGTGGAATCGGTTTGTATTCTTACTTGGGATTCAGTGTTCGTCATTGTGAGTCTCGTTAGTCGGACTAATTTTGGTGGAATTCCAAAATCAAGCATGATTTGGTACAGTACCCTCCTGTCGATACTGTCATATGCTTGTTTAAAATCTACGAAGATTTGGTGCACATCTGTGTTATATTCCCAGCATCTTTCAAGCACCTGTTTCACCGAGAATATCTGGTCTGTTGTAGATCATCCGGTTCTGAATGCACCTTGGTATTCGCCAAATGTTTCGTTCGTATAGGGCTTAAGACGACGTTCAATTATTTTTGTCAATATTTTGTAGGACGTACACAAGAATGATATTCCTCTGTAGTTCTCACTGCAGAGTTTGTCTTCTTTCCTATAAATTGGACATATATTGCTTTTTCGCCAATCGTCGGGTACATTTTCCTCTGTCCAAATTTTACATATCATTTTGTGTAGTATTTGCACGACACAGTTTCCACCATTCTTCAGAAGTTCAACTGGTATTTCGTCAATTCCCGGCGCTTTGTTTAGTTTCTGGTCACATATGGCTACTTTGATTTCGTCTAGTGTGGGTAGTGTCGATGATGGTTCTTCTTCGTCAGTTGAAACCTTAATTAAGATGTTATCGATGTTATCTGATTATTCACCATATGCATATGCATATGAATCACATCATTATGTAGGAAATGTTTTAAGATCTTAGTCACAGATTTTAGCCACATCTTGACCTCTCGCTAAATATTATACGAGGGGACCACAATGGATCCACAGTGATCTCTCGTGATGGACTCTGGCACATTGCTTCAGTCCACCCTTCTCAACCTAACCTATCGCTAGGCCCAGAATGCATGGCCTGATTATTATAGTTGCTCGACGGAGCACTGACGGATCACTGTATGCTGATGAAGCATGCCATGCGTTTAGGATTATCTGAGACGGACGTATGTATAGGTACTGCCACGATCTGAACATTGAAGAGAATATGACTGACATCTTGTGTGAATGTCCAAGGTTTTCTAGATTGAATCAATTTTTCTGCTACGGATTCTTCATATATTCGGATTCGACCCCTAAGAGGGTATAAAGGGTTGTAAATATATTTAGGATGCCAGCCATATCCCACAGGTTTGATAAAATATCGAATAACTTCTTACTTCCACGCCTAAAGCTCGTTTTCAAGATTTTTACCATTTTAACCCCTAAGAGGGTATAAAAGAGTTGAACACGTTTTCACGAATTCCGTCATATCTCTTAGGAGTGATAACACATCGGATTGGTTTTTACTTGCTCTGGCTTTCTTTATATTTATCTAAAAACCTCGCCTACAAACCAATTTTAGGATTTTCTGATACCCAACCCTCAAGGTGGTGCAAAGTGATTGCATATATTTTCACAAATTCCTACATATTTCTTTGATCTAATGAAATATTGAATTGATTTTTACTTCCTAAGGCTTCCGATGTAATCACTAAAAAGTCCACAACCCCATTTTAACCGCTTCCCCAACTTTGACTTGAAAAATAATAAAGTTTCACCCAGACTGTTGTCAGATTGTTTTTATTGAAATTAACTTTTGGAACTTGTAAACGGTGTGATTTCGTCAATGCTGAAAATATAATAATAATTGCATTGTGAGAGGGAATAGCGATGAGATAATTTTCTTGGGGTTTGTAAGATTAGGCGGATATTAAACTTAAGCCTGCAGAAAATGAGAACTGATTTTGAAGCTTGAAATTGGTATCTATGGAATAGTTTGCTTATAATAAAACTGTAGGTTAATTAAGTAGTGTGCACTAAAATTTTCCGTATCGACTACCTTATCAAGTCGGATTCTACCCCGGTAATTATTTACTAAGTGCCCGGATGATATCTGTGTTTGTCTGGTAACTTGTTTTAAACTCTACAGCTCACATTATAATCGCCAACCCTAAATCTCTTGCTAGTTGTGCCATCAAGAGGAATGTTCAACCTTTTATTTAAAAAATAATCCATTTATTTGATTCTGTTGGCAATTGTTGTGTTTATGTGGATATGCGGGATACCCGACCAGAACACGTGGTTAGTCCCGAGAGGGCTCAAGCCTGACTCAGAGACTATTTGGGAAGAATTCGAATTAATTACTGGAAGGAATGAAAAAGAAGGTTTTAGTTACCTTGAAAAGAAAAGACTCTTTTAGTATGACAATTTAATCCGTGGTTGAAAAAATACTAAAAACTTATTGCTAGTTAAAACTAAACTTATATGTATTAAAAAAGTGCCGACTGACACGGAATTGAGTACTATTTTCAACTTTGGGGCAATACTCAATTCTGTGTCACTCGGTTAATATTGCTGAGATCCGGATCTAACTTCGATTGCACATTGCGTAACGAGGCATGAAGTTACAAACAATCATATTTTGTTTTTAGCTTCGATCTCGATCAGACAATGTGAGCCGGCGCCCAAGTCCAAATCCAGAACACGGCAATATTGCTAAATATTATTATTAGTAAACAAACCGAGCAATTTACGTTTGGATATTAATGCATTTAATGCAGCTCGAGTTTGTTTGTATTACAAAACTGACCTACTGGCAATGGAGATATGAGGGGAAATCCGGATTAGATAAGGGAATAGGGATGCTGCTACAGTGCTAGCCACAACAGCATTGAGTGAAATTAACATAGTGCGCATAATATGCAGTTTCTTTATTCTTTATTATTTTTAATCGCTTTAATTTAATGCCATTTCGTTTCGCTTCTCTTCCAGTATAAAAACTTACGAATGTGGAAAATGCAATTGCTAGACGAAAGTCACCTACTTATAAAGTACGCGAGCGAAGAAGTGGTCAGTCTGAAAGTGCCTGAACCAAACAGCCATCCGTCGTTTTTCGTCTTTTACAGCATACCGGAAAGTCGAGTTTTAGAAGTTTACGATAACACATCGAGAGACCTTTTACATCTCTTTGAGAATTTCTGTGATATGTTTCGGAACGCCCAAGTGCAATCCGACATTCAATTTCCATGTTCGCCCAGCAATAATATTTATGCGAAAGTGCTTCAACAAAAGTAAGTATCGATTGCGAAGCGTCGCGTCGACCAGCTAACAGATCAATCCTCACGTTACTATTCTTTTGTCCATTTCAGATGTAAGCAAACGATAATCAGTGCCCGAGGAGGCGGCATCATTGAAGCGACGAAACGAATGCTTGCTCAATTGCCGATCAGTGCGCAAAGTTACTGCAGTTCGCCGTACTTAGATTTGAATTTGTTTAGTTACGACGACAAATGGATATCGGTAATGGAACGACCGAAGGGATGTGGCGAGTATCCGATTCGGTTTTTCGGTCGGGACTCGGGTCTTTTCAAATTCAGAATCTATCCAGGCTTGCAGGAGCGGAGCGCGAATGCTTCGTCGGCTCGTCGACTGGTTGCATTCACTTTTCATCCAACCGAACCGTTCGCCATCAGTGTTCAGCGTGTCAATAACGAGTATGTCGTTAATTTTCACATTCGTAACCAATCGACTCGTTTAATAAAGTAAAATTAGTTAGTAAAATACGTAAAGCTTTTATTTTTGGGTTGAGTTCCAACTGCTTTTACGACTTCGCGCCATTTGTAACGTGAATTTGAAGCGGAAACGGTGAGTTGTGGAGGGTTGAAATTACATTTGATCTAGTACTGCATTCGATTTTTGAAAGTTTTGCAGTACGTGTCTGACACGCGATGACATTTCTCTACTGTCATTCAAGTTTTAAAACATTCCCGTGCCTTTCGTGTTTAAGCCAACTTTTCTAAATTAAATATCACAAAATAATGGATACGCTTTATCATCAAACCAATCGAATTATTCAAGAGATTCAGACTCTTTTCCAGAGTCTGAATAATCCGCAAATGCAGGGAGTAGGTGCGGAAATACAAACGAAAATAGCCGCGGTAAACGCGTAGGTTCAGATTTAATTAAATATAATTGGGTGGTTTCATATCTGTAATTAATTTCGTACAGAAATTGTGATCGTCTCGATGTTCTTGTGTACAAAGTTCCGGCCTCGCAGCGGCCAAATGCAAAAATGCGAGTGGACCAACTCAAGTACGATGTCCGACATTTGGAGGTTTGTTGTTTTCGTACGCGAGTGGCTTTCGGTGAATTTAATGGGCCTTTCGATTTTAGAATGCCCTAAACATGTGGCAGCAGAATAAACAAAAACGCCAGATGGAAGAAAGTGATCGCGAGCAGTTGCTGAATCGACGGTTTACCGCGAACCAAGAGACATCGATCGATCTTAGCGATGCGGCCCTCGATCAAAGCAACGCGATGTCGAACGCACATAAGGGTGTCGACGAAATGATGGACACGGGCAGTCATATCTTGGACAGTTTGAGGAGTCAGCGCGAGACATTGAAGGGCGCAAGAAAACGAATTTTAGACATGGGAAATACGCTGGGCCTGTCGAATCACACGATGCGTTTGATCGAGAAACGCCTGACCGAAGACAACTATGTCCTCTACGGCGGAATGATTATTACGCTTCTCGTTATAGTTCTTATTATTTATTTTGTTGTATTCTAGGATAAGTTGAGCGGTGTAGCTAGCGATAATGTCTCATTCTATTTTGTAAAATTATTTAAAATTAATGTAATAATCCTTTGAAGTCTGGTTTTTTATTTACTTTTAGTCACTAATGTTATTATTGTGCTCGAGCTAGCAAGAATGAAGGAAACCATAAAATATCTTGGTCTAACTATCGATGATAAACTTTCTTGGACTGCACACATAACCAACAGAGATTGCACCGATAATTGGAGTGATATTCTGCCATAAAGCAGACTCCGTATTATCAAACGGTCTCATAATATGGAGTCAAACCTTAGAACACAATCTACAAATAATTGCAAAGGCTCATGAACAATGACATTAAAGCAGTCTATATCCTACCTAATTTGACCCCATCAAAAGAACTTTATATGACATACAGAAAGCTAAATATTAAGCAAGATATAAGGCCAGAACGAATTAACGTTATCTATAATATCGTGAGTAATAACAACTTCCCCGTGCTTGACGCAAAACCACACCTTACACTTTAAACACACGTAATGCTAACTTAATTCGACATCAACAACGGCCAAGAACTGATCGACTGAGAAAAAATCCTGTTTACGAAGCCATTAGAAACGCCATTCAATGCCAATCTATATGCAAAAATACAATGGACCATCAAAAAATAATAAAGTAGAAATGGTGGTATCTGATGGAAGTATACAGAAAAGCACTACGGAAGCTACCAAAAAGTTAATCTGGATCTTCCGCTCCAAAGGAAAAATTATGCAGTTTCAAATACTTCGAACAAATGAGTTTCATGAGAAGACAAGTGATGTTCAAGGATATAGAGGTACAAGGAAATTTTATCTGAAAGTCGTGAGCAAGATTTAATGAACCCACTGTAAACGATATTATACAGCCACAATTACAGTCGTCAAAGAAAACAACAGTCTGGGTGCAACTTTATTTTGGGTAGAAATTCGGAACGAGTTTAGTTCTGAGATGCGGTGTAGGTTACTGAAAACCAAAAAAAAAGTTAGGGAAGCGGTTAGAATGGGGTCGCTCTAGAATACTTACGCCGCTGCCACATATAAAATATGAATTACATAATTGGGTCATACTCCGGGACGCAGTCTAAATAATATAGTATAATATCAGTTGTTATGTGATTAGGAGGTTTTTCATGATTTGGTTTTGAGCCATTACATGAATACAGAAATGCGTTTGTAGGCGATTATATAAAAAAAACTGTGGAAGTGAAAACCAATCTGATATCTAATCAATCCTAAGAAATACGTCGAAAGCCTTACGTCCTCTAGGAGTTGAATATCTAAAAATACTGAAATCAACTTTTTGATGATTACGTAGAAAGCATTAGGAAGTAAAAATGAATTCGATATCTCATCAGAACTAAGAAATATGTAAGAATTTGTGAAACATATGCAATCCAATTGCACCTGCTTTGGGGTTGAATATCCAAAAATCCTGAAATAGGTTTTTAGATATATATTAAGAAAGCCCGAGGAAGTGAAAACCAATCCGATGTCTTATCACTCCTAAGAGATATGACGGAATTCTTGAAAACGTGTTCAACCCGTTTATACCCTCTTAGGGATTGAAAAGGGAAAAAACTTGAAAAGGAGTTTTAGATGATTATTAAACAAGCCAGTGGAAGTGAAAAATTATTCGATATCTAATCAGACCTGAGGGATATGGCTGAATTCGTGAAAAGTATACAACCCCCTTTCCGCCCCTTAGGAGTCGAATTTCAAAAAATCCTGAAAACACTTTCTGGGTATTTATATGAAGAAATAGTACAATAAAAAATAGTTCAATATTTGGGAAGACCTAATAGATATGACGAAAATCGTAAAAATACATGCATTCCATTTTCACTGATAATTTTTTTTGCCCCCCTTCCAAACACCAATAGATATTTGAATTTTTTTTAATAAATATTACTTTTCTAGTTGATTTTCATATACATACCGAGTTTCAACTTTCTAGCATAAGCTCTGTAGTTAGGAAAAACACCCTCACTCCCATACCATACTACCCCTTTAAAAAATTATATTTTTCTAACATGCTACTACTATAGCTCTATCTAAATATCAAGTTTCTGCTTTATATCATTTTAGGTTCTCGAGATATAAAAATCGGAACTTTTTCCTTTTCACCCTCTACACCCTCACCCCCCCAAATTTTTTTTTCTGTTAGGGGTCTATTAGACTTATTTCTGGGAAAAATTTTAAGCATTTATTTTACACTGTTCTTGAGATATGAGACGTGATTTTTCAATGCTTCCAAAACGCTTGAAAACTGGGATTGATACATTGTAAAATCCATATCTCCTGAACGATTGATGTCAGATGGCCGAAATTTTGTAGTTGTATTAAGGGAAGTAGTGAGGTATGGGGGTGGGGGTGAATAACTTTGAATTACAATATCTTCCGGCTCGATTGTGCTAGGAAGATAAAATTTGGTTTCTGTATACCAGTGGAGTCTACTGAATGTAAAATTTTTGATGGGGGAGGTGAATCGCTGAAGGTGGAGGACAGCCATTTTTCAAAAACTTAAATTTTTATATCTCATGAACCGCATTAGATATGATCTTGAAATTTTTACAGGAGCTAGGACCAGTAGACTTCTAGCCGAGAAAATTTTGAGGGTGTGGGTGTAGGCAGTGATGGTGGGAGGGGGTGGAAATGAAAAAAAACTGAATTTAATTTCTCGAAAGCCGCAAAGGATAGAAAGCTAAAAATTGATAACTGTACAGAGGTACTATAGAGACATCCCAGAAAAAATGTTGGAAAGGGGTAGCAAGGTACGGCGGTGGGGGTGGTTTTTCATATCTCAGAAACGGCTTATGCTAGAAAGTTGAAACTTAGTATGGATATGTAGAAGTACTACCGGAGTAGTTAAAGCAAAAAAAAAGTTTAAAATTGTATTGATGTACAGAGCTGGAGTAAAACGTGAAAAGGGGTTTTTCCAACATTTTCATGAATTTTGTTATTTTAACCTAAAGAATAACCAGGAGGCTATTTGGAACGTTATTTCTTAGGTTATCAGTCGCACAGTGACCTACACCGCATCTCAGTATTAAACACGTTTCGGACTTCTACCCAAAAAATAATAAAGTTGCGCCCAGACTGTTGGCAGATTTTTTTTACTTATCATCAATCATATTTAGCTGAAGATTTCGCCAAACTAATTCACTTTTCATTTTCAGGCTTAGCTTTAAGTCTTTAATAATTCCATAACAATTATTAGTATCACTTTTAGTTTTACTTTATTATTTTAATAACAAAGTATTGTTTCGATTTAAAAAAAAAAAAATTTTGGTTTGTAGATCTCAGCAACCGCTTATGTTAGAAGGCTGAAACTTGGAATTTATATAGAGCGTCGATAGTGGACCCATTTGCAAAAAAATTGCTGATATGGGTGAAGGGTTATGGGAGTGGGGGGAATAATAATGCGTCCGAAACACTCGAAAGCCGAGATCGAGACATTCTAAAATTCATATCTCCTAAACGGTTAATGTCACGAAATTAAAACTTAATGAACAACTGTAGGTATATAGTACTACAAGAACAGATCAAAACAAAGAGGGGGGGGGGCAGTGGCGCACGGAGGGTTGAAAACTTTAGATTACGCTATCTTACAAACCAATTGCACTAGCAAAATAAAATTCGGTTTCTGTATTAACGTTGACAAATAAAGTTTAAAGTTTGCTGAAAGTACATTTTGTTAAGGGGGTGGTTGAGCATGGAAGTGGAGGGGATAAGAACTTTTCTAAAAAATCACGTCTCATATTTAATAAATAATAACAGTGTGAGATAGATTCTTGAAATTTTTACTAGAAGTAAGCCTGATAGACCCCTAGCAGAAAAAAATTTTTACGAATGAGGGTGTAGAGGGTGAGGGTGAAAAGGAAAAGTTCAGATTTTTATATCTCGAGAACCTATAATCATCAAAAGCTGACACTTGTTTTTTAGATTGAACTATAGTAGTAGCATGTTGGAAAAATATAATTTTGAATAGGGGTAGTATGGCACGGGAAATGGGGGATGTTTTTCCTAACTATAGAACGGCTTATGCTAGAAAGTTAAAACTCGGCGTGCATATGTAAATCAATTAGAAAAGTAATATTGATTAAAAAAAAAAAATTCAAATATCCATTGGCGTTCGGAAGGTGGGCAAAAAAATTATCATTGAAAATGGAATGCATATATTTTAACATTTTTCGTTATATCTATTAGGTCTTTCCAAATATTCAATTCATTTTTATTGTACGGCTTCTTCATATAAATAGCTAATTGCTTTTCTTTATAAATATTAAATATTATTATTTTAATATGACAAAAACGAATCTGAATATCTGATATCTGGGTTATTGAACGACTTGTCTGGAGGCCTGGACTTGTGTGATGAAAACTGGTCATTCCATGCGAAAACTGGACATTTGGCAACCGCAGTAGTGACCCCCTTAAAATGCGATATCGAATGAAATTCCGACTTTTGGAATCGAATCATAATTAAGAGGGCCTTGAACATTCTGGATTCGAATTACATTCATATCCCAGTGACTGCTCCCTGTTATTTTTATGTTTCTAAATAAACTTCCATTTCGATTGCACACTTTTTATTTTAATGCTTCTGATCGGCTCTTACGACTGAATCTACAGTTCCAACTCGAAATCGTAAATTTTGCAATTAGTCAGCTCAGCACTGCATTTAAGCGGAAGCTCTGTTTTATAATCGACAGCCCATATTTTTATTGTTGTATACTAAACATAGCTTGTCGTTTCTGTTCGCGATAACTCTAATATTGGAAATAATATTTACGTTATCGCGTTGGGCTTGGAAGCGGGTATTTATTTCGTGTGGCTTATTGTGCCGAAATTATGTTGATGCGCCTGCGCCGTGGGTAGTTTAGTCAGTCTTCATCTCTGCTTTCTAGCGTTGATCTTGCGGTTGCGTTTCGACGATTCGATCTTGATATTTTCTCTGCTAATATTTCGGATCTTGCTGTTGTATTTTCTAACTATTTCGTGTTCCTCCGTCACTAGTGTCTAGCGATCATTCCAGCACGTGCTTAGACTGTGAAAGTTTAATTTAGCGTGTGACAACAAACTTTTGACAGAACATTTGTAAATAAAAGTGAAAACCCTGTACATTACAATTTAATTCTCGATTTAATTGGCCACAAAGGTAAGATAAGATTAACTTAATTAGCATCACTGAACCGAACTTGAGCATTACGTTTGCCGTCATTGCCATTGCCATTGCCGTAGTCTCTCAAGATCGAATAATCGCTGCGTTCGGTTTTTGGACACGGTTGGGCAACGCATTCTTCGATAGCCGGCTTAATTTCGTACGGACAAAAACAAGTTTTTGGATCGCGTGACGCCACTGTGCTAACCGGTTCTTCCCCTTCCGTAGTGATCGCTTGTTCGTCGGTTATGTCTACCGTTTTGATGCAGTTGTCCGCGGTTTCCGGTTCACTTTCGGCCATCATTGTTTTTACGTTGGGAACTGCAACGCGTTTTTCTTTTTCTGCATCCGATTCGGGTTCTGCATTGACTCTGTCCATTGCGGTCTAGAAGAAAAGATGCGTACAATTTTTGCAGTATGTTTGAATAAAATAAAAAAAATTTGTTCTTACTTTGACTTCTTTCTGGAGCTTGCCTTCCATTAGAAGATAATTTCGGACACCTTCCAATGCATCATAAGCGAAAAGTTCCTGATTTTGCTTCATGAACTCGTATACGAATAAATCGGCACTGACAATTTTAAATCGGTGGTCGTTAATCCTTAAAATTGCACCTGGAAGATATTTAGCGATTTCAATTGCGTGCCACTTCCTTTATATTTATGTAGGTATCGGAAAAGTAATGGGAAAAGGTTGCTGTCCATTTCAGTCGTCCTTCCAAAAGTAATGCTGGAGATGGTGAACGCGATAAAAAGATGGATGAAATTTAAACCACAGGTGCTCACTAGTGGAAGACCAGCATGTTGCTATTCCCATCGGATCCATAAAACAGTCTATCGACTCACTATGCTTATCCCTGCAAGTGGCAGGCAATAAATGGTCAAACCGAACTACATGCTCAATATCTAGAACTCTTTGGCCTGAATATGATCACGGGAAAAGCAAGTATGTCCTGAGCCTGAGCAGGAAAGATGCTAGTACATTAATCGGAGATCGGAGTGCTCACAGGGTACTGCCTGATCGGTAGACACGCTGGACGACTAGGTGCCGAGGAAAATGATCTCTGTCGTAGCTGCGGCGACCCAGAAGTAGAAGAGTCAATCTTCCACAACCTATGCGAGTTGACGGCCCTATCGAGAACAACAAGACGGAACCTCGGCGCATATTTTCTCGATATCGCATATTTCCATGGTGATATCGATTAGGGAAAGCTATATAACATAGCAAGTTTGATAAAATCCACTAAATGGTTTAAGGTTCCATGAGTAATCATACTCAAACGGGAAGCACAACGGACGAGCACTAATGTCTAAGTGGAGGAAGATGATGGTGTCACTACCCCATTTACCATACCATACCATACCAACTTTCTAGTATGTATATAAATATGACCTAATAGTCGCCCAAATAACTTCAAAATCATTTATATCACTTGAGAGTAACTACGTAACTACGAAGTCATATAAATAACTCTTTGTCGAATTTGCATTCAAAAAGTTCCTCAAACAACCAGGAAGTCGCCAAAAGAACTTTATAGAAAAACTTTAATCCCAGCGCTAGTATCGATACTCAACCTTTGAAGACTTTACATCCGGTAGAGTTGTAACACTCGCGGCAAAGTCACGATGGAATGAAGTACTATAGATCTTCCAATTCCTTGTACTCACAAAAGCAACTCAGATCCATCATTTAATAAATTCCAGAATTTTTCAAGTTCCATGTGGAGCGGAGCCTCAGTCATCATGGATCAATTCCAAAAGATTCATTAATACCAGACAAGCTAAATACTCTGCCGAGACCGCCTTTCGGCTCGCGCATGGATTGCTCATCAATCTTCAAAATTTTTGAACTCTCTGAAAACAACTTAGCCGTAATACTCTTTGAAATGCTTGCAATAAAATCGACTATGACTATTGCTTCATGACCGGCTGACCAGCTAGCTAAGCGGGGAGCCAAATCACCAATGATTGGCCCGGAACCATTCTGTGGAGTAGGTAAAGGCTTCATTAAGGATAGTATTTTTAAGTGGGTAAATCTTCAGGTGGAAGATTATTGGAACTCACTTTCAGGACTTAGACAGTCAAAGAAATTCCTGACCTTCTCAAGTAGGAGAGCGTCGGAATTCCTTTTCTTAAGCAGGTATAACGCACGGGTCATAATGGGATATTTTTCCGGACATTATTTCCTTAATTATCACCTTAAGATCATCGGTAAAGTATCACTAGATACATGTCGATTCTGTGATATCACATCTGAAACCACGGCACACATTCTGTGTGATTGTGATGCAGTGGCCAGATCAAGAAGGCAGATTCTCGTGGATTTACTCTCACCTATGAAGACCTGTCGAAGACTCCCCTGAGTAAAATCATCTCCTTTCTCAAAGGAATCGATATGGCCTAGGGAGTGGTTAAGAGCCAGGAACAAAAGACCTCTTAGGTCGTAGTTCGAGAAGTAGTGAGGCTTCTTTAGGCTCTACCAGTTTAAATAATAATAATAATAATTGCTTCATGAAGGTCGAATCTTTCAAGAACCTGATCCGATAACAGCGGTATTTCAAACGTCATGCCGATTTAAAATTAAAAAAATTTAATTATCGTCCAAAAATTTATATTTTGTGACCTATCGCGGTACCCACTAGGGTAAGAAGAAATGAGTCGCAAGTAAGAAGCTTTGTATCTCCAGAATCCCCTCCACTCTTTATCAAACCGATAGTTGATCGCATTTCGAACTGAACTCTTTCCACTTCAAATACTGAAAGATGCAGAACTCTAGCGAAACATTTTGAGTTCTGACTGAATTCTGTTATTCAGAATTCCCTAAAATGTTTTATTGTACAGAGGAAATTTTGCAATAACCATACAGTATTAAAATGGTGTAATCTGATGGGCTTTGTAACTAGTGCTGAATAATAATTGTGTGTATTTATATACCTATTATTAAAATATAATAATAATAATAAAATAGTGTAGAAAAAATTTATTTTTTTCCCACTTTTGTGAAAAACTAACTTATTGGTGTTTTTATATTATTTCTTTAATCTTTATTCTAAAAAATACAAAAATTGTAAGTATTCGAAGACATCTGAAGCCAACACCTTATCTCATTTGAAAACATTTCACTTATAATGGATATGTAAGTACATTTCCTTGCTAGTACTGGCACAGTACTGACTATGAATTCGGGAATGTCAAGTACCCATGTAAAAACCTATTTTTTTTTATTTAAACCAAAAAATCCTGAAATTTGTTCCTGCTTCAAATCCCGAATAGGAATTATTACTTTGTAAATGCATAGAGACCACTGAGGTCATGGGGTTTGAATCCCACTTTACCAGAGGTCTGTCAACAGTCGCATTTAGAGCCACCACCTTGGGCCCTGGGATAAAATCAAACTGGCAGACCACCACGTGGGGGCATAGCATTTTTTTTAAATGTCTAACCTAACAGTAGAAGAATCTTCCGTTCCCATAATTAATAGGGTCTCGCTTGTACCAGAAAAACTTGCGAAAGACCCTGATTACGTCTTTAATTTTTATGAAAATCATGCAGGGTTCAAAATTCATAGAATTTATTGTTTTAAATCCGCAGATTCATAAATTTATTATTAATGAAGCGGGGCACCTGCAACCCGGGTCCAGAGTAAAATACCCCGGTATCCCCTAGTCGAACCTGTTTATCTCCCATGGTCTGAAAAAAAACTATATCTATTAAAAGTACCCCAAAAGAGCGCGACTGCCCTATGCCACAGAAGAGGGCACAACTGACTGAAATTCATTAATTAGACACACCAAAATACAGATATTATTGAATCGATAAAACTGCAATTTTACTTTATTATTTTTTAATAATGAAGAATTGCAATCGACCTGAAATTTCAAAAAACACGTTTTAGGGCTAGTAAACCACAGAAAAGCAAAGAAAAAAAGGTCTCTCCGTTCGCCGTAGACGTCGTACTCAAAAGGGTTTGAAGGCGTGTAGCTTACAAACCCGTTGAGATATGAAGAGTTGAAATATTTTCACCCTCTGTTTTATTGAAATTGAAAAAATATAATAAGTAAATCAATAAAAAATCTATACAGTCCATAAACACATAGTGGGTAAAATATCGACATAGCCCCGTAGGGGTAGAATACCAAAAAATTCTGAAACCGATTTTTAGGCGATTATGTAGAAAGCCCGTTAAAGTAAAAAATAATTCGATGTCTCCTCAGACCTTAGTGATATGTCGGAATTTCTAAAAACGTGTACAATTTTTTTACGCTCTCTTAAGGGTGGAATATCGGTAAATCCCGAAAATAATTTGTAGATCAAGCCTGAAGGAAGTAAAAGAAGTAAGAGCGAATTCGATCTCATGAAACCTGAAAGATTTATTGGAATTCGTGAAAACTTGATCAATACTTTACGCCTTCTAGGGGGTTAAATATCGCAAAATGCTTAATTCCCCTTTTTTCCCGATTATTTTTATGGTAAATTGACTTACCCATGCTAAAATCTTTTGGTCCATAATACACTGGCATATTCGGATTGCATCCTGGAACTTTGACTCTTTGCGATGCTAGAAATTTGCCACCTAAAATTCCGGAATTCTTAATGGGAGGCTCATGTATCAAAATTTTATCATCGGCAAGTGAATAGCTAAGGACGAATTTCCGAATATCATCTTCAGGATGAGCGGAATCCAGTACACATCCGTATCGCAAGAACTTGTAAAAAAGGGATTAACTAACTTTCAAAAATTTATATCCAAGACGCAATGATACCTTGTTTGTATTTAGTAAGTATTTGACAATATCCTTTTTGGGTGGTTTCGGCGTTAATCCATAACAGGATGCCATTGAATCTTCCGGTGTACCAAGACCTAAATATTCTGGTATTACCTACGAAATAAGAAGTTCGAATCAATAAAAGTTAAAAAAATATCTGGAAAAAGGCATTCATTACTCTTCGGCTTTTCCTTTCGGGCGGGAATTTAACACAAAGCTTACTACCTTGTGGATTTTTTAAGACATCACTAAAATATTTTCTAGTAAATTGATCACAGTCCAATAGCAAGAAACGTCTTCCATAGACAAATATTGTTTCGCCGATCCTTAAATCTTTCGGTTGGTAGTATTCTATCACTTCGTTATCACTCACTTCCAGATAGATGGAAGGGAAATTTACTGCCAACAATATTCAATAAAATTTTGGATATCTTAAAATCGATTCAGATTAGATCTAACCAGGTTTAGCTTTCCAGTTCTTTGGCAGTTTCGTTTTTCTCAACAACATTGGGAAATGGTCACGCCCTTCCTGATTT
This sequence comes from Beris morrisii, assembly GCA_951812415.1. Taxonomy (NCBI): domain Eukaryota; kingdom Metazoa; phylum Arthropoda; class Insecta; order Diptera; family Stratiomyidae; genus Beris; species Beris morrisii. Next base: position 121,082,397 of record OX638312.1, on the reverse strand, counting down.
TCGGGTAGCTCCTTTATAGAAATAGTATCGTCCTGTAGAAAATAAAACAATTGGTAGGTCATACATTCTCCACCTTCCCTATCTGTTTCATCCAGAATGCAGTCGAATCTGAAAAAAATGATCAGTAGAATAGTATCTAATTCGACTTCTTTGCGTACTTTAAGATTTTTCCTTGAAATTCTAAGAATCTCCTCAATTTGTCATCATCCGAAGGCGTCTTATTCATGCGATTTATTTTATCGATAGTTCGTTGTGTCGTGACAGGATCGGTTGGTGGAGTTTCGACACAATTTAATTCAACACCTTGACTTATAAGAAATTCCTGAAATAATTTTTATTTAAATATTCTGTTTGAAATTTTATTCACATCGAATTTACACGAGTGTAACTATCGCAATCGGTAATATGAAAAGCAATACCATTCATTTCCACATCAATTCCAACATTAAAATCTTTCCACGAATAGTAATCACCGTTTGTATTTTTTGGTACTTTTCCTCTGCGTATTAGACGTCCTTGTGGTATTCCAGAATTCTAAAAATGAGAAAGAATCGATGAACAGATTAAAAACTAAAGCTAGGTAAAATTAATGTGACATGAATCGCAGACTGTGAACTGCTGCGAAAGTGGATCAAGCATATTCCACCGCAGCCGTATTGCATTCTCGAGCATCGAATATTGCTCGGCTGTGTATGATTCGCCGCAATAAAAGTCGTTTAGATAATTTTATACTTTTTGGAAAATGTTGCAAGTTTGCAGAGTGCATTTGAAAAGCGCGAAATATTTTTTCTTCAGATGTTGTTTATTGTTCATTTATTTCAAATATCCATGGACAACATTTTATAGGAAGGGGCTGACTTAGTAGCTGGAATTATGTGACGATTATTTATGAAACACGGAAAAAAGGGCTACCTGTCGGTTTCACACGAAAACAAACAAAAAGCTCAATCGATCTAAAGACAAAACATATACAAAAAACATGGAATAAAAAATATTATCCGATAAAAACGTACTACATTAGAGAAACCTTTTATGATAACATAAGTTGTGTAAGCTAAGAATTTTAGATTTATTATTATGTTTATTTGTATGGGTATTGTTTTTTTGACCTTATACAACTTCTGGCTACAACTATATTAAATTTCACTGAATATAAAACACTTATCTTTGTACCTACTAATTTTATTACTTCTCTTGTCTAAAAAAAAATTAATATAATAGTTCTTTTGGAAAAGAACCGAACATTTTTCTGTCCGTCGAGCCGAATTTGAACTAGCGACTTACGGAAGCCGGAAGATGTCTTCTTGCCATCAAATTCAATAGTTCGACTTGCATTCGAAGTCCTAGACGAAACAGAGATGGCCCTGGTGTGACTAATTCTTTTTAGGACTTTTGTGTGACAGCTATTTAAAGAAGTGCAGAGATTTTATGAATTATAATAAAATGGTCATTGTTATCGCATGACCAGTATGTCGATATTGTTAATTTTTTTCCAGTTCATTGGGCTGAGAGATTAAAAAAAATCTTTAAGGACTTTTGTATTGAAGCTAGTCGAAGGAGTAAACCAATTTTCCAGACTTATATTTTTCTTCGTTCTGAAAGATTAATTATTTTTTTACCTGCAACGGTCAAAAGTTTAACTTATAATTTGTTTTGTACTCGTATTTTATGGAATTTTGTATGCGAGCTACTCAAAGAGTGTCACGATAACGATTTTAAGATAAATTTTATTAAACAGTATTTTTTAATAATAATAATTGGTTTAATCCCTTGATTTAACTACTTCCAACTCAAAAAGTCGCAGAAAAATTCCCCATTTGGGTACACTTTCAAAGCTTAAAGAACTTGAGACAATACTGTCACTCAGCTCAATGAGTTGGACAATTTTTGACCGTATCAACATACTCACTTTTCTGAGTAACAGTTTGCTATGCTTTCGATCAACGGACAAATTGCAAAGTACCGGCCCAACTTTATTATTAGCTCAGTGAAAAGCTTGAAATGCCAATGCATTCTGTACATGTTTGTATGATGATCATCCAGCGGAGTTCTTTTCTTCAAAATATTAAAGTATTGAACAATGAAGACCTCTACACAAAACTGCAGAAAACGCCACTCAATCAAAAGCAAAGTAGTTGTTTTAAATCTATTTCGTTTAATACTGGTCAAAAATGATTGACAAAATTAATTTTTGACAAAATTTTGAATTTTTGAACACATTGATTTTTGACTAAATAAATTTTTGACCAATTTTATGCATATTGTATTATTTTATTTATTTATTACGCTTTACAGAAGCAATAGTAGCACCCGCATTGATTATGACTATTGGAATTATATTGAATAGTTTTCTAATGTACATATAAAAATAATATACCAACTCGAGCTACTTACCACTACTTCCGGTTCCATTACAGTGAGAGAATCGTCTTCCAAAAAATAAATAATATTAACAAATCGCACACGAAAATGTTCCAACGGCGATTCAGGTACACTTTGTTTGAAGAACGCCTTGAAAGTTAGAGCCTTCTTGTCGTACAGGACATAACGCGGGACAAAAGGTTTAAGGTTGGTCTTTCGTAATCGGCCATAGGTCAAAATTGGATCATACCTGAAATAGTTAGTTTTTTAATAATAAGTCTCAAGAGACTTGCCATAGTTGCTCACATGGCTGTATCGTCTGGCCTGGGGAAAGCAATAGATTCCTCAGGAGATGGTCCATCTCCAATTCCAGGAATAGGTGACTTCGGTATTGGATAACCATTAACTACGTTGAATGAGTGCGAAACGCGATAATCAGACTTGTATCTATTCTCAAAATCGAGTCCTGGCAACTTCGGAAGACCTTCCGCCATATTGTACGTTTTTTTGAACCAACAAAATTTTTAAATGAAAATACAGAAACTTAATTAAAGAATATAAATAAAAAATATAGTTAATTGCGATTGACAGTTTATGATTAAATTTTTGTTGTGGAATCGATTGAAACATTGTTTATTTTTTGCTTACTTGGTTTCTGTGACAACTTTGGGTGGTAGTCAAATTTGAAAATCTAGAAGTGCGCATGTTTTCCTTTTTGCTCGTTGTCTAGAGGAAATCTTTAGAGTTTTCGGGAAGAATCCATTCCGAGAAGTAGATGAGGTTGTTCGCTATATATTAAATTTTTTTTTACGAGTACTCTTTATTGTCGAGTGTCCAGCCCTAGCCAGTGGCGGTCATATTCAGGTTCAGGAGGTACTGTAGAGAGACTAGGTGTGGTGGTTAGCCGATAGTACAGTGAGGATGGAAATTGTACAAATGTTATGGTCGCTGCGGTTTTTCATTTCCGCATCTTATAACTAATTTACATCGCCAGATTTAGGTAACTAGATTTCGGAATCTCGACAAGCATTAACATCGCTCTGAACACATTCCGTTGATATTTTTTTAATTTATCAGTTTAATATATGGTGCCAAAAATTTTAATCTGTATTGTATTATTGTAAGTCTTTAAGCAATGGAAAGTTTAATAGCATAAACAGGAACTAAAAAATAAATTTCCGAAGCATGGTGAAAAAAATTTCAAGGTTGTTCGCTTTCAGTATCATTCGATCTCTTGTTCGAGAAGTCCAAAAATACTTTAAAATCTCTCAAATGTATGAGAAGACTAGAATATTTTGATAGTTTTATCAAATATCGTAATTTCGTCAATTCTGTTCTATATTTAATCAATGTAAACCAGCAGTTTTTAAGACCATTAGAAAAGTAGTGTATTAAATTTTTAATAGTTTAACTTTCATACATATTTGATGAAACCGAAGATATGGCATTGAAATCCGAAGCCTGTATCGTAAAATTCAAAGACTTCAGGGCGACTACGAAGAAAAGATCACCCCCGTTATTAAGTTATCCTACAATGCCTAAAATCTACGAAAAGCATATTTTTCATCAATGGACTTTATTAAGTATTTACACATATTCAATTAGTCTCCTTATTGAGTTAAGATGACTGCCACCATACCCACGTCCCCCCCACGTCCCCCCAATGAACTTCCGCTCTCCTGGGGTCAAATTTTTTTTTTTTTAAATCTGTTTGCGGATTTGAATTTAATTTGAAATTTAATTTAAGTGGTCACTAGTAAAAATCTCGGCCTATGTGCTCATACCCATTGGGGGTACGTGGTGGGTACGTTCGTACCCACCACGTACCCCCCACGTCCCCCCAATGAACTTCCGCTGTCCTGGGCTCAAATTTTTTTTTAAATCTGTTTGCGGATTTGAATTTAATTTGAACTTTAATTTAAGTGGTCACTTGTAAAAATCTCGGCCTATGTGCTCATACCCATTGGGGGTACGTGGTGGGTACGTTTCGTACCCACCACGTACCCCCCACGTCCCCCCAATGAACTTCCGCTCTCCTGGGCTCAAATTTTTTTTTTAAATCTGTTTACGGATTTGAATTTAATTTGAACTTTAATTTAAGTGGTCACTTGTAAAAATCTCGGCCTATGTGCTCATACCCATTGGGGGTACGTGATGGGTACGTTCGTTCCGCTCTCCGGGGCTCAAATTTTTTTTAAATCTGTTTGCGGATTTGAATTTAATTTGAACTTTAATTTAAGTGGTCACTTGTAAAAATCTCGGCCTATGTGCTCATACCCATTGGGGGGTACGTGGTGGGTACGTTTCGTACCCACCACGTACCCCCCACGTCCCCCCAATGAACTTCCGCTGTCCTGGGCTCAAAATTTTTTTTAAATCTGTTTGCGGATTTGAATTTAATTTTAACTCTAATTTAAATGGTCACTTGTAAAAATCTCAGTCTATGTGCTCACACCCATTGGGGGGTACGTGGTGGGTACGTTTCGTACCCACCACGTACCCCCCACGTCCCCCGAATGAACTTCCGCTGTCCTGGGCTCAAATTTTTTTTTTAAATCTGTTTGCGGATTTGAATTTAATTTGAACTTTAATTTAAGTGGTCACTTGTAAAAATCTCGGCCTATGTGCTCATACCCATTGGGGGTACGTGGTGGGTACGTTCGTTCCGCTCTCCTGGGCTCAAATTTTTTTTTAAATCTGTTTGCGGATTTGAATTTAATTTGAACTTTAATTTAAGTGGTCACTTGTAAAAATCTCGGCCTATGTGCTCATACCCATTGGGGGGTATGTGGTGGGTACGTTTCGTACCCACCACGTACCCCCCACGTCCCCCCAATGAACTTCCGCTGTCCTGGGCTCAAATTTTTTTTAAATCAGTTTGCGGATTTGAATTTAATTTTAACTTTAATTTAAATGGTCACTTGTAAAAATCTCAGTTTATGTGCTCACACCCATTGGGGGTATGTGGTGGGTACGTTTCGTACCCATCACGTACCCCCACGTCCCCCCAATGAACTTCCGCTGTCATGGGCTCAAATTTTTTTTTTTAAATCTGTTTGCGGATTTGAATTTAATTTGAACTTTAATTTAAGTGGTCACTTGTAAAAATCTCGGGCTAAGTGCTCATACCCGTTGGGGGGTACGTGGTGGGTACGTTTCGTACCCACCACGTACCCCCCCCCCCCCCGTCCCCCCAATGAACTTCCGCTGTCCTGGGCTCAAATTTTTTTTAAATCTGTTTGCGGATTTGAATTTAATTTTAACTTTAATTTAAATGGTCACTTGTAAAAATCTCAGTCTATGTGCTCACACCCATTGGGGGGTACGTGGTGGGTACGTTTCGTACCCACCACGTACCCCCCACGTCCCCCCAATGAACTTCCGCTGTCCTGGGATCAAATTTTTTTTTTAAATCTGTTTGCGGATTTGAATTTAATTTGAACTTTAATTTAAGTGGTCACTTGTAAAAATCTCGGCCTATGTGCTCATACCCATTGGGGGGTACGTGGTGGGTACGTTTCGTACCCACCACGTACCCCCCACGTCCCCCCAATGAACTTCCGCTGTCCTGGGCTCAAATTTTTTTTTTAAATCTGTTTGCGGATTTGAATTTAATTTGAACTTTAATTTAAGTGGTCACTTGTAAAAATCTCGGCCTATGTGCTCATACCCATTGGGGGGTACGTGGTGGGTACGTTTCGTACCCACCACGTACCCCCCACGTCCCCCCAATGAACTTCCGCTGTCCTGGGCTCAAATTTTTTTTTTAAATCTGTTTGCGGATTTGAATTTAATTTGAACTTTAATTTAAGTGGTCACTTGTAAAAATCTCGGCCTATGTGCTCATACCCATTGGGGGGTACGTGGTGGGTACGTTTCGTACCCACCACGTACCCCCCACGTCCCCCCAATGAACTTCCGCTGTCCTGGGCTCAAATTTTTTTTTTAAATCTGTTTGCGGATTTGAATTTAATTTGAACTTTAATTTAAGTGGTCACTTGTAAAAATCTCGGCCTATGTGCTCATACCCATTGGGGGGTATGTGGTGGGTACGTTTCGTACCCACCACGTACCCCCCACGTCCCCCCAATGAACTTCCGCTGTCCTGGGCTCAAATTTTTTTTAAATCAGTTTGCGGATTTGAATTTAATTTTAACTTTAATTTAAATGGTCACTTGTAAAAATCTCAGTTTATGTGCTCACACCCATTGGGGGTATGTGGTGGGTACGTTTCGTACCCATCACGTACCCCCACGTCCCCCCAATGAACTTCCGCTGTCATGGGCTCAAATTTTTTTTTTTAAATCTGTTTGCGGATTTGAATTTAATTTGAACTTTAATTTAAGTGGTCACTTGTAAAAATCTCGGGCTAAGTGCTCATACCCGTTGGGGGGTACGTGGTGGGTACGTTTCGTACCCACCACGTACCCCCCCCCCCGTCCCCCCAATGAACTTCCGCTGTCCTGGGCTCAAATTTTTTTTAAATCTGTTTGCGGATTTGAATTTAATTTTAACTTTAATTTAAATGGTCACTTGTAAAAATCTCAGTCTATGTGCTCACACCCATTGGGGGGTACGTGGTGGGTACGTTTCGTACCCACCACGTACCCCCCACGTCCCCCCAATGAACTTCCGCTGTCCTGGGATCAAATTTTTTTTTTAAATCTGTTTGCGGATTTGAATTTAATTTGAACTTTAATTTAAGTGGTCACTTGTAAAAATCTCGGCCTATGTGCTCATACCCATTGGGGGGTACGTGGTGGGTACGTTTCGTACCCACCACGTACCCCCCACGTCCCCCCAATGAACTTCCGCTGTCCTGGGCTCAAATTTTTTTTTTAAATCTGTTTGCGGATTTGAATTTAATTTGAACTTTAATTTAAGTGGTCACTTGTAAAAATCTCGGCCTATGTGCTCATACCCATTGGGGGGTACGTGGTGGGTACGTTTCGTACCCACCACGTACCCCCCACGTCCCCCCAATGAACTTCCGCTGTCCTGGGCTCAAATTTTTTTTTAAATCTGTTTGCGGATTTGAATTTAATTTTAACTTTAATTTAAATGGTCACTTGTAAAAATCTCAGTCTATGTGCTCACACCCATTGGGGGGTACGTGGTGGGTACGTTTCGTACCCACCACGTACCCCCCACGTCCCCCCAATGAACTTCCGCTGTCCTGGGCTCAAATTTTTTTTTTAAATCTGTTTGCGGATTTGAATTTAATTTGAACTTTAATTTAAGTGGTCACTTGTAAAAATCTCGGCCTATGTGCTCATACCCATTGGGGGGTACGTGGTGGGTACGTTTCGTACTCACCACGTACCCCCCACGTCCCCCCAATGAACTTCCGCTGTCCTGGGCTCAACTTTTTTTTTTAAATCTGTTTGCGGATTTGAATTTAATTTGAACTTTAATTTAAGTGGTCACTTGTAAAAGTCTCGGCCTATGTGCTCATACCCATTGGGGGGTACGTGGTGGGTACGTTTCGTACCCACCACGTACCCCCCACGTCCCCCGAATGAACTTCCGCTGTCCTGGGCTCAAATTTTTTTTTTAAATCTGTTTGCGGATTTGAATTTAATTTGAACTTTAATTTAAGTGGTCACTTGTAAAAATCTCGGCCTATGTGCTCATACCCATTGGGGGGTACGTGGTGGGTACGTTTCGTACCCACCACGTACCCCCCCCGTCCCCCCAATGAACTTCCGCTGTTATGGGCTCAAATTCTTTTTTAAAATCTGTTTGCGGATTTGAATTTAATTTGAACTTTAATTTAAGTGGTCACTTGTAAAAATCTCAGTCTATGTGCTCACACCCATTGGGGGGTACGTGGTGGGTACGTTTCGTACCCACCACGTACCCCCCACGTCCCCCCAATGAACTTCCGCTGTCCTGGGCTCAAAATTTTTTTTAAATCTGTTTGCGGATTTGAATTTAATTTTAACTCTAATTTAAATGGTCACTTGTAAAAATCTCAGTCTATGTGCTCACACCCATTGGGGGGTACGTGGTGGGTACGTTTCGTACCCACCACGTACCCCCCACGTCCCCCGAATGAACTTCCGCTGTCCTGGGCTCAAATTTTTTTTTTAAATCTGTTTGCGGATTTGAATTTAATTTGAACTTTAATTTAAGTGGTCACTTGTAAAAATCTCGGCCTATGTGCTCATACCCATTGGGGGTACGTGGTGGGTACGTTCGTTCCGCTCTCCTGGGCTCAAATTTTTTTTTAAATCTGTTTGCGGATTTGAATTTAATTTGAACTTTAATTTAAGTGGTCACTTGTAAAAATCTCGGCCTATGTGCTCATACCCATTGGGGGGTATGTGGTGGGTACGTTTCGTACCCACCACGTACCCCCCACGTCCCCCCAATGAACTTCCGCTGTCCTGGGCTCAAATTTTTTTTAAATCAGTTTGCGGATTTGAATTTAATTTTAACTTTAATTTAAATGGTCACTTGTAAAAATCTCAGTTTATGTGCTCACACCCATTGGGGGTATGTGGTGGGTACGTTTCGTACCCATCACGTACCCCCACGTCCCCCCAATGAACTTCCGCTGTCATGGGCTCAAATTTTTTTTTTTAAATCTGTTTGCGGATTTGAATTTAATTTGAACTTTAATTTAAGTGGTCACTTGTAAAAATCTCGGGCTAAGTGCTCATACCCGTTGGGGGGTACGTGGTGGGTACGTTTCGTACCCACCACGTACCCCCCCCCCCCCCGTCCCCCCAATGAACTTCCGCTGTCCTGGGCTCAAATTTTTTTTAAATCTGTTTGCGGATTTGAATTTAATTTTAACTTTAATTTAAATGGTCACTTGTAAAAATCTCAGTCTATGTGCTCACACCCATTGGGGGGTACGTGGTGGGTACGTTTCGTACCCACCACGTACCCCCCACGTCCCCCCAATGAACTTCCGCTGTCCTGGGATCAAATTTTTTTTTTAAATCTGTTTGCGGATTTGAATTTAATTTGAACTTTAATTTAAGTGGTCACTTGTAAAAATCTCGGCCTATGTGCTCATACCCATTGGGGGGTACGTGGTGGGTACGTTTCGTACCCACCACGTACCCCCCACGTCCCCCCAATGAACTTCCGCTGTCCTGGGCTCAAATTTTTTTTTTAAATCTGTTTGCGGATTTGAATTTAATTTGAACTTTAATTTAAGTGGTCACTTGTAAAAATCTCGGCCTATGTGCTCATACCCATTGGGGGGTACGTGGTGGGTACGTTTCGTACCCACCACGTACCCCCCACGTCCCCCCAATGAACTTCCGCTGTCCTGGGCTCAAATTTTTTTTTTAAATCTGTTTGCGGATTTGAATTTAATTTGAACTTTAATTTAAGTGGTCACTTGTAAAAATCTCGGCCTATGTGCTCATACCCATTGGGGGGTACGTGGTGGGTACGTTTCGTACCCACCACGTACCCCCCACGTCCCCCCAATGAACTTCCGCTGTCCTGGGCTCAAATTTTTTTTTTAAATCTGTTTGCGGATTTGAATTTAATTTGAACTTTAATTTAAGTGGTCACTTGTAAAAATCTCGGCCTATGTGCTCATACCCATTGGGGGGTATGTGGTGGGTACGTTTCGTACCCACCACGTACCCCCCACGTCCCCCCAATGAACTTCCGCTGTCCTGGGCTCAAATTTTTTTTAAATCAGTTTGCGGATTTGAATTTAATTTTAACTTTAATTTAAATGGTCACTTGTAAAAATCTCAGTTTATGTGCTCACACCCATTGGGGGTATGTGGTGGGTACGTTTCGTACCCATCACGTACCCCCACGTCCCCCCAATGAACTTCCGCTGTCATGGGCTCAAATTTTTTTTTTTAAATCTGTTTGCGGATTTGAATTTAATTTGAACTTTAATTTAAGTGGTCACTTGTAAAAATCTCGGGCTAAGTGCTCATACCCGTTGGGGGGTACGTGGTGGGTACGTTTCGTACCCACCACGTACCCCCCCCCCCGTCCCCCCAATGAACTTCCGCTGTCCTGGGCTCAAATTTTTTTTAAATCTGTTTGCGGATTTGAATTTAATTTTAACTTTAATTTAAATGGTCACTTGTAAAAATCTCAGTCTATGTGCTCACACCCATTGGGGGGTACGTGGTGGGTACGTTTCGTACCCACCACGTACCCCCCACGTCCCCCCAATGAACTTCCGCTGTCCTGGGATCAAATTTTTTTTTTAAATCTGTTTGCGGATTTGAATTTAATTTGAACTTTAATTTAAGTGGTCACTTGTAAAAATCTCGGCCTATGTGCTCATACCCATTGGGGGGTACGTGGTGGGTACGTTTCGTACCCACCACGTACCCCCCACGTCCCCCCAATGAACTTCCGCTGTCCTGGGCTCAAATTTTTTTTTTAAATCTGTTTGCGGATTTGAATTTAATTTGAACTTTAATTTAAGTGGTCACTTGTAAAAATCTCGGCCTATGTGCTCATACCCATTGGGGGGTACGTGGTGGGTACGTTTCGTACCCACCACGTACCCCCCACGTCCCCCCAATGAACTTCCGCTGTCCTGGGCTCAAATTTTTTTTTAAATCTGTTTGCGGATTTGAATTTAATTTTAACTTTAATTTAAATGGTCACTTGTAAAAATCTCAGTCTATGTGCTCACACCCATTGGGGGGTACGTGGTGGGTACGTTTCGTACCCACCACGTACCCCCCACGTCCCCCCAATGAACTTCCGCTGTCCTGGGCTCAAATTTTTTTTTTAAATCTGTTTGCGGATTTGAATTTAATTTGAACTTTAATTTAAGTGGTCACTTGTAAAAATCTCGGCCTATGTGCTCATACCCATTGGGGGGTACGTGGTGGGTACGTTTCGTACTCACCACGTACCCCCCACGTCCCCCCAATGAACTTCCGCTGTCCTGGGCTCAACTTTTTTTTTTAAATCTGTTTGCGGATTTGAATTTAATTTGAACTTTAATTTAAGTGGTCACTTGTAAAAGTCTCGGCCTATGTGCTCATACCCATTGGGGGGTACGTGGTGGGTACGTTTCGTACCCACCACGTACCCCCCACGTCCCCCGAATGAACTTCCGCTGTCCTGGGCTCAAATTTTTTTTTTAAATCTGTTTGCGGATTTGAATTTAATTTGAACTTTAATTTAAGTGGTCACTTGTAAAAATCTCGGCCTATGTGCTCATACCCATTGGGGGGTACGTGGTGGGTACGTTTCGTACCCACCACGTACCCCCCCCGTCCCCCCAATGAACTTCCGCTGTTATGGGCTCAAATTCTTTTTTAAAATCTGTTTGCGGATTTGAATTTAATTTGAACTTTAATTTAAGTGGTCACTTGTAAAAATCTCAGTCTATGTGCTCACACCCATTGGGGGGTACGTGGTGGGTACGTTTCGTACCCATCACTTACCCCCCACGTCCCCCCAATGAACTTCCGCTGTCATGGGCTCAAATTTTTTTTTTAAATCTGTTTGCGGATTTGAATTTAATTTGAACTTTAATTTAAGTGGTCACTTGTAAAAATCTCGGCCTATGTGCTCATCCCCTTTGGGGGGTACGTGGTGGGTACGTTTCGTACCCACCACGTACCCCCCACGTCCCCCCAATGAACTTCCGCTGTCCTGGGCTCAAATTTTTTTTAAATCTGTTTGCGGATTTGAATTTAATTTTAACTTTAATTTAAATGGTCACTTGTAAAAATCTCAGTCTATGTGCTCACACCCATTGGGGGGTACGTGGTGGGTACGTTTCGTACCCACCACGTACCCCCCACGTCCCCCCAATGAACTTCCGCTGTCCTGGGCTCAAATTTTTTTTTAAATCTGTTTGCAGATTTGAATTTAATTTTAACTTTAATTTAAGTGGTCACTTGTAAAAATCTCGGCCTATGTGCTCATACCCATTGGGGGGTACGTGGTGGGTACGTTTCGTACCCACCACGTACCCCCCACGTCCCCCCAATGAACTTCCGCTGTTATGGGCTCAAATTCTTTTTTAAAATCTGTTTGCGGATTTGAATTTAATTTTAACTTTAATTTAAATGGTCACTTGTCAAAATCTCAGTCTATGTGCTCACACTCATTGGGGGGTACGTGGTGGGTACGTCCCCCAATGAACTTCCGCTGTCCTGGGCTCAAATTTTTTTTTTAAATCTGTTTGCGGATTTGAATTTAATTTGTACTTTAATTTAAGTGGTCACTTGTAAAAATCTCGGCCTATGTGCTCATACCCATTGGGGGGTACGTGGTGGGTACGTTTCGTACCCACCACGTACCCCCCACGTCCCCCCAATGAACCTCCGCTGTCCTGGGCTCAAATTTTTTTTTAAATCTGTTTGCGGATTTGAATTTAATTTTAACTTTAATTTAAATGGTCACTTGTAAAAATCTCAGTCTATGTGCTCACACCCATTGGGGGGTACGTGGTGGGTACGTTTCGTACCCACCACGTACCCCCCACGTCCCCCCAATGAACTTCCGCTGTCCTGGGCTCAAATTTTTTTTTTAAATCTGTTTGCGGATTTGAATTTAATTTGAACTTTAATTTAAGTGGTCACTTGTAAAAATCTCGGCCTATGTGCTCATACCCATTGGGGGGTACGTGGTGGGTACGTTTCGTACCCACCACGTACCCCCCACGTCCCCCCAATGAACTTCCGCTGTCCTGGGCTCAAATTTTTTTTAAATCTGTTTGCGGATTTGAATTTAATTTTAACTTTAATTTAAATGGTCACTTGTAAAAATCTCAGTCTATGTGCTCACACCCATTGGGGGGTACGTGGTGGGTACGTTTCGTACCCACCACGTACCCCCCACGTCCCCCCAATGAACTTCCGCTGTCCTGGGCTCAAATTTTTTTTTTAAATCTGTTTGCGGATTTGAATTTAATTTGAACTTTAATTTAAGTGGTCACTTGTAAAAATCTCGGCCTATGTGCTCATACCCATTGGGGGGTACGTGGTGGGTACGTTTCGTACCCACCACGTACCCCCCACGTCCCCCCAATGAACTTCCGCTGTCCTGGGGTCAAATTTTTTTTTTAAATCTGTTTGCGGATTTGAATTTAATTTTAACTTTAATTTAAATGGTCACTTGTAAAAATCTCAGTCTATGTGCTCACACCCATTGGGGGGTACGTGGTGGGTACGTTTCGTACCCACCACGTACCCCCCACGTCCCCCCAATGAACTTCCGCTGTCCTGGGCTCAAATTTTTTTTTTAAATCTGTTTGCGGATTTGAATTTAATTTGAACTTTAATTTAAGTGGTCACTTGTAAAAGTCTCGGCCTATGTGCTCATACCCATTGGGGGGTACGTGGTGGGTACGTTTCGTACCCACCACGTACCCCCCACGTCCCCCGAATGAACTTCCGCTGTCCTGGGCTCACATTTTTTTTAAAATCTGTTTGCGGTTTTGAATTTAATATGAACTTTAATTTAAATGGTCACTTGTAAAAATCTCAGTCTATGTGCTCACACCCATTGGGGGGTACGTGGTGGGTACGTTTCGTACCCACCACGTACCCCCCACGTCCCCCCAATGAACTTCCGCTGTCCTGGGCTCACATTTTTATACTCTAGATGAAATCATATAGAGTATTATAAGTTTAATCCAGCCGAAAAGTTTGTAACGCATAGAACCAAGCCTCGGACGAAAAAAAGTTATATATTATTTTTTGTTTATTTGTGGCCAAAAACCTCAAATCCGCCTGACGTCCGTCCGTCCGTCCGTCCGTCCGTCCGTCCGTCCGTCCGTCCGTCCGTCCGTCCGTCCGTCCGTCCGTCCGTCCGTCCGTCCGTCCGTCTGTCCGTGAACACGATAACTCAAGAACGCCTTCACCTAGGATCTTGAAATTTTGAATCTGGATGTTTGGTTGAATTTGTATGGCTAAGTTCGTTAACGGGCAAAATCGTCCTACTCCTTCGGGTAGCTGCCATACAAAATGTCCTTAAAACACGTGTTCAAGAATATTGACCAATAACTTCGGAACGCCTAAAGCTACGACTTTAAAATTTTGTATGTGTTACTTTTTTAATAGTTGGAGCTAAATGTATGACTATGAAGAAAATCCTGTTAGTCCTTCGTGTAGCTGCCATACAAATATCCTGTCAAAATGTATTCACTTAATTTACGAAACTCACTATAACTCAAGTAGTCTTTTAGCTACGAAATCAAAATTTTGAACAAATTAGTTTTGAGTGAAAACAAAGTTTGAGTTTACTAGTCAGCGAAATCCTTTTACTCCTTCTGGTAGCTGCCATACAAAATATCCTTAAAACAGGTGTTCAAGAATATTGGCCGATAACTTCAGAAGGGTTTAAGCTACGTCTTTGAAATTTTGTATGTGTTATTTTTCCAATAGTTGGAGCTAAATGTATGATTATGAAGAAAATCCTATTAGTCCTTCGTGTAGCTGCCATACAAATATCCTGTCAAAACGTCTTCACTTAATTTACGGAACTTACTATAACTCAAGTAATCTTTTAGCTATGAATTGGAAATTTTGTACAAATTAGTTTTGAGTAAAAACGAAGTTCGAGTTTACTAATCAGTGAAATCCTTTTACTCCTTCTAGTAGTTGCCATACAAAATGTTCTTAAGACACGTGTTCAACAATATTTTTCGATAACTTTTGAACGTATCAAGCTACGAATTTGAAATTTTGTACACGTTCATTTTTAAATGGTTCCAAGGAAAAGGATAAATATGTAAAAAATGGAGTGAGTCCTTCCTGCACCTCCCATGTGAAAGTCCTTCAAAAAGGACATTTTTTTCGATGACTTACCTAGTTCAAGATATGAAATTAAACACAGTATATTGTCTTTTAGTTATGGGTAGCAATCTAATGGGAGTCCTTAATAATGGACATACATCATGCACACACGTAATTCTACTTTATCCCCAACTACAATATAAATCGGAGTTCAGTATTCATCTAGAGTATTATACGATTGGCTTGCAGCCGATCGTGACTGCAGTATGTTTTTTTAAATCTGTTTGCGGTTTTGAATTTAATATGAACTTTAATTTAAGTGGTCACTTGTAAAAATCTCGGCCTATGTGCTCATACCCATTGGGGGGTACGTGGTGGGTACGTTTCGTACCCACCACGTACCCCCCACGTCCCCCCAATGAACTTCCGCTGTCCTGGGCTCAAATTTTTTTTTTAAATCTGTTTGCGGATTTGAATTTAATTTTAACTTTAATTTAAATGGTCACTTGTAAAAATCTCAGTCTATGTGCTCACACCCATTGGGGGGTACGTGGTGGGTACGTTTCGTACCCACCACGTACCCCCCACGTCCCCCCAATGAACTTCCGCTGTCCTGGGCTCAAATTTTTTTTAAATCAGTTTGCGGATTTGAATTTAATTTTAACTTTAATTTAAATGGTCACTTGTGAAAATCTCAGTTTATGTGCTCACACCCATTGGGGGTACGTGGTGGGTACGTTTCGTACCCATCACGTACCCCCACGTCCCCCCAATGAACTGCCGCTGTCATGGGCTCAAATTTTTTTTTTTAAATCTGTTTGCGGATTTGAATTTAATTTGAACTTTAATTTAAGTGGTCACTTGTAAAAATCTCGGGCTAAGTGCTCATACCCGTTGGGGGGTACGTGGTGGGTACGTTTCGTACCCACCACGTACCCCTTCCGTCCCCCCAATGAACTTCCGCTGTCCTGGGCTCAAATTTTTTTTAAATCTGTTTGCGGATTTAAATTTAATTTTAACTTTAATTTAAATGGTCACTTGTAAAAATCTCAGTCTATGTGCTCACACCCATTGGGGGGTACGTGGTGGGTACGTTTCGTACCCACCACGTACCCCCCACGTCCCCCCAATGAACTTCCGCTGTCCTGGGCTCAAATTTTTTTTTTAAATCTGTTTGCGGATTTGAATTTAATTTGAACTTTAATTTAAGTGGTCACTTGTAAAAATCTCGGCCTATGTGCTCATACCCATTGGGGGGTACGTGGTGGGTACGTTTCGTACCCACCACGTACCCCCCACGTCCCCCCAATGAACTTCCGCTGTCCTGGGCTCAAATTTTTTTTTTAAATCTGTTTGCGGATTTGAATTTAATTTGAACTTTAATTTAAGTGGTCACTTGTAAAAATCTCAGTCTATGTGCTCATACCCATTGGGGGGTACGTGGTGGGTACGTTTCGTACCCACCACGTACCCCCCACGTCCCCCAATGAACTTCCGCTGTCCTGGGCTCAAATTTTTTTTTAAATCTGTTTGCGGATTTGAATTTAATTTTAACTTTAATTTAAATGGTCACTTGTAAAAATCTCAGTCTATGTGCTCACACCCATTGGGGGGTACGTGGTGGGTACGTTTCGTACCCACCACGTACCCCCCACGTCCCCCCAATGAATTCCGCTGTCCTTGGCTCAAATTTTTTTTTTAAATCTGTTTGCGGATTTGAATTTAATTTGAACTTTAATTTAAGTGGTCACTTGTAAAAATCTCGGCCTATGTGCTCATACCCATTGGGGGGTACGTGGTGGGTACGTTTCGTACCCACCACGTACCCCCCACGTCCCCCCAATGAACTTCCGCTGTCCTGGGCTCAAATTTTTTTTTTAAATCTGTTTGCGGATTTGAATTTAATTTTAACTTTAATTTAAATGGTCACTTGTAAAAATCTCAGTCTATGTGCTCACACCCATTGGGGGTACGTGGTGGGTACGTTTCGTACCCACCACGTACCCCCCACGTCCCCCCAATGAACTTCCGCTGTCCTAGGTTCAAATTTTTTTTTAAATCTGTTTGCGGATTTGAATTTAATATGAACTTTAATTTAAGTGGTCACTTGTAAAAATCTCGGCCTATGTGCTCATACCCATTGGGGGGTACGTGGTGGGTACGTTTCGTACCCACCACGTACCCCCCACGTCCCCCCAATGAACTTCCGCTGTCCTGGGCTCAAATTTTTTTTAAATCAGTTTGCGGATTTGAATTTAATTTTAACTTTAATTTAAATGGTCACTTGTGAAAATCTCAGTTTATGTGCTCACACCCATTGGGGGTACGTGGTGGGTACGTTTCGTACCCATCACGTACCCCCACGTCCCCCCAATGAACTGCCGCTGTCATGGGCTCAAATTTTTTTTTTTAAATCTGTTTGCGGATTTGAATTTAATTTGAACTTTAATTTAAGTGGTCACTTGTAAAAATCTCGGGCTAAGTGCTCATACCCGTTGGGGGGTACGTGGTGGGTACGTTTCGTACCCACCACGTACCCCTTCCGTCCCCCCAATGAACTTCCGCTGTCCTGGGCTCAAATTTTTTTTAAATCTGTTTGCGGATTTAAATTTAATTTTAACTTTAATTTAAATGGTCACTTGTAAAAATCTCAGTCTATGTGCTCACACCCATTGGGGGGTACGTGGTGGGTACGTTTCGTACCCACCACGTACCCCCCACGTCCCCCCAAAGAACTTACGCTGTCCTGGGCTCAAATTTTTTTTAAATCTGTTTGCGGATTTGAATTTAATTTTAACTTTAATTTAAATGGTAACTTGTAAAAATCTCAGTCTATGTGCTCACACCCATTGGGGGGTACGTGGTGGGTACGTTTCGTACCCACCACGTACCCCCCACGTACCCCCCACGTCCCCCCAATGAACTTCCGCTGCCCTGGGCTCAAATTTTTTTTTTAAATCTGTTTGCGGATTTGAATTTAATTTGAACTTTAATTTAAGTGGTCACTTGTAAAAATCTCGGCCTATGTGCTCATACCCATTGGGGGGTACGTGGTGGGTACGTTTCGTACCCACCACGTACCCCCCACGTCCCCCCAATGAACTTCCGCTGTCCTGGGCTCAAATTTTTTTTTTAAATCTGTTTGCGGATTTGAATTTAATTTTAACTTTAATTTAAATGGTCACTTGTAAAAATATCAGTCTATGTGCTCACACCCATTGGGGGGTACGTGGTGGGTACGTTTCGTACCCACCACGCACCCCCCACGTCCCCCCAATGAATTCCGCTGTCCTGGGCTCAAATTTTTTTTTTAAATCTGTTTGCGGATTTGAATTTAATTTGAACTTTAATTTAAGTGGTCACTTGTAAAAATCTCGGCCTATGTGCTCATACCCATTGGGGGGTACGTGGTGGGTACGTTTCATACCCACCACGTACCCCCCACGTCCCCCCAATGAACTTCCGCTGTCCTGGGCTCAAATTTTTTTTTAAATCTGTTTGCGGATTTGAATTTAATTTTAACTTTAATTTAAATGGTCACTTGTAAAAATCTCAGTCTATGTGCTCACACCCATTGGGGGGTACGTGGTGGGTACGTTTCGTACCCACCACGTACCCCCCACGTCCCCCCAATGAACTTCCGCTGTCCTGGGCTCAAATTTTTTTTTTAAATCTGTTTGCGGATTTGAATTTAATTTGAACTTTAATTTAAGTGGTCACTTGTAAAAATCTCGGCCTATGTGCTCATACCCGTTGGGGGGTACGTGGTGGGTACGTTTCGTACCCACCACGTACCCCCCACGTCCCCCCAATGAACTTCCGCTGTTATGGGCTCAAATTCTTTTTTAAAATCTGTTTGCGGATTTGAATTTAATTTGAACTTTAATTTAAGTGGTCACTTGTAAAAGTCTCGGCCTATGTGCTCATACCCATTGGGGGGTACGTGGTGGGTACGTTTCGTACCCACCACGTACCCCCCACGTCCCCCCAATGAACTTCCGCTGTTATGGGCTCAAATTCTTTTTTAAAATCTGTTTGCGGATTTGAATTTAATTTTAACTTTAATTTAAATGGTCACTTGTAAAAATCTCAGTCTATGTGCTCACACCCATTGGGGGGTACGTGGTGGGTACGTTTCGTACCCATCACTTACCCCCCACGTCCCCCCAATGAACTTCCGCTGTCATGGGCTCAAATTTTTTTTTTAAATCTGTTTGCGGATTTGAATTTAATTTGAACTTTAATTTAAGTGGTCACTTGTAAAAATCTCGGCCTATGTGCTCATACCCGTTGGGGGGTACGTAATGGGTACGTTTCGTACCCACCACGTACCCCCCACGTCCCCCCAATGAACTTCCGCTGTCCTGGGCTCAAATTTTTTTTAAATCTGTTTGCGGATTTGAATTTAATTTTAACTTTAATTTAAATGGTCACTTGTAAAAATCTCAGTCTATGTGCTCATACCCATTGGGGGGTACGTGGTGGGTACGTTTCGTACCCACCACGTACCCCCACGTCCCCCCAATGAACTTCCGCTGTTATGGGCTCAAATTCTTTTTTAAAATCTGTTTGCGGATTTGAATTTAATTTTAACTTTAATTTAAATGGTCACTTGTAAAAATCTCAGTCTATGTGCTCACACCCATTGGGGGGTACGTGGTGGGTACGTTTCGTACCCATCACTTACCCCCCACGTCCCCCCAATGAACTTCCGCTGTCATGGGCTCAAATTTTTTTTTTAAATCTGTTTGCGGATTTGAATTTAATTTGAACTTTAATTTAAGTGGTCACTTGTAAAAATCTCGGCCTATGTGCTCATACCCGTTGGGGGGTACGTGGTGGGTACGTTTCGTACCCACCACGTACCCCCCACGTCCCCCCAATGAACTTCCGCTGTTATGGGCTCAAATTTTTTTTTAAATCTGTTTGCGGATTTGAATTTAATATGAACTTTAATTTAAGTGGTCACTTGTAAAAATCTCGGCCTATGTGCTCATACCCATTGGGGGGTACGTGGTGGGTACGTTTCGTACCCACCACGTACCCCCCACGTCCCCCCAATGAACTTCCGCTGTCCTGGGCTCAAATTTTTTTTAAATCAGTTTGCGGATTTGAATTTAATTTTAACTTTAATTTAAATGGTCACTTGTGAAAATCTCAGTTTATGTGCTCACACCCATTGGGGGTACGTGGTGGGTACGTTTCGTACCCACCACGTTCCCCCCACGTCCCCCCAATGAACTTCCGCTGTCCTGGGCTCAAATTTTTTTTTTAAATCTGTTTGCGGATTTGAATTTAATTTTAACTTTAATTTAAATGGTCACTTGTAAAAATCTCAGTCTATGTGCTCACACCCATTGGGGGGTACGTGGTGGGTACGTTTCGTACCCACCACGTACCCCCCACGTCCCCCCAATGAATTCCGCTGTCCTGGGCTCAAATTTTTTTTTTAAATCTGTTTGCGGATTTGAATTTAATTTGAACTTTAATTTAAGTGGTCACTTGTAAAAATCTCGGCCTATGTGCTCATACCCATTGGGGGGTACGTGGTGGGTACGTTTCGTACCCACCACGTACCCCCCACGTCCCCCCAATGAACTTCCGCTGTCCTGGGCTCAAATTTTTTTTTAAATCTGTTTGCGGATTTGAATTTAATTTTAACTTTAATTTAAATGGTCACTTGTAAAAATCTCAGTCTATGTGCTCACACCCATTGGGGGGTACGTGGTGGGTACGTTTCGTACCCACCACGTACCCCCCACGTCCCCCCAATGAACTTCCGCTGTCCTGGGCTCAAATTTTTTTTTTAAATCTGTTTGCGGATTTGAATTTAATTTGAACTTTAATTTAAGTGGTCACTTGTAAAAATCTCGGCCTATGTGCTCATACCCGTTGGGGGGTACGTGGTGGGTACGTTTCGTACCCACCACGTACCCCCCACGTCCCCCCAATGAACTTCCGCTGTTATGGGCTCAAATTCTTTTTTAAAATCTGTTTGCGGATTTGAATTTAATTTGAACTTTAATTTAAGTGGTCACTTGTAAAAGTCTCGGCCTATGTGCTCATACCCATTGGGGGGTACGTGGTGGGTACGTTTCGTACCCACCACGTACCCCCCACGTCCCCCCAATGAACTTCCGCTGTTATGGGCTCAAATTCTTTTTTAAAATCTGTTTGCGGATTTGAATTTAATTTTAACTTTAATTTAAATGGTCACTTGTAAAAATCTCAGTCTATGTGCTCACACCCATTGGGGGGTACGTGGTGGGTACGTTTCGTACCCATCACTTACCCCCCACGTCCCCCCAATGAACTTCCGCTGTCATGGGCTCAAATTTTTTTTTTAAATCTGTTTGCGGATTTGAATTTAATTTGAACTTTAATTTAAGTGGTCACTTGTAAAAATCTCGGCCTATGTGCTCATACCCGTTGGGGGGTACGTGGTGGGTACGTTTCGTACCCACCACGTACCCCCCACGTCCCCCCAATGAACTTCCGCTGTCCTGGGCTCAAATTTTTTTTAAATCTGTTTGCGGATTTGAATTTAATTTTAACTTTAATTTAAATGGTCACTTGTAAAAATCTCAGTCTATGTGCTCATACCCATTGGGGGGTACGTGGTGGGTACGTTTCGTACCCACCACGTACCCCCACGTCCCCCCAATGAACTTCCGCTGTTATGGGCTCAAATTCTTTTTTAAAATCTGTTTGCGGATTTGAATTTAATTTTAACTTTAATTTAAATGGTCACTTGTAAAAATCTCAGTCTATGTGCTCACACCCATTGGGGGGTACGTGGTGGGTACGTTTCGTACCCATCACTTACCCCCCACGTCCCCCCAATGAACTTCCGCTGTCATGGGCTCAAATTTTTTTTTTAAATCTGTTTGCGGATTTGAATTTAATTTGAACTTTAATTTAAGTGGTCACTTGTAAAAATCTCGGGCTAAGTGCTCATACCCGTTGGGGGGTACGTGGTGGGTACGTTTCGTACCCACCACGTACCCCTTCCGTCCCCTCAATGAACTTCCGCTGTCCTGGACTCAAATTTTTTTTAAATCTGTTTGCGGATTTAAATTTAATTTTAACTTTAATTTAAATGGTCACTTGTAAAAATCTCAGTCTATGTGCTCACACCCATTGGGGGGTACGTGGTGGGTACGTTTCGTACCCACCACGTACCCCCCACGTCCCCCCAAAGAACTTACGCTGTCCTGGGCTCAAATTTTTTTTAAATCTGTTTGCGGATTTGAATTTAATTTTAACTTTAATTTAAATGGTAACTTGTAAAAATCTCAGTCTATGTGCTCACACCCATTGGGGGGTACGTGGAGGGTACGTTTCGTACCCACCACGTACCCCCCACGTACCCCCCACGTCCCCCCAATGAACTTCCGCTGCCCTGGGCTCAAATTTTTTTTTTAAATCTGTTTGCGGATTTGAATTTAATTTGAACTTTAATTTAAGTGGTCACTTGTAAAAGTCTCGGCCTATGTGCTCATACCCATTGGGGGGTACGTGGTGGGTACGTTTCGTACCCACCACGTACCCCCCACGTCCCCCCAATGAACTTCCGCTGTCCTGGGCTCAAATTTTTTTTTAAATCTGTTTGCGGATTTGAATTTAATTTTAACTCTAATTTAAATGGTCACTTGTAAAAATCTCAGTCTATGTGCTCACACTCATTGGGGGGTACGTGGTGGGTACGTTTCGTACCCACCACGTACCCCCCACGTCCCCCAATGAACTTCCGCTGTCCTGGGCTCAAATTTTTTTTTTAAATCTGTTTGCGGGTTTGAATTTAATTTGTACTTTAATTTAAGTGGTCACTTGTAAAAATCTCGGCCTATGTGCTCATACCTATTGGGGGGTACGTGGTGGGTACGTTTCGTACCCACCACGTACCCCCCACGTCCCCCCAATGAACTTCCGCTGTCCTGGGCTCAAATTTTTTTTTAAATCTGTTTGCGGATTTGAATTTAATTTTAACTTTAATTTAAATGGTCACTTGTAAAAATCTCAGTTTATGTGCTCACACCCATTTGGGGTACGTGGTGGGTACGTTTCGTACCCACCACGTACCCCCCACGTCCCCCCAATGAACTTCCGCTGTCCTGGGCTCAAATTTTTTTTTTAAATCTGTTTGCGGATTTGAATTTAATTTGAACTTTAATTTAAGTGGTCACTTGTAAAAATCTCGGCCTATGTGCTCATACCCATTGGGGGGTACGTGGTGGGTACGTTTCGTACCCACCACGTACCCCCACGTCCCCCCAATGAACTTCCGCTGTCCTGGGCTCACATTTTTTTTTAAATCTGTTTGCGGTTTTGAATTTAATTTGAACTTTAATTTAAGTGGTCACTTGTAAAAATCTCAGTCTATGTGCTCACACCCATTGGGGGGTACGTGGTGGGTACGTTTCGTACCCACCACGTACCCCCCACGTCCCCCCAATGAACTTCCGCTGTCCTGGGCTCAAATTTTTTTTTTAAATCTGTTTGCGGATTTGAATTTAATTTGAACTTTAATTTAAGTGGTCACTTGTAAAAATCTCGGCCTATGTGCTCATACCCATTGGGGGGTACGTGGTGGGTACGTTTCGTACCCACCACGTACCCCCCACGTCCCCCCAATGAACTTCCGCTGTCCTGGGCTCACATTTTTTTTTAAATCTGTTTGCGGTTTTGAATTTAATATGAACTTTAATTTAAATGGTCACTTGTAAAAATCTCAGTCTATGTGCTCACACCCATTGGGGGGTACGTGGTGGGTACGTTTCGTACCCACCACGTACCCCCCACGTCCCCCCAATGAACTTCCGCTGTCCTGGGCTCAAATTTTTTTTTTAAATCTGTTTGCGGATTTGAATTTAATTTGAACTTTAATTTAAGTGGTCACTTGTAAAAATCTCGGCCTATGTGCTCATACCCATTGGGGGGTACGTGGTGGGTACGTTTCGTACCCACCACGTACCCCCCACGTCCCCCCAATGAACTTCCGCTGTCCTGGGCTCACATTTTTTTTTAAATCTGTTTGCGGTTTTGAATTTAATATGAACTTTAATTTAAATGGTCACTTGTAAAAATCTCAGTCTATGTGCTCACACCCATTGGGGGGTACGTGGTGGGTACGTTTCGTACCCACCACGTACCCCCCACGTCCCCCCAATGAATTCCGCTGTCCTGGGCTCAAATTTTTTTTTTAAATCTGTTTGCGGATTTGAATTTAATTTGAACTTTAATTTAAGTGGTCACTTGTAAAAATCTCGGCCTATGTGCTCATACCCATTGGGGGGTACGTGGTGGGTACGTTTCGTACCCACCACGTACCCCCCACGTCCCCCCAATGAACTTCCGCTGTCCTGGGCTCAAATTTTTTTTAAATCAGTTTGCGGATTTGAATTTAATTTTAACTTTAATTTAAATGGTCACTTGTAAAAATCTCAGTTTATGTGCTCACACCCATTGGGGGTACGTGGTGGGTACGTTTCGTACCCATCACGTACCCCCACGTCCCCCCAATGAACTGCCGCTGTCATGGGCTCAAATTTTTTTTTTTAAATCTGTTTGCGGATTTGAATTTAATTTGAACTTTAATTTAAGTGGTCACTTGTAAAAATCTCGGGCTAAGTGCTCATACCCGTTGGGGGGTACGTGGTGGGTACGTTTCGTACCCACAACGTACCCCTTCCGTCCCCCGAATAAACTTCCGCTGTCCTGGGCTCAAATTTTTTTTAAATCTGTTTGCGGATTTAAATTTAATTTTAACTTTAATTTAAATGGTCACTTGTAAAAATCTCAGTCTATGTGCTCACACCCATTGGGGGGTACGTGGTGGGTACGTTTCGTACCCACCACGTACCCCCCACGTCCCCCCAATGAACTTCCGCTGTCCTGGGCTCAAATTTTTTTTTTAAATCTGTTTGCGGATTTGAATTTAATTTGAACTTTAATTTAAGTGGTCACTTGTAAAAATCTCGGCCTATGTGCTCATACCCATTGGGGGGTACGTGGTGGGTACGTTTCGTACCCACCACGTACCCCCCACGTCCCCCCAATGAACTTCCGCTGTCCTGGGCTCAAATTTTTTTTAAATCTGTTTGCGGATTTGAATTTAATTTTAACTTTAATTTAAATGGTCACTTGTAAAAATCTCAGTCTATGTGCTCACACCCATTGGGGGGTACGTGGTGGGTACGTTTCGTACCCACCACGTACCCCCCACGTACCCCCCACGTCCCCCCAATGAACTTCCGCTGCCCTGGGCTCAAATTTTTTTTTTAAATCTGTTTGCGGATTTGAATTTAATTTGAACTTTAATTTAAGTGGTCACTTGTAAAAATCTCGGCCTATGTGCTCATACCCATTGGGGGGTACGTGGTGGGTACGTTTCGTACCCACCACGTACCCCCCACGTCCCCCCAATGAACTTCCGCAGTCCTGGGCTCACATTTTTTTTTAAATCTGTTTGCGGTTTTGAATTTAATATGAACTTTAATTTAAATGGTCACTTGTAAAAATCTCAGTCTATGTGCTCACACCCATTGGGGGGTACGTGGTGGGTACGTTTCGTACCCACCACGTACCCCCCACATCCCCCCAATGAACTTCCGCTGTCCTGGGCTCAAATTTTTTTTTAAATCTGTTTGCGGATTTGAATTTAATTTGAACTTTAATTTAAGTGGTCACTTGTAAAAATCTCGGCCTATGTGCTCATACCCATTGGGGGGTACGTGGTGGGTACGTTTCGTACCCACCACGTATCCCCCACGTCCCCCCAATGAACTTCCGCTGTCCTGGGCTCAAATTTTTTTTTAAATCTGTTTGCGGATTTGAATTTAATATGAACTTTAATTTAAATGGTCACTTGTAAAAATCTCAGTCTATGTGCTCACACCCATTAGGGGGTACGTGGTGGGTACGTTTCGTACCCACCACGTACCCCCCACGTCCCCCCAATGAACTTCCGCTGTCCTGGGCTCAAATTTTTTTTTTAAATCTGTTTGCGGATTTGAATTTAATTTGAACTTTAATTTAAGTGGTCACTTGTAAAAATCTCGGCCTATGTGCTCATACCCATTGG